>OX421495.1:39491559-40109059 GCA_949126835.1 Anisus vortex
AGTTGATTGTTGATCTGAATCAAACATGTAAGCGGTATGGGATATAAATTATTAAGGGTGTGTTTGAGTTATATCATAGTGATAGGAATTGTAACGAATTCATCTCTACATGTGACGGAAAGTGTTTGATTTTATAAAATTACAAGCTGGCCAACTTAGAATTTAAAAAATGACTTATCCTGTATCGAATTACTATTGCATCAGATGATATTTCTGTTAGCAATTATGAAATTCACATTTTTTACGCTTCACAACAATTGATGTTTGAAATGACGTCATTGCATTTTTAAATAATTGTTTACATATGATCGGTAGTACTAGGTCAGCTCAACATTGAATATTACCCTTAATAGATTTAGTAAGGGATATATTGCACATGTAAAATTAGGAACATTAATACTATAACACTTTACTTAATAAACTTTTACAATTATTCTCAAGATTCTCATGTACATTTAAACATAGCTAATGGACGCATGTTTCCTTTGTGTCTAGAAAAATATTTGAAATTATGTTTCCTATCCTAGTTCAAGTTATTTCCAATACTCAGACTAACTTCGGTACTAGAAACATAATGGCCAAGTAACTTTGAAGAGGTAAAGAAGGAAGGGATATAACAATAATATTTTAAATTTGTAAATTTGATTTATCATTATTTACCTTTGAAAACATGATATTTTTATTGTTAACTTTCTTTTATTTTTATTAATTAAAAAAATATAATTAATAAAGAGTACCTACTCAATAAAACAAACATTTGTGTTTATCTATAATAAAAACAAACTGTTGTAACACTTTTTACATGGACATTTTTTATGAAATAAAACTGTGTGAAGTTTTTGTACATTTATTTGATTGTGGTGCATTTGAAAATGTATGTCAGTGTACAATTTGATAAATCCACACTAGGTCAAGTTTTCACAACGTTGTACTCTTATTTCCCTTCTTTATGCACATTTGTTATGCATCGTGGCTTAAGTTTTATTATGATTTTACGCCTTGAAGTCACCCGTTATGCAGAGTAGCAAAAATAAATGAAAAATAATGAATAAATGACCTATATATTAATGTGAATTTAAAATGTGTTGTGTTAGTAGATACACATTTTAACTCAGTAAAATTGTACAGTTTTTTTTTAAATATGAATGATGAAATTAAAAAAAAAAAACATACAAATAATTCAAGTACATTCAATTAGCTTTGTAGAAAAAAATAACAATGCAAGGAAGGTAACTCAAATAATATTAACCTTAATAAGTCAGCTTCAGTTTTCCTCCTTGACCTTTGTTATTCGATTTCATCTATTAATATTAAAAATTCATTAGTTAGTTTTTTTTTCCAACTAAAAAAAGAAAAATACTATTGAAATCCGCTCCTCAGTACTTTTGTATTGATATATAGTAAAATAATATTTATTTAGTTAGAAAATTTTATGGTAACGAGTCATACTATCATGAGGAATGGATGTTACAGGAAGAGGAAGACACACGATATTTGAAAGCACTATATATCAAATTAAAGGTCTTTTAAAATTGATCACGGAACAGTAAGCTTTATTTGTCGGTGCAGTTTCTGTGATATGGTTTTATTATATTTTAAAAATATTGTAATTTTGCGAGTTTTTTTTAATGAAATATTGTTACTTCCCTTGTGTACTTTCTGTTTTGAAAATAAACATAATTACTTTCCTTTTCATTGTTTATTTTGTATTTGTCGTTTGTTGTTTTTTTTTTCTTTCTATTAACAACTTAATGACATGTCTTATTTATAATGCATGCATGGTGAACCTAAAAGTTCCATGCATTCTTAAACTCTTCGTTAATTTAATTTTAACAAAAATTCCTATGTGCTGAGTTTTTAGTTGTTCTGTGATTAAGAAATGATGTAGCCTAGAGGATTAATTAAATTTATGTATATATAAGCACAGACAATCATTTATAATTTAGTCTGCTTACTCAGTCTGTTTCATAGCCTGGTTCTTTAGACATTTTCTCAAATAAAATGTAAACAATTAGAATTTTCCAATCTATTACAATAAAAAACAACAACTTTTAAAAACAAGCGATATTGTAAAAAAAAAACACACAACAACATCGTTGTAATATGGAACATAAGATATTTATGAAAAATGGTACATGTGAATATAATATACACACACTTTAAATACACTATTTTTTGTTACTTAATAACACAACGGCCTAAGATTTTGATTGAAATATAAATGGGTGGGGGGGGGGGGGGGTTAACTAAATAAAGCAAAGTTAAGTAAAGTTAGTTGCAATGAAAAAGGTAAGCTACCCACAATAAAGGGTCTTTTTTTAAATTATAATATTAATTAAAGGTCATGACTAGAGCGCACTGAGCATGCTAATAGCATGATAGAAGCGCTATATAAAAACAATTATTATTATTATTATCATAATAATTTGATCATAGGCTTACATTCAATAAATGCATCTGTAATACAATAATCAATAATCTTAATATATATATATAATATGCTATATTAACAACTATAAAAAGTAATAACTAGAATATTATATTACAATTATAAAATAGTCTACAATAAACGTGAAATATTTGGAAAATGATAATGTGTGTCCTAGTCGTAGCTCTTTTTTTGGTGAGGGCCGAGGTTAGAGATATGATGACTTCCTCAACCCTTGGCAAGCATAACATTCATGGCCTGCACCCACATAACTTAAACCCGGCTCGAAGAGAGCTTTCTCAGTTATGATGAAAGGTTCAGAAATCCAATTGAATCCCGGACGGTGTCTCAAATGTTGCGTTAATATAGTTTATTTTGATTGCCAATCTTTGAATTAGTTCTAATTTTATTTCAACAATTATTTTTGACATAACTGTGATGTTTATAAAAATAGCAGGCACTTCGAAGAGTACTACACGCATTAGCTTTGTAAACATTTCTAAGTTGTGTTTTCTAATTTTATATTATTTTTAAAAAACAATATGAATCTTATGTAAACATCTTTGTATACATAAAAAACAGTTGTAACATAACATTTTAAACCGATATCACGAAGTATAAAAAAAGCTCCTCAAAAAAAGATACAAAGAAGGTTTTACCTGTCCGCCATACTAAAAGTGTTTTACCAGTCTGCCATACTAAAAGTGTTTTACCAGTCTGCCATACTAAAAAGTTTTTACCAGTCCACCATACTAAAAAGTTTGAGAAGTACGCTACTGTCATACAATGGTTAAAGGTGCTCTTTAATTCCATTAATGCTATATACACTAAAAATAATTAATTTGAAATACAAACGAGTCTATAAATTTGGAACATAATTACTAATTTTATTTATTTAATATATACATCTTAAATTCTACTTATTCAAAGTGATGAACTTCACATTATAATTTTATTTAGAAGATAAAGATAATAGATGTACATATTATATATCATTAGTTGTATATACAATATTTCATTTACGTGCGTAATATATTATTAAGTTTAACATTCATTAACGTCTTACATTTACTGTACACATCTGGTATAGTGTACATAATAGAATTCCATGCAGAGTTTATTGGTAATACAAATACAGCAATCCAAGCATACACTTCACGGTTAAAGATGTAGCCATTAAATGAAAGGATTCCAAGTATCCCAACAGGAAACCAGCAACAAAAATCTGTAAATGCAACAAAAGCCAGTTTTTTGGCGACAAACAATTCTTCTGATCTTCTTTCGTGATTTTGTGTAACACTTGAAATTGATTTCTTAACTTTTATCAATTTAATAAAAAGTATTAAATAACCAAAGGATATATACAAAAATAATACAAAATTTAGACCAACGAACATAAAGAAACAAATAATAGCCTTTATCTTTTGTTTTGTTTAGGATTCAATGGTAGCGCCAGACAAAGTCCAGACAAAGTCCATTAGATGAATAAATCTCCCAATCTGATAAGACAACTGGAATTAAGGCCAATACAAAACCAACAAACCAAACTAATGTAAATGATAGTAATTTACCAGTTTTAGAAAATCTATGTTCACCAAATGGGTAAGTGATACATAAGAAACGATCTAGAGTTATCAAACAAACAAATAACGTAGAAGCCTTACTGAAAAGTGTTGAAAGACACTATTTCTCCATTGAAAATCTTCTATGACATAAACATCTTTATAATAAGCGTCTACAATAGCAATAATTATTACATAAACTCCTATAAAATGATCTGTGATAGCTAAGTCAGGTATAAAAAGCCCATAGGTTTTCTTAAATATTTCTCTATTCCAACCAATTCTATACATCAACATGTTTTAATATTAAAGACAATGATCCAACTATACAAATGAGGATTCTTTTGAATGTGTCCCCAACAAGATGTTTACATGAAGATATGATATTAATAGGTGCATGACATTTGTCAACTGATATATTTGTATTTAAAATTTGTGGACAACAGATTACATAGTCACTTGTAAAAAGTCTCAAAACCCGGACGAGCCGAAGCTCTAGAGCCGGGGTGTAACGCAATAGAAGTGAGTTATCAAAAACTCTGTCCGGGATCCAGCCACCCCACGGCACGCCAAAGGCGTGGCGTGCCATGTAATAGGGAAGGATTCCGCAGGCCAGCGACCGTTCGCTGCGGTTTCCCTAAGGATCATTATCGTGGTGGTTCTCCCGTATTTCAGCATTGTCACCCGGTAGCACAAATCCTGTACTATAGGCACAGGCATCCAGGCACCGGGTGGGTCGTGAGACGGGGTTGCAGCATCCATTGCTTCCTCCCCACCGAGACCCCGTGGCCTCTCGGCAGTGCAATGGATCTCGGACATGCTGCGGGGGCTGTCCCCCATGCGTTAGCCCGCCGGTGTTTTCAAAGAAAATTACTGGCGGTTTACACACTACGCCGCTTTGAGACCCATGGGTACAGTAGGCTAGTCACTAGCCATTAATAAATGCATGTAACTTAAAATTAATGTTCTAATATATTATCACTTATTTCTGTTAGTAACTGCCGTATTAGTTTGCGTATGTTTACAGCAGCGCATAAAACTGTTCCCAACGGGAACAGGATATGCGCTATATAAGTCTCATATTTATTTATTTATCAGTAAATTAACTTTTCAGGTTGCTAAACTTTTAACATGGGTGTATCGTAAAACCGATGAGGAAAAATGTCATTTTTGTATTATGCTTGTTATTTTGATTTTTCTTTGCAAGTTTTCTACAAATGTACCAATTTAGCAATCTACCAAATGTCCATCCGTTTAAAAATGACAACATTTTTTTTATTCTTTTTTGCCTTGTTAGATTTTTTCATTATTTTCAAAAATTAAAAGTTTAGAGCGTATTAACATGAATTTTTTTGGGGTATTTACATTATGAAGACCGCATACTTTTTTGTTTAGTTATATTTTAATTATTTATCTTATACGTTTTTTCAAAAGTAAAATTACAAACATCAGGGTTACAGATGCATGTTTTTTGAATTTGTCAATTACGTGTATGTCAGATGTAAGTGCTTGTGTCATCCATTAAAGTCCTCTCAGCTTTTTTTTATGTATTCCAGTAATTATTATATCAATTGTATATTATATTGATTATTATTATATAACTTTATGTTATTTACAAAATAAGGATTTTGTTACTTCAACTGTATGCTATTTGGATAGTACGTGTATTCCATGCATTTTTGTTAAGTTTTTTTTTTCAAACTATGTATAAAGAATATTTACGACTTTCATATTTATTTTTATTCAAATTAAAAGAAAAATAAGCGTAGCCTTAAACTTTATATTACAATCTAAAACATTATGGCGTTGGTCAATACATATACAACTAATCTATTGCGATCACCAAAGAATCAATTTAGCCAGCTCAGAAAGGTTCAGGGGAGGAGATCCAATGAAATTGATCTAAATGTCCATTAATTCACATTTTTACTTTACTTAAAATGCCGCCGCCAGAATGGGCCAGGGATGGTCAGCAACACAGTATGATTGCTAAAAAAGTCAATCAAAATGTTTGATCAAGTCCGGTGGTTAACGAATGCAGTCAGTAAAATATCAAAACCTAGAACCTTCTGGTTGATCTAAGCCACCTCCTAAGTAATATTTTATTATTTTCGTGTATTTTATAGGTCACAATACAGTACAAATCCTTACAACAATGACATCATTAGATTGACGACACTCCCAGGTTAAAAGTTTTTCAACATTAAAAAATGCATCCATACGACTACATAAACATATGAAAGATAACAAATCAAACCATTTGGTACTTCATGGACATAATAAATACTATTTAAAAAGGTTATGTGTACACTCTATATGAGAGCATTTTGTATTGAATGTCTCGAAGCTTACAAAACAAGTTGTTTTTTGTTGTTGTAAATGTTATTTGAACATTTTATTTTGCATTCGCTCCATACCCTTGAGGCTATTGAACTGATAGCATCAATACATCAATACAACAGAATGCAATAAATATATACATTTTTAAACTCCTGATACAGTCTAATGATTGGCAGAGTTGTAGATCATGTTTTATTGTCAACGAGTAAACAATATTACAGTTTTTAGTATTCATCCGTCCTTTTTTTTCAAATTTCGAAAAGGTTATCAACATTTTGCATTATTGTAGTATGCACGAATGTTTCATGGAATATTATATAAATGATACAGTGTAGGCTGTCTTGTTTCACCCCACATTATTGCACACATTACGACTTTTTCATAAGATATTTCGCTGCCTCCCCCCCCCCACTCATCTACCCTAGGTCTAATGAATCAAAGGCCGGTCAACTCCTTTATGTCAGCATTCCATCTTTTCTTCACGTCGGTCTTTTCATCTTCCTCTTTGCACTGTGTGTTTTAAATTGTTAAAGTTTTCTTGTTACTTGATTAATGCAAATCCTTATCTTGCTAATGGATCTATTGGATGGCTGATGCAGAGTTTTTCATATTGAACAGTAATTTATAGGGTGGTCAATGCATTTCTTTCCTCCTTACACGGTAATCAGTTGAATGGTTGATGCAGAGCTTCTTATTTAATTCATACAAGTTTAATGTATTTTTTAATTATAAATACCATTGTTATTGATATTTATTGTCGATAATATACTTTTTACTATTTTAAATTTGATTTAGGCTATGATTTAATTTGGACTAATATAGATTAGTTATGTCAATCCAGACCAGATTTCGGACTTATATCGTAGTTTAGTTAGTCTACGTTTTTTTAAAAAATATGTTAAGCTCGCAGTTTTGATATATTATGATATTTAATCATATTTTACAATATATCTACCAAAAATTTACTGTCACTGTCAGTGAGACTCTTTCAAAAGAATCTTCTTTCAGCCAGGAAATACGATGACTCAATAGCTGACTCCTAAATAATAGGCCTACTTTTTTCTTGTATGATAAATGGTATGATAGTGTGCGTGAATGTCTATTGTGTTTGAGTACAAATGGTTCTTTAATATTGTTTTAGGTATGCTGAAAGACGGAATTTATGTAATCAAGTCAATTTTCCATTCATTTGCATCAATAAAGCAATCTTATCTTATCTTAACTTAGAGAAAAACAAAACCAAATGTATTTTATAACATATAACTCAAGGGGGGGGGGGGGCGGGCGAAAAGCAAACACGTACTACAGCATTTCGAATATCTATTAATGGAATTTAAAATCAATGACACTAGTAACTAATCATACAACAATAAGTAATATACTTATGGGCATGCATAACATAAACATATACATGTAAATTGAAGCCGGCTGGTCCAGCGGTTAGTTCACCGGACTGTCAACCAAAATCCAACTGACACGTCGCTGGTTCTAGCCCTGTCACCGGCGGATCCCTGTCGCCCAGCAGGAGTTTTGGGCCTGTAAACATATTTGCGCCAGCAGGCAGCATTGTGTTTACAGAGCGCACTGAGTATGCTAAAATAGCATGGATAGACGCCCTATATAAGTAACCAATTTAATTTAATTTTAAATATGATTCAATGCAAAGCTAAATACAATAAGAGTTAAATTTAGAAGAGAGAGAAAAGAAACACACATACTCACTCAGATATTCATAGTGGAATATAATGTCAGGGTTTGTACGTACATATGATATGATTATATTATCTTATAAGAGCAGGTCACATTAAAAACATTCCTTAGTTGCGTATCACGTTAATCTTGCCCAATACGTCACACTATCGCTAATCTTTCACTCCAATGGAAAAATTATAATCAATACCATAAAGGTGTCAAGCAAGTCAAACGTTACACCCATGTAACATTTTATGATATTAAATATTAAAACTTATGTTACTGATGTCTAGGTCTGAACTTGGTTTTTTTAATCAGATTGAAGTTTATAAAGTTTTAATAGCAAAACTAAGCTCTCACTATAGACAGTTTTTAGGCATATATTTACATCTGAGACTTTAATATAGACAGTTTTATTATTCAAAAACTGAGCTTTCAAAATAGACAGTTTGAGTATTGACATCTAAGGTCTTAATACAGACAGTTTCAATATTCACAAATTAGTTCTTACTATAAACACTCAAAAAAGTAGTGAGAGCCATTGTGTATCTCGCAAAGTTGTTGCTGATTAACGGAGATTTACATGAGCATTGTACATGCGTATATGCGTAGCTTTTTGTAGATCGCCTTTTTAAAAAAAAAAGCTTCTACTTCAAACAGGTATGTGTAACAAAAAATTATTGATTTATTAAGGCAAATAAAATATGTTTTTATATACTTAAATCTATTCTGAATCCCATGAATATAAAATTGTTACTTGACTAGAAAAGTTCCATTGAACTTCAGATCGAAATACAACTGCACTCCTGGAGAGCGCTGGGACACGAGATTTGTACGTGTACATTATAAGAAATGCACTCTGGGGGAGTGCAAATGTCAAATACAGTATCAAAATATGCATATATTACTTCATATTATTTTTATTAAATAGTCAATTGTGACTGTGGTAAACTCACTAGAAGCGCCAGCGCTCAGCCTGGTGCCATGGCACTTATTCACTATGGGTCCAACTTATAAACTACAATTAATCCTGGCTCATTGCGGTGCTCACCAATGAATGAAGAATGTGTGACTGTATTTGTATCTTGTATCTTTATTTTGTATATATGAATGTACTTACTCTCTTCTATAACTGTTGTACATGCATCAATATATATATTCCTTATATTATTATTATACAAGCTTAGTTATCTGCCCTTGTATATATTTAACATGTTTACACTCCCCTTGTATGTACAGTCTAAACCCCCCACCCTCGCCAAGCCCTCCCTTTGATCCCCTCTCGGCTACTGACCACTGGTCAAGATAAACAACTTGCGTCTACACGCGAAATCTATTACAGTCGGCCCAGGTGGCCAGGGAAACCCCTCCCCCTAACTCTTTCCCCCGTAAAACTGACACATACGCAACAGCCCTCGTCGGGATGTATGGTATCAAAGAGATTTTGTATCCCTCCCCGACCGCCCTCTTCTCCCCCTCCCCATTGCCCCTACCCCCACAGAGGGCACTTTTTGGTTTAAAATAGAAATAAGAAACGGGTATTGGGGCCTTGGACATGGAACGAAATAGTCCTGTCTTCGGTCGATCCAAATATATATTGTTTACACTGTAAATTTGTGTTGTGGATTAACTTCTGCTATCTATCGTTTATGCCTAAATAAACAGTATTTGAAACTCATCCCAGCATTGAATCAATCATTGTTCTTGTGTCTGCTCATATATTAGCACTCGTGTCATATAGTAGTAAAAATTACTCTATCCAATAGGCTTACAGCACCCGCCAGCCAAGCGGGATAACGGACTACAATATAAATAATTCTAAGGCCCAAACTTCACTGTGACATCACAATAATCAGCCTCTACACGAGCCAAATAACCACGTAGAGTGCCCGCCACGCTACACCTGGGGGCTTGTCCGGGATCAGAAACTCTGCAAACACCCTGCAGGCCTGGGCCTATTGTCATCACATTGAACTTGGCACCCTTAGATGGGGGCTCACTCCGTTTGCTGAAATTCCAACAGGACACCGCTACCACAGTACAGAATTCGACACTCGATATTATCTGCTCTTTCGCCATTACAGCTCTGACACTTGGTCACCTGCTCCTGCGCAACCATAGACACTCGGTGTCGCCTGCTCCAGTAGACTATTCTGCTAACTGTTCCAGTGTTCCAGTGCCTGGCTACCGTACATCGCTAGCAAAAGCTAGCGACGGGGCAACGCTCGCCCTTAGCCGCTTCAAGACGCTTTGTTCCAGCGTTCCAGATTACCAGTGTACCAGACACTCCCCTGTGTCGTTAAAGCCTAGCGCAAAAATAAACAATAACATTCATTAGCACTTGAACTTCTATTCACTCGGATTAACCGGTGCGCTATAGGCCGCTCCACCGTCAACACCAATCAACGAGACCAGTGTTGTCACCCCAGTCGACAACGCAACGAGGGACAAGAGTGCGAGTGTGTGGAAGACTGAGAAATAAACCTGGTGAGTACCGCTTTTTGTCTGGATTAAGGGACAGTTTAGGTTAGGAGCCATTTAGCGCCACAGCATACCATGGCAGAGCTGGTTAACTTTCGTAAGGCCATTAGGGAAGAAGCGATAGCACTGAATCTCCAAGGGGACGAGGTTTATAAATACGTCCAAGAGCAGTTAGAGAGAAGGGATAGGGAACTAGAGCGAGAATTAGAGATAGAGGAAAAACGTCGACAGGACGACTTGAAGAAACTAGAATTAGAACTAGAAGATAGAGAGAAAACTAGACAGGCAGAGAGGGAGAGAGAAATTAGACAGGCAGAGCTAGAGAGGGAGAGAGAAACTAGACAGGCAGAGCTAGAGAGGAAGAGAGAAACTAGACAGGCAGAGCTAGAGAGGGAGAGAGAAACTAGACAGGCAGAGCTAGAGAGGGAGAGAGAAACTAGACAGGCAGAGCTAGAAATAAAAAAACTAGAGACAGACAAAGAGATTAGACTAGCAGAAATTGCAGGTAGAAACAGGCAATTAGACGACCCACCCCTTTCCCCACCCGGCTGCCTTCATAGCGGTTTTGCAAACGGGCGCTCTGGACTGACACCTTCTTACCAAATCAAGAACAATTCGATACCTACCTCACACGTTTTGAGGAGGCTATGGCGTACCACGACGTGCCTCGCGAGTCCTGGTGCAGGAACCTAGTACACACCCTCAGGGGAGACACCTACGAGGTCTACGCTAAACTAAGCCCCTCCGATCAGGACCCTTATATACAACTCAAAAATGCCCTGCTTAACAAATTTGAGTTAAACGCACGGGCGTTTCAGAGTATGTTCAGGTCAGCCAGACTAGAAGAGGGGGAGTCAATCAGAGAGCTGGTAGACAGGCTAAGGAAATACCTTAACAAATGGATTGAATTAGCAAATCAGGATAGGACATATGAAGGCTTAATTGATCTGATTCTTTCAGAGCAGTTACAGTCCCTCATGCCCAGAACCGTTAAAACGTTCTTAGCCGAATGGGGTTTAGAGGGACTAAACGAGGTTATCGTGGCCGCCGATCGATATATGTTGGCCCACAAGGATGAGTTTGCCAACCCCCCCTCTCACCCACATCACCATAGGCAGGAGAAAAACAAAGAGGAGGCGTACAGGCACAAAACTCCAAAAGGCCCCCCCCTCCCCAGCAACGCACGTCCAACTTCGGCCAACATCGGCCCCAGAATCCACGTGGAGAACCCCGCCCCATTGGGCCCACAAATCCGTCAGCTCACGAGAAACATAGAGGCGGCCCCACTCCAAACTTCCCCGCAGGCGCGTTCTGTGCCATGACCCCTACCGTATATTCGGGGCAGGACTCTACTAACGGTCCGGCGGAGCACGAGGAAGAAACACCCTACCCCAGCTATTTAGCACCAGAGTACGCCCAGCACAAGGGTCGAACTCTTACGCACGGAGACGGGTGGGGCCCTGCACCCCCTCCACCGGAAAGCCAAGACCGGCCCCGAGGAGGACCCAACACCCAGCAACCCACTCTGCGGGGCTTCGCCGCCGCGCTATACCCAGGTGGCACCCCAGGCCCCGGGCCCTCGACCCGCCCCCACTGCAGCTCTACGGAGCTAGTTAAAATCAATAACAAACCCGCCTCGTGCCTGTTCGATACAGGGTGTGAGCCAGACGGAATTACAAAACGGTTATTTGTCCGTGACTCCGACTTCACCGGCGATACCGTCAAGATTCAGAGCATATGGGGACACGTGGAAACGCTCCCCACAGCATTAGTGCACATTGAATCCACCCAATATACGGGACCAGCGACGCTAGCGGTGCGAGAAGACCTGCCCTATGATGTCATTCTAGGCAAACGGTATGTCACCACATGTCACTCTGGCTCCCCTCCTCACCTCGCGTCGGTTGCCACCCGGGCACGCCCCGAACATAGCACCGCCCAGCCGACCCTAAATCCGTCCCATCAAGACTTCCTGAAGGCCCAACAGAAAGACCCTACCCTTAAAAGGCTGCTAAACGAAGCAAAGACTAATCAAGGGAACCCGGAGACAGCCCACTACTTTCTCAAAGGACAGCTATTATACAGACAGACGCCTCTCCCTGATGGAACAATAAGAAATCAACTAGTAGTTCCCTCCTCCTACCGTAAACAGGTCATGGAGACCGCCCATGACTCCGACTTGGGGGGCCACCAGGGCCAGAATGCCACCATAAGTAAGATAAAACATTATTATTTCTGGCCAGGTATGCACGTTGAAGTAAAACGCTCGGTCGAGTCCTGTCACCAGTGCCAACTTACATCACAGAAATACTGCACCCCACCCGTACCGTTAGTCCAGCCACCGGTGGTGGAAACACCATTTCGAAGGGTTTCCGTTGACCTCGTGGGACCCCTCGACCGGACACGAAAAAGGAATGCCTACATTCTGTGCGTGATATGTCAAGCCACCAGCTGGCCCGAGGCGGTAGCACTCCCCTGTATAGATGCAAAACACGTGGCAGAAGCACTGTTCACCATTTTTACAAGGATTGGGTTCCCGGAGGAGTTGCTGTCCGATAACGGTACACAATTCACCGGTTCCCTTATGAAGGAAGTACTTAAGATCATGAATATAGCCCACCTCCGCACGTCCCCCTACCACCCCCAGGCAAACGGGCTGGTAGAGCGATTCAACCAGACACTGATAAACATGCTCCGGAAGGTGGCCGCAGGTCATTCGAACGAGTGGGACACGTACCTACATGCTGCACTTTTTGCCTACCGCACCGCTCCCCACGCAAGTTTAGGTTACTCCCCCTACGAGTTGATATTCGGGTCACAACCCCGGGGTCCCATCGAACTCCTCCGCCGCACCTGGACAAAGGTCAACCCCAACCCTGAAGAGCTCACCGTTCACGCCTATGTCAAACAATTGGCTTCCCGACTCGAGGGCATTAGGAAGATAGCACGTTCACACTTACGGGAAGCCAGACAAAAACAGGAAAAATATTTCAACCGTCGGGCGAAGGAGCGCTCCCTCAAACCCGGGGACAAGGCCCTGCTACTACTCCCCTCCTCACAAAATAAACTCCAGCTGACATGGAAAGGGCCCTATGTAGTCACAAACAAAGCCTCCCCCACAAACTACCTCGTAAAAATCGGCTCTCGAGAAAAGCTGTTCCACATCAATCTACTGAAAAGATACGAGGACCGTTCCCCCTCCGACATTCCCCTTGTGGCCGTCGCTATAGCGGAGGAAACGGAGCCGGATGACACCCTCACCGCTTTTCCGTTATGCGGTAAAGAGTCAGTGGGTGACGTGGAAATCTGCCCCCGCCTGACCTCAAAACAAATGACTGAGGCGGAAGCCCTTCTAAAGACATTCTCTGATGTACTCACCGATCGCCCGGGCCGTACAACCTTGGAGAAGTTCTCTATGAAGGTCACAGACTTCAACCCTATTAATGTCAAACAATACCCCATCCCCCACTCAAAAGCAACGCTGATAGAGAAGGAAATAGAGTCCTTGCTGGAGAATAAAATTATAACACCCTCCACCTCCCCTTACAACGCCCCTGTAGTGCTCGTACGGAAGTCCGATGGGACACACCGCATGTGCATCGACTTCCGAAGACTAAATGCCGTGACAGAGTTCCAGGCAGAACCCATGCCTGACCCCGAAGTCCTTTTTGCAAACCTGGGAAATGCGCAATATTTCTTAAAGTTCGACCTTTAGTACTTCACAGGGCCACTTCGAGTTTCTCACCGTGCCGTTCGGCCTAAACAACTCGCCGTCGGTTTTCACAAGCATGATGCGAAAACTCCTCCACCCGCTAGGCAAACAAGGAATATCTAATTTTGTGGACGACATATTGGTCGCTACTGACACCTGGGAAGAACACGTCAACCACGTGACCGCGCTGTTAAACAGACTACGGGAGGCGGGACTTACCGCTCGACCCTCCAAATGCATGGTTGGTTACGACCGCCTTAAGTTCCTAGGGCATATGATAGAACAAAACCGAATAATGCCCGACGAGCAGAAAGTCGAGAAACTCAGGTCAGCCCATCCCCCTTCCACTAAAAAGGCAGTACGCTCGTTTTTAGGCCTGTGCGGATACTACCAAAAATTTGTTCCCAACTACAATGAAATCGCCGCCTCCCTCTCCGACCTCACACTCAAGAAATCACCCGAAAATGTAGTGTGGACCGACGAGTGCCAGAAGGCCTTCGAAAAGCTAAAGGCCGCCCTGACAAGCAAACCCATCCTACGAATACCAGATATGAAGCGCACATTCGTGCTAAAATGCGACTCCAGCCTGAAATCTCTTGGGGCAGCCCTTCTTCAACCTGACCCCAAAAATAACAATCTTCTCTTCCCTATCGCGTACGCTAGCCGTAAGCTAAATCCTGCCCAACAAAACTACAGTGCCTCTGAACTCGAATGCCTTGCGATAGTCTATGGGGTTGAGAAATTCCACGCATACCTTTACGGCCGCCATTTTCTATTACACACTGACCACAAGCCCCTGACTTTCCTGGCTTGCGCAAAAAATCTGAACAGGCGACTCATGCGCTACTCGCTCACCCTTTCCCAATACAGTTTCCAGACCATTTACCTAAGTGGCAAGGAACACCACCTGCCCGACTTTCTGTCCCGCTATTGTGAACACCAACCAGAATCAAATGACATGACCTGTAACAAATAGACAATAGACATACTCTTCTCTCGTTGGGTTCGCCTAGCTTAGGATTAGTACCGTAAGTCTATAGTAAAACAGACAATTGCACGCCTGACTAATTGTCTCGTAAAAGGGGGGATGGTGTGGTAAACTCACTAGAAGCGCCAGCGCTCAGCATGGTGCCATGGCACTTATTCACTATGGCTCCAACCTATAAACTACAATTAATCCTGGCTCATTGCGGTGCTCACCAATGAATGAAGAATGTGTGACTGTATTTGTATCTTGTATCTTTATTTTGTATATATGAAAGTACTTACTCTCTTCTATAACTGTTGTACATGCATCAATATATATATTCCTTATATTATTATTATACAAGCTTAGTTATCTGCCCTTGTATATATTTAACATGTTTACACTCCCCTTGTATGTACAGTCTAAACCCCCCACCCTCGCCAAGCCCTCCCTTTGATCCCCCTCTCGGCTACTGACCACTGGTCAAGATAAACAACTTGCGTCTACACGCGAAATCTATTACAGTCGGCCCAGGTGGCTAGGGAAACCCCTCCCCCTAACTCTTTCCCCCGTAAACTGACACATACGCAACAGCCCTCGTCGGTATGTATGGTATCAAAGAGATTTTGTATCCCTCCCCCGACCGCCCACTTCTCCCCCTCCCCATTGCCCCTACCCCCACAGAGGGCACTTCTTGGTTTAAGATAGAAATAAGAAACGGGTATTGGGGCCTTGGACATGGAACGAAATAGTCCTGTCTTCGGTCGATCCAAATATATATTGTTTACACTGTAAATTTGTGTTGTGGATTAACTTCTGCTATCTATCGTTTATGCCTAAATAAACAGTTTGAAACTCATCCCAGCATTGAATCAATCATTGTTCTTGTGTCTGCTCATATATTAGCACTCGTGTCATATAGTAGTAAAAATTACTCTATCCAATAGGCTTACAGCACCCGCCAGCCAAGCGGGATAACGGACTACAATATAAATAATTCTAAGGCCCAAACTTCACTGTGACATCACAATAATCAGCCTCTACACGAGCCAAATAACCACGTAGTGCCCGCCACGCTACAGTGACGCTTTTACTATGTAACAATATGCATAGTTAAAATGCATTTAAATCATAAATAACATAAATTTGATAAATCATGTAGACTAATTATCTTTTACATTGTACGAAAACGTTATACAATAAACAATGGGTTAACAATGTTGGAAATAGATGAGGAGATGATAAATGTCATTTTTTATATAACACCACCTGATGATAGATCGGTAATGATGGTGACAGTAAGGAATAAGATGACCACTTGGATATTTGTGTACTGTTGAGTGGTAATGATTCCTTGGACTAGGTACTGTTGTGATGGACCTGATCTGCTAAATAGCTGAACTTTCTTTACACTGGACATTTGATAACTCCTTTCTCACATACATTGCATTGCTGCCAAGGGCATTGGAGCCACTGGTAATATAAAGAAAAAAATTCTCCTTACAATATGCGTCTATCTTTGTTAAAGGTATTGAGGTCTGCCACAGGTATCCAGACACCGGGAGGGTCTTCGATAAGGGTTTGTAACATAATTTCTGACTCCCCACCGGGGCCACAGACCTACCGGGTGTGCAATGGATAGCGGGACACCCGGAGACGCTACTGGAGCTTTCCTCCATGCATTTGCCCGCCGGTTTGTTTTTAATGGGAACGTATCGGCGGTTTACACACTTCGCCAACTTTGAGGCCCATTGCTACAGAAGTGAAAACCGCAGGACCAGAAGGAACCACGCTGTACAGTTTCAGAAAGAGGCAACATATCTCAACATGCTTAACTTAATGAAATAAATTATTGATTAATTACAGACACTTATATCAGTAGCTATATTGTATGTTTGGCATCGGCAAAAGTAAAGGGAATAGCTTTAACTTCTGTATTTAATGATGTCTGCACTACCAACACATTTGCTGTTGACTGTTTAAAATATGTGCAAGTAAAACTAAAAACTAAATAATAAAAGGCTAATCAACCCGTTAATGCTGTTAGTAAGTAGAATATGAAGATGCTCAAAGTGGGCAATTTTTAAACTTATGAATATATTCCCTTGCCTAAAATACAGTTACGAAAACGAAAAGTAAGTATTTATGCTTTAGATAATTGTAGTCAACTTTCCACGTCAATGATCTAAAGATAAATAATGTAATGTTAATAAATGTGGCATTCACATGTTATAGAAAAAAAAATAGCCTAAGATGCAAAATCTGATAACTTTTTTTATTTTATTCTATAGAAATAATATAATTGTGTTATTTTTCATTGAGAAGATCGTGAGTTATAGAATATTTAGATGTTTACCCATAACCTGCCGTAGTGATGAATATTTGTTCATGTTGACATATCGTAAGCATGGGTGCGTCTTCAATCAAAGGCTGTATAGACTCATGATTGTATCACTTTACAGTGTAACCTTTCATCTGTCAGATACTAATCATTTATTATAATGGATTTGTTTTAGATGAACTTAAACTACATTACAGCTATTCATTGGCTTTACTGTTGTTGTTTTTCAGGCTGATTGAAACATTTGATTGCTTTAAATAATAAATAATTATTACTGTGTCACTAGATAGCATCGATCACACCCTAAACACGTGATGCATATATCGACCAACTATATTCGACTAACAATCCGAAGGTCCTGGGTTTTAATCCTGGTGGTGGCTGGAATTTGTTTACTAGGAATTTAGGGTTTCCCTGAGTCTACTCAGCTCTGATGGGTACCTGATATTAGTTGGACAGGACATTGTGCTGACCCACATCCCCTAGCATGCCGTGGCCACAAAAACTAGTGAACCCTATGGTCAGTTTGGTCCGAAGGGTACTTTCTTTTACTCTTTTTGTTATTTATTAACTTAGTTACCTCCCTTAATGTATAGTACCCCCACCCAGAGAGAGAAATTAATTTGGGCTTCTGTTGTTTTTGTTTTGTTATCGAATAATTTCACGTAAAAGAGTTGTAATAATGTAAAGGTTAAATACTCGTATTAGCATACACGTGAAATACACGTAATAAAACTAAGCAAACAGAGCCCACACAAACCTATGTAGCGCCCCAGGGCAGGGAAAAACGTTTCAGTGACGCATTATTGCATACTGTAACTGCTTTGTTTAGTGAAATATATAGACTATATTTGCCGGTCCTAGAAGTGCCACCCCAGGGCAGATGCCCCCTCTGCCACCCATTGTGAGTGCAATGTAAGCAAATAACATAAACATAAATTATACTACTCGTAATATGTTACACAAGTAACATACAAGAACCATTACCATCATTGCATTGCCCAAATAATAAAGGATATGTAAATTACTAGAATTTATCCTCCCCAAATAAAGTACAAGTAAAATACTTGTAATTGGACTAACTAAATCTTTGTCATCATAAGACGTGACGTAAACGTAATAAACTTTTTCAGGGGTTCTAAACTATTTATTTGTTATTTCATTATACTCTGTGGTATCATTGATTGTATTATATTTTTTGTTAGCTTAACTTGTCTGGACGACATATTGAGCGACTATCAAAAAAGCGACCACTGGACCATAATTCAATTATATAATGTTTCGTTCATTAAAAATATAATTTGAGAACACATCATTCTTAGTGGTAATTATATATGAACATTCCTATGTTAATAAATGTATAGACTATATATCTGTTACAAAACATATAAGCCGAGCGGGCGAAATAATACCTTATTTTTTACCCAAAAGCAGCAATTGGACTTCGCTTAAATTATAAATATTTTTCGATTCCAATATAAGTAATTAATTAAATATTAAGTAATATATCAAACACATACAAACATCAGTATTAAGAAATAAAATGTAATCCAGAACCTATAAATCCAATGATGAAAAACAATGAAACAACTGTCAGCTTGGATATTCACGGTTTTTCGAATCTTACAAGTAAGTATCACGCCCAATAACTTCCCCGTGAAGCTGTTTCACGTAGGTCCGTAAGGCCCCAATAGAAACCAATATTTTTAAGACCCATTGGTTTCGAGACCCTGCTTTGGCAGTCCCATCTTAAGAGTCTTCCAGTTCGGTCGCATTTTTTTAACTTTGGTTGATGTATATAGTGTACCAAGTCTGTCCTTGTGAATTATAGTGTAATAAAACTTACTTGTGTTTAGTGTTCAACAATATGAGTTTCTTCATTATAAACTAGTTAAAAGTTAATTGGCATGTAAATAGTCCCCAGCAGAAATCAAGTCTACAAGATCATATATTCCCTCATAAATTATATGGAACCCTTATGACTCCGGTCATGAACTGCCACGTGGAAATGTCCGTAGAGCCAGGTCGCATCCAAAAAGTGTTCCGCTCTACCCGAGGTCATCGTTCAAAGTGCATGTCCCACACGCACGCACCGACGTCTAAACATATTATTCTTTTTTTTCCCTGTCAGCTATTAGACTGTGTAACACACTGCACCATGCCTCCATCACAGCCCTTTGGGTGCCGCCTTTCAAATCTTCACTAAAGGAATGGATTAAATACCTCAAGTGAAACTTTCATCTTTTTACTTCCTTTATTTTAAGTTGCAATTTCTGTCTGTCTTTCTGTCTGTCTGGGAGCAAAACTTTGCTTCGATTTTTCGACCACTTCCCGTGGTACGATCGAGCTGAAATTTGGACAGCAGATTTGGGGCGTCTAACAATACATCCTATCAAATTTTCAGTTAAAACTACTAAATAATACTACACTTATGACAATATTCATTTCTTAAAAGGAAAGTATAAGAAATATATTGATTTCGCGTTAAAAATGCCTGTTCAACTTTTTATACTTTTTCGGCGCAAAGCTAGAAACAAAAAATTATACGCAGATATTTTTGAGATTTGCGACACAGATATTTTTTCTGTACGTCTCATTTCCAGTAGTCAATCAATTATTTAATTACATGATGGTAAACTTAGTTTGCAAATAAAGGGAGTATAATGAAAACTTCGTTTTTTTGGTTTTCTTGTTTGTAATTCTTCTTTGTGATGTTTAAAAAAAATGTAGTTACATTGTGCTCTAATGAAACATTCCGAGCTAAAAACAAGGTGGTTTTTCTTTATGTATGTCATATGTAAAACGAAAGACATAAGCGGAGCCTTCTCTGTAAACAACAGAATATATCTTAACTAGACGCGGAATACAGACGGAAACCGCTTTTAAGGTTGTTCATAAATAATCAAAACAGTTGTAAACCGGAACGTCATAGGCAAAGGCGGGCCAAGACCTTGAGTGGTTACTCTGTATAACAATGGTGCAAGGTGGGGAGAGAGATTATATACAAAATATACATTTTCTTAATATAAAAAAAATATTACCTTTAATTATTCAATTCTTACACAGACACTGTCAAAACAACATAAGTGTAGACGATAAGTTATCACAGGGAATATATGTTGTGTTTCTAATCCACAGTTTATGATTTTTTTATTATTTTAAAATTCGTTGTTTATCTACTTGACCACTTCTAAATATAAATTGTATCGTTTTAAATCAACATTTTTTATTATAAAGATATGGGATTCATGTTTCACTGCGTTACTAGTTGACAAAAAGCTCTGTTTATGCACAGAATGACCCTCTACAAATACACGTGTCACCCGTCCTAGGAGAAGGAGTGGTACAGAGTCTGTGCAATATTCGATCTACTCAAGACTTAAGTCTAATGAACAAGTGTCCTCTAACTTATTTAGTCCTCTATATCTAAACAAAAGAAGTTAACTATTTGAATACAATAAAAGACTTCAAGTGAACAGAGAGAATACATAATAATTATATATGTTGATTTATAACAAGGAACATATCTCTAATAGAAACCCCAATCAGAACAAAACTTACTGGTAGAGGAAAGAAAAACGATTATATTTTGGAATAATAACAATGACACACCAACATCACATAATATTCTAACTTAGAAACACATACATTTAAGTCGGTTAAATAACTAATATCAAATTGAGCACTTATCACTCATTGTAATTACAATAAAAGTGCATGAGATCCATGGTCGAGGAACACACCAGAATAAAAGAGAGGACTGCTTTAAAATAAAATCCATTTACAGCTCAAGGTACAAAGCGTAAAAAGAGAAACATTTTCAGCTCACTCCTACTGTGGTGGAATAAACTTCCGAACACAAGCTAACCAAGCCGGCAATATAGATATTTTTACAACAAAATTAAAAATATACTTTTCAGGTTTTTTTAAATAACATATTATGGTAAATGGTTAGCGCATTCGAAGACTTTGTTATTGTCAAGGAGTTGTAGTATTAATATATATGTAATATAGAAAGTGTGCATGAGTTATTATATAAGGGAAAAATAATATAAGGTGTGGATTTATTGAATGTACAATATTGCACTGTAGTATGGAATTGGAGAGAGTATGAACAGTCTAGATAGCAACGGAGAAAATAAAGGATAGTCAGATGACGTTGAGGACTGCATACAAGCAAGTCGTGTGTTAAGTCTACAAGTTGACGTTTAACAAATGACCAGAATGTCTGATGTGCGAATGTTTATTGAATCTATTGTTACAGTTAAACTATGCATTAAATGAATTACAAGTAATACGAAGCAGCATTAGTTGAGTCTACATTGTACAAGTTATGTTGGTCATAGTCCTGTGAGTCTACATTGTACAGGTTATGTTGGTCTTAGTCCTGTGAGTCTACATTGTACAAGTTATGTTGGTCATAGTCCTGTGAGTCTACATTGTACAAGTTATGTTGGTCATAGTCCTGTGAGTCTACATTGTACAAGTTATGTTGGTCATAGTCCTGTGAGTCTACATTGTACAAGTTATGTTGGTCATAGTCCTGTGAGTCTACATTGTACAAGTTATGTTGATAATAGTCCTGTGAGTCTACATTGTACAAGTTATGTTGGTCATAGTCCTGTGAGTCTACATTGTACAAGTTATGTTGGTCATAGTCCTGTGAGTCTACATTGTACAAGTTATTTTGGTCATAGTCCTGTGAGTCTACATTGTACAAGTTATGTTGGTCATAGTCCTGTGAGTCTACATTGTACAAGTTATGTTGGTCATAGTCCTGTGAGTCTACATTGTACAAGTTATGTTGGTCATAGTCATGTGAGTCTACATTGTACAAGTTATGTTGGTCATAGTCCTGTGAGTCTACATTGTACAAGTTATGTTGGTCATAGTCCTGTGAGTCTACATTGTACAAGTTATGTTGGTCATAGTCCTGTGAGTCTACATTGTACAAGTTATGTTGGTCATAGTCCTGTGAGTCTACATTGTACAAGTTATGTTGGTCATAGTCCTGTGAGTCTACATTGTACAAGTTATGTTGGTCATAGTCCTGTCAGTCTACATTGTACAAGTTATGTTGGTCATAGTCCTGTGAGTCTACATTGTACAAGTTATGTTGGTCATAGTCCTTTGAGTCTACATTGTACAAGTTATGTTGGTCATAGTCCTGTGAGTCTACATTGTACAAGTTATGTTGGTCATAGTCCTGTGAGTCTACACTGTACAAGTTATGTTGGTCATAGTCCCGTGACAGTTATGAACAGCGCTACATATAAATGTAATTTGTAATTTGTAAAATTGGGAGAGAAATAATAACAAAGAGAGTAACAAAGATCGACTGGACCATATGGTCAAAATTAAAAGTATGGCACTGGTAGTTTTCTACCTGAAGCACCACTTTTATTTTAATTAGTATACTACACCACCCAACCATTTATATACAACATGGTGGACCATAAACTATACCAAGAGTGGAGCTAAGAAACACACGACGCCTTAAGGCCACCAGATATGAAATCTCATTGACTTTGAGCAGAGGTCTCTTTGTGCCCTAAACGTCGACCACGCTGTCCATTATTTCATTGGACCGATGGTGGTTCCTCTCCATTATTGCCCTCCCCCCACACACTTTTTTTCTAACACTATTTATATCTAGATGATTTATTTGGATAACATACGTTTGAAAAATCAGGAATCTTTTTAAAAGGTCTGTGGACCATTTTGTGAAACTGTAATATACCATTAGAATGTAATCATTTAAATCACATCCTTACAGGTCTATTACAAAAATACTTTAATCAAGTAAGTACATAATTCTTAGTTTAAATTATTGTAATTGTTCCTCCGCTTTAGTATTGATCTGCAAATAATATTATAAAGCTGTGTAAAATGATAAAAATTGACTCTCATTGTTGATCGATAGAGAGCACACCATATGAGTACCGGTACATCCTAAATACAATCATACCTTATGAATTTCCACATTAAAATTTTGCGCATCCTTTTTTTTATTTACTAGCTTTGGCCAGCAATAGCCATAAAACGTGTCGTTTGCGCTCTATTTATTTCGTAAAAACAAACATTTCCGAAAATTTATTTACTTCCGTCTCTTCCGGTAGAGGCAGCCATAATTTACGTGAAATAATTTGTTCAATTCGCAAATCGGCTGAAGGAATTCGTGACTTTTCTAAAGGCTATGATGCTGTAAATTTGATATAATGTGTTGTTAGTCGGGACAAGTCTGCTGACCAAGTTTCAGCTCGATTGGACGACGGAATGTGGTCGAAAAATGTATGCAAAGTTTTGCTATCAAGCAACCAAGCAACCTACCAAGCAGACAGACAATGCAAATTAATAGAAGGGAGTAAAAATGGTCTTTTATCAATTTGTCACGTTTTACCGAAGGAGCTAAAATAAACATTGTTTTCGTTTTTTTGTAGAAAAAAGGACCACTAATCTGCCCGTATAATTAAAAAAAAAAACTATTTTGCCTTAAATCCCATAGACATATCAATATTTCTCTGATAAGTTTTGTTTTCATATATAAAGTATAGCAATTAAAAGTTTGAAAACACGAGTTCAAAGGTCTTTCACTTCTGCATGCAATGGACACATTTTTTTTAGATCATTCTAAAAAAAGCGAGATTACGCCACGCGATAGAGGGAGAAGGGGGTAAAAACAATCTATTTAAGGGCCGCTAAGACTCGCTGCGGTGATGTTTTCTCCAACTACAAAAATTTGTATTTTACTAACACCAATAGAAAAACTAACCTCATATTATTATAGTGCTTAAATTGATCTTTTTAATGGTATCATTGTTGTTAGTATACATGTTAGATTTGTAAGAAGTTTAATAGAAAATTGTGATAAATGCTTAAAATCAAGGCTTTTAAGCCGTTTGGAGTATCTAGTATTAGTCACAAAAGATCACATGCTCAAGAATCCTATGTTAGTGAAGGAAGCACTGATGTTATTAGGTTAAAATATTTATGGTGGCTATATTGACGTTTAAAATATTTTAGCAAGGTGGTAGTTCGGAAAATATTTGAAGAAATTTTTCACAGTTCACATTTGATGTTTTTTTCTGATTTACTTCACAAAATGTTTAGATATTGCTTTTTAATTTTGTGCTGTTTAGGTGAGTAAAAATTGAAATATTTTTTTTTAACATTAAAAAAAAAGTTATAGCCTGCTTACGATTAAAAATAGTTTCAATTTTTTGAATAAATCGTTAAAGTTTAACGTGGTATAAATATGTATATGTATAATTTTATATTAATTTTATGCATCTTAAAATAGGAGTAACAAGGAAGACTAGCCTTTCTTATAAATTTTCATTAATTATTAAATAATTTGGGTATTTTATCCTAATGTATCGGTACATAAATAATTTAGATTTGTTCGTAAAATTGTATTGTTATTGCCTTTATCTGCTGTCTTCCATCTATGGTCTGGTTCACTAGGATATAATACACTAAACACACCCTATGAATGTTTAAAACATAATTTTACAAAATTTACATTAATTGCATTAAAAAATACTGTTTAATAAGAAGTAGCTTCTTTAACACTCAGCTAAACAACATCTAGACCTCATCGAACCTGGATATAGGTTTTACGTTATAACATGTTGCATTATATAAATATCGTCCATTTTTATATTCTAAAAGGTTTAGGCTATCGTGATTTAAATCGTGACACACAGCTAGAGAGACGTTTAAATACATCATATGTACGTAAGCTAAATGTACTAAAAATAAAAATAATTTTTTTTATATGTTTACTCATAAACGTAAAAAAACAACACCTGCGCAATGTAATGCATAAATAATAATAATAATATTTTTTTTTAATATAGCGCTTTTATTCATGCTAAAATAGCAAGCTTACTGAGCTCTATAATATTTTTACGTCCACTACGCCCAAAACTCCTGCAGTGCGACAGGGATCGGTCGGCGGCAGGAATAGAACCCGCGACGTCTCGGTTGACAGTCCGGTGAACTGACCTCAGGACCAGCTGGCCTCATTAAATCATCATATATTATAAGTTGTACAACCAGTTCAATTGTTTAAATTACCAATCGTAATGTACATTATAATACCATCAAGTCCGCCGGTGTAATCTTAATTGGATCGTATAGGCGGTTTACACACTTCGCCAACTTTGAGGTCCATGGGTACAGAAGTGAAGGTTAGGTGGACCTTTTTCCAAGACTTGTGCCCCTGACATTGGTCTATGCGCGTAGTGCGTGATGAACATTTCCTGACTCTAGGAACCCGATCCACCAGGGTCTATAACGTTTAGGCTATGCACCTTGGAGTGCCGTCCTGTCCTGCAAGCAACAGTAACGCGCTTCTTGCACCCACATAAGCTGGGCAACGAATTTTTTTTACAAGGTCCTTCTGGGACAAAATCCTTTTTTGGCCTGTAACCCTCTCCTGGGGATAACGCAACTTTCAACACGCTGGAGCGGCCATTTTTCCTAGGCCCGAGCCCCCGCTCCCGCCCCCAAGAACCTCGGGGAAATAGAACTGGAGCCCGATACGCTGGGCCTATAACCTGCAAAATGGAACAGCACGGTTCTTGTCAGGGTCGCAATGGGTACAGAGACCTAGAGCCACGGGTCAATGTTCCGCTAAAAGTTGTCCTTGGAGTTAGCCAGCTGTATATTCTTCTGCTGCGTGTGGTACGGAACACATGTCATACTGTCACGTACCCGCAACCTCGTTTTTTCCAGTTAATGGTGTAACGCGTTGATCTAGGGGTATGGTTAGTAGATTAATTCTTATGGATTCTCAAGTCGACTCATTACTTTTCAATGAACAAAAACTCTTTAATTCAATAAAACAAGTACATAACAACTGAAAAACAACCGCACAGCTCGACGACTTAAAAAGTAAGCGCAACGCCCCGTGTCCACTCGTGACACATTTACACATTAGCCAGTCACTGGCCTCAACCAATGAACGTAGAGGTCAGCTATAAGGGATAGCTGGGTAAAAAGGGCAAGGTTCGTAACACCCTATTATCCGGGGATAAAAAAAAAATATTTTTGTTAATCTTAAACTAAATACTTTTTTTTTTACAAATATCTCAAGGTACAGGAACAAAAGTATGTGACAATAAAAGGGGTAAAATTTATGAGAACATAAGGAAGAAAGTGTGACATTATTAATTAAACACAGCAGTGTAAATATAACGCACAACACTGACAACAGCATAATAGTAGAATTAACTTAATAAAAAGAGAAAAACTCAACTTAACATAAACCATTTAGGTCAAAATAAAAGGGACATAACTTTAGAAGTTATCAGTATTCTCCCTTGTCATTGTACAATAATAAATTAGGTGAAGCGTGAAAAGCAATTTTTTATACACACTCAAAATGACCGAGGTCAAAACAAAATGGGAAGAAAAAAAATAAAAATAAAATACAGTAATACTATATTCAGGTTAACTCTGGCAAGACAAGAAATATCATAGCTTAATTCTTGACAGAAAACAACAATCTCATTCTTCATTGAAAAATCAATACAATGCAATAATTTTCAGTATTTTAAGGTTAACTCAACCCACGTCCATTTAATTCTGAACTAAACATCTTTTGTCATTGTCAATAACTTCATAACAATAAAAACGACAATCAACTCAACCGACAATCAACTCAATCGACAATCAACTCAACCGCGGCGACACTTCCCGTATGAAATTAAATTTCTTTCCATTCATAAAAATCATACTATCTCTGTAGCATAAGTTTTCCACTGTTCACTAGTGTATGCTTGACCCAATTACGGTCTCAGCTCTAGGACAGTTTAATTCTCAATTTCAAGCCTGTAGGTCGTTTTCTAACTACACATTAGACAACGGTTGACCCCAATTCCTAGAATCAAACAATACTCTCCTTCTCTCTCTTACGTTTTTTTCTATCTCTCTATCAGTATCATTCTACTCTCTCTTTCTAATGCAAATTAATTACATCACCTCCTAAGGTAAAAACTCTACGCGACAATAAGATGCGACAATTAATGAGCATTATAGATTTAATAAACTTACGACTATAATTATAATATAATATCAAAATTAAACTTTGTAAGTGACAGAATGAAGCTAGTTTATAGAAAATTCATTTATAAATACAATTTCTAAGATGTCAGTGACATTTTCCTAATTGCGTCATTAATTTCTGTGCACACTCTTTTGTATACAACATATATTCTTAGTTTAAACATTTCATCTTCATCAAAATATGAATATTATTCAAAATACTAGTCAATTTACTTAATCAACCAAAAAATAAATAAAAATGAGCATCCAACAACAATAAAATCTTGATATCAATTAGTAAGTAATTACATCTTATAGACTTTAGAAAACTTAATAATTCTTTGGTAGCAGAAATAGCATAATGTTTTTTTTTCAAACATAAGTTAACATAAGACAAATATTTGTAAGTGCTCAAGGTCTACCAATTTCCTTGTCATAAATACAATTCACAATACAGTTTTAGTTACTGCATTTAATTTGCGGTAATCAGTACAAAGTGGGCTGATTTATCTGCTTTTGGAACTATGAGACATGGTGAACTCCAATAGCTACAGCTTTGGGTGATGATATCATTATCTAACATGTATTGGATCTTTTTCTGAATAATAGCTAACTGGTTAGGGTTAACTCTATACGGGTGTTGTTTTATGGGAGAAACATTCTCATTCAAAATGACATCATGTTCTATCAAGTGTGTTCTAGTAGGAACATCATTGAATAACATAGGGTATTCTGGAATAATGGACTTGATGACATTACTTTCTGACATTTTTAAATGTTTTAGTTTTTCATCAATGTTATCAAGCACAGTGGAGTTTTTTAGTTTACACCCACTAAATTTATGGTCAATTTCACAGTGTTGTTCGTCAGGCTCAACAACAATAGGTGACATGGGGTGAGTTGGAGGGGATTGTTTACTTTCTACCGTTTCCCTACCCACATAATGTTTGATCATGTAGTTGACCTCACTGATCTTTGAATCTACTTCGTATGGACCGAAGTAAGAAAGGGGGTGAGTGTTGGTGGGGAGAAATAACAACACTTTTTCCCCTGGCGCAAATGTGCGAACTCGTGATTTTTTATCAAAAACAGTTTTCATTTTGCGCTAGGCTTGTTTTAAATTGTCTCTAGCAAATACAAAAGAATTGAACAAACGATTTTTAAACTTCTCTACACAGTCAATGAGTCCTCTTTTCTCGGTTTGTTCATCTGTCCAGGCTTCTTTAAGCAGTTTTAATGGACCTATGACGGTGTGTCCAAAAACCAACTCGAATGGACTAAAGTCCAGGGACTCTTGTATCGCTTCACGGGCAGCAAAGAGCACATATGGCACTCCTTTGTTCCAATCCTTCTGATGGTCATGGCAATAAGTTTTTAACATCGTCTTTAATGTTTGGTGCAAACGCTCTAGCGCTCCCTGGCTTTCTGTGTGGTATGCCGTTGACATTCTATGTTGTATCTTCAATCGATCTAGAACTTGTTGAAAAAGTTTAGAAGTAAAGTTGGTTCCTTGGTCGGTTTGCACCGATTTGGGTAGACCATACCGGATGAAAAACTCGGTTAACGCCTCTGCTATTTTCTCTGCGTTGATACTGCGAAGGGGCACCGCTTCTGGATACCTAGTTGCGGTACACATCATAGTCAGCAAGTATTTGTGACCTGATTTAGATTGGGAAAGGGTCCCACGCAGTCGATGAT
Source organism: Anisus vortex (assembly GCA_949126835.1). Taxonomy (NCBI): domain Eukaryota; kingdom Metazoa; phylum Mollusca; class Gastropoda; family Planorbidae; genus Anisus; species Anisus vortex. Next base: position 39,520,831 of record OX421495.1, read on the forward strand.
AATATGCGAGAAAGGTTCGCCAAAAGCAGGGATGGGCTGTAGTGGCGCAACTGTTATTGTCTTGTTCGGCTTGCCTATGAGTTGACATGATTTGCACGATTTACAGTAGGCGGTGACGTCACGTTTCAACCCAGGCCAATAAAAGTGGGGCAATATGCGTTGATATGTTTTGTTTATCCCCAAATGACCCGAAAAGGGCGAGTCATGCGCTACCTCAATAATGTCCTCTGGGTACCTCACCGAAACCACAATTTGATCCACCACTCTCCAGTTATCCTCTGGCGCAGCATCCCGAGGTCTCCAACTCCTCATCAGCATTCCACCACGTACAAAATATTGCACAGGGCCATCTCTTACGTCAGACTCAGCCACAACACTCTCACGCAGCTTCTCCAGCTCCGTATCTTTCTGTTGTTCTTGGATTAGTTGCTGCCTGGGAGATAACTTATCTCCTCCGCTGTCTACAGGTGGTTCTACCAACCTGGAAAAGAAGGTAGCTTCCAAGTCGATTTCGCTCCGAGTATTGTCATTTTTGGCTGGTCCTCCAGGCGTCTTGTCCTTATTGTCTTTTTGATTCATGCCTCGGGTGATGGCATAAATTGGGTACAGTTCAGTATCTTCTACTTCTGTATTGTTGACTTCAGGAGTATGAGTCACAATCAGTTCAGGCTTTACACAGCCTTTTGCTAAGTCATTTCCAATTATGACAGAGATTCTGTCAAATGGAATTGTATGTTTATCTCCTACAATCACTGGACCGGAAATAAGTTCGGACTTAAGATGAATGCGTTGAAGCGGAACTTCCACATGTCCCATCTCAGTGCCTTTAATTAGTACCTTTTGTCCAGTATATGTTTGTTCAGAGAGTGATAATAAACCCTCTAGACTCAGGGACATAGTTTCACCAGTATCCTTTAGGATTTTAACAGGTTTTGGTAGCTTAGTTTTATCTTCAGATGTAAATGGCGAAAATTCGTCAAGAGTTGAAGTTTCTATCTTCTCTTGAAATGAAGTTTCTATCTTCTTTTCAAATGAAGTTTCTATCTTCTTATCAGCACACTGGTTTACCTTACCAGGTTCTACCTTTGTAGTGATTTCTCTATGATCTGAGATCGATATGCAGCCTTTAGATATAAAAGGTGACAATTCTTTAATTGAAGAACTTTCTAAGTTATTTTTCTTTCCTTCATCAGCACACTGGATAACCTTGACCGTTTCTACCTTTGTAGTAGGTGGACGACAGTACGCTTCCATTTCGTTTTTTGTTTGCTGTGAATCTTTTATGTCGCCTTTAGTTATATAAGGTGACAATTCTTTAATTGAAGAACTTTCTGATTTACTTTCCTTTCGTTCATCAGCACACTGGATAACCTTGCACGTTTCTACCTTTATAGGTGATTGACGAAAATTGGCTCCCATTTCGTGTTCTATTTGCTGTGAATCTTTCCTTTTTTCCATAAACCAACAGTCCTCTAGTGTGTGACCTAGTTTATCACAGTTCTTACACACAGGCTTTGGCTTTGGTTGACCTTAAATCAGATCATAAGCTCCCATTTTATTTTATGGGTGCTTTGAAACTTTCTTTTTCAGAAACCAACAGTGTTTTCCTGCGTGACCGATTTTATTACAATTTTGACACGCAGGCTGTAGTGTTATACTTTCACTTATCTCCGAAGCTCCGATTTCTTTGTTTGGTTGTTTTAAACCTTTCTTGTTTGTTAACCAGCAGTCTCCTCGTGCGTGACCTACTTTTTTACAATGTTGACACACGATTTGTTGAGATGTCTCAGTGAGTTGTTTCTGCTGGGTATTTAGGTCGTCGGCTTTCTCTATTGTGGGTTTTCTAAACATCTTTCTATGACTTTTTGGTACAGATTCGTATTTTCTAATGATGGCTTCCTTGATATATTGGTAATTATCAAACTCTTCGTCTTTAAATAAACTTATGACCTCTCGTGCTTTGCCGTTAGCGACTTTAGTGAGTGCTTGTCTGACGAGTACAGCCCATTTTCTTTTGGGAACGGAAAATCTGTGGCTACTCTTTCAAAACGGTCAAAATACTGGTCAACAGGTTCATTTTCATTGAATTTGGGAACGTTTTTTATGTACCTGAAAAGATCATTTATTTGAGTGTTTAGGAATAGATTCTTGTTTTATCTGTTGTTGTGCCATTTTATTCTCTATAGCCAGTTTGGCTAATCTTTCTTCCATTGCTAGTTTTTCTTTTTCCATTGCTAGTTTTTTCATTCTCTCCTTACTTGCTAATTCCATTTCAAATTTTGCTAGTTCAATCTTGGCTAACTCCAGTTGAATATACATTTCTTTGGAGATGGAAACGTCTGTTATCGGTGACTCCATTATAATGTAATGTTAATGTTACTCACAGTTTTTCCAGACTACTGCATCAATTGCTATTCGGACGAGATCCCAATTGTAACGCGTTGATCTAGGGGTATGGTTAGTAGATTAATTCTTATGGATTCTCAAGTCGACTCATTACTTTTCAATGAACAAAAATTCTTTAATGCAATAAAACAAGTACATAACAACTGAAAAACAACCGCACAGCTCGACGACTTAAAAAGTAAGCGCAACGCCCCGTGTCCACTCGTGACACATTTACACATTAGCCAGTCACTGGCCTCAACCAATGAACGTAGAGGTCAGCTATAAGGGATAGCTGGGTAAAAAGGGCAAGGTTCGTAACAATGGGATATACAAAGTTAATAACAAGGCTCTTAGTCTTAATGGGTATGAGCGAGATTGTGAGTCGTGAACTATGTTAAACTATCCAACGAATATCTAAGTAAATAACATTCCCAAAGATAGGCCCGAGTTCAGCTGAATAATGAATAGTTTATTATAAATACAAAAAGAATAAAAGAAATTTTCAAAGACGTTACATGCATTAATCAAACATGAAATCACGATATCTTTTTATAGGTATAAGATCACCCAAGAGAATAGCAAAAAAAAAGCGACTCTGATCTTGACAGAGATCAGGAAATATTCGCCTATAACAAGTATATAAAAGAGGCATTCGATAAACTATCATCAATATAATTAGCAATAACTGAACAATAGTACAATACTACAATGTTAAAGTTTTTCAGTGTGCCAAAAGTTATCATGGGTAATTGTAAATCTCACTTACGCTTTACAAATATAAATAAAAACATAGTCTTGCACGTTCAGGAATCTCTCAAACAACTGACTAGCAGAACTAGAAAAAAGTCCTTTTCTAAACCTAGCGCATGAATCGCTAAAAAAACACCACCCCAAAACACTTCATGGGTCGCTCACACAGTGTTTACTTTGGCACGTAACAATACTAACTGTTTATCCGGGTCGTCACGTGGAGGCCTCCTTAGGGACCGACCAATGTAATATTGTACTAACAGCTGATTATTGTTTATTAATGAAATATAATTTATTCACAGATTTGGCCTGTTTGTTTTCTCTTCAAAACTGCAAGACAAGTAAAAAAGAACTAAGGGCTGTTCTGGATTGTCGAGGAGAAGTTGAAGAACAGAAACATGTTATGGAAACATTAGAAAAAAATATATATTACAGTACAAATACAACGACATATAATATTTTTACAATATTTAGTATGATTGAAGGACAACACTGTCCACAAAGTGTTAATAAAATTATACCTACTGAATTAAAGTATAATGAAACATTACCGATCCCTTCAGTTTTGCAAAATATAAAAGTATACCAAGAATACAAGAGTAGGAATGATGGCTGTGATAAAACGTATATATCATTTATTTTTTTGTTTAATATCACAGATATCAATAACAACACTAACCCAATAGTTAATGATATTGTATACAGTGCAAATGAAAGTAGAGCTTACAATATATTTTTTATAATACAATCTTCTGAAAATCCAAGCCATGTTTATGATTCCGTAGATTTTATTCACTTTACATCTTCATTTAAAGATTTAAATATTGAAGAAACGTTCAACAAGATTTGTGATATGAACCCTGAGGATAATAGTTTATTATACACAAGGAGAAGTTATATAGAGTCAGATTATGTTATCAAATATCCTTTGTCACAAAAAAGTTTGAATGACGGCCGTTGTAACTGTGATAAACATGGAATGAAATTACTTTCCCTTGAGACTTATGATGAGTTTGTTGAATTAATCCAATATATAAATAATGTATCACGAAGAAATGTTGCAAGCGAAATGAACCTTTTACTTAGATTTGAATTTCGTCGATGGGACAGCGGAAATCCTTACTTATATTCGAATTATTCTAAAATTTTGAATCATAAATGTTTTTATTTGAATTTGTTAACTTACGCAGAATCAGTTATCTTCTATGACAAGAATCTGTATAATTTAGGTAAATATATGGTAGCAATAGACTGTAATAAACCATTGCAACACTCATTAGTGGTTTGTGAAAGGCAAACATTTTCTTATGAAACACATGTTCAAGAAATGTATACAGAAATTCTAACTGCTATGAATATTGTAACAGTAACCCTTGATCAACTTGACTATCTTTTTAACGAGTTTAGTGTAGGAGATATGATTGTTTCTCCAAATGAATATTATTGCAATGTATATAATAATATTACTAGTAGCACTATCAACAATTATCTTTGTGGCAATTATTTAAACACACTAACTAGCCATAATACCAATACTTTTAATGCTAAATCTATTAAACTCTTAGCTAAACAAATTAATTATTATTATACGTTAACACAATTTGACATTTCTCAATGTGAAAATTATAATGAGTGTCAAAAAGTTTTGTCTGATGAAATAGATTACGAAATCTCGTATCCAAATGTTGATATTTTCTGTCTTGATGGCAGGAACAACAAAACAGTTAATGACACATGCACGTTGCGTAAAGTTAATTTAAACTTTACCCTTGAATATGTTCAATGTCAATCAAATAAAAGCAAATATTCTCCTAAATGTATTAAAGATTATACTAATCAATGTGAAGATAATTCTCATTTGCAGAATTGTGAAAACTTTACTTGCCAAGAACCTTATGTGAAATGTTTAAATTCTTATTGTATTTTTTCTGCAATGGTGAACGATCAGAGAAATGACTGTCCACAAGGGGAAGATGAGTTTCAATCTAAGAACACAAAAAATAAATATGAATGGTACACCATTCGTCATTTAGTATTAATATTCAAAGACATTTGTCTTGATTTAGATAGTTCTGAAAAGTATTTGGACTTATTTGAAAACAACAAACAATTTGTATGTGATAATGTTTGTCCAAAGAACTACAAATGTTTTTCAAGTAAACTAAAACTAAATTTTGTTGACAGAAACAGCAGTGCAATACAAATCAAAACGTTTAAACAATTCATCTTTGTAAATGACATGCTTCCAATTGTACTAGATATAGATCAATTACATTTGTTTTCTATTGTTTCTATTCAATTCACTGAATGTAAGTTAAAAACTTTCGACGGAGCATTTCCGTATTTGAAATTCGATGAACTTATTATTCTAGATATTAGTTATAATAATATAGACCATAGTGATAATTTTAAATCGATAGAACGATTTCAAATTTAAAATTCTTGAACCTGTCACACAATGAAAATCTTGTTATAGATCAATTCTTTTATTTTCCAAGATCTTTAGAAATAATTGATTTGTCTCACACTAAATTCAAATCTTTCGGATGTCAGATATTTGGTAATTTATTAAATCTGAGGCATTTAAATTTAAGTCATACATTAATTACACAATTTAAAGAGATGGGTTTACCAGAATACTTTACACTAGATACTTTGTACATTCAATTTATTCAAATACAAGATATCGACACAAACTTTTTTAGAGGATTAACCATAAATTCTGAGTTAATGGCTAGCGACTTTGTAATTTGTTGTCCACAAATTATAAATACAAATATATCAGTTGACAAATGCCATGCACCTATTGATATCATATCTTCATGTAAACACCTTATTGGTGACACATTCAAACGAATCGTCATCTGGATAGTTGGATTATTGACTGTAGTAGGAAATAGTATTGTATTGGTCTATAGAATTGGGTGTAACAGAGAAATATTTAAGAAAGCATATGGACTTTTTATAACAGGCTTGGCCATTTCAGATTTTATTATGGGAATTTATTTAATGATTATTGCTAGTGTGGATGCTTACTATAAAGATGTTTATGTCTTGGATGATTTTCAATGGAGAAATGGTTTTCTATGTAATTTGTGTGGATTTTGTTCAACGCTTTCAAGTGAGACTTCCACGTTCTTCATTTGTTTGATAACTCTAGATCGTTTCTTATGTATCACTTACCCATTTGGTGAACATAGATTTTCTAAAACTGGTAAACTACTATCATTTACATTAGTTTGGTTTGTTGGTTTTGTATTGGCCTTAATTCCAATTGTCTTATCGAATTTGGAGATTTATTCATCTAACGGACTTTGTCTGGCTCTACCATTGAGTCCTACACAAAACAAAGGCTGGATGTTTTCTTTTTTTGTATTTATTGGTCTGAATTTTGTATTATTTTTGATAATAGCTTTTGGCCAGTTGACAATTTTTGTTAACTTGATCAAAGTAAAGAAATCAATTCCAAGCGTTAGACGAAATATTCCAAGAAGATCTGAAGACTTGTCTGTGGCCAAAAAAACTGGCTTTTGTTGCATTCACAGATTTTTGTTGCTGGTTTCCTGTTGGGATACTTGGATTGTTTTCATTTAATGGCTACATCTTTAACCGTGAAGTCTATGCTTGGATTGCTGTATTTGTATTACCAATAAACTCTGCATTGAATCCAATTATTTACACTATACCAGCAGTGTACAAAAAATGTAAATCATAAAACAACGATAATTTATTACAAACTGAATTGTAATATTTTTTTTAATTTTTTTTAAACCTTGTAAACTATTGTTTATAACCGTGTTATATATTAGTTGTTTTTTTTAATGCTGCTTATAATATAATGTTTTATTGTTAAAGTTTAAGTTTAGATCAAGAATAAAGCATGATAGGGCCTTCATGCGTTCAGCTGTTACACAGAATGTTCCTGGTTCAAAATCTGGTAAAAGCAATATCTTCTTTTTCTGGATCTGGAGGCTGTCTCTGATTGCAACCTAAATTGTATGAGTACCTGACATTACTTTACAGGCCCTTTAGATCAAACATGTATATTTAGAGAAACTTTGCTAACTTCTACAAGTGTAAAGGTGATTATGTATGTTGTTGTTTTTTTATATCGCACATGTATAATTATTATCATAGTTGTTTATTAATGAAATTTGTAATGCCTTTTATGCTTATACTTATCTTGTGAGAAAAACATAAAGATTTATTTAATAAATTTTTCGGTCATAAAGATTTGTCAGATATGTAAGTATTGTGTAGAGTGTAAACCACCCAGACAGATACATTTTTTTTTCAATATTGTATTACATAGTATGAGACCAAGAATTTACTTCTCATGTCTACTACGTGACTAGCGTTCTTTGGCAATTAATTGTACAGCTTACAATTTTACCATTTCTTCATTTGTCTATTACGTGACTAGCTTTCTTTTGTAATTTATTGTACACCTTACATGTCTTACCATTACTGGTGTTTTAAATAATTTAGTACATTTAAATTAGTAGCTCTTATAACTTTTGACCCTAACCCAAAACCATAAGTATTTAGTAATCATCTTAAACGTATTATTTGTCTTGTATACTTTGTACCAAATACATCATTTTGTAAGACATCTACATTTTATTTGTTCATTGAGTATTGATAAAAAAATATTTCAGTTGTACTAGTTTGTTCTTAAAGCTGAGTATTGTAAATATTTCTCATTATTATTTAGGTATATTTAAGGAAAGTCGTGTAATGAGGCTACACTATTAGCTTTAAAAGCAATTATTATTTTTTACGGTTAAAAAAAAAACAATCGAAAAATAAAGGAAACTGTTAAAAGTGAGTTCATGTTTGTATGTTTATGACTGTAGCTTTAAGTTTGTAAGTTTGTTATAAGGGTGGGTCCAAAGGTGTTAAATCTACTTCCCGTTCAACTCAGGCTAACCAGCTCTATTGATACATTCAAAAAGAACTTAAAAACATTATTTCAAGTTTTACCTTAGTTCACATTTAACATGCTTTATACCCCTACTATCTTACTTATAGGTTGGGTCAGTTAATGCTACATTTATTTAATTTTTTTATATCATCAGTTAGCTTTGTTTCCTAGCCGAGAGTAATGTCCGTGTTCTTAGTTGTATGTTAAATGCACTCTGAGCTTACATTATGTTTGTTGGTAGCGCTATACAAATATTATTATTATAAACATAAGAACATTTACTTAATTCATCAATACACAATAAGTACGCCTTCGGATGACTATCCGAAAGTTCTGAGTTCAAATCCTAAGTCTACCCAGCCTACCAATCCTAAGTCTACCAATGGGTACCTGACATTAGTTGCGGTAAAGTAAAGACTGCCGGGCATTGTGCTGGCCACACACTCATATAATTTAGGCAGTACAAATCTGAATCTTTATCTAAAGCTGGTTTACTCAATATGTCTTTATTAACAAACTCGATTAGAAAGCCCCTTAACCCGTTATATTTTGTGGATGTTTGTTTTCATGAATGGACTTGTAATTAGTTTACAAAACATTTTTTTGTTTGTGTTAACCTTAAATTGAAGATTCACTTCTGATTTTGATGCGTTAAAAGTAGTTTTTTTTTATGGATGTATTTTATTCAAGTATTATTTTTGTTAAAGTTACATATTTTTTAAGGAGCCAATGATGAGTTCTAAGTTTACAACGAAATACACCATTGTTACTTCCCATTTAACTGTGTTATCTGATATTAAATACAATATGTTCTTATATAGGCTACATATAGATATGGACACGAGCTAATGTTGACATTAATGGCAAATGAATAGCTATCAAATATAAACAAAACAGAATGCAATTAAGAAGAGATAATTCATTGATTTTAAGTACCTTTGTAGTTTTTTTTTTTTTAATTAGTCTAAAGCTCAATAATATTTATATAAATGTGCTTATAAAGATACTTATTTACAATAAAACAAAAATTCAGCATAAAGTAAAATGTTTAAAACAAAATATTGTAATTTTTATGAAAGTAGATATTGTTCCGTCTCCCTGTCTAGGGTAGGCAGTTTATCTAAATATATAAATGACCTCTTGGTACCTTAGAATCCTGGACTATCCTCTAATGATCTAATGACACGCCTACAAACTTTCCTCCAAGCAATTTAGAAACGACGTCAGGACAAATTAACACAACTTTTTTTTTCAATATTACACAGTATACATCGACGCTCAATATAAGTCCAATAATAATAGGATGTAAGAATTTGACTACCAGTTACAAGTGGAGGAACAAATAGAGAGTTAACTAATTCTAACCTCATCCTCATCCATAATAATAAATTATATTATATTTTATAACTTGATTTTTAAATTAATGTTTGAATATTATTTTAGTATTTAGTACATGGTGGACCGATCTTTGTTCGGTAATAAGTAGCAGGCGCTTGTATTTTAACATAATTTGCTTGTAAAACAACGGTTCATATATTTAAAAAAAAGGAGATCAATAAATTGTATTTTATCTTTTGTCTTTTTTTTTTTCGTTTAGATACATTTAAATTAAACTGACAACTCTAGCCTACATGATCTTTTTTATGAAGGTTTTTTTCTACTTATTTATATTATTGCGGAGGACCGAAGAAAAAGTCCACAATTTAACTACCTATAACGTTTGAAAACGTCACAAAGATCAATAACAAAGACATGACAGAGTTTCACTTGCGTTAATTAGTCCTGCCCTTTAGTGAAGATATGAAAGCCGGCACAGAAAGGGGCAGTATTTATTTAAATAGTATTACAGTGGTCCATCAGGTAACGAACGCCTCAGGTCACGAACGCTTCAGGTAACGGACAATACATTTGATAATTATAGTAACGGGTAACGAGCATTGACTCATGTTACAAACGCTTCAGGTAACGAACAATAACTTTGAAAATTTTAGTCTAGGTAACAAACATTGACTCAGGTTACGAACGTTTCAGGTAACGAACAATAACTTTACACATTTTAGTTTCGGGTATCGAACAGTGACTCAGGTTACGAACGCTTCAGGTAACGAACAATACATTTGAACTTTTTAGTTTCGGGTATCGAACATTGACTCAGGTTACGAACGTTTCAGGTAACGAACAATAACATTAAACATTTTAGTTACGGGTATCGACTATTGACTCAGGTTACGAACGCTTCAGGTAACGAACAATAACTTTGAACATTTTAGTTTCGGGTATCGAACATTGACTCAGGTTACGAAAGCTTCAGGTAACGAACAATTCATTTGAAAATTTTAGTCTAGATTAACGAACATTGACACAGGTTACGAACGATTCAGGTAACGAACAATACATTTAAACATTTTAGTCTCTGGTATCGAACATTGACTCAGGTTACGAACGCTTCGGGTAACGAACAATAACTTTAAACATTTTAGTTTCGGGTATCGAACATTGACTCAGGTTACGAACGCTTTAGGTAACGAACAATAACTTTGAACATTTTAGTTTCGGGTATCGAACATTGACTCAGGTTACGAACGCTTCAGGTAACGAACAATACATTTGAACATTTAAGTCTCGGGTATCGAACATTGACTCAGGTTGCGAACGCTTCAGGTAACGAACAATAACTTTGAATATTTTAGTTTTGGGCATCGAACATTGACTCAGGTTACGAACGCTTCAGGTAACGAACAATACATTTGAACATTTTAGTCTCGGGTATCGAACATTGACTCAGGTTACGAACACTTCAGGTAACGAACAATACCTTTAAACATTTTAGTTTCGGGTATCGAACATTGACTCATGTTATGAACGCTTCAGGTAATAAACAATAACTTTGAACATTTTAGTCTCGGAAAACGAACAGTGCCTCAGGTTACAAATAAAGTCAAGAGTCAATAGAGAAATGAATGTTTAAACAAAAACCTCGCATTAATAAAAATGTTCAATTACCTGCGCAGCCACGATTTCAATAACCTTACTCTTACTAAGCAGCAGTTACAGGTTTCTTAGCAAAGGCACTGTGTTCAATTTATCTCTTTTATTATTTGCATTTTTATCTCATCAAACATGAGTTTAAAAAACGGTAGTGGGGCTGCAAGGAAGAACAAACGTATAACAGTGGAGGTAAAGAAAGATATAATAATTAAATATTAGAATGGTGTTCGTGTGTGTAATGTTACATAGTGTCCTATACTGGAACACACATTGCTTATCGACTCTTTTAACAACGCAAGTTGTGTAGGCGGGACTAGGATTTCCATTTCTTTTTGATGGTTGTCATTTTGTATGTTTAATAACGACTGCAAAAATTCTAAGACATCAACTTTTGTAGCGTCTGCAAATTCTGGATTAGTTTAGTACTACGTACAGAGGAGATCATGTTCGACTATCGTTTTTATTATAGGGAAAAGTAAATGGTACCATTATTTTTAACCCCCCCCCCCCAGTAATGGGTCCAGGCCCGGATTTAGAGACTACGAGGCCCCTAGGCACTTGACATTTGGAGGCCCCCCACCATCTCGAAGCCATGTCTTCTGTGCAAAAGAACGAATGATGTTATTATAGTCAATTGCATTATTTCTGACTCTATGTACATTACATTGTCGTAAGACCGTCCCCGGCAATCGGCGATATCCAAGTCGTGATTTTTCAATGTCTCTAGGACGACTTTAGCCACAATTTGGAATGAATTTCAAAAATCGTTCGACAGGACATCCATCTTCAGAAACATAATATCTCACTATGAAAGATAGTTGATATACATGAGAAATGTCTGGAGTAGAGTCCAAAGAGATAGAGAAATATTTTGCATGTTTTATCTCATTCATGATTGTATTTATTACCTTTTCTGCCTTGATATTGATAATTTCATCGCATATTTTTGACGAAAGAAATGATTTGTGCCACTTCCTTTGTTACCGTGACGTTCTATGTGTAAGTCTAGAATATGATCTAACTCAGCCATAATTGCTAGGGTCATAACATAGTTCCCACTGTTTTTTTATCATATGTAAAACTCTAAACGGCAATCCGCGTGCAGAAAGTGACATCACAACAGCCCCAGTGCGACTTAAAATCACTTGTCAGTATTTTATTTCGTTTTCCATTTCAAGAACAAGACTCTTGTCAACTCTACCGACAGCACTTTCCTAGCTAATAGTGTCACAACTGCTGACCTGTGTTCGTCCGAATCCTCATGTTCCTTCATTCTTTGAACTGCGTTTTTCCCGTCGTTGTACCCCTCATTAGCTAGCAACCCCCATTTCCCAAACATCTTACAAGGGGCGCAAAACTCTGCACCCTTGCTCTTCGAAAACATGAGCCAAGTTCGAGGTCGTGTTTCACCATTGCTTAATGTTCGGCTAAGAAGAGCAGGGCTGTAAGTTATATTATGAGTGCCCTGTTTTTGAAAAATGTAGTAAAAATATTTATTATAATATTATTTTCTATAAAGCTTTTTGATAAGGCAAGCCAGGCTTTTGAGCTTATGTAAAGATTCCGCCACCGGGGCCCCTAGGCTGGCTGGGCTCCTAGGCCTGGGCCTAGTGGGCTTAGGCGGAAATCCGGGCCTGAATAGGTCTGTACCTCGCCGTATTTAAGACACAGTTTGGCGGGCAAATTTTCGAGATAATTTCTTTTGAGTCTGTTGCATTGACGCTTGTGTTGGCTCTGTTTTAGTATTGCTGTAGAAATTATATTTATTGTACATACTCGCAAATATTGGATTTACCACTTGAATAAAATATCTTCTTGATTGAATCATTTACACTAAAGCTTCCTTGTCAAGTTACTATTCTATGTTATTGTTTACAATTTCATAATATATATTTATTTACAACTACAACGTCATGAAAAGTAACTGTTAGGACGCAAATTCTGAGTTTGCTCCCAAGACAATAAGGAGTACGTGTAATGCTTAAGTATAAATAATATAAATCAAAGTCTACCCCATGACTAAAGAGGATTAACAACAATATTTACACGATCTGACCACAAGGGTATTGTGGTCGTAACAGACATTACACCTCACTTCACCGGAGTGATCGAATCGAGACTAATCTCTTAGGATTCGGAGGACAAACACACTTGTATTACGTAGCACAGCTAGATCACCGTATAGGTTCGGTGCAAACCGTTGACCGTTCCCGTCCACTCTTTTCTCCTGCAAAGCAGGGCAGTCTAAAAGCAATTGCTCCACCGTCTCTTCTGTTTCAAAGCATTGTTGACACCGCGAATCGAAATTGGGCCTAAATCGTCCGAAATAGGCACTAATTGGACAGTGTCCCGTTCGGAACTGTGCAATCGTTGCCTGTTCTCTGTTCTCCGTTGCCTGCGGAGTTTCCACCACGGATCAGCTCGATTTGGCCGTTTTAGTTGCTGCCACACACCTCGACCCTTGTCAGATTCGTCCCAATTCTTCTACCATTGTGCATCAGTGAAGATTATCACATCAGCACGAGCACCTGGTGTTTCTTCGAAAGTTTTCCCAATTGCCACCACAGCAATTCTGATGGCTTCCATCGCTGCATCGAAGATGCACATTTTCCTGCAAGACCCACTTAGCTCAACCCGTTTTTCATCTGCCTTCGGGTACGACACAAGAGCACCATACCCAGAACGCGCTTCGGTCCCACTGATCGCGCTCCCATCAGTGTATGCCTCAACGAATCCTGAGTATGCCCGTACCGTCCTTAGAGCAGCTGCGCGCCTCTCAGTCAGGCAAGCGCTGGGTCAGACTGCTTCCATCAGGTTCGTCCGTATCTCTGGTAGGTTGAAAGATAGGTGAGGAGGGATGGTGGCTCAAGGATGATTGCGTCACATATGAATTTGACTTGTTACTCGATCGTTTTTCGTACGGCTAGAGGGAAGGGGGACGAAAAGCACACACGTGTTATAGCCTTTAGAATGGAATGCATAAAGTAGGCATAGTAACAATGAATGAATACATGAATGGAAAATAATATCTATAACTAGTCATATGACAATAAGTAATATACTTATAAGCCTGCACAGCATAAAGATATATGTAAAAAAAAATTCAATACTAAGCTAAATACTAAATACATTAAGTGTTAGATGTAGGAGAGAGAAAGAAAAGACTTATTCCCGCTCCAATCAGACACTCTAGATCGTGACATATAATGTTAGTGGTTTGTACGTACAGAGGATAATATTATATTATCCTTTAGGCCAAAGAGCGAATTACATTTAAAACCTTTGTAGTTTTTGTAACGTTAAACTTTTCCAATAATAGAGCGTTCTCAGTGGGCGTGGCTTAGGTTTTTAGTGACGTATTTGTGTAAATATAAGAACCCATTTGAGGTACAAATGTAACGTGGTAAAAGTGAAGTTGTTCTTTATCATGCAAAATTCACATCTGAATATTGGCTATCCTACTCAAAAATAAGGAGGTAGTAGTACTGTAGATTAATTTATTAATGTGATTAGGCTAGGGCCGGCTAGACCTATTTACACTTTCAATTACACTTTATAGGCCTACTATTTTAATGTTTCGTAGGCTAGGCTACGATGTCAAGTGATAGTGTTGGTGAATAGGCTATCTAGTCAAGTCACTAATAGGCTCACATCGTCTATGATCTATGTCTATGATAATAATAAAATAGCCTATTTTATTTAACATACATAATACAGCTTAAATCTTAATAAGACTTAAAACACAACATATCATTAAAAAAAATCTCGAGCCTATATGAAACTTTATTAATACAGCGGCCATTATTACTTGTGCACCATTACAGAAAGTAAACACAAATCACGTGCTTTTTTCACGTGATTGCAAAACTCCCTATACGCCACACTTACTTTTGATCAAGTTTATTTTTTTCATCAATTTTTACAAAATGAAATGTCAAGGTCATGTAAATCTTATTAAAAGTAAAAAACAATTCACAAAACTAAGTTGTAATTATAGTCTATCTATCGTACAATGCAATAGACTAATTTTGTTTTTTATAAGGCATATTAGTATTTAATAGGATTTAATTTACAAAATGTCTTACAAGTGGGATGCTAGCAAAAAATGTGTTCTATTGCTCATGAATGTGAAGTCGTTTATTTCACTAAGTACTTGATAAATTCCTTGTTATGAATCGTTTTTTCATTTTTTGCATTTTTCTCGAAATAATGTTTTTATACTTTATTTATACTACTCCTTTCACATTTCTTTACGGAATGTATTAAAAGTTTGCTATTTTTATCTAAGCACTTATTACAACAACAAAATGCAGCCAGATCTTGGTATTTTTTGTTCATTTTCATTTTATGGGTAAATACGTTGATTTTTTTTTCTTTTTAAAAATGAAATATTTATAATGTGCCTTAAGAAAAAAAAATTATAACATTAATAAGCTGAAATTGAAAAAAGAGACTGTATCTCGTTATTTTCCATTCATTTATTTACAAGATTTACCTGCTAGGGTATTTTTAGGTATGATGGTTAAAAAAGGAATATATTTTAAAAAAAAACACTTATAAAATCCTATATGGCGGTCGTTGCCATGGCAACCAATGCATTAAAAGAGTTGAATGATCTTTATACTATTCCATACTTGTTATGTGGTCAAAGTTTAAGACGCTTTGGCCGGTAAAGAAAAAAAAAAGCCTAATTAGTATCCCTCACTGGCGACTATAATATTATATACACGCTCAATTCACAGGCGTTGCTCTGGGGAAGTAAATAGACCTGTATAAGCTACAAAGAAAAGTTTTATTAACTACAATGAACATAAAGCCATAGATCAATATTTAAAAAAAATATAATTATTATTATTTCAAAGCATTTAGAAAAGTAATTAAAATAAATTTTGTAATACAAGACTTTAACTTTCTTAAATGTTTTTAGTAAATAAATAATCATTATACGTTTTAAAGAATTATTATAGCTTTTTGTTCATTGTAATTTGTACACATTTTTATCTATAGCTATATTCCTTTATTTTTGTCCACTAGCAACTCCGGACAATTAATTTTTTTTGTTTAAAACAAAGCATATCTTTAATTTTTCGAAATGTGAAATGATAATTTATTTGTATACTTACCAAAACAACAGAACATTAAATAGTAATAGAAGAACTTTTTTTATGGATGAATGAGTAAGAAACATTGAATGCTAACGGTCAATAATTCGTTTTAATTTTCTAGCAATATCTTCCAATACTTTAACAAAACTCAGCGCCTTTGCAATATGGTAAACGTTTTTCTACTGAACTTAAATGTTAAATCACTTAACATAATGACACCAGCTCATGGACATATAATATCAATAGACTCTGATCATGGGATAAATTTTCTAAAGAAAATATTTGACTACAGTGATTCTCAAATTTAACAGATCTAGGGTACTTCGGTAAAACTTAAGTATTCTGCAAGAAATGACAAAAGTAAAACCAATAGTCGAATCACTAAACCTAGAAACACTAGAGGACAGAAGTAGTAATAATACACAAAATAATCATTATCAGTAATTTACAGCGTTCACCATTTTCTTTGGCCACGGCATACTAGGCAATTTTGTGGTCAGCACAATACTCAGTCTTCTTTACTTTACCCTAAGTAAATTCACGTTCCAAACAGAGCGGCGTAAACACAGGACACCCTCCAGAACTGGGAACAAATCATAGCCTTCACCAGGATCACTTTTGAGCAATTTGCTCCGACAGAATACTTTACTGACTTTTATTATTTCCTGAAGCTTATAGTAAAGAATTATTAATGTTAATACATGCACTGCTATTGATATTTAAATTGTAAGTGGCTAAATTTTTAAAAAAATAATTTTTGGTATGTACAAATTAAAACCGTACAATGATTTTTTTTTTCATTATACTTATGTTAAAAAACTCTAACCTATCTAGCTAATACAGAATTTAAACAACAGCAAACATGTAAACCTTTGTGGGTCAATCAAATTAGATTTCCGTTAGCATGTCTAAAAAAACTTTTGACAATCTGCATAACCTTTAAATGTTTAGAATGTGTTCTGTTAGCCTTTTCAAGCATGGTTGACAATATTAGATCAGCTTAACATTTAATATTAAACAACGTGAAATGAGCACTACATATTTTATAAAGACGAAATGTCAACTTTGCTGGTCATTCTAATCTACAAACTAGAAAACAATTAGGTAATAACCTCTGAATTTGTATTTTCCATGTCACTAATCAATGGTTCTTATCATTAAATTTGAATGGGGGTCTTTTACAGTATTATCGTATATATTTTTCATACAAAAGACTACACACACAAAATGCATCGTTGTAGTTGTTATAAAAATATTATTGCTTATTCCACCAGGGGAGAGCATACTATTGCAATAAGAATACAATCGTGCACAATTTTAATCAAATAAATAAACAAGGGAATTAATTACCCAATTTTACTAATAAAAATAATAACATGGCTATTGCCCTTATTGCCCTTAGCGTTATGGCTCACAAACAAGTAGATAGGCCTGCTGTGACGTTCTGGGTTCTTTCCTCAACAAGATTAACGCCCCGCGCAATTAAGAAATGTTTTCAAATACAATATATTCTTATAGGATTGATATACCTTTAGCTGTTGTCTGTACGAAACTTACAAATATAGGCTCTGATGAATGAATGATGAAGCGAGACTGCGCCTATCTCTCTGTCTTTATTACTTCTGTATTTAACAGTTAAACACATTTACCACTGACAATGAATCATATCTACATACATACATATATGTATATTGTTACGTCCACAATCCCCTTGTGGCCAGAGCTGTGTAGATCTTGCTGATAATTCTCGTTTGTCCTAGGGGAGACTTTAATTATTAGTATTTATGTTTCAGTATTACACGAACTCTTCTTATAGTCCTGGGCACAAATTCAGTATTTGTATTCCAACATTTCCTTTTTTGTACATTAGAGTAGTAGATAAATCTTATTGTAATGTATACAACACAATAGTAACTTGACAAGGAAGCTTCAGTGTAACTGTTGTTGATAGTTTATTTCAGGTGGTATGTTCAATATATACAATATATCTATTATGTACAGTTAGAATAAAATAGTGCAAACACAAACGTTCTCAAAGGAACATATTTTGAAACTTCCTGTCTTTCAGTCAAAACAAATCATTAAATACTATCCGAGTGGTGCAAGGGATAGACCCATTACCAGTAGGGGTGAAAATCATGGTATCATTACAAAACTCATAACAAAAACGATAGGAACTTCCCCTATTAAATACTGAGTCGTTTCCAGACTCTGAGAATTTGAGATCAACACAGAATCCCAACATTACCTAGAACCTTTTGTTTTCCTACTAAACGTCCTAATATTGTGTGTAGTAAGAAAAGAGAGTCAGAGAGGAATAAACATTGCGTGTTCCAATTCTTGGAAAAACAATATACATGACACGCCCCCACCCAATGAAAGAAATAATGTACCATAATTACCCAAGTAATACTCAACATGGTACATTTTTCGTACTTAACACTATCGTTTTAACAACCATCAATCAATGGAAGATTATCTTATACATTACAGACGCTCCTTCTATAAAGAAGATTATTGCGTCCTACGCTCATCCGTGGTCCGAGTCTAGTCTTGCATTTTTATTAATGTTTTAAATGATGTTAGGTTATTGGTTTTCCTGGTTTGTTCAGGCAACCCATTCCATGCCCGAATGCCACTCGGGAAGAAAGAGTACTTATATGCATTTGTTCTCGCATAAGGGACAAGGAAGGTGTTTTTGTCTTTATGTTTATCTGAGCTTTGCAACAGATTGTTATAGGGTTGTATTTCTAAATTAGAGTTTAATGCCTTATGTATTATTACTACTTTACTCTTTGCCCTTCTGTCCTCTAGTGTTTCTAGGTTTAGTGATTTGACTAATGGTGTTACTCTTGTCAATTGGGAATATTCACTAGTTATAAACCTTGCAGCTCTTTTTTGAATTTGTTCTAATTTTTTAATGTTTTCTTTAGTTGATGGGTCCCATACAGATCCTGCATATTCTAGTATAGGCCTAACTAATGTGAGATAGCATTTTAGTTTTATATTCTTATTACATTTGTAAAAGTTCCTTTTTATGAATCCTAATGTTTTGTTTGATTTTTTAATTACTTCATCAATGTGAGGGTTCCAAGATAACTTATCATTTATTATTACTCCTAGATACTTAGCATTGCTAGTTTGAGTTAGTTCTTTACCATGAATGAAGTAGTTTGTTATTATTTGTTTCTTTTTCTTGGATACCCTTATTAGTTGGCATTTTTCTGGGTGAAAAGACATACTCCAGTTTGATTCCCATTTTTGTAGTTCATCTAGGTCTTTTTGTAAAAGTTCACTATCTTTTCCTGTCTTTATTATTCTATAAATTATGCAATCATCAGCAAATAATCTTACTTTTGTGCCTGTGTTGATGCAATTTGGCAGATCATTAATGTAAACAAGATTATAAGACAATTTAAGCAAACATGGCTCACTGGCACAACTAAATTATAAAAAGTGTCACTACCCAATGGTAATTGTGATTATAACGTGATGGACAAATATTTCCCCGTTAATATTAATATTAACTAATGTCTCAACAAGTACAAATAATTCAAAAATATTCTAGTCATTCTTATTTTAACTATGTTCAGTTGTGTGGATTTCCACCAAAAATTTGCAAAAATAAGTCTTAATCTATTTAAACAAATATAACATTGCTCGAACTCTGTCAATTTTCAGCAGTTTACTTCTAATATACCAACCAAAAGATAAGTAATACATAACTCGAATCAAACTATAGGTTACTTCCCCTTTAAATTACAGTGTCAACTTGACATTAACAGGGTTCATACCTAAGATGATGATACTTCCCCTTTTCTCAAATATGAGGAGAAAATACGCGCCAGTTACGATTACTACAGTAATCTCAATATTAAAATGTAATCCACTATTATGCGTTTTTGGCAAATTTGAAAGTTTAATATAAAAGATTGTTCAGGGTTGAATGAGTGCCCACCTTTAGGTACCTTTGTTTCCCTCCATTCCCGGATATATGGAATATATAACAACCTATATACAACATAGTGAATATCCACTAATTTTTCCCATTCTATTACCATGATATAACAATTTAGCAATAGATTTCCAATATTATCTATTAATTTATACCAATTGATATTACATCTCTTTCTAAGATAAAAATTGTACATATTATTATTTAGTTCCATTCATTAACTAAAATAATACAAGATAATAAATCAATTAGCTTAAAGTTTCCCACTTAATTGCATGCAATGACAATTAACTTTCATCCATCCATATCAAGTAAATACATGCATATATATTTATTGCATAGTGCATCAAAATTTAAATGGAATTTTTTTTCCATTATAAAATGAATTGAATCAAATGAATTTAAAATATATCAGAACATCAATATTATACATGATTATAAAAATTATTAATACTTTCAAAAGACTTGACTTCTGTATGATACAAGTATTCTATAGGTATTCCATAATCAAAATTCAAACGAATGATAGGTTATCATGACACATTCTTAATGAACAAGTGAGATGATCTGAAAAAGAAGCATTGGGTTATTCAGTCAATCATGTAGCACCCGAGATAGAGTATCAGCTGTGAAGTTGTCTCTAGTCTCTATCTTGTCGATGATACGGGAATGGGATACCAGTCGGTCTTTGTCAAATTACTAAATTTCCCAAAGTCTCTATAAAACTGCAGTGTGTGGTCGGCTTTTGGTACCATCACACAGGGTGTAGACCATTTGCTATCACATTTTTCTCCTATGTCATCTTCTAACATATACTTTACATCTAATTTAATATGCTCAGGTCTGATGGGGTCAAATGGATGCTGTTTAATAGACCTGGCACTATTGGTTAACACTACATCGTGCTCTATGACATGTGTCCTACTGGGAACATTTGTAAACATTGACTTATTTTCATGTACCAGCTCAATAATCTTCTCCTTATCTTCTACCGGAGGATGTTCTAGCCTTGTATCTAAACTCTTAAGGGCATATGTATTATTAAGTTTACTTTCTGCAAACTTATATTCTATCCTAGATAAATCCGTCGGGACTCTAGCTAACGAAATGGGGACCTCCCGTGGTTTACTCTTTTCCCTGGAAACATAGGGCTTAAGTAAATTAATATGGCATACCCTCTGCTTTTGTCTCCGGTCAGGAGTCTTTATCAAATAATTGACCTCGCCAAGCTTTGACTCTATCTCATAGGGTCCACTAAACTTTGCACTTAAAGGCTGATTTTGCAAAGGTAGAAACACAAGAACTTTGTCACCTGGTGCAAAAGTTCTAGCTGTAGCTTTACGGTCATAGTTCTGTCTCATACGCTCCCGCATCTGTGGAAAATGAATCTTCACATGGTTAAAAGCATGATAAAGCCTATTTTTAAATTTATCTACATATGACAAAAGTCCAATCGGTTCACTGTCCGTTAGCCAAGTTTCATGTAGAAGTTTCAACGGATCTCTGACTGAGTGTCCATACACAAGTTCGAATGAGCTAAACCCCAGGGATTCCTGAGTGGCCTCCCTTGCAGCGAACAGTACATAAGGCACACCCTTATCCCAGTCTTTCTCGTTTTCATAACAGTACTTTTTAAGCATCGATTTTAATGTCTGATGAAACCTTTCCAGAGCTCCCTGGCTCTCAGGATGATAGGCACTTGATAGCCTATGGCTTATCCCTAATTGTTCCATGACTTGTTTGAAAATGTTCGAAGTAAAGTTAGTCCCCTGGTCGGACTGTACTGTCTTCGGTAGGCCATAACGTGTGAAGAAATTTGTCAGGGCGTCTACCACCTTCACTGTTGTTATGTTCCGCAACGGAATGGCTTCCGGGAAGCGAGTGGATGAACACATGACTGTGAGCAGGTATTGAAAACCGGCTTTTGTTTTCGGCAACGGGCCCACGCAATCAATGAGTATATGACTAAATGGTTCGTCGAACGCTGGTATAGGCTGGAGTGGAGCGACAGGAATTCGTTGGTTAGGACGTCCTACCATTTGGCATACGTGGCAAGTCTTGCAGTATTGTTCGACATCTCTTCTCAGTCCTGGCCAGTAGAAGTAAGGGAGGATACGGTGGTGCGTTTTTCGGACTCCCATGTGACCAGCAGTATATCTTGACGATAGCACTTAGGTATTACAATCTGGTGAATACTGTCCCACTCGTTTGTACCTGAGTTGAGCGGTTTCGACTTTCTCATCAACACTTCATCTTTCATGTAGAAACATTCCGCCATCGCATCTGCAGTCTTTTCATCAACAGCTTTCATTCTGAGTTGCATTATTACTTCGTCATTAAATTGTTCTTTCACCAATTTCTGCTTTGGTGACAAA
Source organism: Anisus vortex (assembly GCA_949126835.1). Taxonomy (NCBI): domain Eukaryota; kingdom Metazoa; phylum Mollusca; class Gastropoda; family Planorbidae; genus Anisus; species Anisus vortex. The sequence continues at coordinate 39,543,316 of OX421495.1, forward strand.
ATGTTATCGTTCTCTGTTGCATCACCAGTTGTTAGTTCAGCAAAGAACGTAGCACTTAAATCGATGTCAGGTGTTTCAGTTATCACTGTTTCATTCGCATGTGTGTCTTCAGAACAGACAAACACATCTTTCGTTGCACTACACGGCGTAGCAGGAGTCTTTACCGACTTCTTTTTCTGCATTGCTCTTGTCAGTGCACATGTTGGGCGTTCATTGGCAGGACGTAGGTTTTTGTCCTCCGCCATCTTTGTCTCCAACACTTTAACCATGTGCTCGACAGTGACTCTGCCGCCCATAAGGTCATTTCCTAATATCATGGAAACGCCTTTGACGGGTAGTGCGCGCCACACTCCCACTACGATGTTACCTGTAAAAATATCCGACTCGAGTTTTATTCTGTGCAGTGGAGCTTCCACAGCCTCCATACTAGCACCTCTCAGCACAACAGACTCACCGGTACTGGTGGCATCCGTTAACGGCACACTGCCCTCCAGGATCACGCTGACAGTAGAACCCGTGTCACGTAATATCTGTATTTTCTTCTTGCTGAGTACATCGACTTCTGTTGACACTGTCCCCTCGTAGACAAAGGGTCGAAAATCGGATAGGTCGTCCTCATCCGGGACTTCAGGAACCATCTGTTCTTCACGGCCTTCTGAAAGCATAATAGATTGAGTACAGCTATTCTCTTTTACCTTAGATAGACTGTTCTCAAAAACCATCTACTCCACAACTATGGGCGATGCCGGCCGCATTTCTTTTGAGTTTCTTGACCCTGTGTTGCACACTTCTTCTGTCTGCTTGCTATCTTTCTGCACTCTGGCACAGTGTAGAATAGCACATTGCTTCTTGGTAAGGATCCAACAATCTTTCTTCATGTGGCCCTCTTTCTTGCAATTGAAACATACCACCTTTGCTTTATTTACATCTGTCTGCTTCCTGAAATGAACTAAGTTACTATTATTATTTACACCACTGTTCTTATTATTGTTTTCATTTGTCTCTTTTGGTTTACTAGCCTCCTTGGGCTCTGGTTTGTGCACTTTGGGTTTGTCAGCATAATATGGCTTTATGCTGGCGTGAATTATGGCATAGTTATCTGCCAATCTAGCAGCTTCATGCACATCTTCAACCCCTCGGTCTGAGATGTGCGTTTTAATATCCACTCGAATACAATCATTGAAATCCTCAAACAATATTAGGTTCTTGAGTTTATCAAACTCACTTACATTCTGTGACATTAGCCACTGTTCTAACATTTTCTCCTTTTGTCTCAAAAAGTCTACATGAGTTTGATCATATGCCTTCTTTCTGTCTCTAAATTGCTTTCTATATTTTTCTGGTGTCAGGGAATAACTTTTTAGCACCCTATCTTTGATTACTTCATAGTCATTTATTTCCTCGGGTGTTAAACTCAACACTACGTGAAATGCTTTTCCTTTGTTGAGAGTTGACCTTAACAATAAAGCCATCTTATCATCAGGGAACTGATAATCTACAGCTATCCTCTCAAAAAGCAAAAAGAAATCTTGAACATCTTCTTCTCTGAATATAGGCAAGTGTTGCTTCATTGCGCTAATATCCATACCATTGCTGTCCCTACGATGGTCAGGTCTGTTCATGCGTGCCATCTCTATCCTTTCTCTGCTTTCAATCCTAATTCTTTCATTTTCCCTTTCAGTTTCTATCCTAATTCTTTCCAATTCTCTCCTTTCTATACTTTCTAATTCCATTCTCTCAATAGCTAATTGGAATTTTAGGTTTTCACTCAACCCTTCATCTTCATCATTGTTTGATGATCTAGATGACATATTTCTTACCTCGTCTCCGTGGGCAATTACCTCGCCCCCACTGGGAGCTACATAACCTTCATTGATATCGTTCTGTCCCACTTCAACTACATTACCAGTGTTCATGGCATTCTGCCCGTTCAAACATGTCATAATTTCTTTGATCAAACGATTACTATTAGGTCTTGCCTGTCCTGCCTCAATCCCAAACGACTCAGCTAATTCTTTTAGTTCAGCAAATGACATGGCATTAAGTTCCTCACTTGATATATTCGAAGCCATAGTATAGCGTTCGAAATATTTGTGATAGTAGAGTAGTATATATTGTATAATAAAATATAAAGTTCCAACTTACGATTTGTCCAGAAATTTGCACAATATAATATTACACACTTCGTGGAATCTTCACACTTCCCAAGGAATAAATACGCAAACCAGTTCTCTCCTCTTTTTAAAAAGAATAGTTTCACAGTCCTAGAAAACGAAACACAAATATGCCGCTCTCAGTACTACTAATGTAAAAAATATTTATAGGTCAGGAAAAATATAACTCAAATTTTCCAGACGAGATCAACAATTGTTTCCAATTCTAGATCAGGAAAAGTAGAACTCAAATTTATCGAACGAGACCACTAATTTTTGTTAATCCTAGGTCAGGAAAAGTAGAACTCAAATATACCTGGCGAGACCACCAAATTTTGTTACGTCCACAATCCCCTTGTGGCCAGAGCTGTGTAGATCTTGCTGATAATTCTCGTTAGTCCTAGGGGAGACTTTAATTATTAGTATTTATGTTTCAGTATTACACGAACTCTTCTTATAGTCCCTGGCACAAATTCAGTAATTGTATTCCAACATTTCCTTTCTTGTACATTAGAGTAGTAGATAAATCTTATTGTAATGTATACAACACAATAATAACTTGACAAGGAAGCTTCAGTGTAACTGTTGTTGATAGTTTATTTCAGGTGGTATGTTCAATATATACAATATATCTATTATGTACAGTTAGAATAAAATAGTGCAAACACAAACGTTCTCAAAGGAACATATTTTGAAACTCCCTGTCTTTCAGACAAAACAAATCATTAAATACTATCCGAGTGGTGCAATGGATAGACCCATTACCAGTAGGGGTGAAAATCATGGTATCATTACAAAACTCATAACAAAAACGATAGGAACTTCCCCTATTAAATAATGAGTCGTTCCCAGACTCTGAGAATTTGAGATCAACACAGAATCCCAACATTACCTAGAACCTTTTGTTTTCCTACTAAACGTCCTAATATTGTGTGTAGTAAGAAAAGAGAGAGAGAGAGGAATAAACATTGCGTGTTCCAATTCTTGGAAAAACAATATACATGACAATATATATATGTATAATGTATATATATATATATATATATATATATATATATATATATATATATATATATATATATATATATATATATATATATATTCTGCATGCCAATTATTCCTATATTCCATCTCATTATATAATTAGTTACTATTGTCATTGATACTATTTTCCATTTATTGATATTAAAAATGTTGTTGCTCGTGTGTGCTTCCCCACCCCCCTTCCCTTTTTGTTTTCCCTGTCCCCAGTACCACAAACACGTGGGGAACATGCCAAGGTCATCCGTGACGCATTCATGCTTGAATTCACCATTCTAGACATTCACCCCCCCCCCTTTTCTACCGCCACTCCACGACTAAAAAAACTGATATAATATGTATACGAAAATATACCTCTAATGGCTTGTTCCCCTGGCCAAGGTCAAAATCACTTTGTAACGTAATAAGCGTAGTAACGTAATAACTCCGGTCAGAAACGATGTTTATTAGCACCACCACCCTCGCACGCACACCCACTCTCCCCACTAATAACTTACCTCACATGTCAATCCAATGCTGAAGGGAGCAGAGATGTCGACCAATCGCACACGTGATACTGATGTTAATCGTATCACCCCTCACCTTTTATAATTAAAATCTAACTTCAGATTTGTCTTTGTAAAAGGTAACTTTTTTTTTTGCATTAGTCTAAGCTGGGCGATCGAGGGAAATAGAGCTGGCCCCATTTGGGCCTCTCATGGCCTTTCTCATGGCCCCGATCCTAGGTCCGTATACATAGATTTTTCATTAAGTACCTTTGCTATTTATGTAGTCAGAATATGTATCTAGATATATTTGTGTGATATCTGTGAAACGGTATATGACTATACAACTTTAATGTGAATAAATTGTATAATATATATTGTTTTCGCTCGTGTTTCCTAGTCACTTATATAATAGTTGTGTAGTTTATGTGTCAAGTATAGTCCAAACATCTACCAAATCCCCTCGTACGAGCCATGTAATTCAATACACATTACATAATGATCATTAATACGTTAATCTCTAGCATTGTACTCGGGCTCATCCCTTAAGACAAAACGTAGCCAACAAATGATAGAAAGAGAATAATTCATCTCTTTTCTACTTGTATAGATCGTTCTAATGAGAAGGAAAGAATACCCATACGAGCCTGCCTTCAACACAGTGCGACATAATGCATCGTTTCACTTAATCATACAGAAAGAAAGGCACGACGAGTGAGGCTCAGGTGAAAATCTAATCCAAACATATAAAGTACACGTGGTGATTCAGGTTGCATGTAATAACTCAACTAGTTACACGTACATAAGCTAATAATGTAATAATATGTTGTTTTATTGTAATATAAACAATCGATCAACTGCATGTGTTTTCCTAAGAAACTGTAGTCTAGTGACATAGCTGCTCTGGAGGGTGTCACTTAATTTACTGTTTCGCCCTTGACTGTAGTTGCGTGTTGCATAGTCTTGGCTGTTTTGATGAATATTACCTTTATATAATATTTTCACTAATTTTGGTTTTAGTGGTACAAACTATAACTTTATTGAAAAGATCAACAACAAGAAAAAAAATACTTACTATGTTTTTAAAATGTTTGACACAAATATATAAAACATACGCAACGCTTGTTGATTAATATTATAATTTTTTATAAACAAGAAAAAAAATCAGGTAATAATGTCTTTTATTTAAGTGGGAACTATATATTATATTGTCCTACTCTCAACTGTGGCCAGAGTCTATTCTTGAATATTTTGATTTGTGTTTTAAATGATGTTGAGTTTATGTTTTTTCTTGGTTTGTCCAGACTCAACTGCTTTGCATTCGCTCATTTATTGTCAGCTTTTGGTTCAACTTACACATGTGAACAGATTTTATCGCACATCAAAGCTGTTTTAAGCATACAATAAGGTTATCTACACTTGACCGTTCATTAAATGGTACAGACTAGGTTTTATGCTCATCTTCTTAATTAAACATAAATATAATTATTTCTAAAACAAATTTATTTGTATTATTAATTTAGAAATATAAGAGACTTATTTAATAGCACTATATTATGTAATTTCTGTAATTATTAATGTTTAAAATATAAACTCCTTAAATGGACAAAACAATTAATGCAGGAAATGTTTATTTACTTCTGTTTAACGTAAATTATTTTAATCCTCTAATAATTAAAATCTTGTTATGAATACCATAATGTTGAATGTATATAAAGAAATAATAATAATCAGTAATATTTGTTACATTACAAAACAAAACTTGTTTGGCAACACTATTGAATCAAATGTGGAAACATTTGTAAATTAAAGGAAGATAATTTACCCGTTTCATTTGAGCTAATATTCATATTATTTTATTTTGTTTTACACAAAAAATAAATGACTTACATTTATAACTTTAAAATGATCAAACTGTAAAAAGTATTTGAAAATTTTATAAATATTATATGACTAAATAATGTATAGGTTTACTTTCAAGCTTTACAATAACTACCCAGTTTGTATGATTACTACGTATCTATACCGCTTAATGATAGTGATAAGTACATAAACAAGGATTCAATCGCATTAAAGGACACCTCGGTAAACCTGAGATCAAAATAATAATATTAGTAGATGTTAAGGCGACTGTACGGTGAACCAAACATAGGACCAGATGGCCGCATACCATATTTGCCAAATACTGACCCCTAGTTCATCAAAAAGTCATTGCGATTCCTATTTCTTATTAGTTTAATAATATGTATGCCTACTGTTGGGGGACATCACATATTTAGCAGTAGGTCTGCTTGCGTTTACATCATATTTCATCCAAAAACTAATCCATACAAATAGCTGAGGTGTTAAAATTATATCACGTACCGCCCACTTGCCCTTTACCGTCCCCCAATCGCCCCCGGGAATGTCGGCACCCATTTATGGCCTCCCACCGCTCCCCGGGGGGCGATAACGCTCCCGTTGAGAACCTATGTTCCAAATCATAGCTGTCATGATCATATCCCTTACCCGAATCATAACTAAAACAAACAATTGATCTATAGCTCAATTTTATTTACAATAAAAGTGAATAATACTAATAATCTCTCTCTCTCTCTCTCTCTCTCTCTCTCTCTCTCTCTCTCTCTCTCTCTCTCTCTCTCTCTCTCTGTCTCTTATTCTTTATCCCTGCCCGTGAAGCATAAAGCAGCAACAAAGTAGTGCCATGCCTTTCAATACTATAATAAATAATCATAATTTAAGAATACGCTGCAGACATAACAGGACTATTCAAATTAATTGATACAAGAAACGCTATAAACATAACAGGACATATAAAAATAGTTTCAGTGCCAAACAATACAAAGTGCCCACGAAGTGTTTCTATACGAAACTCCGCCCCTATTATTTGTATACACTTGCTATTCAATGACATTTTCACTCATTGGCTCAGACACTAACCAATGTAGACTTATTATTATGGACAATCGATGGCTTGGTCAGAACAGTTTAATGTTGATAGACTGAAGTTTTTATATTAAGAGACGAACATTATATTACAGCATTTCTCGTTTAGTGTTGAATTACTAAACGTTTTTTTAATAGCAGACTAACATTATACTTCATATAATAATTCAGAAGCGACTGGTTTGTTAGAGTATTGGAGACAATTCTTTGGATAAACTTTTTCTAATTCACTTTGAAAATGTTTTTACATTGTTTTTTTATTTTCGTGTGTTTTGGTGAGTACAATAAATACAAAGATCTAGTTTTTTTTATTTTCTTGTGTTTTGGTGAGTATAATAAATACATAGATCTAGTTTTTTTTATTTTCTTGTGTTTTGGTGAGTATAATAAATACATAGATCTAGTTTTTTTATTTTCTTGTGTTTTGGTGAGTATAATAAATACATAGATCTAGTTTTTTTTATTTTCTTGTGTTTTGGTGAGTACAATAAAAACATAGATCTAGTTTACTTAATTTCTTGTGTTTTGGTGAGTACAATAAAAACATAGATCTAGTTATTTTTTTTTTTTTTTCCTTGATTTTAAAAGTTATACTTGTTGTTAAGACTAGAGGCCGACCGAAGTTTCGTTTCGGCGCCGAACGTGGACAACATGCCTTTTTCGGATACGTTTCGGTTTAGACCGAAGCCGAAAAGTGAGCTTCCGATTTGGTTTCGGTTTTGGCCGAATCTTTTATGACTGACTTGTAATTTTACAAGTCAGTCATAAAAGATTGACTTGTAAAAGGGGCAAGGGTGTTAACTCTCAGCAGCAATACTGCCCATTGATGAAAAAAACAACATAAGCGTAGTACGAACTAAGGATATTGAAATTATGCAATAGTATTCTTACATTTTAATCTTTGTTCAAAGTTCTAGAGTGTTTATAAACAATGTATGTTTAGGAAGCCTTAATACGCGTATCAACTTATGCTATTGCGGTTGTTATATTGTATATTGTTGTTGTATATCTATTTATATAAAGTAGACTGTATTCAAGCAATCCTATTATTTAATTTAAAGACACTTGTCCTTATTGTCTCATATTATTCTTTTGCGATTTCACTTCGGACATGTGTCTTCGCTAGCTACGTAGTTAACGTATCAGAATGCCATGCGGGCGACCCGGGTTCCATTCTCCAGTTAGTCTATACCACTGTTTTCACATTTTTTAAAATTTATTTTAATTTATATTACTTTTTAAAAAACAGATTTTAAATCTACGAGCAGCACAGGGCAATTTAGATTTTAAAAAAAAAAGACTTTCCAATATTTTAACCGATTACACTATTCATGTTTAATTACTTTCCTAAAAGTATTCAGTAAAAAAAAATTATCAGATTTATAGCTTTTTGTTAATTGTAGTTTATAAATTTTGTATATGTAGCTTGTACAGGCAAATACAGGCCTGTTTTATTTTCCCCCTGGCAACGGCGGGCGATTTCGCTTGTTTATTTATAACGGATTGTTACGTTTGCTTCTGAGTATAATCAATATCAATATATAATTTATTCTCAGATGCTGCCTATATGTTTCCTTTGCAAAGCTGCAACGCAATGACTTTGGCCATTTTAACTGTACTGGATTGTGGTGGTGAAGTGGAAGAACAAATACATATTTCTGAAACATTAATTAAATATTTGAGCAACACAAAAACTGAATATATTTACATAAATGTCATGATGACAGGACACCAATGTTCTCGAAATGTTCACAATTACGTATCGGTTGAACATGAACATATTGCAATTATACCAATTAATTTAGTTATGGAAACAACTAAAGAATATATCGTGTATCATGGTAATGACTGTTCCCGTATCGTTCTATCATTTGTTTTTGTATTTAACAGTACAGAAATTAATAGCAACACTAATCTAATGATGAATGATATTATAGATAATGAAAATGAAAATAGAGCTTACAATAGATTTTTTATAATACAAACTTCTGAAAGTCCGAAACCGGATTTTAATTCAATGGATTTTATTCACTTTACATCATCATTTAAAGATTTAAATATTGAAGACATTTTCAACAAGATTTGTGATATGAACAATGAGGACTATAGTTTAGTATATGTCAGGAGAAGTTATATACCGATGTCAGTTTATCGCATAGTCAATTATCTGTCCGAAATAAGTTTTAATGACGCCAGTTGTTACTGTGGTCGAAAACTTGGAATGCACTTACTTTCACTTGAGATTTATGACGAGTTAGTTGATATAATGCAATATATAAATAATGCTTCAATAACAAATAGTGATAGTGAATTCAATCTATATCTTGGTCGTTTAGAACGTGGAAAAATATTTTTTTGGGAAAGCGGTAATCCTTTTTTATTTTCTTATCCTGCAATTTTACATAATTACACTGCATGCTTTTATTTGAATTCGTCAACCTACAAAGACGAAATTATTTTCCAAGACAAGAATCGGAATAATTTAGGTAGATATATGCTAGAAATAGACTGTGATAAACCATTGCAACATTTATTAGTAGTTTGTGAAAGTAAAAATGTTGTTTCTGAAATCTATATGAAAGAAATACTAAAACAAAGTAAAACTGTTTCGGAAAAAGTACCTTTAACCTTTGACCATGTACACAATCATTTTTATATTTTTAGTGGGAAAAAACGTTTTAGTGCATCTCATACATTCATATGCAATTTAAGTAATTACAATACAAGTAGCAGACTAAACAAGTTTCTTTGTGGCACAAATTTAGACACACAATCTGACTATGAAAAGGAAAATGATAGAAAAAGTATGTTTCTATTAGTAAAAGATAAAAAATATAAATTTTATACTTTAAAAACAATTGAAATTCCTAAATGCAAAATTTATAGTGAATCTCAAACAATATCATACAATAAAACAATTTTTGAAAACTCTAATCCAGTTGTTGACATTGTCTGTGTCAATGGCCGAAACAAAGGAACATTAAATTTTAGTGATACATGCTCGGTTCAGAATGTAAATTTAAATTTTTGTTTGGAATATGTTCAATGTCAATCAGATAAAAGCCAATATTCTCTTCGATGTATAAAAGATATTTATAGCCAATGTGAAGATTTTTCTCATTTGCAAAATTGTGAAAACTTTATTTGCCCAGAACCTTTTATTAAATGTTTAAAGTCTTACTGTATATTACCTGAAATGGTAAATGACGAGATCAGTGACTGTCCACATGGTGAGGATGAGATGTTTGAAAGTAACGAAAGGGCATTTTTATGTGAAGGAAAATTCACAATAGTTTTCAAAGACATTTGCCTTGATTTAAAAAGTTTTCGAGATCTTTCACCACTTATTGGAAATAACACACATTTTGTATGTGATAACGCTTGCCCAAAAAACTACAAATGTGTTTCTAGTATAGTAAAAGACACGTTTTTAAATAAAGAATCCAAAATAATAAAAGTCAATACTTTTTACAGGAAAATAAATCTATATTTAATGTTGAATGAGATAACAAGTCGACAACAAGAATTTAATGTGCATTCACCTTTGGTCTCAATTGTTTCATTTGAAGGTTTTAGATGTGGTGTAACAAACTTTAATGAGGAATTTAAAAATTGGAAATTTGAAGACCTTATCCTGTTAGACATCAGCTTTAATAAAATAAATAATAGTAACTATTTAAAATCTGTAGAAAAATTTGCACAATTAAAATTCTTAAACCTATCTAGCAATAAAAATTTAATAATAGATGATTTGTTTCAATTTCCGAAATCTTTAGAAATAATTGATTTGTCCCACACTAAAATAACAGCTCTCAGAAAAAATATCTTTGGCGATATAATAAATCTAAAGCATTTAAATTTGAGTTATACATTAATTACAAAATTTAAAGATATGGGTTTACCAGAATACTATAAAATAGATACTTTATATATTCAACATTTGACAATCCAAGATGTTGACACAAACTTTTTTAGAGGGTTAACCATTAATACTGAGTTAATGGCTAGTGACTATGTAATCTGTTGTCCACAAATTTTAAATGCAAATATATCAGTTGATAAATGCCATGCACCAATTGATATCATATCTTCATGTAGACATCTTGTTGGTGACACATTCAAGATAATCGTCATCTGGATAGTTGGATTGTTGACTATATTAGGAAATGGTATTGTATTGGTCTATAGAGTTGGTTGGAACCGAGAAATATTTAAGAAAGCATATGGGCTTTTTATAACAGGCTTGGCCATTTCAGATTTTATTATGGGAGTTTATTTAATAATTATTGCTAGTGTGGATGTTTACTATACCGATAATTATGTCTTGGAAGATTTTAAATGGAGAAATGGTTTTCTATGTAATGTGTGCGCGTTTTTTTCAACTCTTTCAAGTGAGACTTCCACGTTTTTTATTTGTTTAATAACTTTAGATCGTTACTTATGTATCACTTACCCATTTGGTCAACATAGATTTTCTAAAACTGGTAAACTACTATCATTTACATTAGTTTGGTTTGTTGGTTTTGTATTGGCTTTAATTCCAATTGTCTTATCAGATTGGGATATTTATTCGTCTAACGGACTTTGTCTGGCTCTACCATTAAGTCCTACACGAAAAAAAGGCTGGATCTATTCTTTCGTTGTCTTTGTAGGTTTGAATTTTATATTGTTTTTGATAATAGCCATTGGTCAGTTGGCAATTTTCATTAACCTCATGAAAGTAAATGAATCAATTCCAAGCGTTAGACGAAATATTCAAAGAAGATCTGAAGACTTGTCTGTGGCCAAAAAACTGGCTTTTGTTGCATTCACAGATTTTTGTTGCTGGTTTCCTGTTGGGATACTTGGATTCCTTTCATTAAATGGCTACATCTTTAACCGTGAAGTCTATGCATGGATTGCTGTATTTGTATTACCAATAAACTCTGCATTGAATCCAATTATTTACACTATTCCAGCAGTGTACAGTAAATGTAGGTCTTAGTTTTACCTTGCCATTTTTTTATTATTAATAGTTAAACTATTTCTTTTTTTTTATAATTGTATCACATCTGTGAAGATAATTTACAGATAAATGAATTGTTCACTTTTTGCTTTTACACTAAAATGATAATTTTATTATGTATTATATTTTGAATGCTTGTATTCGATAGAAATTGTTTAATGCTAATGATCTTTTAGTAATTTTACTATCAAATAGTGTACATACTTTTTTTTTAATTTGGTTACTAAATGAATAACACTTCTACAACGTTTTTCTTTTCTTTTTGTTAAATATATGTATATTTTAAATAATATATTTTATTATGAATGGATTTTAACATTTTGTAGGCACTGTACAATTTATTTTATAAAGCTATGTAAATGCAAGATGCTTTTTTTAGTATAGTTACTTAAAAATATATTAAATATATATATATATATCTTGTAATTGTAATATTTAAGTTAAAGATATATTAAATGTGACAAAGTATTTTTATCTTATTTTATCAAATAGTTAATACATGTTTGATATTTTGGATGGTTTTCCAATTCGTATATGTATTATATTTATATTACGTTAAAGAAATACACTTTTTATACACTTAATAGCGTTGGTGTGTAATTTATGAACAAAGTAAACATTGTTGTTACTAGTATTTCTTACAGACGACATATCTGTTTTATGTTTATAGTTTAATATATTAAACAGTTTGTCTTTTGTTTTAATCCACACTAAACAGTAGAGTAAAAATACCAATAAAACTGATAAATTAATAGTGTCATATCCCCAACGCCAGTGGTTGACTTTATAGGTCACGTGTTTATGACTTATTTACACTGAAAAATCAGGCAGTTATGTAACTCCTTCGTGTAATCATAAATAGACGTCACTTTAAAATGTACCTATGATTAGTTTACTTATAATGAAGATACTATAAAGTTAATAAATATTTTCTAAAATGAAAGAGCATATATATATATATATATATATATATATATATATATATATATATAATAATATATATATTTCTTAGTTCATGGACGACACCTTTAGAGCATTTCAGTAAAAGTTCAATTTATAAAATATTAAATAGAATGCGATTTTGCAATTTATTATAAACAGACCTTAGTTTGACATATAACAAATCTCTTTAGTATACTAAATAATGTCAGTCATCATGGTCGACTATAACACCAAGAAAGTGTGAATGCGTTTTAAAATGTGATAATATGACAGTCAAGGATTTTTTTCCCCAGTTTTTAAAGAGTGCTTTTGTTGAAGGGGCAAATGCAGAATATGCACTTATTATTTTAACAAAAGTAATTTATTTAATAACAAAAAAGCAACTCGGTGAAATAGGCAACGGTTTATAATGCAACAGTAAAAATGAAAAGGTAAATATGGTAACGGTAAATGTGGCAACAGTAAATATGACAACGGTAAAAATGGTAAAACTGACAAAGCGGTACAAATGACAACTGAAAAAATTTTCAAACATATGTGTTTAATGTTTTAATTGAAAGTCATTTTAGAATTACACTCGTGTCTACTAATTGCAGTACATGGCCTAAAAACAAGAATGCTATGTAGAAGGTCAAATTTGTATGAGACCCCTAAGTAAAATATGTTAAGTTCCTTTCAAATAACTCATTTATGTAGGCGTTTTTAATTGCAGAAACAAGCTCATGGGATGACTTTGTGTTATAGCAGAACAACAAAATTAGAGCTCTTGTCAGTAGATGGCTTTTAGCTCTTCATAAATTAAAGGCATACTGTCTACGCCCCCAGCTTGCACTTCAGATACGGATATCTAAGAACTAAGACAATTACGTTAAGTTCGGAATCATAAAGTTAAACATCGACAAGTAATTTTATGTAACCTTTATATATATATCATTCCCCTCAAATATCATTAAATGATGTGTAATTCTAGCACAGGACAAAAGCATCCCCTCCCAATGTGTGGGAGTTAATAACCGTTTACAGGTTTCATGCCTTTGGAGTTTTGGGGTCTCTAACAAGATTAAAGCCACACGGAATTAAGGAGGAGATTTTGTATATAATCTACTCTTATAAAGATTAACCTATGCTTAGCCATCGCCTGTACAAATTTGCTTACAGTTATAGCCACTACTGAGTGAATGATTAAATGCACATATCAACCTATCATTATCTCTACTTAATCATTTAGCTCTGGCACATGTAACATATTTTATGTATTTCACATTGCGTACTCACTGTCAGTATTCGTTTTATGCGCATATCAATGTTCTTATATGATATTGCTATTATCGTTACTAATGATATCATTTATTGTAATCATGTTATGCTTGCATTACACTGGTGTATATCAATCATCATCTTGCTTCCCCTTGCCTCGAACACGTGGTGAGCAAGCCAAGGTCGATCGTGATGCAATCCTGCTGGATCTGTGATTCTACCTTTGGCCCTTCCCTCTCCCCCCCCCCCACTTGACCACACTTCGCTCACACACAAAGGATTTAACATGTACATGAAAATATGTCTCTGGGACGAGGCGAGAGTTCCCCTGGTCAAAAGTCCCTTTTGACTTGTAATCCCAAACCGCCAGTGGCCAGCAAGAAAAGAATCTTTGATGCCGCCGCCAGGTACCCCCACCCTTCCCCCTCTCCCCCGACATAGCCTCGCCATGTTATATCAAAATCAAACGATTCAATAACAGGCTGACCTATCGTATGCATGACCTTCCCCCTCCCTTCCACGTGACAATCCACGCTTGAGATGTACATTTCCTTAGAAATATAATTTTAGTTTTTAGGTCAGTCTGACTGAAGGAGCCGCGAGGGCTCGACGCCCTGAGCTCCGGTAGTAAAGAGACTGACTTAAGGGTGCGCCTACACGCGCCACTGAACCCTTCTTAGGGCTACGAAAAGGTTAAGCCTATTATTAAATATACATACTTTATGACTACTTGTATTTGGATGGTATGATTTATTTGCTCACGTCATTAATGATTGAATACGGACTTTCATGTGAAAAAAATATTCGTTGTTACAATACGCCTTGCTTATCGATTGATAGAATACCTATTTGTGTGACGTTCAGTGACAATGTGAATTAGTCAACAGTTTAACTCAGTCTTAATACGAGCCAAACGAAACCTAAATATAAATTCGTCTTTGCACCACATAGAGATCATCAGCCCTTCGGGACCACCATACCTCTAGATAACCTGCCAAAACCACCCTTCCCCATCACCCTGTATGCCGTGTTGAATTATCCACAAAGACTGCATCGATAGTCTATGCTAATTAAAGGCTATGTGACTGACTGTGACGCTGCAACTTAGACCAGCACGCTACCATGACAAAGTAGAGGTAGGTAATTTAGCTTATTGCGGTACATTAAAAAGCTTATTTTTTCTTAAATGACAGAACACTGGATATTTTAGCCATGTGATAGTTTTTAAAACAGTGTTATAATGGCCACGTGCTACTAGGAAATTAACCACACATAAGAAAAGGCAGATTAGGGCATGTGAATCACTAAAGACAGCAAACGTAAATATCTATTTGATTTAAATACATTTGGTGGTAAGAATATAATTTTATCTATAATGAAAAGTCTGGTATACATTGGGTAGTGTTAAAAGTTATACTATATATTATAAGAAAAGAAGAAGATAAGAATGAACATTTTTTTTATAGCGCTTCTATCTATGCTATTAAATTAGCATGTTAAGTGCGCCCTTGGTGTGATTTGCAGTGGCAGATGTACTAGCCAAAGAGAAAGGTCTTTAATTTCTTTTAAAAGATTATCTTGTCCCAGATTCTCTCAGTGTCTGAGATAGACTGTTCCATGGCGAAGGCGCCACTGACTCAAATGAGCGCACTCCCATGTACTTTTTTCTGTGCACATCCAAACTAGGAGTTTAGAGGAGTGACTGTGTTGAAGATCGCAGTTCCCTAGATGGCTCATCCCTTGTTATAATCTATCGAGGATACGAAAGACCAATGCCCTTTATGCATCCCTACGTAATGGACATGATTTTGTGCTCTATTCGCTTCATCACCGGGAGCCAGTGGAGATCCCTTAGTGTTGGGGAGATATGATCTTGCCTCCTCACATATACGGGCTCCACATAATAGATAAAGAATAGAATGCACAAACTCTAAATGCGCAGTCGCTAAAAGTAAAGCATTGTTGGGGATAAGACAAAATTACTGTTGCTAATCTTCGACATTTTAGTGACAGTGAAAAAAAATGTATTTACTGTTATTTTTCGCAAATAGCTTCAATTATATTTTTTACAAGCTAAATTCCCCGGCGTTTCCTGGTGGGAAATACAACAGGCCTGTATAAGCTATAGATAAAATATTTATACACTACAATGAACAGAAAGCTAGAGCAAATATTTTTTACTGAAGACATTTAGGAAAGTAATTTTAAAAAAAATATTGTAATCGGGTTAAAAATAGGCAAGATATTTATTTAACAAACAAATATATGTATCCTCATTGCATGTGGATTTACAATCTTTTTTTAAAAGTAATATTAATTGAACACAAGAAAAAAATTAGAAATGAGAAAACCAACCACAAATTTGCCTAGACAAGCTCTTGCATGGAATCCACAGAGGTAAATCCAAGAACACCTGTCGAAGAGAAGTAGACAAGGGTGTGCAGCTGATCGGCAAAAGAAGGAAGGAGTTAGAGAAGATAGCTTAGAGACAGGAAGACATGGAAAGAAATTGTTAATGGGCTATGCTTCACTAACAGTTGATAAGGGCGAAGAAGAAGAACCAAGAGAATCGGGGAAAAGTTTTCATTTAATGCAGTGACAGTCAAGGAATGATTTAGATGCTGAAAAGATATCTGACAATAAAGCCATAATAAAGAATCACACAACCGGATAACATTGGCAAAGAAACAGTGATTGTTGAAATAAGTAAATGGACCGTTCAATAATAATACAATACAAAATATATTGTGATCGCCAATAAAAGAACTTGGCAATCTCTTTATAGTAAGCTGATAGGATTATAATGTATTCAGGGTGTGGCCACTGCCAGCACGAGCCAGGGATTACTCAGTAACACAGTATTAATGTATTAACCAATTAAAATGTTTCAGCCATTCTGGAAAACGAATGAAAATATAGGTTGCATTAGCTCATCTAAACCACGCCCTTATGAATAAATCATCTTTCTTCGAGAGCTGAAAGGTTACAATACAGATTAAAGCCATACACTAATGACATTTTCCTTCATTGGTTGGTTGATATTTTACCAGCATGAAAATTTAATTTACTTAATTGACAGAATCCCGGTAATATATATCAATACTTTGTAACTTGCAAAATAGTCAATACTATGATTATCCTGACCATCGTAAAAGATCATAATGTATTACGTTTCAATTTATTTGATTGTACAATGATAATACAATGGAGCGTCTAGTGTTTTGCTTTCTTGTTTATGCTCAGTCTATTTCACATATGGTTTACTGTTTTAAGTTATAATTCAAAGCTATTAACTTAAATGAAGACATTTAAACATAATAAATAATATTTAACACAAAATTAATTTGCCTTGACAAATAGTAACATTCCTTCTGTCAATTAACAATGCTTTTAGAAAAATGTAAAATAATATTAAAGATATCACACTAAAAGGTGAAATTAAATAATAATACACACAGCTAACTAATATAGACACAGAGGATATCAAAACTAATAGCGTTTTTTTATACCTGAAAACTTTGAAATTTAATTTATAAAGTACGCAATATACATAGTGAAAAGGCTATCAAGACTTTGATTTCTCCAAAAGTATGCTTTTGATATATATATTTTAGTAGAATGTGGATTTGGTGCTGTTAGTACTATGTACTCTTAAAAAAGATATTATTAGCAAGTACTAAAGTGTGGAAAGCTGAGGCTTTTGTTAATCGAATTTGAACTAAATAATATAGATTAATTGTTTGCAGCCCACCTGACACAAACTTATATAAATATTCAATTTTGTTGAACATAACATTTATATCTTTCAGACCTTAATTTTTCAGTCCATTATTAAGCTCATTGTAGGTCTATAGAAATTTAATGCAATAAATATGATTCATTTACTTGGGAAAGGGAGAGGCGCTGAAAAGGTTAAGAACAAAATTGTAAAAAAAGTTTTTGACATGGAGCGGTGCGATTTAAAGGGCTATGAAAGTAGGATTTCTGATTCGTTCAGCGTGCCAACAGCATAAAAATCACCCTGGTCTTTTATTGTACAAGAGACTTAAATTGCCTTACTGGGAATTTTCTTAGTGCTATTGAAAACCGCTCTGCGTGCCAAGTCTAGCACGCGTGCCGTAAGTTGTCAACGCCTACTCTAGGCTCTAGAAAGACAAATAGTCTGCTCCCTTTGCCAGATCTGTGGTCTATAGGTAGAAATTACAATTTTTTATTTATTGTTTACATTGTAAAATGCTACAATTTATTTAACAATACTATTTTGTTCCAACCCGAATATATAAAAATTAAAATAAACATATTTCTCATCAAATTGTAACACTGTGGTGTCAATATACTGTCCATATCTGTTAAATATGTTTAAAAAAATATATGCAAATCGCTTACGTAATATTGCTGGTTTTTTTTTTAAACTCCTTTAATACAATAAATTATGTTTAGTTATCTGTTGACATTCGCGTTCATTGGTTCAAAGTCTCGTCCCATGTTGAAATTTTAGTATCACAATCTCGGAAGCCAAAGCGTGTCAAGCACTGGTTTACACGAAGTCAATTATGCTTGTTATATAAAATTGTACACTATTTCAGCCGCGTGGTGGTTTGTTAAAGTATTGGAAGGAATTCTTCACAGTTTACATTTGATGTTCTTTTCAGATTCACTCTACAAGATGATGTCCTATTGCTTTTTCATTTTCTTGTGTTTCGGTGAGTACAATAAATAAATACTTTATGTGTTAACATGTTTAAGTATAGTGGACTTATGTTCCAAGGGGCATAATGGTATAGTGGTACAATGGAATGATCTGAAGAACATGTTCTGTATTTTCTGGAGCTGTTCCGCAGGGGTACATTTCACTTGTTACAATGTGTAGTTTGTGGCACATGTGTTGCTTCAACCTGTTGTGTCCATTTATTTAGTATGAAGATAGGCCTACTTGTTGAAATTTCTGGAAAAGCTCGAAAAAAAACACGTTTTTTTTTTTGTCTTTTTTCTTGGAGTCATTGGGATACAGTATATGCCGCCTATTGGTTCCGATGTATTTTTATAATATGTTGACGTCATATGTGTGTTTCTAATGCATCCAAATTTCTTTATGGTCTCAATAGAGTCGATATCTTTAATGTGTACATGGTTAGTAATTCATCGGATAACCAGTTTATTTATTAGTTTGTTCAGGTCTATTGGTTTAGTATATATTGCTTAATAGGGAAGTTTTTCTTTTTTATTAGCGACTGTAGAATTGTTTAAGCATTGTTGGTTATGACCGTTTGGCAGTTACTATATTGGGCTTAGGTTGCCAGTGTATTTAAAGTTAGCTTTATTGCTTTCCTTTCTGCCCTTACACTATCTAAGTAGCTGCTTTTGGCAGTGTTTTTTTTAAATATGACTGCATTAGACCATTCTACGAGTATATTATCTTTTTTTTTGTTAATTATTAATGCTCATCCCGATGAGCCATCAGTATAGAGTCCAAATAAATTTAGGATTTCTGGGCAATATTCTCCAATTATGTGTTCACTACATTTTTTTTAGTATTTCAGATGCGTAATCTGGTTTTTTTTCATATGCTTCTTGTTTTCTCTGATATATAGAGGAGGGATTGTGTCCTAGGGTGGAATGTGGCTGTAATGTTGCGTATCTTCCAGTGCAATGATTCAGATTCTATTAATTTACGTTTTAGATGTTTATCATTTTGTATAAAAATGGATCTTTGTAGTCTTTCGGTTGAAGGGGAATTTGTGTTGCAAGTTTTTTAGATGGTGATGTTTTGATGCTTCTATGTTTGTGAATTGTATTAGAATATTTTTGGTTTATCGTTAATTTCCCGTTAAGTTACTGGTAGCGCAGTGTTTCATCTCTTTAATTGAATTATCTTCCATTACTCCTCTTCGAATTCGAAGCCTTTAGTTTTGAAATTTGCTATATATTTTAGATGATCAATTTGTTTGCAAAGCCATGCATCTCTAAATTCTAAGTTATATATATATATATATATATATATATATATATATATATATATGTATATATATGTAAACATTAAATTATCCTTTTTTTAATGCCATCTCTTCTTGATATTTCTTTCTTAATTTATTACCGGCGTTTAGCTTTTAGTTTTTATTCTCTCAAAGGGTTACTATTTACAGCTATTTTCTTGGATTTATGAGGCATATTTTTCAGAGTTTTAATACCAAAGTAAATCTCACATCACCTCCAGTTGAAGCTAACCAGCTGGTCCTTGTCCGTCTTTCTATTTTTAACATCTTACACCTCTAACAATCTAAAGTCACCTTATCCGCAACATAGAGACGCGATTGTTAGGAATGCATAGCTCCGATTAAAAAACAACAACAGACAAATCAAATTTAACTAAGTAAAACACAACTACATAGTGTAGTACTTGCTATATCATGGTTGTTAACACGGATAAATTGAATGACTCGCGAACCAAAAGGAACTACATGTCTTTAGTAGCCGCTTTAGTAAGGTATCATTATTTGTGCTATAAGCTTCTGCATGACATCAGCATTGCAATTATGTTACATTCTAATAGATATACCAGTGCGATACGATTGTTGCTGTCTATGTGTTGTTTAATATTATTATACATTTGTTTTCCAGATGTTACCAGTTTGTTTCCTCTACAAACCTGTAATGCAAAGTATGGAAGATAAATTTTTGCTGTACTGGATTGTCGAGGCCAAGTTGAAGAACAGATAAACTTTATTCAAACATTTACATAATATATCGATCTCAATATCATTTCTTTGTACTTAACTTCTGTAGACTTTTCCATGATGAAAGGACAAGATTGTTCTAAGAATCTAGACATTACCATGAAAATGGAATTCCCCTATAATGAAACTCTGCACATTCATTTGGTATTGAACGAAACCAAAGAATTCAAAAAGTCAGAGTTAAACAGTTGTGGTGTACTTTCTATAGCTGTTATTTTTTTGTTTAACGTGACAAATGTAAAAAAACAACACTAATGAAATGATTAATGATATTGTTTATGATGAAAATGAAAATAGAGATTACAATATTTTTGTCATTATACAATCATCTGAGAATCCAAGCCATATTTATAGCTCAATGGATTTTATTCACATTACATCATCATTTAAAGATGTAAATATTGAAGACATGTTTAACAAGATTTGTGATATGAATCTTGAGAACGATACCTTGTTATACTCCAGAAGAAGTTATATAGATTCAGATTATGTAATAAAATATTCTTCATCACACATAAGTTTTAATGACGCCAGTTGTTACTGTGTTGGAAAACATGGAATGCGATTACTTTCACTTGAGACTTATGACGAGTTTGTTGAATTTTTTCAACATGTAAATACTGTATCAACAACAAAGGGTACTAGCAAATTGAATCTTTTTCTTGGCATTAAGTATCGAAATTGGGAAAGCGATAATCCTTACATATTTTTGCTTCCTTCTAGAATTTTAATTGATGAAATGGCGTGCTTTTATTTAGATTTGTCGAAGAACGCAAAAACCATTATTTTCCATGACACGAATCTGTATAATTTAGGTAGATATATGGTAGAAATAGACTGTGATAAACCATTGCAACATTCAGTAGTAGTGTGTGAAAGGGAACATTTTACAAATGAAATATATGTTCAGGAAATGTATACAAAGCTTATAACTGCTATGGATATTGTAACTGTTTCTCCTGATAAACTTTACTATATTTTTAATGTTTTTAGTGGTGGAGATCAATATATTCCTCGAAACGATTATAATTGTCATTTATATAATAATAGTACGAGTCATACTATCGACAATGATAATTATCTTTGTCATAATTATTTAAACACACTGACTAACCCTAATACTAATAATGTTAACACTAATTCTATTAGCCTCTTAATCAAAGCAACAAATTCTATTTATACGTTAAAAACAGTTGACATTTCTAAATGCGAAATGTATAATAAATGTAAAAAAAAGTCGTCTAATGAAATAGATTACGAAGTCTCTAATCCAGATGTTGATATTTTATGTGGTGATGCAAGAAACAACAAAACATTTAATGACACATGTTCAATTCGTAAAGTGAATTTAAATTTTAATTTTGAATATGTTCAATGTGAATCTGATAAACGTCAATATTCTTTAAAATGTATTAGAGACTATAACAAAGAATGTGAAGATAATTCTAATTTGCGAAATTGTGAACATTTTATTTGTCCAGAACCTTTTATTAAATGTTTAAATTCTTACTGCATTTTCCCTGAAATGGTACATGATCTGAAACATGACTGTCCACATGGTGAAGAAGAAGTTCACTCTAAGTATGAAACAAAAGAAAAAGTTTATATTTTAGGTCATTTACTATTAATATTCAGAGACATTTGTCTTGATTCAAATACTTATGAAGAGCTTTTGCCAATGATTGGAAACCACAAACAGTTTGTATGTGATAATGTTTGTCCAAAGAACTACAAATGTGTTTCTAGTAAACTAAAACTAAATGTTGTTTACAGAAACAACAGTGCAATAAAAATCAGTACATTTGCAGTACTAATCTTTTTATATGATCTGATGCCACTTGTTCTAACTATAGAAAAATCACATTTGTTTTCTATTGTTGCTTTTCAATTAACTGGATACAAGTTGAACATTTTTGATGGAGCATTTCCATATTTGAAATTCGATGAACTTATTATTCTAGATATTAGTAATAATAATGATAGTGAAAATTTAAAATCGATAGAACAATTTTCAAATTTAAAGTTCTTAAATCTTTCTTACAATAAAAATCTCGTAATAAATCAATCCTTTAATTTCAAGATCTTTAGAAATAATTGATTTGTCTCACACTAAAATAAAATCTCTTGGATATCAGATATTGGTTGATTTAATAAATCTGAGACATTTAAATTTAAGTCATACATTAATTACACAATTTAAAGATATGGGATTACCACAAGACTTTACACTAGATACTTTGTATATTCAAGATATACAAATACGAAATATAGACACGAACTTTTTTAGAGGATTAACTATAAATTCTGAGTTAATGGCTAGTGACTTTGTAATTTGTTGTCCACAAGTTATAAATACAAATATATCAGTTGACAAATGTCATGCACCTTTTGATATCATATCTTCATGTAAACATCTTGTGGGTGACACATTCAAGAGAATCGTCATCTGGATAGTTGGAATCTTGACTATAGTAGGAAATGGTATTGTATTGGTCTATAGAATTGGTTGGAACAGACAAATATTTAAGAAAGCCTATGGACTTTTTATAACAGGCTTGGCCATTTCAGATTTTATTATGGGAGTTTATTTAATAATTTTTGCTAGTGTGGATGTTTACTATAAAGATGTTTATGTCTTGGATGATTTTAAATGGAGAAATGGTTTTCTATGTAATTTGTGTGGGTTTCTTTCAACGCTTTCAAGTGAGACTTCCACGTTCTTCATTTGTTTGATAACTCTAGATCGTTTCTTATGTATCACTTACCCGTTTGGTGAACATAGATTTTCTAAAACTGGTAAACTACTATCATTTACATTAGTTTTGTTTGTTGGTTTTGTATTGGCCTTAATTCCAGTTGTCTTATCAGATTGGGAGATCTATTCATCTAATGGACTTTGTCTGGCTCTACCATTGAGTCCTACACAAAACAAAGGATGGATCTTTTCTTTTGTTGTCTTTGTAGGTCTGAATTTTATATTATTTTGTATAATAGCCATTGGTCAGATGACAATTTTTATTAATTTGATTAAAGTAAAAAAATCAATTCCGAGCATTAGACAAAATACTAAAAGAAGATCTGAAGACTTGTCTGTTGCCAAAAAACTGGCTTTTGTTGCATTTACTGATTTTTGTTGCTGGTTTCCTGTTGGGATACTTGGATTCCTTTCATAAAATGGCTACACATTTAACCGTGAAGTGTATGCTTGGATTGCTGTATTTGTATTACCAACAAGCTACATTGCCCGGCGTTGCCCGGGTGAAAAAAAAAGGACTGTCTGGGGTGCAGGTAACAAATTTATAAACTACACTTACTGAATATTTTTAGGAAAGTAAATAAATATTGTAATAGGGTAAAAAAAATAGTCAAATATTTTTTATTTAACAAAATCTATATTGCCTATAGATTTACAATGTCTTTTGTTTTTAAAAGTTTGAAAAATTAATTGTCGAAAAAAAAAAGTATAGTCTAACTTGAAGAATCGAACCCTGGTCGCCCGTATAGCAGTCCACTACGTTTACCACTGAGCTATCGAAGACACATGTCCGATGTGAAAAATTATTAGACGGTATATTGGGCTAGGCCTAGATAGGTCAGTGACACACGTGTTTTCAAATTGACCAATGGGGATCCTCGCGGGGCTTAACACTGTCTTTTATATATATATAGATAAACTCTGCATTGAATCCTATTATTTACACCATAGGTTTTCAACGGGGGCGATATCGCCCCCAAGGGGGCGGTGGGAAGCTTTAGGGGGGCGCTGACATTCCCGGGGGGCGATTGGGGGATGGTGAAGGGCAAGTGGGCGGTACAAACGTACCAGATATATTTTAACACCTCAAGCTATTTGAATCGATTAGTTTTTGGAGGATGAAATGTAGTGTAAACGCTAGTGCATGTGCTTATTATATAAATAAGAAATATGAATCGCAATGACTTTTCGATGAAGTAGGGGTCTCTAATTGGCAAATATGGTGTGCGGCCGGCTAGTCATGTGGTTGGTTCACCGGACCGTCGCCCTAACATCTGCTAATATTAATGATATTTTGATCTCGAGATGTCCTTATTGTGTTTTACATTATTTTAAAAAAGAAGATGCGAATATTGTTAAGCGGTAGAGATAAGTAGTAATTGTACATACTGGGTAGCTATTGTAATGCTTGAAAATATACATATATATTCTTTAGTCATATAATATTTATATAATTTTCAAATGCTTTTCACAGTTTGATCATTTCAAAGTGATAAATTGTAAGCTATCAATTTTTTATAAAAGAAAAAAAAATTGAAATTTAGCTTAAAAAAAATAAATCGGTCTAATTATCTCCCTTTAACAAAAAAATGTTTCCACATTTGATTCAATAGTGATGCTGAACAAGTTCTGTTTTGTAATATAACAAATATTACTGATTATTAGATCTAAGGCTTTTGCAACCAAAATTGAAACAAAAATAGACAAATTGCTAGCAACACACCAGGCAAACGATTCGCATTAATATTGATTTATTTAAACCTTTTGTTAAGGCAATTTTTTTATCTATTAATTCTTACAATATGTTTCCTTTTCAGTCTTCTTAAAAGATAATTAGTCACACAAAAAGTCTAGTCCGCCTAAAAAAAATTGCGGAAACTATAGTCCAGGTGGGCCGAAGGGGGGGGGGAGTGGGCGCTAAAATAAAGTTAGGGGGTGGGGGCGGTGAGCGGAAAAAATTTGTAAAAGGGGGCGGTGAGCCGAAAAAGGTTGAGAACCTATGATTTACACAATACCAGCAGTGTACAGAAAATGTAAATCCTTAAACAACGTTAATTCTATTTCATTACAAACTAGTTTGTAATATTTGATGTTTTAAAACCTTTCAGAAGATTTTTTTTTTGTGTGTTATATATTTGTTTTGTATTCTTGCAGAAGCTGGTATAATATGGCAATTTTTTTTAGTTAAATTTTTACAATAAAATTTTTTTTAGTTTTCAAATAAATTAATAAATATGAAGCATACTCTATTTTATTTTTTTAAAGTTTTAAACAAAAACAAATTCTAACCATAATTATGAGACACGCGTTCGACTGTTACACCGAATGTCCCTAGTTCGAATTGTTACGAAACGTAAATTCCCTACATTGTAATGTTAATAAACCAACTAAATCATTTAAGCGAATTGCGTTTAAACGATATAAAATATTTCTCAGCTCAAGGTTTCCCCCGGGTTTTTCCTAACCTAATTTGAGCATTATTGTTTTTTTTATTAACCTCGATAAAAACATGAACTGCCCATGCACCTACAGCGTGTCAAGGCCGTCCGGTCTCTCCTTATTTTGTTAGAGCATTATTGCTTGTTCTTAATAAAAGACAATCTGATCACGCAGTCAACACGCGGGCTTGATTAAAATTCTCGTGTCACTAGGCTGGCTGGATTTTCCAACGATTGACCCATAACATATTTCTACGCGATTCGACACTTTTAGTTTTAGTTCTTGGCGTGCATTCGATCTAGTAACATCAAATATTCTCCGCTCTGAGTATCGTTTCTATTTGAGTTGTATTATGGAAAATTTATTATTCTACTATTAACTACAATGCTATATGTTCATTGAGGATATTCATTACTAATTGGAATATGTGTATTTCTTGATTGTGTATATAATATTATTTGGATTCCTACTGGATTGATGTTGTAAATTAAACCAAATGTATCGTTGCTTTCTACACAACTTGGTTAACGTCAATATTTCAAAGTTATATACATGTGTGTATGTGTAATATTTATTCAACTATATTAATAATTTACACTACAACTCAACATCGAGGTTCTTGCTGTATAATATGAGCCACATAAATAATTATACATGAAGTAAAATCAACTGAAAACTCTAAAACTACGCTATGTGAATTGCCAGGGGATTATAAGAACCAGGAATACTCTAGACAACTACAAATAAACTTCAGAATGATATAATAAGATCTTCACTAATACAAGGATACTCACACTAACAATAACAATACTATAACTATCATTTTCATAAATTGAATGGGGGCTCTAGCCGTAATAACATTATAAATTATAATTATACTTGTGTGATATAAATAGAAGGTCTCATCCATGATTTATTATGGTGAATAAATTGCCTTGTACTAAAATGGGTTTTGCTCGTCAGTGATTTACTAACAAACGTTTGGAGGATTTACTTCAATTTCAAGAATCGTTATACTATTTACACAAACTATTTACAACTGCCGTAATACATACTCGTAACTTGGATGGATTGTGTTGGAAAATATGAACAATATACAATATACTAAATATTGTGATTGAATTGAACATTGCTATTGAGAATCGGGAAACTTAACTATTCAGCCTGGAAAATTATCTTGTGTATTACCTTATCAAACAAAGTAACTCTAAGAAAGTATTATTTTTATGACCTTGTTGTGACAAATCTGGACTGTGTGGTGTAGTGAATTATTCAAAGGACAGAAAGTAAGTTGGACTCTTTATTGTATTATTAACAAGATTTATAGTAACTCTTAATAATATATAAAATGGAAGCCACAAATAATCTTACATTGGATCCAGAAATATTTGATCTAACCTCAGAACAGCTTAATAAAATGTCAATGATACAATTAAAAGAATTGGCTAAATCATTGGGCATTTCCATCACAGAATTTAGGCCATCAAAAACTAAATTACTTCAAGAGGTAGCTGAGTGTTTAAGAAAACAAGGTACACTAATTATTGAAGAAACTACTGCTAATGATAACATTAATGATGAATCAGATGATGAATTACCTTTTCCTATAAAAAAAAAAAAAAAGCATACAACTGGTGACTTAAGTGAAGAATTGAAATTTAAACTTGAGTTAAGAAAGATGGAATTAGAGACGGAAAGAGAAAGAGAAAACAAGAGAATTGAGATGGAAAGAGAGAGAGAAAGCCAGAGAATTGAGATGGAAAGAGAAATAGCAAGAGAGAAAATAGCAAGCCAAGAAAGAATTGAGATAGCAAGGTCTCGTACGACAAATCATTCGAATGCAAGCTCTGAAGCAGATGCAGAACTGTATAAGTTTAAGAAACATATTCCAGTTCTTGAAGATAATTCGGTGGAAGAGTTCTTCATGATTTTCGAGAGAAACGCTAGAGACTATCAATTTCCCGAGGGCAAGAAAGCTATACTTCTACGCTCAGCTCTGAACAAAGGAAAGGCACTTGATGTTGTAATAAGTCTTACTGAAGAGGAATTGTATGATTATGAACTGATCAAGAATAGAGTACTGCTAAGTTATGCATTAACACCTGAAAAATATAGAAAAGTTTTTCGCGAGTCTAAGAAAGAACAGGAACAATCCCATGTTGATTTTCTAAGACAGAAAAAGAAATATTTTGAAAGATGGATTCGATCCAAAGGTGTAAACAAAGACTTTGATAAATTAGCTAATCTTATGCTAATGGAAGGCTTTAACAATAACATCAGAGGTGATGTAAGAATACATTTAGCAGACAAAGGTGTAGAACAAGTAGAAACAGCAGCAGTAATGGCAGACGAATATGTTATTATCCATTCCAGCAATAAATTTACAACAGTTGATAAATCAAAATTCCAGAATCGAGATATGAAGGTAGAAAAGAAAACCATAAATCCAAATGAATCCTATCAATCAAAGAGACATCAGCAGAGCAATGAAGGTCCAACAAATTCCAAGCCAACCTGTAGCCATTGTAAACGAATTGGACATACTAAGGAAAAGTGCTGGATATTGAATGGGAACCCGAATAAAAAGAATGTTGTCTTATCGTATGTAGCAATGCCAAAACAAAGAACTCATGTAAATGTAAAGAAGGATGTTAGAACTCAAACAGAGATACCTAGTGCTAATGCAGATAACCTGACAAAACACACGTATCATGGAAACTTGAAACCAGAAATAGTTCCTGAAATAGAGACAATGGTTTTCAATAATTCTAATTCTAATCTGAGCTCCAAGGAGTCTATATCAGATAGAACCACAATGAGTACTAAACATACCTCTTACAAAAATAACTTGGATACAGATCTCATCGATACTGAGATACCAAGCAATTGTTTACCATTCATTGAAGAAGGTACCGTGTCATCCATAATAAATGGTGTCACTAGTGAAAAGAACATCAGAATACTCCGTGATACAGGGGCTGAGGTTTCACTACTTTTAGAGAATACTGTTCCTACGTCACAATCGACATATACAGGACAGGATCTTACTATTCAAGGTGTATCAAGGAAAAATGTACAAGTTCCTTTGCATCAAATACAGCTGAAGAGTGCGTACTTCACTGGAAATGTAGTTGTGGGTGTATACAAATCACTTCCGTTTAAAGGCGTTTCTTTAATACTGGGAAATGATATTGCTGGAGATGTGGTGCATTCCATATCCAAGAAAAAACAATACCTCAATAAAAGTGAGAGCTTTATCAAACCTATATGCATCGTCACGAGAGGTATGGCCCAACAACAAAAGTCTGTCGAAACCATGTCAAAGTCAAAAATAGAACCAGAAATTGACCTACAGGCAACTTTCCTGGCTGACATCTTGAGTGGTCCCTCAGTCAAGACTACTGAAAGTAATTTGTCACCTCGACAATTACTCCTATTAGAACAGAATAGAGATTCAGGAATTAAACACCTGAAGAAAAAGGTGATAACTGAACAGGAGGCAGAAATTAAAGGAAATGGATTTTTTTCTGAAGGAGGGAATATTAATGCAAAAATGGAGAGATGTGAAATGTGATAATGACAATTGCAGAGAAGGAAGTCAGATTGTGGTACCAGCCATATATCGTAATGACATCTTACACATGGCTCATGACACGCCATATGCTGGTCATCTAGGAGTGAACAAGACTTACCGTCGAATTCTTCCGTACTTCTATTGGCCTTGACTACATCGTGACGTCACAAAATACTGCAAGTCATGCAATACATGCCAGATAGTTGGTAAACCTAACCAGACTATACCGGTAGCACCTCTAAAGCCAATACCTGCCTTTGCAGAACCATTTAGCCACTTGCTAATAGACTGTGTAGGTCCTTTGCCTAAAACAAAGACAGGACACCAGTACTTATTCACTATAATGTGCACTGCCACGAGATACCCTGAAGCTATTCCGCTACGCACCATTAACGCAGATAAGATATCTGACGCACTGATTGCATTTTGTTCAAGATACGGTCTTCCAAAGACTATACAGTCAGACCAAGGATCTAACTTTACATCAAAGCTGTTTAACCAGGTCTTAAAGAAACTAGGCATCCAACATGCAACTTCAACTGCGTACCATCCGCAAAGCCAAGGTGCCCTAGAAAGATATCATCAGACTCTGAAAACCATGCTCCGCACATACTGTTTTGAGAACACTGAAGACTGGGATCGCGGTATTCCATTCGCTCTTTTCGCGACTAGAGAAACTGTGCAGGAATCTCTTGGATTCAGTCCGTTTGAGTTAGTGTTTGGACATTCAGTTCGAGGACCTCTAAAACTGTTGGAGGAAACCTTGTTAAATTCTGATGAAGAGACTGGACTCGTAGCTTATGTGGAACAATTTAGCAATAGAATCTATCATGCTTTTAATAATGTTAAAGATAATCTTTTGCAGGCTCAGAAAAGAATGAAAGGGTACTATGATGTCAAGGCCAGATCCCGATGTTTCCATCCTGGTGATAAAATCCTCATGTTGACCCAATTGTCTGGACAACCCCTGAGTGCAAAATATACAGGACCATATCAGGTTTTAGATAAAATCAGTGATGTAACATACCTTGTAAAAACCCCTGATAGAAGGAAAACACAGAGACTGTGCCATATAAACATGCTAAAACCTTATGTTGTTAGGGAAGAACAAACTGACATTAGGCCAGTGAGTGCTATCAAAACTGTTGAAACACCCCCGCCTAAATTTAAAAAGACAATCATAGAAAGTAAACTTCAGAACACTGAAACACTTAAAAACCTCGATGATAAACTGGCACATCTAGACTCAGGTGAACAGACTTCTATCAAGGGTTTAATCTATGATCATGTAAATTTGTTTAGTGATGTTCCTAACAAAACAACTTTGGTTACCCATGATGTAGTTTTAAAAGATGATAATGTTAAACCTGTCAAACAACATCCGTATAGGGTTAATCCCATACAACTTAAGAATAACTCACGTATTGGTAAGAGATCACATCGTCGCGGACACCCTATCGCGCGTGTAACAAATGTATTAAAGGATAACTTCATATATATATTCTGATAACCTTAACTAAGAGAATTGGATCATTTAAAATATAAATACATAAATATATGAATATGTTGTGATTATTTTATGCAATAGCTCAATTGACGTAGAGCTGGGCGCCAGGGGTTGCTTCCGACGGTGGGAGAGACTAACAAGTTTCACTGGACAGCTACCGCCCGCCTTAAACTGGGCAGCCCCCAGTCAAATAGGTGCTATCCCGTCATGGCCTGCCTTCTCCACTGGGTGCGTGGAGATTAGAGCACCAGCTCAACAAGTGGGCCAAAAAGCCCTGCACCAGGAAATACGAAAAATAAAAAGAAGACTCCAGCTCTTCGAATTGCAAGCTGGAACGTTAGGACTATGTGTCCCGGCATCATAACTGACCTGCAATCCATCAACGATATGCGGAAGACAGGCATCATCGACAGAGAACTTGACAGGCTAAAAATTGACATCGCCTGCCTCCAGGAGACTAGGCTACCAGACAGCGGCTCACTGAAAGAAACAAACTACACATTCTTCTGGCAAGGCAGACCCACAGGTGCACCAAAACAGCATGGCGTGGGTTTCGCAGTGAAGAATACCCTCCTACCCTCCATTGAACCCCCATCATCAGGCACGGAGAGGATCATCGCACTACGACTCAGAACATCTGATGGCCCGGCCAACATATTTAGTGTGTACGCCCCAACTCTCTGCTCTACCTCAGAAGAGAAGGACCAGTTCTACGACGCCTTAGAACAAGCAATAGCCGGCATCCACAAAAATGAGGCAATCTATCTCTTAGGAGACTTCAACGCTAGAGTGGGGGGAGACCACGTGGCTTGGCCCACGTGCCTTGGTCTTTTTGGAAGGGGCAAAATAAATGAGAACGGACAGAGATTGCTGGAACTGTGTTGTTCACGGGGCTTGTGTGTGACTAACACTTTCTTTAAATGCAAAGATATACACCAAGTGTCCTGGAGACACCCTCGATCGCGCCAATGGCACAAGTTGGACCTCGTCATCACCAGGCGTTCACAACTTGCTAGTGTTCTTCTCACCCGTAGTTACCATAGTGCCGACTGCGACACTGATCACTCCCTAGTGGCCAGCAAGGTACGAATAATGCGAAGGAACTCGTATCACACCAAAGAAAAGAGACGTCAACGCATAAACACCTATTGCATGAAGGACCCAGTAAAAACACAGCTTTACATTGGCAAAATACAAGAAGCCCTCCCAAAATCAACCCAAAATGTCACTACTGACTCCAAATGGTCGGATCTCCGCGATTCGATATACGACTCAGCAATACATGCCTTTGGCAAAAAAAAAACGCGAAAACACGGACTGGTTCGACGCCAACTGGGACGAAATGAAACCTGTCACCGAAGCTAAAAGGAAAGCTCTCCTGGCATACAAGGAGAAGCCTACTCCCGACACACTGCACGCCCTCAAAACAGCTAAGACGCATGCTCAGAGGGTTGCCCGTCAATGTGCCAATACCTACTGGCTTAACCTCTGCTCAAGCATACAATCAGCTGCTGATATGGGAAACGCCAAAGCCATGTACGAAAACATTAAAAAAGCAATCGGCCCTACGACGTCAAAGGTTGCACCCCTAAAATCCAAAACTGGAGAAATCATCAAGGACGAAGCGGAACAGCTCAAACGCTGGATTGAACATTACCTGGAACTGTATGCAACAGTTAACACAGTCTCCAGCACCGCCCTAGATGACATCCCCGACATGCCGCTCATGGAAGAACTAGATGCCATTCCCACACAGGAAGAGCTAAGCAAAGCCATCGACCGCCTAGCCTGTGGAAAAGCCCCTGGGAGCGATGGAATACCTCCAGAAGCTCTGAAGAACGGTAAGACAGTGCTGCTCCAGCCCTTACACGAGCTGCTAGTCCTCTGCTGGGAACAGGGATACATCCCCCAGGACATGAAGGACGCAAACATAGTGACGCTATATAAGAATAAGGGCGATAGAAGCGACTGCAATAACTACCGCGGTATCTCGCTTCTGAGCATCGTAGGAAAGGCTTTTGCCCGCGTCACTCTTACTCGCTTGCAGAGTTTAGCCTCCCGAGTTTATCCAGAGTCACAATGTGGTTTTCGGGCAGGCCGGTCTACCATAGACATGGTGTTCTCCATACGGCAGATGCAGGAAAAATGTAGAGAGCAGCAGATGCCACTATACATCGCCTTCATAGACCTGACAAAAGCCTTTGATTTAGTTAGTCGCAGTGGGCTGTTCCAAATTCTGGAAAAAATTGGCTGTCCCCCACATTTACTCGCCATCATCAGACAGTTCCATGATAACATGCAGGGCACAGTGCACTTCAACGGAGCCACCTCTGAAGCCTTCCCAGTCAGTAGCGGTGTAAAGCAAGGCTGTGTACTCGCACCAACACTGTTCGCAATATTCTTCTCTATACTGCTCCGATACGCCTTCAAGGATAGTAGTGATGGAATCTGGTTACACACCAGAGCTGATGGAGGACTTTTCAACACTGCCCGTCTCCGAGCCAAAACCAAAACGAAAGAGGTCCTAATTCGCGAGCTACTTTTTGCTGACGATGCGGCCCTGATATCACACACAGAAACAGGCCTACAACAGCTTGTGTCAAGCTTCGCCAACGCCTGCAAAGAATTCGGCCTGCAGGTGAGCATAAAGAAGACAAATATCATGGCCCAAGACACATGCTCCGTTCCTATCATTACTATGGAAATCGAAAACCTGGAAGTTGTGGACTGTTTCACCTACTTGGGGTCCAAGATTTCCAGCTCATTGTCCATAGAGGATGAACTAAATAGCAGAATCGGCAAGGCAGCTGCCACAATGGCTATACTTGGTAAACGGGTTTGGGAAAACACCAGGCTGACAGAAAGGACCAAACTATGTGTCTACCAGGCCTGCGTCATCAGCACGCTGCTTTATGGTAGCGAATCATGGACAACCTATGCGTCCCATGAGCGCAAGCTCAATAGCTTCCACCTGAGGTGTCTGCGTCGCGTCCTTGGCATTAAATGGCAGGACAAAGTCCCTAACAGTGAGGTACTGACGCGCGCCAGCGCCCAAAGCATGTTCGCAGTCCTCAGTGAAAGGCGCCTAAGATGGCTAGGACATGTAAGAAGAATGAGTCCAGGCAGAATCCCAAAGGACCTCCTATATGGAGAATTGGCATCTGGGAAGAGAAAGACAGGTCGCCCACGCCTCCGCTATAAAGATGTCTGTATGAGAGACATGAGAGCAGCCAGAATAAGTACAAGTGACTGGGAGGAGAAGGCAGAGGATCGGTCCACCTGGCGCACTGCTGTCAGGAAAGGGGTTAAAACGGCAGAGGAAAATAGAATGGAGGAGAGCATAAATAAAAGGGCTAAAAGAAAAGCGGAAAAAATAGGACCCACAGAACACGTGTGCAAAGGCTGTAAAAAAGACTGTCATTCAAGGATAGGCCTGCTCAGCCACACGAGGAAGTGCAACCTCGAATCACGGTGATGCACCATCGTCTCGCGAGACGGAAGGATGCCATTGAATGTTAAACCTGTCAAACAACATCCGTATAGGGTTAATCCCATACAACTTAAGAATAACTCACGTATTGGTAAGAGATCACATCGTCGCGGACACCCTATCGCGCGTGTAACAAATGTATTAAAGGATAACTTCATATATATATTCTGATAACCTTAACTAAGAGAATTGGATCATTTAAAATATAAATACATAAATATATGAATATGTTGTGATTATTTTATGCAATATCTTATGCCTTATTTTATGCCATGAATATTTCCATTTGCTAAAACAAATATTATTATTGTTGTAGGAAAAAGAAAGAACCTAATAAGTTACTTATAAATATTATGGATTTATGAACGTAATTATCTTTATTAGTAAGATAATGAATGAACAGAAATGTACATCCTTATTTTGAAACAATCAAACTATAGTTGTGATTATGTAAAAACCAAAATAGAGTAATGTGCATACACTTCACATGCTTAACCACTTAAGATTAAATTCTTACTCTAAAATTTATTTAAATATTAATTTCATTTAAGTTGAATTAATTAATGATTGAATTGTTTAATATGATAACATTAGTTATGTTGATTTTTACCTTATAAATAAGATGATGATGTTTATAAGGAATGATATCTCAGAGAGTATAATTTTTTAGAATAACGCGAACATGTGTTATGGTCTAAGGATAACTTGAGATCCTATATGATGAGGGTTTAATAGAATAAATCATTTCCCTTACTTGTCTTATTTAACGGACTACCCAGGTGGAGTCAGTTTTTTTTTGTATATTGTTTAGAACTAAAGTTAAGTGCAGGCGGTTCTAAAAGAAATTGCACACTTCTATTGTTTAGTATGCAATGTTCTTTTCCTTTTGGTATGGGCGACTGTTACGAAACGTAAATTCCCTACATTGTAATGTTAATAAACCAACTAAATCATTTAAGCGAATTGCGTTTAAACGATATAAAATATTTCTCAGCTCAAGGTTTCCCCCGGGTTTTTCCTAACCTAATTTGAGCATTATTGTTTTTTTTATTAACCTCGATAAAAACATGAACTGCCCATGCACCTACAGCGTGTCAAGGCCGTCCGGTCTCTCCTTATTTTGTTAGAGCAATATTGCTTGTTCTTAATAAAAGACAATCTGATCACACAGTCAACACGCGGGCTTGATTAAAATTCTCTTGTCACTAGGCTGGCTGGATTTTCCAACGATTGTCTCATAACATATTTCTACGCGATTCGACACTTTTAGTTTTAGTTCTTGGCGTGCATTCGATCTAGTAACATCAAATATTCTCCGCTCTGAGTATCGTTTCTATTTGAGTTGTATTATGGAAAATTTATTATTCTACTATTAACTACAATGCTATATGTTCATTGAGGATATTCATTACTAATTGGAATATGTGTATTTCTTGATTGTGTATATAATATTATTTGGATTCCTACTGGATTGATGTTGTAAATTAAACCAAATTTATCGTTGCTTTCTACACAACTTGGTTAACGTCAATATATCAAAGTTATATACATGTGTGTATGTGTAATATTTATTCAACTATATTAATAATTTACACTACAACTCAACATCGAGGTTCTTGCTGTATAATATGAGCCACATAAATAATTATACATGAAGTAAAATCAACTGAAAACTCTAAAACTACGCTATGTGAATTGCCAGGGGATTATAAGAACCAGGAATACTCTAGACAACTACAAATAAACTTCAGAATGATATAATAAGATCTTCACTAATACAAGGATACTCACACTAACAATAACAATACTATAACTATCATTTTCATAAATTGAATGGGGGCTCTAGCCGTAATAACATTATAAATTATAATTATACTTGTGTGATATAAATAGAAGCTCTCATCCATGATTTATTATGGTGAATAAATTGCCTTGTAATAGAATTATGGTGGGCTAGAAATTGTTCCCGGAATTAACAGTGCCAGAGAGTCCAATCATAATATATACCTAACATTAGAGAATGCACAGTAGAGGCGGCGGAACATTGTACTGACTACATAAATTACTCTCTTGCCGTTGCCATTGAAACTTGACAATGCTGCTTCACATTAGTTCACAGGCACCTTAGATCAAAATATTCTAACAACTGCGATGGCCAGAGTATGAGTCGCTTCAAGTTCTCGTTCACAATGATAACAAAAATTACTCAAGCCACTTTCCCCTAGTATGCCGTGGCCACAAAAACTGATGAACGCTGCTTTACCGGTCCTATGATCAATGGTACTTTTACAAACCTCTTGGTAAATAGTTGAAACAATGTTTTAATTCTTGAGCTTATCTACAGTATGAATAATAAACACAGCTGAAATCAAAGCGTTTAATAACCGTTCAACAACAACAAAAGACCTCTACCTATATAGATGTTGGTGTTAAATGTACTAGAAATGGATTTTGCCGAAGCCTTCCGAATGGAAAAGAAATTGCGTATTAGAATGCAGGAGAAATTACGAGAATGCATACGTTTATTACGTCATTAATAATAGCTACTATTTAAGTACAACTCATTCTAAACAAATGTCAATCAACATGAAGCTATATAAACTAATAATATATCTACACATATAACAATATAGTGCGACGGAGAGACTATAAAACCTTGAAACATTTCTTTTTTTAAATCTAATCAAAGATTATAATAAGATGAACCGCTTGCTTTAATATGTCTGAAACTTGATGACTCCACTGACTTCGTTTTCGGAATTTCAGATTCCAGTTTGCATTGCATACTTCCGGTTTATTAAAGCGCCATGATTAAATTTTGTTAATGGAACATTATGTATATTATAGAGCTCAATAATTAGTTTGCGCATACGCGGCCTTAGATTTGCACTCATATCTTCGGTGTAAATAGGCCTATATAAAAATGCAGGTCCCATTGTCAAGTAAGTGTAAAGAGGCCTACAAAATGCCGAAAATGCAAGAATTGCACAATTGCTACCAGACATTATAGTTTTTAATACACATTATTAGGTTTCATGTGTATAGTATTAATTAATATAGACAGTACCTTGCGATACAGTTTACAATTCTTTATATTTATTTACACCGGAAGACTTGAGTGCAAATCGGAGGCTGCGCATGCGCACACTAGCTATTTAGCTTTATAAATACAGCAAGCGGTCCAACTTATTATAGCTTTTGATCTAACTTACAACACATATATTTAAGCAAGTGTAAAGTAAATTAATATGTATGTGTTTATGTTATATGTAAAATTAATGTTACATGTAAACTTATTATCACAGTTATTTTTTTTTTGGTCATAAAGGATTTGTCAGATATCTAAG
Source organism: Anisus vortex (assembly GCA_949126835.1). Taxonomy (NCBI): domain Eukaryota; kingdom Metazoa; phylum Mollusca; class Gastropoda; family Planorbidae; genus Anisus; species Anisus vortex. The sequence continues at coordinate 39,580,991 of OX421495.1, forward strand.
ACGTATTAACTACCCAGTCAAATTATTTTATTTCGATACTGTATTACAGAGCATGAGACCATGAATTTAATTTACGTGTAAAGAAGTACCATTGTTCTATACTTTATACTTTCTTACCCTTCCTGGCATTTTATATGAAGTTATTACATTTAAATCATTTAAATCATTTAAATCAATTAAATCTTCATAGAACTGTATCGAACAGATTTAAAAAAAGGTCTGATACGTATAATTTGTCTTGTATACTTTGTAACAAATAAATTATTCTGTAAAACACTTTTTTCTGGTTCGTTGGGTATTTCTAAAATAATATTAAGTTGGTTGTTAAAGCAATTATTGTGTTATGTTTGAGACTATTGAATCTTTCTCACTAATCTTTATATATATATATATATATATATATATATATATATATATATACGTCTAATATGGTTTTTTATTATCTTTAATGCAAACTCTTATATATAGATGAGTAAACTCTAGTAAGATGGCCGATCTGACCCGGAAAAACATACAATATAAACACTTTCCAGTAATATGTCTATAAAATTTGTTGAAAAGGAAATATTTTACACTGAACATACATTTTATGAATATACTCTCGTTTTGCTTTTACTGAAATGTGATGTATGAGGATGAGGTTAGAATTACTTAACTCCCTTGTTGTTGTTTTAATTGTGATTATCTTCCTTTGTAACTGGTGGTCACATTCTTTTGGTGACCCAGGGTGACCCTTGTCCGTCTGGCATGATCGATTACTGGGAGTTTTCTGACCATATTTTTTAGAGAGTAGAGTGTACTGAGAGACGGTTTGGCTGTGTTTTTTCTTAAATCTTGTTATTTTTTACTTTTGATGAGCTTCGATGTTATGTGTTTTGTTGAATTAAAAAAAATACCTTAATAATTCATGCTAACGTTGTTTCTAAATTGCTTGGATGAAAGTTGGCCGTGAGAGTTAAGGATTTTTTCAAGGGTACCCAAAAATAATTTCGATAAACTTTTAACCCTAGACAGAGAGACGTATCACAATACTCAGATAAACATAAGGACAAATTAAATACATGTTTTTATACCATATGCGAGAACAAAATCATATACAGGTACTCTTTTACCCTGAGTGGCATCTGGACATGAAATGTATAGCTTTAATCAACCAGGAAAGCCTGAATGCTTTGTCCTTGATTCTAGTTTAGGCAACAATAATTTTATTTAGTTTTTTGGTTGGTGGCCAGAAAAATAGTGAAATTTAAATTTTTATATTTCAGTAGGACCCTGTTTTGATAAGGTTTTATTTTGCAATATCACATTATCTCCATAAAATAATAGAAACAAATTCATGTTTTACAACTGATTTAATATATATATATATATATATATATATATATATATATATATATATATATATATATATATATATATATATATATATATATATTACAAGATCTAGATATAGATGGTAAAGACCTCAGCATAATAAGATATCTGTACTGGGAGCAAGAAGCTGCCATAAGATATGAAGGGGAGTTAAGTGCATTCAAACCAATAAAGAGAGTCAGGCAGGGATGTGTTTTATCACCAGACCTCTTCAACATCTAAAGTGAAATAATACTCCGGAATATCAAACACCTAGATGGTATTAAAGTTGGAGGAAAGAATATAAATAATCTGAGATATGCAGACGACACAGTACTAGTGGCAGAATCAGAAAGTGTCCTGCAAACTATACTAAATAAAGGGGTAGAGGAGAGCCAACTTAAAGGATTAACACTCAATCTCAGTAAGACCGAAATAATGGTAATCTCTAAGAAAACACTATCACTTTATCCAGTGAAGGTGAAAACATAAAGCAAATCAGTTCGTTTCAGTATCTGGGATATACAACAACACAAGAAGGCAAATGCAACAAGGAAATAAAAAGAAGAATCGCAATATCTAATAACAGCTTCATAAGCTTAAGCAGTATCATGAAAAACAGGAATATCAGAATATGTACCAAAATGCGCATACTGAAGCGATATGTTTTTGTCTGTAATTTTATATGGGTGTGAATGTTGGACTATTGATAGTGAAACAATGAAAAGATTGGAGGCAGTAGAAATGTGGTTTCTAAGAAGGATGATGAGAATATTATGGACTGAAAAGAAATCTAATGCAGAAGTGTTGAAAACAGCATGTACCTCAAGGGAACTCATTAAAACCATTAAGCACAGACAGATGAAATTCCTAGGACACATTTATAGGAAAAATGGTATAGAAAGACTGGTTTTGTGTGGGAAAATATCTGGTAAGAGAGACAGAGGAAGACAAAGGCTGACATATGTAGAAACGAATGGGCCACGAACAAAAACATAAGTAATAATAACTTCATCAAAATAGCTAACAACAGGAAAGAATGGAGAGTCGTGACCGCCGATGTCTGTTCCAGACCTGGCACCTAAAGAAGAAGAACAACAACAACTGATGCAAAGGAAAAAAAACTGAAATAATCGTTATTAAAACTTATTTATATTTATTAAAGTACAAAACAAGCTTCATTTTAATGATAAATATTGAAGGTAAGATAAATTGTATTGTTAACTTTGGGGTTAGAGTTGATAGGTGTATTGTTACGACCACAATCACCTTGTGGTCAGAGCCGTGTAAATGTTGTTGATAATTCTCGTTCGTCCTAGGGTAGTCTTTAATTATAATTATTTATATTTCACTAATACACGAAATCCTTATCGTCCTGGGCACAAACCCAGGATTAGCGTTATAACAGTTCCTTTCCTTGACGTTGTAGTTATTAATAAATATATATATTATAATATTGTAAACAATGAAATAAAAATAGTAACTTGACGAGGAAGCTTCAGTGTAAATGTTGTTGATTTAATTCAGGTGATAACGCTGATATTCGCAAGTATATACAATAAATGTAGTATTTACAGCAGTAATATAATAGTGCCAACACAAGCATCTATCCAACCGACTCAAAAAAACTATCTACAGAAAACTCTGCAAAACTCTGCAAAAACTCTGCACAAGACTCTGCACAAACTACTGGCTGCGTTAGCCGAACCCTAGCCTTAAATACACGTGGAGAAGAGCGGGAAACAGACCTATTACTGAAGGGATGAAAATAATGGTATCATTACAAAACTCATAATAAAAATGATAGTTTTAACATGAACTCCCGTGTACGATAAATAATAGACTATTCCTAGCCATTCTGAGAATTTGAGGTCGGCACAAGAGTGGATTCTTAGTACAGTATAGGCTTAGTACCACCCACAAAACTCGCGTTGGAGAGAGAGAGGAAAAAAGTAATGTGTGTTACAGTATTTGGAACTACCAATATGTGACAGTATACTATTTCCCTCTATTAAATCTCAAAAATAGATATACATTTTTATATCGTCTTAAAAGACCTTTTATCATTTGCAAACAATCCTCATTACCTCACTCTCCTCTTTCTCTCTCTCTTCTCTCTCTCTCACAAACACTCTCTCTTTCTTACTTTCTCTCTCATAACTATGTCCTATATAATATGTATGTCTAATAATAATATGTTCAACAACGAGAGGCCGGCTGGTCCTGCGGTTAATTCACCGGGCTGTCAGCAACACGGCCCGGGTTCTATACCTTCCGCCGACCGATCCCTGCTGCCCTGCAGGAATGTTATACCTAATGGACGTAATAATCTCCTATCTGTAAACATTGTAAGATAGCAAAACATTGCAAGTTAGTGCCACGCATGCGTAGAGCCACACCCATGTAACATAATACGATATTAAATATTAAAACTCAGATTGCTGATGTCCAGGTCTGAAAATGTAATACTAACTAGATAGCAATTTGGATAGTTTGAATATTTATAACAGAGAACAACGAATATAAATTCTAACGCTACACAATATTTGAAGATTGCAAATGTGAGAAATAATATTAACATCAAATTGCTAACACACAAGTAGTTCATTTCTGATCCAGTTTATAATTTTGTTGACTTTGTATGTAATGTAGTTTTAGTAAAGAAATAAGGATAAAATCTGAGAGTTTTCGGTAGTCAGAGCGGACTTGTGCTAATGACATCTTTTTACATAGGACAATCATAAGAGTTTTTAATTGACTTTCAGCCGTTAAGTTAGACTCCATGTGTAATAAGGAATGTCGAAAAAAAAACAATGACGACCTTTTTATTCGGAATTATATCTTACCTTAAATATTACAAACGCTACTTCGATAAATAAGTTATCTTCCCAAGTGGCATCCGGACATGGAATGGGTTGCCTGAACAAACTAGGAAAACCAATAACTTAACATCGTTTAAACACTAATAGAAATGCAGGAATAGACTCAAACCACTGATGTACGTGGGACGCAATACCCTCTTTATAGATAAGATAATATAACAGCATTATGTTGTCCACACTAAGCTCTCATTTTGTCAATGTGATCTAAATTGGTCTCGAAAAATTTCTATGGTGTATGGTGCAAAATATTGCTTTTTGAAAACACTATGTCACATTTTTATAAAAATAAAGCAAGCAGTTATTCTCAAAATATATCATAATATAGTTGCAGACGATACATCAGATTATTGCGTTCTACATTTATGCGTTTCTTGAGTCTAGTCGTGCGCTTTTCAGAATGGTTTTTAATTGATACTAAGGCTGTTTCAATGGTTTGTTAAGATAGCCCATACAATGTCCCCAATGCCAATCGGGAATTACAAAGTGTTTAATTTTTTTTGTGTCTATATTATTGCATTATATTAGATAGGTATCATATACTGGTCGTTCCAAGTATTGGAACACACAATGCTTATTCCCCCCTCTTTTTCTCCCTACACAAGATTCTGTGGGCGGGACTTAGTTTTTCCTTTTCCTCGACTTTTAGTAACGATGGCGAGAGATTCTAGGTAATGTTGGGATTCCGTGTTTAGGCTGACCTCAAATTCTCGGAATGGCTAGGAATGGTTTATTATTTCTGCATAGGGTAGTTCCTATCATTTTTATTATGAGTTTTGTAATGATACCATTATTTTCACCTCTCCTAGTAATAGGACTGCCCCCTGCACCACTTGAATAGTATTTAATGATTTGTTTGTCTTAAAGGCGGGGAGTTTCGAGATAATTTATTTTGAGGACGCTTGTGTTTGCACTATTTTATTCTAACTGTACATAATCTTCATATTGTATTTATTGGAACATATCACCTGAATCAAATTATCAACAACATTTACACTGAAGCTTCCTCGTCAAGTTACAATTCTCTTGTGTTGTTTACAATACCATAATATTTATTTACTACTCGATCTAACGTCAAGGAAAGGAACTGTTAGAACGCAAATCCTGAGTTTGTGTCCAGGACTATAAGGAGAGTTCGTGTAATACTGAAACATAAATAATAATAACTAAAGTCTACCCTAGGACCAACGAGAATTATCAACGATATCTACACGGCTCTGGCCACAAGGGGATTGTGGGCGTAACATAGGTGATATTTAATGCTTTATGTATTACTAAAATTATTCTCTTTGCCTTCCTTTCTTAAATGTTTCTAGGATTAGTGATTCAACTATGGGTATTAAACTTGTCAAGTGTTGTTTTTTTTCACATCTAATGAACTGTGCAGTTTTGTGCCTAAATTGATAAACCTATTTATATATTATTATGTTTAAAAAAATGTTTTTATACCCAAACCAATTAGTTAGTCCCGTTAAGAAAAAGCAATAATTGGCATTAACATGGATTATCATTATATTGGAAGATTCATCTTAGTTTGGGAATAAATAACATGAAGCAGTATGTTTATTATGTAAAATGTATTATGTAAAACGCATATAATATCTTATCATTGACATAGTGATGATTAATGCACATTACACAATACGGTCTCAAAAAATTTAAGAGTAAGAAATAAAAGGAGAAAAAAATAAAATTAGCAAAAAATATCAAACATGGTCACTCTCTTCCATCAAGATGGCTCCGATGGTTGGACCATGTCAACAGTATGGGAGATAGTTCCATCAAGACTGTCTCCGATGGATGGACCATGTCAATAGTATGGGAGATAGTTCCATCAAGATTGTCTCCGATGGATGGACCATGTCAATATTATGGGAGATAGTTCCATCAAGACTGTCTCCGATGGATGGACCATGTCAATAGTATGGGAGATAGTTCCATCAAGATTGTCTCCGATGGATGGACCATGTCAATATTATGGGAGATAGTTCCATCAAGACTGTCTCCAATGGATGGACCATGTCAATAGTATGGGAGATAGTTGCATCAAGACTGTCTCCAATGGATGGACCATGTCAATAGTATGGGAGATAGTTGCATCAAGACTGTCTCCAATGGATGGACCATGTCAATAGTATGGGAGATAGTTCCATCAAGACTGTCTCCAATGGATGGACCATGTCAATAGTATGGGAGATAGTTCCATCAAGAATGTCTCCGACGGTTGGACCATGTCAATAGTATGGGAGATAGTTCCATCAAGACTGTCTCCGATGGTTGGGTCGATTCAATAGTATGGGAGAAAAGCAAAGAACATGATATACGTGTAACTTGATGATGACAAAAGTTTTACAGGTCATCCACACTTCAGATTGAAAGACATCTGAAAGTGTGAATAAAGCTACTGTTACACTCATATTTAGCAGGTCAATTGGATGGTGTACCATACGGCCAGTTACCTCCCCTTCTTGCTGTGGTGACCCCTAGGGTCGCAGAGTAGCATAGGGAAAAAAAAAAGAAAATAAAACAACAGCTTTTTATGAACATGATTAAAAAGGGTGTGTTGTTGTTGTTGTTTTTTTGTTGACAGTGTGAATTTTGGCTTGTGGTGAGAGAGTTGATAATGTGAATTCATTTGGAATGTGATGTAAGGACTAAAGCTATTTTATCTATGATTAAACTAATATTTTGAAACCTCTTTTGTGTGTCGAGTCCTAAAAGATCTGGAATGTAAACATATAAACCTAAAATGGCACATAACAGCTACAGATGTGGACAACGACTAATGGAAAATCCTAGCTCAGGACAGATGCAGTAAGAAGAACACTTTCATCGCCGATGGGAACTCTAGAGGGGAAACGCTTACCCAAACGGGCACGCCACGTCGTAACGATCGTGGAAAAACGTGGAAACCACGTATTATCTCCGTCGATACCACGTGGTGTGCCCGCTGAATATGCCGCATCGCCGAAGAGAAAAGAAAAGTCTATAAACCAAAAAGTTCAAAAGTCTGCCAAAGCCCGAATTATAGATTTTCTGAACTCAATCGTAAACAATACAAGTAAACATTGTTTCGTGGATAGCATCAGAAAACACTGCATTTTTTTGAGACTGTAGTAATGTCCAATGGCTATAACAAGAAAACCATAAAAACGAAGTTTTTATTATACTCCCTTTATTTGCAAACTAAGTTTACCATCATGTAATTAAAACATATATGTGTCGCAGATCTCAAAAATACTTCCTTACTCCGTATGAATTGTTCTAAAAATAATCTTAGCGCATAATTTTATTTTTCTAGCTTTGCGCCGAAAAAGTATAAAAAGTTGCACAGGAAATTTTAACGCGAAATCAAAATATTTCTTATACTTTCCTTTTAAGAAATGAATATTGTCATAAGTGTAGTATTATTAAGTCGTTTTAACTGAAAATTTGATAGGATGTATTTTTAGTCGAGGCAAGTCTGCTGTCTAAATTTCAGCTCGATCGGACCACGGGAAGTGGTCGAGAAATCGAAGCAAAGTTTTGCTCCCACGACGCATGATTGCAGACAGACAGACAGAAGTTGTAACTTAAAATAAAGGAAGTAAAAATGAAATGTGCATGAGTAAATGCAGCTATTAGCAGTGCGCTATTCTTGCTGTGGTGTGCAGGTTTATCATGGTGCAGAAATACAAGCTGGGCACTTCCTGTTACATTTATGTACACAATAACAACTAATAATAAACAGTAAGTATCAATACAATGGTTAACTTTCCCTATATATTTTATTACTTTTTAAAATAACGTATAAACTGTTTCAAACGGCTATTGCCTAATAACGGTACACATTTTTTGGCATGTCGCTTAATTTTGAACAATATACATTCGAGTAATCCATTTCTGTTTTCTCTCTATGGTATGGTAAACAAATCTGATAGGGACATTTAAACTACATGTACTTGCCTTCCCACACAGGATGCCTTAGTGCATTGTGGCTACACTACAAGGGGTGGAAATATATTAAAATGTTTTGTTTATATTGTTCGTGTTATAATATCTCTTTACGGATCCGCCCAATTATTTCCTCGTCTTATGTCTTGGCCTGCAGCTGTGTACAAAATAGAAATGATGAGTCTAATAATTGTTAGCTTGCCATCAAACAATACGAAGCGGTTTTTTGCCTAATCTTCATCTAGTGTTGCACAACGTTGTATTTCTTTGGGACAAGTAGTTTAACTCAGTGGAACGGTACATAAAGAAGGGTGGGTGGGGCAGGTATTTAAAGTAAAGTTTCTGAAGTTTACTGAAACCGTGCCGCAATGGTACACTCTATTGGATCACATTCCGAGTTTCTAAAGCAAGTGTTGGATACAGCCCATATACCTTACCTACGTTTCAACCGTTGGCACTTGCTAGACATGCTTGTTGGTAAAAAAGTGACAAAATCAAATGAGACGTTATGTTATTGTTGCTGTATATTTCGTTAGCTTCTTTCTGTGTTATATTGAGCGAAAATGGGCTCGGGAGTGAGCTCTGAGGCTCAAGGTTTCATAGGTAAGCAGGCACTTTTTTAAAAATTCACATCCATAGGTAATGGAGATACTAAACTAATGTTATGGCAACACAAAACAAATACCATGGCGATATTAAATAAATTTAGAGTGGAAACTAAAGGAAGTTTAGAGTGATACTACACTTATGCGTTAGCGAACATTAAGCAAATGTTAGGGGCGAGCAATTAATGCAGTGTTATTGCGACACTGAACTGAATGTTATTGCGACACTGAACTGAATGTTATGGTGACACTGAACTGAATGTTATGGTGACACTGAACTGAATGTTATGTTGACACTGAACTGAATGTTATGGGGACACTGAACTGAATGTTATGGTGACACTGAACTGAATGTTATGGTGACAATGAACTGAATGTTATGGTAATACTAAACAGGCATGATGGTGAAAATAAAACAAAATTTACGGCAAAAACTTTACAAATGTTAATGTGACTTTAAACAATTATTTACGGCATTACTTAAGATATCTTTATAGTTAATGTTTCCATCTTCATGCTAATGTTTGGGAATATGATGTACATTTAAAAAAAAAAAAAATGAATAAATGATGTGGATTGATAACGAGAAAATAAAAAGAGGGAGAAAGGAACAGATAAATAAAGAGATCTGAAAATAGAGAGAGAGAGAGAGAAAATAAATAAGGACAGATACAGATATTGAGGGTGAAAAAGTTTGTGAATCAGAAAGTGGGAGAAAAGGCAAATATGGAGAAATACTCAAAGATGGTCATTGGAATAGAGAGTGATATGGGGGATGAGTGAAAATAAAGATGGAGAAAGAGAAGTTTTGAGTTGTACGAGGGAGAGAGAAAATATTGTGGAAGAGGAGAGTGGGGTAAGCTTACCAATAGAGTGGTCGCAATGGCACATTTGGGGGAAGAATAAGAAGTTTTTTTTTTTTTTTTTTTTTTTACTAGAGATAGATGCATACATTGAGCATTATTGTATTTTGTCAGAATCACAAGAAATTAGGCCCCTCAAGTTTCTTCACGAAAAACAACATATAAAGGAACGGAATCGTCAATTATTGCTCGTGCGGAGCACCATACATTCATCGGCGAGCTAGCTAGCTGGTCTATTGTACGAAACTAAGGTAAGGTAAGTCTAAAATTGTTTTCTTTTTAAATGTGACTCAGCAGGCGTGGATGTGAGAACGAGACTTGGCGGGAAAATGTGTTACAAGGAGAATGAACCAATAACTGATGTTTTCTTGTTTGTTCCATTCTATGGGAATTCTGAGTCTAATGACTCTGAAAATATTTAATGTTGCATGTGTTGTTGCTTTTTATTTTAATATACAAATCGTATTTTTAATTTATTCATCTTGAAATATTTAATCTATATATGTAATTTTTATATAATATAATATAATATGTAATCTTTGTATTAAAAAATATGTACGTTATATATTAGTTCAGTAGAATCATTTTAAAAGGGGCAGAAACGAAAAATCCTATCCTATCATTTGTATATATCTATCTAGTGTTTTATTTGTTGATAAGACAGTTTTAGTTTACTCTTATTAAGTCATTGTGCGTCCCTTTTTTATTTTATATCTTATTTTGGAAACTATTGTATAACATTAAAGCCTGTAATAGGAATATATGGAAAGAATTATCAGCTCAGGAGTCACACGGATAGCATATAGAGAATTTTAAAAAACATATCAATCGAACGTGAATGCAACATGTTATTCCAAGATGGCCGACTCTGAATCGTGATCTCCGAAATTTAAACACAGAAGCGGAAGTTAAAGTTGTTGATGTGTTTGTGTTATTTTCATCTTCTTTCTTCTGAAAAGCTAACAAGTAACATTTGACGTTTGTCACAGATGCACCCAATTGTGACGACTCCCTTGGCATGAAAGCTGGGAGAAAAGGAAGAGAGAAAGAGAGAGGGAGAGAATGCACCAGAGCTACCCAAGCGTGGACAACAACGGCAGCTATGACGTATTCGTGGACGCCGACGTGGTAATGGTCAACCAGTTCTTCGTAGTCTTCTGTCTTCTCTACACGCCTTTCATTATTTTCTCCAACGTCGTCGTTCTGTGTATGCTGCTTCTCTACCCGGGGTTCCACGAGGCCTTCGACAACTTCCTGCTCAACCTCGCGGTTTCGCACCTGCTCGTGGCCGCCTTCTGCATCCCCATGTACATCCTGAGTCACTTGGACTACACCAGGACTGCCTTGCTTGGCCACAAGTACAACTGCCTGCTGTGGCTTTCGTCGGTCACGCTGGCCGGAGCCGGCACGATCCACTGCGTGTTTCTCATCGCCGCCGACCGCTTCGGCGCCGCGGCCTTCCCGGGCGCGTACCGCAACGCCGTGACCCGGCAAACGTCAGCGGTGACCATCGTAATCGTGTGGTGCTACGTTTTCTTATTGACCTTCTCGCCCTTGCTGGGCTGCAACCGTTACCGCCCTGACATCGCCCATGTGACGCGGCGCTGCAACGTTGGTGCAGCTCTCCCTCGAGGCTACGTCGTGCTGGTGTCCTGCGTTCTGAACGGCGCCATTTTGGCGGCCTCTTGTGTCCTCTGTCTCTGTGCATCGATCATCTCCATTCGACAGCAGCACAAAATCACGCAACACAGACATGGAAAACCCGAACATGAAATAACAGAACTGCAAGATCTTCGTGATTCCATCAAGATAACAAATTTCCTTGTGGTCCTTTGTCTGTTTCTATGGTTACCGTCCATCATTCTCGAGCCATTTAGATATTACAATGTTTTCACCCCAAAGATTTATGAGATTTTCAATCTAGTGGCCCAAGCCATACGTTTCAGCAGCTCCGTGTTCAGCGCCTCTGTGTACTCCATTTGTAAAACCGAGTACCGAGAGGTCATGGGGTTAATGTTCCACACTTTGCCCTGGAGGTGGAAGTCGGAGATGGATTTGTTGTACCTGCGACACGTTCAATCTTACACCGTGAATAGAACTAGGTCTCTCTTCAGCGGCAGTTCGCTGATTTCCTCCATCAGCTGCCCCTGCTCGGATGAATCGGAAACGGCCGAATACATATTCAGCAAATTTGAAGAGTCCGAGTCGCTAAAGAAGTTGTCCTTGTACTCGGCCATAAAACGTAGTAAATCTGCACTAAGATTAGGAAAGTTTCACAAGCATGACAAGGAGATAACTCTGGCAGTGCTGATGATGAACAACAAGCTTAACACGGAGTCAGACACATATTTGACGCTACGCCAACTCGTAGCCAAGCGCGGCACCTGCGTGGATCACATGAGCGGGATTGTCCCAGTAAGGTCCCCTCACATGATAAAGAGTCAGCCAGAGGTGGGCAGGGTGAAAATTGGGACAGAGCTTGACGCGGGGGCAGATGTGGATCCCGACGACATGGGAGAGGTCGCTTCACGGAAAGGTGCGGGCCTGGTTAAAAGTGGCACGCATCTTCCCGTAACGAAGACGTCGAGCTCCGCCGTTGACAGGAGGCTATCATTCACAAGGCGGCCCAGCCAATACACTCGCAGGATGAGCGTGTTCGCCACTGAGATAACACCACGGCGTGTCAGCGACGAGGAACTCGAGGACGTGGAGTCCACCGTGGATCCACTGCACTTCGAAGAAGACGACAGTTGGTTTTTTAAAGAAAAAGAATCCGTCTTCCATTCGACCTCGGCCGAGTCCTTGCAAGAAGCCCTCGACAGATTTACGGACTTAGGGAGTGAGCCCTTACAGTGATGAGCCCACACCGAAGCAGTTTAAAACAACAAACAGCAGACATTACACTAAGTATCAAATTTTAATTTGCAATTCGCTAGAACTGTATATGTATATTATATTATAAGCTGAAACGACCTGAGCATTTTTTCAGTTGTACATTTCTAGGATGTTGGTTTTTGTTGGTTGTTGTTGGTTTTTTAATTGTTGCTGTTTTATTTTTGGTCTAGCGCTATCTTCTTTGATCTATTACTTTGGGGCCGTTCATAAATGACATCTCTCAATATATTGGCAAATATTTACAATCTGCTCTACCCCTCCCCACCCCCATCGTCGCAAGTCGTACTAAATGTCATATTTTCCCTACTAATATGAAGGCCTGTATACAAAAACACTTTTTAAACACATTGAAAATAGCAACTATAATTAAAAGTATTCTTAAATTCTCCGTGATAAGAGCTGCGATAAAGGAGTAAAATGTTTAGGCCTATGCCCGAGGCACTATATATATATATCGGCCATTTGTTTAATATGAAGAAGAAAAACAAATCCATACACTTATTGAATTAGATGCACTGATATTCATTATAACTATGTTCTTTCTTGTAAAATCCCATAGTGGGCTTTTTAATAAAACGATAAAACGGTTCTTGTTGAGATTATCTTGGGTTTTCCATTAGGGTCGAGATAAAGGGCTAACGTGAGTTAGGGTGGGTTACGTAAGAAACACAGTTTTAATTACTTTTTTTTTTAATTGAAAATTAAGAACGATTAGGTTCACATTACCCCTTTACAAATTAAAGCTCCAAAAATCTACAATCAGATATCTGTGCACAAGACAGAGACACACAGAGACACACATAGACACACAAATACAGACAAGCAGCCTACATATCACAACATGTATTTAAAGCAAACTCAGATAACGGATGAAATAGTATAGACTATTAAAAAACAACACTGCCAGATGTTGAATGGATCATGTTGTAAAACCAGTTGGCTATTCTTTAATCCTTTCCATCCCAGGGCTTTTTCCATGGTTTTACCAAGCATTTTTTACAGATACAAGAAAAAAATAAGACCTTTTTTTAAAATGTAAATCTTGGGACAAATATAAGAGATAGACCTTAGTGTTATACATCAAAAGAAAGCAAAATAAATGTAGTTTATGATCAAAGTACTTTAAAATATGTTTATTGAACGATATACATTTTCTATAGTGGTCAACCACTAAGAACAAATTATTTATACACAAAAAAAAAAGTATTATTTCCAATACAAGTTTTTTTATTTATGAAACGTGTCAACCATTTGATGCAATAACTTAAACACCGATCGCAAATCTAATAAATAATAACACTATCAAATTTGAACAAAATTGATCAATAAATAACAAAGTTACACAATATTTAGCTAAACATATGCCTTCACAAAAAAAAATGTAGCAAAGTTGAAATAAACATCTATTCATGTTCTCATAAACTGGTCTAATATTAAAAATATACACGAAGTGTAATACATCGATTGAAAGGAAATTGAATGTAGCATATGATAAATGTATTTAAAAATATATTTATTATATTTGAAAAATAAATTTTAGTCCAAATTTGTAACCTTTCCAGGTGGGCCACGCCCCCTTTTTGGACGCTTTCATTACATCATTTATTTTGCTTATTCTAAATTATAATCAATCTCTTGTTCTGTGAGGTTTTCATTGTTAGAAGTTAATAAAATAGGTCACCGTATTTTGTAATGAAAAAATCAGTTATATAGCTTTATTAGCGGTAATAATCTAAGTTGGAGATGCCCCTAGACCGCTTGACCCCATAACAGAAATAATTGAACCCAAATATCGATCAAAATGTAAAAAATTAACACAACAAATGTAAACAAATTGCATTAATAACAAAGAAAATGGCGTAACGAAAATGGCGACGTAAAATTACTTCTTTACACCGTATAGGCTTTTCGCAAAATTATTAATTAATCATGAGCCGGTAGAATCGGCTCGCTGGACGGAAACGAAAAATAAAAAAGCCGATTGTACCGGCTCATGGGACGGAAAGAGTTAAGGGACACTCTCTGTCAAACCCAACGTATGTGTCTCAATCGGCATAATAATTTGATGAATGTAACGTGGTTATATGTTTGTTTATAAATGCAATTATTGGACTGGGCGAAAAATGAAAATATATATATGTTTGTATCATATACATATAAAACATTCATTCCCTTTATTTTGAAATTTTTAGAAACATCACTACTGCAATTTCTAGTATTATCCAAGAATCCTTTGGGTTAACAACAACTCTCCAGAATTCAACCGTAAAGGAGGATATTTAACATCTTGCTCCTAGTTTATAGCAAGGACATGGCTCCTGTCTGAGGCAGGGTCCCACGTGGCCAGTCAGTTTTTTAGCCTTTACGGAGTAGCGTTTGTTAGCTACCGCCCCTCCTTTTTGATGTGTCCCTTTTTTGTATTCCTGCAATGTAGCCCGAAGAATACTGCTTCCAGAGCAATAGTCACTATTGCGATTGTCTGAAGCTGGTGAAGGACCTAGATCATGTTAGATCATGTTACAAAATACGTTATCTGTTTAGTTGTACAATTAACGTAGGGCGTATAGGTTGTATACTTTTGAAATTTATGTTGCACACTCGGTGATCTATATCGGATCTGGCCTGCATTGCTGGCAATGATATTTTAAAATATCGTTTGATATTCGCGTTGATTTATTTGCATACTGATTTATATTGGCTTTCATTTATTTACATAGTGATTTATATTCGAATCGATTTTTTTTTTACATAATGATTCATAGTAGCATTGATCTATTTACAAAGTGATTTATAATAACGTTTATTTATTTACTGCTATTTATATTAGTATTTCTTCATGTACAAAATTATAAATATTGATTGACATTGATCCTACTTTTCTTTTTTTTTCCATTTAAGCGTGGTCGTTAAACGGAGCAGCCTTAACGTAGATAGAGACGGAAGTGAACGTGAATTCTGGACTCCGTATGTCTCATAGATTACTTACACACATACAGAGAAGTATGTTTTGGAATGAACAGAATTGAAGTAACTAAAGCGACTCGGTAGAAAGAATTCAAAGGTTGGACTAGAATAACAAGAACTAAAAAAAAAGCAACTGAACCTGTTGTGTTATAACGTGAGACTAAAGACAAGTCGGGCATGTTATCAGGCCATGCGTGACATCATCGACTTCGTCTACCTGACCAGCGGATACGTGAACTTCACCAACAGCTCCTTCGACTATCTCGACGACCCAGCGGTGCAGCGGGCACATATAATCTTCATTGGTTTCTGTTTTGCGTACATTCCCTTAATTCTCTTCTCCAGCGGCCTGGTGTTCTGGGGAACGGTGCTGTACCCGGGGTTTAACAGCACCAACAACTACCTCCTGTTGAGCTTGTCCGTTGCCGACATTCTTATGGCCGCCTTATGCCTGCCAATGAACATCCTCAGCCACCATCCGCGCACCAAGACGTTCATCCTGGCAAACCAGCACGCCTGCCTGGCATGGTTCTCTTCCACGGTCCTCGCGGGTGCCGGGTCGCTGCACACCCTCCTGCTCATCTCCGTGGACCGGTACATCGCGGTCATGTTTCCCCTCAAGTACCACACTATCGTGACCCGCCGGAGGGCAAGGGTCACCATCATCCTTCAGTGGTGCTACGTGGCCGTCCTGGCCTTGCTTCCCATGTTTGGCTGGCACGTGTACGGGGCCGACGTCCACCCGCTGGTCGCCCGGTGCAACTTCTACACCACCCTCCCTTTCGCATACGTGGTGTGGTCCTCGTTCGCCACCGTGTCCTTCACCATCGGGGTCTCTGCCATTCTTTACATCCAGATCATAGCCGTCGCGTTCAGGCAGGTCTCACATTTCAGGAACCAAATGCCTATGCTGTACCCGAAACAGATAAAGAGATTTGAGAATCGGGTCCGGTCTGTGAAGATCACTTCATTCCTTATACTGCTCTACATGTTCCTATGGTTACCGTATCTGTTAGTCGTCCCTTTGAAATACTACAACATTTTATCTCCGAAAAACCTAGAAATAACCAAAGTTGCACTGCAGATAGTAAACTTTGCCGATTCTTTGGTCAACTTACCTGTCTACGCTATAGGAAGGAAAGAATACCTCATGGTCTACAAGTCCATGTTGACCACACTGCCTTGGCGATGGAAGCCAGAGCTCAGAAACGTCTACCGGTCAATTAACTCGTCCGTATTCTCCAAGGAAACGTTGCGCACCTCAGATCAGCTGACGGGCTACTACGCATCGGAGCACGCCTCTGAGGTTGCGCTGAAGAACGTTCTGGTCGATTGGAAGAAAGAAAGCGAGCTGTTCAGGTTTTCCTTCGACAAGAGCACGTCCGTGGACTCCCAGTGGAAGCTGAACAGCGAGACCACGGCGTCAGAATACATCACCCAGATGTTCGACGAGTCAGACAACCTCAGGAAGCAGTCACTCTACTCGGCTTTCGTCAGGGCCGTGAAATCCGAGGAGAAGCTGGGGAAGGGCCAGATGGCAGAAGATTACCTCTTGGTAAAGCTGCACATGGACAGAGAGCTGACAAGGAACGCGCAGAAGGAAGACCCCTCCTTCAAACATGACCACGACAACGACTACATTATGTTCTACCGGCACATCGCCCAGGAAGGGAGCAGCGTTGATAAGAACATCTCCTTCTACGAGGTGCTCAAGCAAAGACTTGCTCGCTCAGAATCGGACACACACGTACAGAAAAAGGATAAAAGGCAGTCCTGGTCGCCCAGGTCTCCGAGTTTCAGTAAAGAGGAGCCTTCATTCAGCGGCATGAAAAAAAAGCAGTCGCTGTTTTCGGAGGTGTACGAGAAGCACAAGCTGGAGTTGGACCAAAAGTCTAAGAGCATCAGAACGGTTTCGACAGATAGCTCGCAGAAAAGCGCCTCGACTAGCAAGCAGTCCACAGAAAGAGAAGAGCCCTAAAAGCACAAATACTAAATCGTAGACTACCATGATTCATATATTAAAATATTAGAAATAACTAGTCTAACTCATTTAATATTTTCTTTTAAAGTGTCTGCATTAAAGAGAAAAAAAAGGGGGTAAAATTCAATATTTTGGCCATTGTATTCTTTTTGATGTTTCAAAGTTGATTCAACCACTGTATTGATGTTTTTGTTGTTTACATTGTTGATATCAATATCACACTCAAGTCCAAACAAAATGGAGTAAACTACGTAGCACCATTCTCGTGTATTCTTTATATAAGGCTGCAGACTAGGATAAAGAGTTTATGTGAGATTTGTTCATAGAGAAGCGCAGTACACTCGAGCTAATCTCATAAGTTTACAGACGCTCCTTCTAAAGAGAAGTCCGTGGTTTGAGTCTAGTCGTGCGTATTGATTAAAATATATCTCCTGACCAGCGTCGTTAAGGTGAGGGGGGGGGGCAGTCATAGAAAGGGGGAGGGGAGATACTCAGACGTTGTTGGTCGCAGAGAGTTGGCAGAGACAATGAAGATAGATAGATGTTAGATTGGGAGATCGTGACAAGCGTAGATCGTAAGGTGATCTTGTAAGGGTCTGGTGGTGACTACAGAAAATAAGGAGTTATTCAGGATGAACATTTCCGTGTTTTAATTAATATAATGTTTGTTTAAATAAAATAGCTGTACATGAAATCATTTTCATGGATTGTTAACATGGTGAATAATTAACGCACGCGCGAATCATGGACAGCATTTATTGAGCTAAGATTATTATATAATTATTATTATATTAAGCAAAAAGAGAAAAAAACCTACTGCCCCCAGGCAATTACAGCAGAGACAGATGGTTAACATGTAAATTAATTTCCTATATTATGTCAAACTCGCCAAACTCTGTATCGGTTTTCCCTCCTGTAGATCTCGTCCGTGATCTAATGATTCGATGATTCAAAAGAGCGGAAAATACTTCACACGGGTGTGGACGGGTTCCCATAACTTCATCCCGGCTATTTTATCTGCTGGCTTTGCAATCCATGTGTATTATGTGGCCACAACAACGACGATTGTGAAGCCGGCTGGTCCAGCGGTTCGTTCACCGGACTGTCAACCAAAAACCAACTGACACGTCGCGGGTTCTATCCCTGCCACCGACCGATCCCTGTTGCCCTGCAGGAGTTTTGGGCCTAGTGGACGTAATAATCGTCTATCTAGAAGGAACGTCGGTAAACTTATAAGATATAAGATTTGAACCCTGGTGCAAAAGTTATAATCATAAAATAGCTTTTTTTCTAATCAATGTGTTTCTAAGTTACAATTTGACTGTATTTTATACATTTTTCTTCACTTAATCTTTTCTTCATTTACTGTTTTTTCGCTTACTCTCTCCTTCACTTGCTCTTACAATGTTTAAAAATAGTGTTCTTTAATATTATATTGATATTGAAAGACGGAACTTTCGTGTTCAAATCAATTCTTCATTCGGTTGGGCCTTTAAAAAAATCGTATAGAGGATTAGCATGCTTAACATTTCTAGCTCTTTGTCGGTAATTAGTTTAATCATTGAGTTGCATTTCCAAGTTAAAACGTAATGCTTTATTTATAAATTGATGATTAACTTGATTTGTATCCTTCATTCTCTAGTTCCTAAAAAACCACTTATATTTTAAATGAGGGAAAAGGGGGAGGAAAGAATAAAAGTCTATAAAATAACAGTGATCTAAGACATAATAAGTAACAATGAAGGATACAAGGAGATCATTATTTCTAAAATAAGTAGTATAACTCAGCAATAAGATATTTACCAAGTAATGTACAATTACGCACAAAAACTTTTCTTTTCGGAAATATTTGTTTTGTGTATTGTGTATAATAAGTACTTGACTTCAAGGTCTGCTTATTGAATGCAAGGAATTATAGTGTAGTTTTTTGTTGTTTTATTGTTTTCAATATGTGCCTCCATGTATCGTTACTGACACATTGAGTTAGGTCTGTATATAGTTAGGTCTGTATACAAGTAACGGTGGTAACTTTGAGTGTGTCTGCTAAAAAGAGGGGGGGGGGGCGGGGGGAGGAGACAATACACGGTTATTCAATTCTAAACAGAACTCCCCTGTCCCTTATGAAAATACTTCGCGAGAAATGCGGGACTAATCTCAAACCACGGATAAGCATAGAACGCAAATTGTTTATAAAAGAAGCATATTTAATGTATAAGATAAGGTACGAAGAGTTTGTTTAATACTCAAACAGGAAGGTCTATATTAAAGTATTCACGCCCGCACAATTTAATACACTTATTATTTTTTTGCTAAGCGATGCTGATACCAACTTAGGTTCTGATATTGCTCTGAACAAACTATAGAAAAATGTTCTTTAAAATAAAATGTATTATTCATCTTTGATGATGTCTGCAATCTCGTAGGTTACTTGTTTAATGTGGTGTACACTGATTCATAGTTTGAGAACTAACGTTACGCATCAACAGCAGAAATTATCAACAGGATATTATGTACACAATTAAACGAAAATCCATAAAAAGTTGGTCTGAAAAAAAAAGGTAATAGGCTAGTAATGTTAATCTTTCTCAAAATCATGTTCTAGACATATAACATTAAAAAATGTATAACAAATTCAGAAAAAAAAAGCTTCTAGGTTCATTACTAGCGAATATTCATACTGACAAGAGTAACACCAATGGATAAATCACTAAACCTAGAAACACTAGAGGACAGAAGGGCAAAGAGTAAAGTAGTAATAATAAGGCATTAAACTCTCATTTAGAAACAAAACAACCTGTTGTAATGTTCAGATAAAGATAAGAAAAAAAAAACTTTTCTTGTCCCTAATCCGAAAACAAAGGCATATTCATATACGTATTATTGCTTCCCATAGTGGAATTATGGCATGGAATGTATTGCCTGACTAAACAAGCAAAGCAGTAACTTTACATCATTTAAAATACTAATATAATGCAACCCTATTAGACTCAAATCAAGGATGTGCGTAGGACGCAATAATCTTCTAAATAGAAGGAGCGTCTGTAATATGTAAGATAGACAGAGGCTATATCAATACATTATTAATTAAGAGACCTCTTGTCCGGTTTTTAAACGATTTTCACCATTGAATTCAAAATTGAAATGGACTTAAGACTCACTAAAAAAAAAAAAAAAAAAAAAAAAATTATAATGACTCAAATATTCAAAGCGATTTATTCCGGAATAAAGGGTCACATATCAACATTAACAAAAGTGTCTTGGCGAGGCAATATTTCATAACTGTACGACAAAAAGCGAAGATTTCAGCTGAAATCACTTTACAAGACTTTTTCCTTGTAGTGATATTTTTTGCCTTTTAAATTATTTTTTTTATTAACTTCGCAAAACTTTCTGGCTGGCTGGCAAAGGACACCACCTTCGGATTGCTAATTGACCCCATTCCCGTCATTCTATCGAGCTGAAGCTTGTGAAGCCCTGGGCTACATATTTTTTTCTGAAACGTTCGGCTACATACTCCCACAATAACCCACTAAATAGTGTTAAAGTTTTAAAATGCTTTGAACTTTTTGAATTTTTAAATTATATGGTTAATTGGTAAATACCTATTACGTACCTGGATAGCCGTGCTTATAAACTAATACTGTTTAGCCTCGTAATGATAATCTGTGGTAAAGGATAATGATTTATACGAAACTCTTTATTTTTAGTGTTTATTTAATATTTCTGATCCACATGTTACAGACACTCTTTTTAATTAAACAGAAGACTATCGCCTCCTTCGCTTATCCGTGGTTTAAGCCTGGTCTTAGTGAGATTTATTCCTTCCCGCGAAAGTTGGGTCGATTCCGCGACCTGGATTTTTACTTCGGAAAGTAAATTCCGCGTCGAGACGGGAAATTTCGCGGGTCTCGATCATTAGTGGACTTTACTCATCATCCTTTTCATTCTTTCTTTCCCCATAGCTGCTTTTATTTTAGGGCTTATTTAAACCGTATTTCGTCGAATTCCCACATCTTTCCACCAGCCGCACACCCCAATAACCTACTAGATGACCCTTCAAACACACACAAACACACACACATACAACCTTATGATTATCTTTTCTATGCTCTGAGATTGTATATTTTATACTAGGGGTCGGCAGCCTTTCCATAAAAGTGTGCCGAATTGGGATTTCAAATTCATTCAGCGCGCTAACATTTTAAAAGTAATTCTGCTTTAGCACTCAATTCCTTGTACAAGAAACTTGAATAGCCTTTTTTGGGATCATCCGCGTGCAATTGAAAATCGCTCTGCCTGCTAAGTTTGACAAGCGTGCCGTTGGTTGCTGACACCTGTTTTATACCATACTTCAACCCCTCAACAAACGCCCCCTGTAGCGCAGTAAAGCTTTACGCGACAAAGCAATATTTGATCATACGTACACTATAATATATATGCTAACTAATGATTAAATGGACGACGTACAGCCTGACGATTTACTGAATGATATTTCAAGTCTAAAGAAGTTCCACTATTTCCCTTTCAGGTCAGCGAGACACAGCGTTTAGCGTAACAACAGACATACTGACAGACCGTTGTAGCCTTTTTCAATTGAAAGAAACAAAACAACTGAAAGCGCGATCTAGCATCTAATAAATATGGTATGAGTGCTCCTGTGGATTTCATAGAAAGACAAAATAAACAAGAAGCATGTATCTCCACAACACTACAGACCTGCATGAACACTTGGGAATCGTGTCCTTGGATTACGCTAAAGACGAACAGTCCGTAACGGCGCACAAGACCGTGTCATGTCTTGCGGTGCTCCTCATCCCACTGGTGCTGCTCTCCAACGGGATGGTTCTGTGTACCCTGCTTCTGTCCCCAAGCCTGTACCCCGGTGGTAGGTTCATGCTCCTCAACCTGACCGTCATCAACCTCCTGATCGGCGTCTTCAGCCTGCCGCTCTTCGCCATCAAGTACTGGCCGAAAGTGCGCGCGAAGGTCTTCACCAACCGCTTAGCGTGCCTGCTGCTGTTGACATCGCTCGGGCTTCCAGGCGCCGGTACATTGTACCTGTACCTGCTGATCGCGGCCGACCGCTTCGTGGCCGTCCAGTGGCCGTCTAAATATTCCATTTTCATGGCGGAAGTGAAGTCGGTCAAAATCGTGAACTACGTGTGGACGTACATCATAAGCATGTGCATTTTGATGTTGTCAATATGGGGCGCCTACGACCCCACCCTGGATCCCAGGCTTCTGCCCTGCAAGTACAACACGACGATGACCTCCGCGTTCCTGACGGGCATGTCCTCGTCCATCTTCATCCACCTCATCGTGATAACCATCGTGGTCAACTTTGCCCTCACCCTCAGGACGACCTTTGAGGTCAGGGGCTACGAGGAGGAGAAGTCCAACCTGAGCAGGCATAAAACCAGGCAGGTCGACTACCTTCTGGCCTCCACCAAAGTTACCAACCTACTGCTCATCATTTTCTACTTGCTTTGGTCTCCTTCTGCTCTGGTCTGGCCGTTGATGCGCAGCGAGGCGTTCTCCGAGCAGCAGATAGAGATCTACAGGGTGACCACCCAGCTCCTGCGGCTTACCAACGCTCTTTTTCACGCCCCTGTCCACGCCTTGGCCCGCAAGGAGCTTAGAACTTTGTTCATGTCGATGATGACGACGGCACCGTGGAACTGGAGCCAAGAAATGGCCAGCATCCACAAGCGCGCGTGCTCAACCATCGACACGCACGTGAGGTTCTCTATCAACGTAACCACCTTCGACATTGCTACTCCTGGATCCTGCAGCCCCAAATACTCCATCAGTAGTGTTTGAGACCATGGCTTGTTGGAGGCTCAACCTACTACACTTTAACTGTGATTATCAAAATTTCTATTGAGCGATGATTGGATCTAATCCATTTTCGCTTTGATTGTTCGAATTTCTCTTGAGCGATGATTGGACCTATTTCACTTTTGCTTCTATAGTACAAATTACTTTTTAATGATGGTTAGACCAATTTTACTTAAAATCTGCTTGTTCAAATTTCTCTTGGGCTGTGATTGGACATTTAACATTTTTTTGCATAGTGTTTTTTCTGGTCTTAGCTCATATATATATTATATCTGCAAGCCATCGTATAATTTAGCATGTTATGAATCAGTACAAAAAGGATAGACGGTGTCATTACACAATCAAATACATTGGAATATCAAATGTTGATCAAAGTAAGGATAGCTGTGACCAATATTTTGTATGTTTTTTCTTTTGAACGGAAGCTGGGATTGATTTGAAAAGTTCATTATAAAAATACATGTACATGTTTTTGTATTAAAAATATAAGGAACCAAACAAAAAAAAAATCTCATTTTTTTGTAACGTTCGCATGTTGTTTTGTTTATATAATATATATTCTTGATAAATATTGTACAAACTTAACTTACCTAGTACGAAAATTATGATGATTTTTAGTTGTTTTTGTGTTATATTTTTTAATATATGTTTGTTGTTGTTCATGTTTGATTCATGAAATGTTGACCATGAATTTAGTTATAGACTTATATTGGTAGTGACTATTTGAGGAGCTTCCCCCTCAGCTTGATTTAGTGCAAACCGATTTTAAAACAATTAGATTTGTACCGTGTTATTAAAGTTCCTTAGCGTTTTGAGTCCTATTTATATATTTGAAATAGAAAAAAATAACTGATGTGTGTTCAAGATTCAATTGAAAGCTTACTCGATTGTTTAGACAAACAAGATCACTGACTTACTATTCGAATCAATCAAAGGAAACAATTTAAAAGGTGGGTCCCTATATTATCTTATATTATAATCTTGCATTTCTATTAGTGTTTTAAATTGTGTAAAGTTACTGGTTTTTCTCGTTTGTTCAGGCAACCTATTTCATGCCCGGATGCCACTCGTGAATAAATAGTACTTGTAAATTATATGTTCCTGAAAATGGGAAAAGAAAATTGTTTTGCCACAATGTTTAACTTTTAATATATTGTTACTGTGTTATATTTCTTTTTAATGCTTTAGGAATATTTACTTTGTTCTTTTTTATATTTTGTCCTCGAGTGCAGAGGTCGGCAACCGAAGAGACGCGTGCCAAACTTGGCGCGCAGAGCGATTTTCATTGCACGCGAAAATCCTCCATGGGGTGATTTTTATTGATGAATAAAAAAAAGTACATTTTCTGGTTTTGAATGAGAAGAACTGACTGTTGAAGCCAATGTATCTGAACTACATAGCGACACTTTTTATTGAGTTGAACGTGATTTTATAAGGACGGGGTCAATCAAAACTTGAACTGTTATGGATTACGAACTGGAATGGATTTGCATATATCTTAAGTGAAATAGATTTCAAAACCTGTAAATACATATACGTCTCGATATTAAGGCATATATTGTAATAGATAGTGTTTTTTTTTTCAGAATTACACCGAGTCACTCAAAGCGGAGTTTTCGAAACAAAGGCAATACTTTCAAATTCATTGAATTATTTTTTCGTACCCCATCAAGCCTAACTGGTTTGATCTTACTACAACCTTCTTAGATGTAGTTGTTTTTTAAGTGCAGGAATACTGACAATTTATAAATGCAGCCAGTTGAATTTTGAACATTCAAAACAAAGGCATCGAAATTTGCCGATTTGCAGGAAAATCTGGAAGGAGGCTACTTATGAAAGTCGTCTGCTATTCTCAACTACTTAGCATTCGCTCTACTTTCAGCTTTTGGTTTAACTTACACATGTGATCCCCGTGTGGAGTTACTGATCTCCCATCGGGCGCCTCCCCAGGTGGCGGATCGGGGAAAGCCCACCAGATATGGTAGGTACCGGGGAAATGAAATACCCGGGGCGGACCAAAATCAGGACATGCTGCCTTGCAGGAAGTGGAGAGATCCACAAAGGCTAGGGAACATAACCCGAAAAAAGGCAGCTATCCTGAGAGCTGAGAGGGGAACTCTTCCCTAGACGGTTATGCGCTAGGCTAGCAACCTGCCATGTAAAAAAAACATAAAGCTACAGAAACAGCAACAGATATATCCAAAAGCCAAACTATTATGGGAGATCAGCTGAGGGCTGAGGCTGTGATGCCTGATATGATGAGGCGAGATGAAAGCCGAAAGGAAGTCTCCCCTCTGACACAATCCCTGGCGACCCCTCGAAAAGAAATTAGATTTGGAGCATGGAATGTACGCACCATGTACGAATCAGGAAAAACTGCTAAGTAACCAAAGAAATGGTACGCTATAAAGTCAACATATTGGGTGTAAGTGAAATGCGTGTGGACTGACTCGGGAATGATAACTCTGGCATCAGGCCAAACCATAGTCTACTCTGGAAGATCTGACGGTCAGCATCAGGAAGGTGTAGGTATTATCATGGACAAGCAGACAAGGAAAAGTCTGTTGACCTGGGAGCCAATTGATGCCCGAATAATCAGAGCAAGATTTTTCTCAACATATGCTAAGATTACTGTCATACAGTGCTACGCGCCCACAGAACAAGCAACAGAAGATGAAAAACACATGTTCTATCATAACCTGCAAAGTCAGATAGATAAATCTCCTCGACATGATATTATGATAATCATGGGAGACCGAAATTCAAAGATAGGATGTGACAACAGTGGTTATGAGTATTGCATGGGCAAGGAAGCCATGGGGGAAAGAAACAACAATGGCCAACGCCTCATTGATATATGCCTAGAGAATGGCCTGGTTATAGGAGGTAGTGTTTTCCAGCACAAGAATATCCATAAAGCCACCTGGACCTCTCCTGACAACAGGACAAAGAATCAGATTGACCACATTGTCATCAACCAGAAGTGGAGAAGAAGTATGAAAATGTCAAGGCAATTAGGAGTGCTGACGTTGGTAGTGACCATAACCTTGTCTTATGCAAACTAAAACTCAAACTAAAGAAAGTTACCAAAACTACTAGTTACCAGCTCTATGACTCTTCCAAATTAAAAGATACACTAGTAAAAAAACAGTTTTGTGTTGGAACTACAGAATAGATTTAGCCTACTAGAAAATCTTTTAGAGGACGACATTAACACACATTGCGATAAGATTTTAAATGTATACACCGTAACCAGTAGAACAACACTAGGACACAAAACAAGACAGAGAAAGGAATGGATTTCAGATGCCACTTGGAGCCTCATAGAACAAAGGAAAGAGGCAAAGCGAAAAATGTTCACCAAAAATGGAGAAAGAAATACAGAAGCTAGACAGGATTACAAAAGACTCAACATTGGAGTAAAGCGGAGTGCAAGACAAGACAAAAGAAATTATGTAGACAACATGGCACTAGAGGCACAAGTAGCAGCTGATAAAGGCGATAACCAAACAGTCAACAAAATTATTAAGTCCCTTACGGGAGGTCTAAGGAGCAAATCGACGACTGTTAAAGATAAAAATGGAAATAATCTGACGACATAGAAAGACCAGCTACAGAGGTGGGCAGAACATTTTGAAGATATTCTGAATAGACCGGACCCAGAAACAGAGGCTGACATCACAGACGGGTTTTTAGATCGAAGTGTCTAAAGGGCCCATTATGGAACAAGAAATAATAGAAGCCATTAAACAGACAAAAGTAAACAAGGCGACAGGAGAGGATAGAGTTACGGCCGACATGCTCAAGTCCAGCCCAACCCTGTGTGCAAGAACACTTATAGGACTCTTTAATAAAATATGGGACAAAGAACATGTACCTACCTCATGGAAACGAGGGATTATTGTCAAAGTTCCCAAAAAAGGCAACCTAACCATATGTGAGAATTGGAGAGGCATAAACCTATTGTCTGGTACAGGAAAAATCTTTTGTAGAATCTTACTGGTGTGAATGAGAACAGGAATAGAGAGAGTCCAACGTGAAGAACAAGCTAGTTTCAGAGCTGGAAGATCATGCAATGATCAAATCTTTGTCCTGCGTACCATAGTGGAACAGTCATTGGAATGGAACTCCTCTTTGTACATCAACTACATAGATTTTGAAAAGGCTTTCAATAGCATCCACCACCCAACACTTTGGACAATTCTGGAATCATATGGATTCCCAGGCAAAGTCATTAACATCCTGAAAGACATCTATACTGGAAACCAGTGCTGTGTATGCCATGAAAACCAACAGAGTGAATGGTTCCAGGTGAAAACATGTGTCCGACAAGGATGTGTGATATCACCTATTATCTTCTTAATAGTAATGGACTGGGTCATGAGGAGAGCTACTGCAGATAAACCTCGAGGCCTAGTATGGGGACTAACTTCCTATCTAGAAGACTGCGATTTTGCAGATGACATAGCTCTGCTCTCTCATTCTCAACCAGATATCCAGGAGAAGACAACAAGAGTAGAACAAATAGCCAAAAGTGTTGGCTTAAAGATCAACTCAGGGAAAACAAAAATCATGAAAGTTAAGACAAAGAGCTCTAAGAGGACAAGTGCCAACGGTGTGGAGGTGAAAGAGATTGACAACTTCAAATACCTTGGCAGCTACATCTCTGCTAATGGAAGCATAGAAATCTCCACCAGACTAGCTATGGCAGCTCAGGCCTTCAACAAACTGGGAAAAATATGGAAGTCATCCTCTCTGCAACTAAGAACAAAACTGAAACTATACAAGTCAAATGTAGCTCAGTCCTTCTCTATGCTGCAGAGACTTGGAAGACCAATACCAAAATTAAAGGCCGCCTTAGGGGGTTTGAAGGCAGATGTCTCCGACGTATACTAAGGATCGGCTGGGAGGACCACATTTCCAACATTGAAGTCCGCCAAAGAACTGGAATAAACTTCATTATCGAAGAAATCATGAAAAGAAGATAGAGATGGCTGGGTCACATCCTCTGCATGGACAAAACGAGGCTCCCAAGCAGCGCATTGAAATGGACACCACCAGGAAAAAGACGTAGGGGAAGGCCAATGGGAACGTGGAGGATGACAATAGACGAGGAAGCAAAGGCCACCAATAAAACATGGCATGAAATCCGATGGCTCGCCCAGGATAGGGAGGCCTGGCGGAACTTTGTTGCTGCCTTATGCTCCACGGGGAGCGATAAAGACTAAGAAGACACATGTGATCAGTATGTTTTGCACATGAAAGCTGTTTTAAACAAATTGGTCACCTTCACTTCACTAGTCAGAAATGACAAAAATATATATCTGATATTATAAATTAGCAAAGAGCATTCAAGACAAGGCGCTTATTAATTAATACAGACTAATTACATTTAATAGAGTGTGAACGGTTATCTTCTAAAACAAAAAAAAATAATTTAAAAAAGTAGTTCTAAAACAAATTTATTAAATCGATTCTATAAATATAAGAGACTTATTTAATAGCTTTATATTATGTAATTGCTGTAATTATTAAAGCTTAAAAGATAAGCACCTTAAACGGACAAACTATTATTGCAGAAAATGTTTATTTACAACTGTTTAGCGTAAATTAATGTTATATCTGTAATATTTAAATATTGTAATGAATACCATAATGCTTGATTTTTATAAAGAAATAATAATTAGTCAGAAATATTTATTATAATAATTACAAAACAACTTGTTTGGCATCACTATTGAATTAAATTTTGAAACATTTTAATTAAAGGGAGATAATTAACTCATATTATTTGCGATAATATTTCTAATAGTATGTTGTTTTTTGTATTCTTTTAAATTATATAGCCCACAAATTATAACTTTACAATTATCTAACTGTAAAAAAAGTTAAAAATTATATAAATAGGCCTATATGACTAACGAATTTATATACATACTTTTAAACAATACATTAACTACCCATGCTGTAAGCTTGCTACGTATCACTTTCGCTTTACGACACTAATTGTGCATTATATCTAACTGATATTTTAAACTAGTTAAAAGAAATATTCTACACTTAAACAAACTATAATATTAAATTTGCTAGATCCTTGACTTGACAGCCAAATTAAAACAATTATCTTATATGTGAAAGTTTCATAATTCAATTTTGAACAAATGCAAATCAGAAGGATGATAATCACAAGCACATTAATTGTTTTATTATTTTATTTTATTTTATTAAATATAAAACGGTTTATCGATTTTCTCAATAAATGTTCTTTATTTTTGGCCTTGGTCTTGCTACGGAGTTAAATTGTCTATAAAAATAAACTTTATAAAGTATAATTTAGCAGGTTGACTTCTAAGCTGTTAAGCGAATGATCTAGGAATCCAAGTTTGGCACACTTTAAGCAAAATGTTGCCGACTCCGACCCCTGCTCTAGTGTTTCTAGTTTAAGTGATTGAACTATTTGCGTTACACGTGTCAGTTGTAAATAGTTGCTAGTAGTGAACCTTGCAGCTATAATAATTTATTGATTAGTTCACGATTTCTTCAAGAGATGCTTATTCTAGTATAGGACTAACACATGTCAATTAGCAACATATTCTAGTATATGTCTAACACATGTCAATTAGCAGCATATTCTAGTATATGTCTAACACATGTCAATTAGCAACATATTCTAGTATAGGCCTAAAACATGACAATTAGCTGTATATTCTAGAATAGGTCTAACACATGTCAATTAGCAGCATATTCTGGTATAGGCTTATCACATGTGAATTAGCAGCATATTCTGGTATAGTTCAAATTAAGGAAGTTAAAACCGCAATGTCACAAGTCACAGGCCGGAAAAGCCAAATGTTCGTAGTTTTGTAGATATTTTTGAAAAATACTTCAGACTTAATTAGTGTTAGCATGTTATTCAATGGGTTGATTTGTGTGAATACAATATGATTTTGTACTCTTTTCCATAAAATTTTTTACAACTAAAAAAATCTGGGCTAATTGATTAAAACCGATAATAGCTATACATTTTTCAGTATTGATAATCAAATTAACGATTATCGTTGACCATAATATTAATAAGTATTTGAAGAGGCATATATGTTAACTTGTAAAATAATGTATTGAATTGAAAGGTTTCGCTTAGCACAAATCTAAAGAATGTGTATTTAATAGTGCCGTTAATAATAAAGCACAGACGCGGTGTCAAGCCGAATTGTTCAGGGTCACAGGGAATGACTAGTTTGCGTCTCTCCTTTGCGTACATCAAAGGGCAGCGCACATCTAAAAGATAAGCCGACAAGTAAAAAGATTCATCTCAATTGTAACTGTAACTTAACAATTGGTTTGATGTTGTTTTTATCGCAAGCCATAGATATAGTTGGTATTTGGAAACACAAGAAACACAATCTCTAAGACTAAATAGTGTTAGCAAGGCATTTCAGGAATTGTTTTGTGCGAATCCAGCATTATTTATTTAAAATATTTCCATTAGAACCAAAAAAGGGGTCTTATACTTGAAGTAATTATTACCTTGCAACTTCCAACCAGCAAACCGAAATCCGGTTTTGAAAATCAAAACCGGTTTTTGGTTTCAAAACCGGAATTCGGTATTCCGGTTATCGTTTAACATCCCTAACACAATATGTCTCGTTATTTTTATAAAAAGTTCATTTTCATAAATCCTAAGGTTCTGTTAAATTATTTTAATAACCTCATCAATGTCTGTACTCTAAGATAATTTATCATTTATTAAAGCTCCTAACTACTTTACGCTATTAATATGTTTGAGATATTATCCTTGCATGAATTTGTTTACTTTTTCTTTGATACTTATAACAGAAAGCACTATAGTGGAGAGAAACACAGTCTCCAGTTAGATTCCTATTCTTGTCATGCCTTAATGTAAGATTTCAGTATCTATTTACTTCCTTTATTTTAAGTTGCAATTTCTGTCTGTCTTTTTGTCTGTCTGCAATCATGCGTCGTGGGAGCAAAACTTTGCTTCGATTTTTCGACCACTTCCCGTGGTCCGATCGAGATGAAATTTAGACAGCAGATTTGGGGTGCCTAACAATACATCTTATCAAATTTTCAGTTAAAACGACTTAATAATACTACACTTATGACAATATTCATTTCTTAAAAGGAAAGTATAAGAAATATTTTGATTTCGCGTTTAAAATGCCTGTGCAACTTTTTATACGTTTTCGGCGCATA
Source organism: Anisus vortex (assembly GCA_949126835.1). Lineage (NCBI taxonomy): Eukaryota > Metazoa > Mollusca > Gastropoda > Planorbidae > Anisus > Anisus vortex. The sequence goes on from OX421495.1 coordinate 39,612,516, forward strand.
GCTAGAAAAAAAAATTATGCGCTAAGATTATTTTTAGAACAATTGATACGCAAATAAAGGGAGTATAATTAAAACTTCGTTTTTATGGTTTTCTTGTTACTTCCTTTATTTTCAGTTGCATTTTCTGTCTGCAATGGTGCAAAAATTGGCTTCGATTTTTCGACCACTTTCCGTGGTCCGATCGAGTTGAAATTTGGACAGCAGACTTGCCCCGACTAACAATACATCCTATCAAATTTTCAGTTAAAACAACTTAATAATACTACACTTATGACAATATTCATTTCTTAAAAGGAAAGAATAAGAGATATGCCAGTGCAACTTTTTATAGCATGATGGTAAACTTAGTTTGCAAATAAAGGGAGTATAATAAAAACTTCGTTTTTATGGTTTTCTTGTTCTGTCTTTATTATCATGAAAATTATGCAAGCATCATTTTGTTCCTGTGTTGATACGGTTGGGTAAGTCATTATTATAGATTAGAAATAGTAGGGGCTCTAAAGCAGTTCCTTGTGGAACTCATGAGTTTACAGTTATTGGTGATGATTTCTTTACCAAAACGTCTTAAATCCACTGATTTAAGGAACCAGAGATGCCAATCAAATGAACGTTAAAAAAAAAATAAACTAGTATGTTGAGCTTCATCGGGTGCTTTAGAAAAATATAGTAATATGCATCAATTGGTTTGTTATTATCTATGTATGTCACATAATTTTTTTTTATTTTCTAAAGCCGCATTGATGTGTTAACAGTGCTTTATGTTAATCTAGGTGATATACTATACAGTGGGTCCTCGGGCTACGAACTTAATTCGTTCCTGAACTTGATTCGTAACCTGAAACGTTCTTAACCTGAAACATTGAAATCAATGCAATAAACTCAATCCATTTAAAGATGACAAAATCGTTCTTATTAACATCCAGTCGTTTACCTGACAAAAGGCAAAGCATACGTGTACTTCACGTATTAAATAAAGAGAAAGGACAAAAAAATACTACAAACGTTGTTTTTCATTTATCTATATTAAGAGAAAATGTTCGGTTTTCTCCCAAATTCGAGGTCTGCAGATAAGTTGCGCACTTAGCCACATCGACTGGTTTGAGTAACTTTGTGTTCTTTATGATGGTGTACCCATGCTGTACTGATTAGCGATGTCACACACACACGAACGTATTACATAATTAAATTCACGATTCCTGGCCGTTCTTATAACTCATAGTTGATTGGGTTGACAAGACTATAATGAAAGAGATAAACTGAAAAGAGTGCCACTGCTAAGAAATCTGTTACTGCTGTGTAATAAGGCCAATGAAATCGAGGTTTCGCACACGTGCAAAACTAGAAAAGGCCTACTAGGTTGGCGCTTAGTACTTCGAGGTCTTCGTTTGTACTGTAAGTCATAAGTGATTGTGTTTCCAACATTAAACCGCAATAGTTTGACATTGTAATTTGTGTGGCTACAGAAAGAAATCATGAAAAAAAAAACTTTTTTTAATTTTTTTTAAAAGATTCACTTGGCATCAACAATGTAGAAAATATTTCAACAGTGTGTAAATGAATGCCTATGTATTTGTATGTGTGTGTTTTTGTGTACGCATGTTTGTTTGTAAGTTTGTGAGTTTAGATTTATTGTGTGCTTGTTGTGTGTATATGGGTGAGTGTTTGTGTCTGTGTGCACTTTTTCTGGAAAAACGAGTGTATCTGATAACACGCATGCACAGCATGTCAGAGCAAAACCATGAACACATTATGTATTATATTGTCTTAAGTTGTATATAGATAAACACACCGCACAAATACACACGTACAAACACATAGAACAAACAGAGCGTGAACAAAACAACTTGAATGTTGCATAATGCTTCAGGTGAGAGGGGGGGGGGCGTCGGAGGATATTTTGCTGCAGGACAATCAACACTTTGTTTTTCTACAACAGATCCGTCCATCTTGTCCAACCGCTGTTTTGTGATTACTTGATATAATTAATTGTTACTTTAGTTGCCGTTATAACAAAAACAATGCATTATAAGACATTTGCCTGATAATATAAGCTGATATGTGGACATAGTGTAAACAGTATAGCCGTGAACATTATGAAAAGTATGTCAAGTGTCATTTAAATGATATTAATTATGTAAAACGTTGTAGTTGTTTTTTTGTGTGTTTGTTATGGTATGTACTTTGGCAGACCTATCGCGAGATCTTATTAGTGACAGATAGTGAGAGAAGTTTCCTCTTAGACAGTCACTATAAGAGTAGCCCCAAGTGGACAGTAGTGGACACATTCACCTAATGTACCGACAACCTTTCCTTTGTGTAGAGTTAAACTTCGATACATACATCACACCAGGTCAGTACATATGTTTTGCTTAAAGCGGCCGGGATTTCGACTGTAGTACCGAAGGTCCTGGGTTCGAATCCTGGTGAAGGCTAGGATTCTCTTTCCTGGACTCGAGGGTGTCCCTGAGTCTATCCAGCTCCGATAAGTACCCGACATTAGTTGAGGTAAGTACAGACGGCTGGGCATTCTGCTGGCCACATATCCCCTAGTATGCCATTCTACACTACGAAAAGCTTGATGTGCTCAAGGCCCGTGCAATAATTATCGAAAATAAAAGAGGACTGAGAATTTGTGCTGGACACACAATCCTTTCGTGGTCTAATTCAATATTTTATATGCTACAGAAACTCCTTCTATAAAGAAGATTATTGAAACACTTCTTTTAAACGTTTTGGTAAAGAGACATAATACTATTTGAAAAGTTACATTTTATCTGAACGTAGCTTAGTGCTTTCTACATAGCTGTGTTACGGAACAACATATTTATGTAAATATTAAATATAAACATTCTTATATTTATATGTATTCATATATTTGTGACGCTGTTAAAATTATCACGCTTTATCACACAATATCGGGGTGACCGATCTGAGATCGGTCTGTATAGTCTGAAATTAATAATAGAAATGTCATGCATTAGCATACTAATACTAATATTGTTAGAATGTATGATGCATTTAATTTCTTTAACATCAAAGATCTTTAAAACAATAGAGAAATTGTAAAAATAAAATACATGTATATAATTTACTATTTACAGGGGGGGGGGCATATTTAATCAGGTGTAGGCCTACAAATGTATTTTGTAGTCATGTCTTCTTATCCATTACAATATCTTTTGCTACAGTATATTTTAATCTGTTTAAAAGGCTTTCAAAAGAACAATTATTATTTTGTGATATCATTTAATAAATGCCGGTTGATAAGCTGTTATTAATTGAACAAAAATCCATCTCCAATGAGATTCCTTACGACTAATCAAGATTGCATGTCATACTTATCAATGACTTTATAACGGTCATCAATGTAGCCAGTAAATTGAACGACTATATCATATAATGTAGGTTAGTGTATCAAGGGGATTGTTCACGAATAAACATGCATTATAATGTGAAGCTTAGACAAATTATAAAAACATTAATTATAATAAAATGTAAGTCAAATTTAAATAAAGCAGCCACGAATAAGAAGCTGCATGTTTACATATCAATTGTACAGACAGGCTTCAACAGTATGGGAAATGTGAATATAAAGTGATTAAAAATTAAACCATATACAGAATATATAGTTTGATGTACGTCAATGTCATAAATACATTATAATAGTAGTATGTACTCTTTAAAATAAAATTAATAATCATGATTTCATGATTGAGTGGATATTTAAGTCGCTCGGTGACGGCGTCACCGGAATCTAAGAATTACATATGTACGTATTGTGGACTTTCAAATTCACCCTTAACATTTTGTCTTTTATAGTAGACTTGTCCTGCTGCTATGAAGCTGTAGACTCCGTGACTATTGATTGTCCGATTTTCATCTACCTTTAGCGAAGCCAGTTCGAAAAATGAATTTAAGTTCCTGATCCTCTTGTGGAATTCTTCTTCGAGCAAATGACGTTTTAAAAAAGAGGCAAGCTAACTCATTTGGAAACACTGATGGCTCTATGTTTACTTGACCAGATAAACAGCAGTCACCATAAGAGTCGCGGTTGATTCTGTTCGACATCCGTTCTTCGGAAAAATGAAAAACATGACAGTGAATACATGCTATGTTGAAATGTCCCAAACTTGTGTGGGTAACGTCGGAATTGATTGCGCAAATGTAGATTGGCAATAGATTTTGTTTCAAAAAAAATTGTTGCCTTACATTACGGCGACGTTGCTCTTCCAAGCGTTGTTCACGTTGATCAATGGTCTCTATCGATATGGCTTTCTGTCGCTTGAGTTGCAACCTTTCTTTTCGTTTATCTAGTGTTTCATTTTTTAATTGCTCTGCCTTGTGACGTCTCAGATTGTCTAATGGTCTGTTCACTTACATCTGCAGTTTCCTAATCTAGTTGTTTTGTCCTTCGCTTTCTTTTTTTCTTCCAATCGTCTTTCTCGTTCTTTAGCAGTTTCCTCCTCTAGTTGTTTTGTCATACACTTTCTTTGATAACCCAATCTCATTTCTGTCTTATCTATAGTTTACTTTTCTAGCTGCTGTAATCTACAAATTTGTTAATTCTTTAATTGTTGATCGCGTGTTTCTGCTATTTCTTTGTTAATAAATTTCGAAATTATTCCTATGCACCTGAGTTTGGCTGCTCTGTCTGGCCTTATAGTTGTATCTACTAAATCATTTATATCTGAAGACATGCAAGAAATACTTTTAAAAATAGTATTCTTCTGCCCCATCATCAGTCTGTGCCTTTCTCTTTTTCTAGTTTAAAATAGGATTATTCTTTTTCGTCCGCCAGGAATTTTCATAAAGTTGTAAATGTTATAACTTTAAAGACTGCAAAAAATACTTACCATCACAACTATGCAATTAACGATACATATTTTACTGTATTCCACAGTTTTAATAGTACCCTAATTGTTTAATGTATTGGTAAGAGCCTAATCAACATGGACACTTTGAAACATATAAACTATCAAACTATAACTTTCCTTTTTTTAAAATTGATGACACATTTTCACACTGATTATATTTAATTGCGCGGCGAATCGGAAAATGGCGATTTAAATGGGAATTACCGAAACGCTGATAGTAAATATAAGTCGTCTCGACTATGACGTCAAAAGAGTTGTATTGAACGTGATCGCGCTAGATGGGGAATCCATTGACGTTTTTTTTTCTTTTAGCCCAATTTAAAAGCTATTTTTAGAAATGGTCAGTGGTTTTTCCAAAAACAGAGGGTCAAGCAGAGGTTCAAATGAAATGAGATTGATCTAAAACGCGTTTCCTCACCAGACTACATCAATAGGACAGTTTTCGCGAAAATCGTAGGGCCCGTTTTCGAGAACGCTGACACAAACACACAAACAAACAAACCCACAAATATACCCCCAATTTTTTCTCGTTTAATATTATTAGATGTTAACATAAAAAAGTATTGCACTCTCAAGCCTTGAGTTAATTAGATGACTATTGGTGAATTAGAGTACAATTAATGTTTAATGGACTTGTTTTTACTAGTTTAATTATTATTAAACTTTTAACATTACATTGTTACATTTAATGTATTTAAATCTATATCATGTTTGTATCCACAGTACAGAGATGACTTTTATCGCAGTCCTTGCTTTGCTTTTAGTGTTAGGTAGGCTAGCGTTTTGTGTTTACGTGTGTCAGAAACTACTTAATAGAATGTGTACATTGAGATGTACTTTAAAAGTTGCATAGTAACTCTCGTTTCTGTAACCAGTGAATTATATTCTAAACCAAATCCACGATATTTTTATTTTCAGCTGCACCATCAATACAGCAATGGGTAAGAGTATAAATATAACAACTTAGTTATCAAATTATACTTTGGAAAATTTTTTTGTTTATTAGTTTGATGCGTACAATATTAGCAATGGTTATTTTTTGTTGTTATAGACTCAAGATTAGGTCAAAGTTACATTTAAAATAAAACAAATAAAGGCAATGCTATATAAAATAGAATTTTATACTATATAATATAGAAAATGTATATTAATTTGAGAACATTGTAAAATGACTTTATTTAATGTAATCAATGAAATTTTGTTATGTTTCCCTAGGGTTATCAGATGGTTAGGTAAGTTTTTTTCCTTTGACATTCACGGGCGAATATAATAATCGATTTGTAAGGTAACGGCGTCTGGGGCTTTGTGGTGGCCACACAGTCCACTAGTATATCGGGGCCACAAAAACTAATGAACGCTGCTTTACTGCATTTATACATCGAATTAGTCCGACAGGGAGACTGACCGAGAAAAAAAGACGACTGAGCATTTTGCTGACCACACAATCCACTAGTATGCCGTGGCCAATGAAACTAGTCAACACTGCTTCACATGCCCTGTATATCGATCTGGTGTAACTGAAAGACTTACTATTTATTTACATGTTACTTTCGCAAAGACTGTACGGGACAAGTACTATATATCTCATTCTTTCCTATATTCCAGAGGCTGGGCGTTGCGATAGTCCATAGAATCCCATTGTATGCCATTTTGTCGCAAATACTTGTGAATGCTGTTTTACTTCCTCCAAGAGCCAACAAAGTCTGAAATATATACTTAACCTAATCTGTAGACAATACAACTGTTAATTAATTAGATTTCCCTTGTAGTTTTTTTTCGGTTTCGAGTTGTTGTTTTTTTAAACTACCTTGCTTAATTGTATTTTTCTGTTTGCGAGCGCGCTCTATTTCATAAAATGAATTATGCATGTGTCTGTGTATTACAGAGACCATGTTTACTGCTATGGCAGATGTAATGACGCTTACAAAATTAACGCCAACGATTACCGAGTGAATGAATGCAGCTGTAATCAGTACAATTTCCCGGGACACAGAAAGTGAAAAGCTACGGTAAAAGAGTAGTGTGCGTGTGAAAAACGTAATCAGTGTATAAATATATACTTTAACCACACTTTTACAAATTGAATCACTACAAAGCTACATTTTTGTCTTCTGGTTTTTTTTTTATTAATAAGTTCCATGGGGAAAATGTGTTGATTGAGTTATGCACATTGTTTACTCTATCGCCCTATTTATGTAGGTTACAGTGTTGTGTATGCAAACATAAGTATGAAACTTTAAGACCGGAAGTTGAATTCAACGAGGAAATGACGTGTGGATAACTTAGTCCGTAAAATCTAACCCTCAGTTATCATAGACAATTTTATGTTTTATATGAATAAACTCCGTCTTTGTAACACTTATAAGTACGTCTTATATAATTAATATTGAGTTACATGGTTCAAAGTTGTTACGATGCTTTTTTACAATATAGTTTTTATTTAAATAAAAATTATTATTGTTTGACTAAATCTGGAGTTGCTCCAACTGATGTATTTTGGTACTACGTTGGTATTATCTAGAATTTAGGTGAATACTAATTAAATGCTATGCGAGTAAAAAGAATTTTCACACGGCGTACAAAAAAAAACATTTATATATTGTTGTTGTTTCAGCTAACTGCGGCCATATTGACCAATTCTGCGTCCATGACAACCATGACCCACACCACCAAGTCTACGTCTTCTCTTACGACCACAAGACGCATACGTGTCACAGGATCAGTGTGTTCAAGAGGTGCGCCGACATCTACACACCTCAAAGGAACATCTTCCAACACCAACATGAATGCGCCAGATCCTGCGAGCACAACATCGGCCATTGAGTGGACATTGATAAACACGCTTTCTGGACATTGACTAGCCACCTTACCGGGCAAATTTGATGAATGAGAAACAAATTTGATATTTTCCAAAATAGAATATAGTGTGAATGTGTTAAAATATGTGTTTACCAGATTAACAATCCTAAATTATCATTTCGCTTTGGGCATATTTGATATTATAAAATGATTTTTAGTCAAAATATATTAGTTAATGTATTATTTTATTTTTGAAATCAAGGGTTATCAGAAAACAAATGTAATGTTTTATGAATAAACCATTATCTTATCACAACTAAAGTCGTTGAATGCATTTTATCTCAAGAAATTATTGTGCATTATAAAATAGTCTATTTTTTGGTTGTAAATCTACATAAGTTCCGTTATGCACACATTGACACAAAAATACACTCACAGACAAACACACACACATATATATATATATATATATATATATATATATATATATATATATATATATATATATATATATATATATACTAGTGGTTATTCCCGTCAAAATGACGGAGAAACGAATGATTACAATGCATTTTGTTAAAAGAGAAAGAAAAAAAAAACTAACACTATTACAATAAAAACTGTAGTGAAAACGTATCTTTCGGTATTTAGTTTTTGTTCGTTTTTATTGAATACATTTCAAATGGAGAACATTCTGAAATAGCGCTCATTTTAGAACTTTATAGGGTGATTATCAATAGGTTTAAGTTTATTTAAAATAATAAATTAACGAATTAAGCAATAATGTTGATATAATAAAGATTTCTTTTGGAGGACGTTTCCAATTTATACATTTAACTTTTGGCCTAATTAGTCAAACGGCTTAGGAGCTTATAGAGGAGCTTATATGGTAATTATGTATATTGTATATTGATATATCAAAGCACAAACACACAGAATATTAAATAGTAAGTAAAGTATCACGTCGGACCAAATTGATCATAGTGCCGGTATATCTCAGCCTAAAAATGTACGTGGAAATATGTGGCCAGCAGGGCCGGATTTAGATGAAAAGAGGCCCCTAGGCTATTCCACTTATGAGGCCCTTTCACCTTTTAAGTTTGTAAAATACATGATAGATAATACAATACATCATTACTGTGAAATACTGTGATATATATCAATGTGTTAAATAAAACATGTTAATTGTAATTGGTACTATCCTTTATAAAAAAATGTAGCACGGATAAGAAATATAAAAAAAAGGTCGAGAACACTTAGTTGGACATTCATTATCAGCACCATATTATTTAAGAACTGATAACCCTTGATTAATAAAAATGCAAGACTAGACTCGGACCACGGATGAGCGTAGGACGCAATAATCTTCTTTATAGAAGGAGCGTCTGTAATGTATAAGATAAGATAAGTATAGGCCTACATTTAAAAGGAATTAGTAGATTAGAAGAATTTCTTTCTAAACTTTTTCACACAGAATTATTCTATAAGTTCATCAATATCTATTTTTCTGAAGGTCTTATTTTCGATGCATAAAATACTCAAAGCAGACAACCTCTCCTGGGTCACTGTACTTCTTAATTGATTTTTTATATTTTTAAGTATTGAAAATGACCTTTCTTCAGTACATTTAGAGCCTATTAAACTGAGATTCATTGGGGAATGCCACTTTTCTTTGAATATTATTTCATACAAGTTTGTATGTGAAAATTTGGAATTTTTTGAAGGCTTATGCAATTGTCTCACATATGTGTAGAAATGAAATAGTTCTTCAGTAAGATTTTAGTTGACATCTTCTGGGTATTCAGGATTTTGTCCGAGATTAGAACCCATAACGAAAGGTACGTTTTCCGCAGTCATATGCACTAATGTTTCTTCCCACTAGCGAATTTCCCCGGGATCAATAACGTTGGTGGCTGGTTCGTATTCCTGCACTGTTGCCCGGTAGAACAAATTACATCCCGGTACAGGGCTTAGCGATTAGCGAGACGAGTTTTTGTTCGTGGATTTCCAAAGAAAGGACAGAATAACTTTTTTTGGTTAATATTAAGTTTTAAAATGAGAATTAAAAAAGGTTAAGAATAGAAAGAGATAGCTGAAAAGGGCATCTTAAACGGACCCTGAGTACATCGAGCTTTTTATAGTGGAGAAGGAAAGAAAAATAAAGAACCCGTTGGACATAAGGATGTGTGGCCCGCACAATACCCAGCTGCCTTTACCTTACCCTAACTATTGTCAGGTACCCATCAGAACTGGATAGACCGAGGGACACCTTCGAGTGCATGGAAAAAATTCTAGCCTCCACCAGGATTCGAACCACGAAACGGCAGTCGAATGCGCTGACCCACCGTGCCTCTTAAGAAAGGAAGGGGCAACAATATTGTTTCGCCAAGCCTGGTGTCTGGTCGACCAAGCCCACTTTTTGGGGATCATATGCACAACCATGCAAAAGTGCAGAGTGTCCTAGGTAATGATTCAGTGAGAATCGTTTAAAAGAATCATCAGTAAGCCAGAAAACGATCATTGAATATATTTTTTAAGTGTATTGCAGTTGTTGTTAATTTTAAATCCAAGGCTTTTGTAGTCTCTTTTTCTTTATTGATTTTTAAATGTATCCTTAGAAAGTATTTTTTTACTTGTACGTTTTAGAGTTTTCTACAAGATTTCTGGAATAGATATTGAATTTTTAAATAATGTGTATGTACTATTTCTGTACTAGTGTAAATTAAGTAAAATAAAGTATTTCGTATGACCAGATTGATCCATGTGGGTCGTTTAAAGAGCAATCACCAGTATATGTGGCTACGACATACTTAACAAGTACCCATCACAGCTGAGTAGACTCAGGGACACCCTCGAGACCCGAGAACAAATAACAGCATTCTCCAGGATTCGAACCCAGGACCTTCGGTACGCCAGCCGTGTCCCCTATTAGTGTAAATTATTAAACATAAATAGTCTTTTTTGTTTACAATTCTTCTCAAGTTTGGAAATATATCAGCAATTTTTTTTTATTTGTTCAAAAAATTTTCTTTATAAATAGTTTACTACTTTGTTTTAAAACATGTCCATTTAATGTAGGCTGTACTTAATTTGTATAGCGTGTTTAAATATTATATAGTTGTAGCATATAGTGTAGACATTTGTGGTAAATTGCAGTTATAATGTCAAACTATCTCATTACATTAAGGACCAAACCCCTTTTCTTGTTAGATAAAAGGTACGCATTATACTATTATATAAAAAGCTCGGTGCGAATGTCATAAGAATAACAATTAAATAAAACAATCAAGATGATAAGTTTATAATTAAAAAAACAAAGATAGTGAATTGTTTCAAACTAAATTTTACTGATTCTAGAAATGATTTCTTACACGCAGTACTAATATTTAAATAATCGTTTTAATCACTACAATAGTAAACAATAGGATTATAACATTTTATAGTTGGAAATTACAACATTTCAAGATAAAAGAATACAATAAGAAATGTATTCTTATGACCTATATTTTATGTTTATTACAAATTTAAAAAGATAGCATCTATAGAAAATATGAAAATCTGCACTTTATGTCCAGTAGGCGTGTCCATTCAGTGTCCAGTAGGCATATCCATTTAGTAACCTCTGTTTGGCTCACAGGCTCTGGCGCACTGTTGGTAGCCCTGGAAGATGTTTCTTTGTGGTGTGTAGCTGTCGGTACACCTTCTGTGCACGATGATTTTCTGGCATTTGTTTGTATGGTGGTCATATGACCAGGCGTAGTCGTTTTGATGTTGGTTATAGCTATCGGCGATGCAGGAATGGTCAATACGTCCGCAGTTCTCTGAAAAATTGGCATATTTGACATTTAGAAAACTTTGTCACCTATTAAGATATATTGACACACATTTGGACTCATCAAGACACAATTTTAACACATATTTGATACAAAAAAAAAACAAGGAACATTTAAAAACAACGAACATTTTTAGATATTTTGACACATATTTACAGACATCAACATGCATTTAAAAACATTGACTTATAAGGATAAAAATATAAAGTTTATAGAAAATATCAAAATACATTAAATGTTAAAACAGAACCTTTACGATCTTCTGTATTCTAAATGTTTCACTTACTGTGTCCGGGGAAATTGTATATGTTGCATTCACATTGGTCCACTCGGTAATCGTTGGCGTTAATTTTGTAAGCGTCATTACATCTGCCATAGCAGTAAGTATGGTCTCTGTTAAGAAAGTAAAATAGAACATTATTATATTTTGTTTGTGTCGTTTAATTATTTGAAAAAAATATTCTGACAGTATTGATATAAAAAGTCAAAGTAATTTTAAAATAATTATTGTTTCTCTCTTTTTCTTAATTTCTATCTTTAATCATGTTTGTATTATTCAAATTTAATAAAAGAAACTAAAATTGAATAAATGTTTAGGCTAAAGCAATATAAGCATGATATATATTATAATAAAGAGATTTAAAAACAACTAGTCTCATTGAGTGGAATAAACTTTATTTATCATTGAAGTTATAGTTACCTCCTTCCACCCTGGAAAAAAAAAACAGAAAAAATATAAATATGTATTTAGCAAAAACAGTATATGTTATATCAACTATGTTTAACAATGGTTAAAAATGCTCTTTTCTTTCTCCCAATCTCTCTCTCTCTCTCTGTTTGTATGTTTATACACATACATTAATGTTTACTAAAAATTATGTGAAATCATTAGATTAATTATTTCAATATTACTTTGTGGAGCCTCTGTTTATCGGGGAAAAAAACGGATTGGGGGTGTCCTGTCTAGTATTTTCATGGAGATGCACTCTAAACGAAATATGTTTAATATAAGGAAGAAATGTTTTGATCTATATCATTTACTTTTGAGATTTAGTCTTATTCATAAATGATTTGTAATTTGTTTTTGTTTGCTATGCTTAGAAATTAATTTTACACGCCAAATCAGTGCTCAATTCTTAAACTGTATTTTGGGAGTAATTAAAAACGTACATATATTCCTATCTTTTTATCTATCTATCTATCTATCTATCTATCTATCTATCCAACTATCAAATGATCCCTAAATTTATCGGTCTCTTATCTATCCGTGTGTCTGTGTATCTACCGATAATAAAACCACAAAAAAAAAACCCACCATAAATAAACGAAGCAAAAAAAATTGTAATAACAAAAAAAATTTTGAGTAAATGTCTTACCCCTTGTTGTAGTGAAGGTGCCACTGAAAGATAAATAATAATTATATTTAAAACTCAATATTAGAAGCTTAATAATTTATGCTCTATAATATCTACATTATAATACATAGGCCTACTTCATACTTTATTATATATACTTTGTTGTATTATTTTTACTTTGTGATTTAGCACTTTATACTGTATTATTCATCTTTTATGCTAACATATTTTTATTTTCTGTTTTCAAATCTTTATTTTTTAAATGTAAAAACAACTTCTTTAATTTAAACGAGCAATCTTCTACATAGTAATTCTAAGAAATGTTTCAATTCGCAATAATATAATTTAATTATTTGACAACAAAAAATATTTTACAACTTACCAAGCACTAAGAGAAGAGCAAGACATGCGAAAGGTGCCATTTTGTACTGTGAAATAGAATTATGAAATAAAATTAGTTGAGGAAACCATTAGTCCTATATCATTGATGTGTTTGATGTAAATAGTTAACTATACATGTATTTATTAAACAATTATATTGTTCTAATCGTTTGTCTTAAGTCTTAAAATATAACTCTACAGCTGTCATCAAGCTCAATCGAAAATTCTACTAACACTAAGATATAAAGAATACATTTTCATAATAATTTCTTAGACAAATTGCAGTGCTATAGTGAATGGTTTGTATAGTGCTGTTCAAATAAGTTCTTACAATTTTTTTTATATCTTATCTTACACAATACAAACGCTACTTCAATAAAGAAGATTATTGCATCCTACGCTCATCTATGGTTTAAGACTAGTATGCATTTCTTTAAATGTTTAAAATTTTAAATGATGGTAAGTTACTGGTTTTCCTTGTTTGTTCGGGCAACCTATTCCATGCCCAGGTGCCAGTCGGGATGAAAGACTACTTTTTTAAATTTAAAACATAGTTTGATGTTTAATACAACCCTCAGCTGCCGATCTTATCTTAATCCTAAAGCCGAATCAAAAAAAGAGAAGTGTTCGATAATTGAACTGAGTTTTCTCACACACAAATTTTGCTGTATTTAAAACCCTTTAACGACTGGAAAACACACATTTAATTACACTCAATGAGACTAAGCTTATATCGGTCAATATTTTAAAAAGAAAATATCCCTGACATGTTTAGAGAAGTCTTGAGAGCTATATTAGATAAAAGATATCATTTGATACTTGCTTTAGATCTACTAAGCAATTGTCTTTTTAAGATTTACTTTTTCTCTACGTTAACAATGTAATAAAAAAATGTGTTCACAACACGAGTATTCTATGTCTCTATGACATCTTTCCACAAAATACAATTGTGATACAAAAACTAAGGTTCCTTAATTGGAACAACTCAGAATTTGATCTGCTACTATAATAGAAGACTAGTGGCAATTACAAAAAGGCCAGACAAGAACATTGCTTTTTTTCTCTATACATACTGACATTGTCAGAATGGAACACTGTAAATGAGCTGCCTAATTTAACACAGCTGTTTTGTTTTTATATGTTGAAATTGAAATAACATCAACTGGTAAATTAAAGATCACTTTAAAATATTCACATGATTTTTTTCGCTATGATTTTGAGGCGGACTGCAAAAAGGCGAAAAAAGTTCTAAAATGTAGTCAATTATCGTGCATAACTAGATGTGGTCAAAAATATTGTGCATTACTCATTGCCTCAAACGGAAAAAAAAAGCACTTTAAAAAAAAAAAAAATTAAAATATGCAATTAACTGGTTAAATAAATATGACTCTAAATATTTACCAGAGTTTATTACTAAATGATTTAGACAAGGTAAAGTTACTAAATATTTCATCCAATCAGTACTGACCTGACTTTGTGTCTGTAGAAGAACTGACAGAAAACAACAACTACTTTGTCAGTGAATGAGAAGGTGGTACACTACTGACCACTGCAGTTGATTTTATAGTCAATAGATAGGAGGAAACTGTCTTAACATTCATCACAAGATAAATGTATGGACGTGATTTTACTTGCTACAAAATTATGCACTTATACACACGCAACATTCAGAAGACAAAGTGACTTGAAATTTAATAATGACATGTGCCATTAGTTATATTATAATGCTTTCGGCGAATTAAAAAAGTTTACGCATAAAAACGAAGAAGTCGTCCATAAATGACATCACGCAATTTTGCCCAATTTTACTCCATCCCCAGACACAAGCTGTCACATAAGTCGGACTCCATTTTGATATGACGCCTCAAAGCTTTCACTCCCCCCCCACCCCTAAATATTAAATAAACAAAACCCACTGATTTCATTTTACCGAATCAGTCTTCTCGCAGAGGCTAAAAGAGCAGCAAAGGAAAGTAAAGAACATAGTCTACCCCTGCCCAACTCTAATGGACCACCTTTTAATTACCAGCGTAATGTTTCTCAATAGTAGGACTCTACATCCTCAACAAAATACTGCAAATCTTGAGAAATCACAAGGGCTCAAATCTAATCGACTTTTGTAACTTTAGAGCCAATAATGATATTCACATTTCTTGCAACTAAACTAACCCATTAAATAATTTCTCCATTAAATTAATTATAACTGTAATATAATAGTTTTCTATAACAAATCCTGATCTTTCTAAGTTTTCTGTTTATCGTACTTAGCATTAACATTCTGAGATCGGCGAAAATCTGGCTATCATTGCTTTCTCTGCTAGATAGGTCTAGTGTCATTTATATCTGTTACGCTTTCCAGCTGTTAAATCCATCCAATTGTGGGAGAAAAGAGGAAGAGATACGCTCTGTGATACAAAAAAAAAGAGAAGATTCCTTAACCGAACAACTAAGAATTTGATCTGCTCCTATTATAACAGATTCATAAATCTCTCATTAACCATCCGCTCCTCACTGTCTTAGGATATGACGTCAGATTGCTTTAACTTCCCACACATCATCACAAATCTTTAAAATGCTCCTCTCCTCAAACAGTTTTTGCGTTACGTTATTTATGAACAGCCCCCAAGGACGTAACCAGGCTATTAAGTGAAGTCTGTACAAGCGAAGTATTTTTTTACAATAAATGAAATGTGTTTTTGTTCCGTAGGGAAACGGATCTAATTTTATTATTAAAGGAAGCTGAAAATAAAGTAATTAGTAAAAAGGTCATTGAATGCATAGTTTTTTAACTTTCTGCTTCGTTTTATTTCTCTTCTGTGGAAAAAAAAATGTACGTGTGCTAGGTGTGTGCGGAATTTGTTTTTGTGTAAATTACGACAGTTGAAAAATCGTTGCACCTGCTGTTGTTAATAGCTTTAGTCCACATTCCTTTTCCCGACTGTCCCCACCTGATCGCCCCCTCCCCCTCTCCCCACCTGGTGTAAGGTCACATACGGTCAATATCAATGAGATATTTCACAAATTGTTTTTTTTTATTGTGGTCCACGTCGACTGTCTGGACCGGTCCACTGGATTTAGTGTGGTCCGCTTAGATTAGTGTGGTCATTATATTATTATATCCCAGTGGTTCAAGTCAGTACTTGCAGGTAGGCTTTAAGCTTACAGAACACGCTGGGATCGAATCCTGATGAAGGCTAGGATTCCATCCCGGGACTAAAGGAACTCCCAGAGTTTAGCCAGCTCTGGTGGATACATAAAGTTAGTTAGGGTAAGTAAAAGCTGCTGGGCATTGTGCTGGAAACATATTCCCCTAGAATACCGGGGCCACATAATCGTGTTAACGCTGCTTCACTGGCCATATTATATGATCATTTTTTTTCGAAGGGTACTTTACGTTAAGCTTCAACTGGTGTATCTGCTGATGCTCTTTACTAGTTCAGTTAACCCATTTTATGCCCAAATAATCGTTTAAAAAAGATAACATAATTGAACTATGTCTAGCACGTAGAAAGAGAAATGTCTTTTTTTTCTGCACAATAATTAAATTATTAGCTGTTAAAACCGTAAAACTGACGGCTTAAAATTTGAGAAAGATAAAGATGAAGTAATAGAGAGACAGAGAGAGAGAGTGAAAGAATGAAATATATAATTTTGGTCTAAATAGTGTTTAACATAGTTGTTAAATCCATCAAATTTTAGAAGAATAGCGGGAGAAAGTAATGGAGCTGAGAGATATAGTTTTCTTCTGTATATCATATCATATATATATATAAATCTCAAAAGGAATATGTATGTGGCTGGCTGGCTGGCTGGGTATGTACATACCGCATAATCTTTTTAAATACTGGACATAAAAACGTGAAATTTGCTACAAATATTCTTTGCGTTATGGCGGTGAACACTGTCAAGGTTTTAAAAAAATTAAAATGACCGCAGTGGTCAGTTTGGTCAAAAAACGCGAAAAAAACACAACTTTTGATTCACATTGTCTTTGCCAGTTCAACTTTTTATAGTTTTTCGTCACAAAGTTAGAAAAAAAAGGATGCGCTGAGATTATTTTTATGACGTCATCAAAGTTTGCGCATGGATTTTTTAGCAATGAAGGGACATTTTTCATTCATGTTTAAATTGACGTCATCAAACTATGTGCATGGATTTTTATCTCAACTCAATGACGGGAACAAATTTTCTTGATGTTTTAATTGCCTACGTGCCGTAAACAACATAAATTCTTTACACTACCAATACTGTAGTTGATTTTCTTAATCTATCACTACTATTAATACTTTACACTGTGAATACATGACTTAAAGCTAATTAATAATTTAAAACTGTACAAACATAGGACAAAGCAAATAGATTTAGGTTTTTTTTTCTGTTTCGGGAAGTAATACCGACGCCTTACTAAGCTTATTTAAACGCAGCGGTCCTGGTTACACTCTATATTTAAGATTATAATTATATGGCGTCATCAAATTTTGCGTGTTTATGCGTTTAAGAAGGGAACAAAATTTTGTTTTAATTTGCGTCGTAATTTGTAGAATGCAATATTTAAATGGTCTAAGTTACCGGAAAAGACTATTGCTTATAACTCCATGGGTTATTTTATACAGTTCCGAGAACTGGGCACCTTTAGGCTTATCGCCTTGGTAACGGCCATTGTTTAAATTACCGGGCAATGTTTAAATTACCGGGCAATGTTTAAATTACCAGGCGATGTTTAAATTACCGGGCAATGTTTAATTACCGGGCAATGTTTAAATTACCGGGCAATGTTTAAATTACCGGGCAATGTTTAAATTACCGGGCAATGTTTATAATACCGGGCGATGTTTAAATTACCGGGCAATGTTTAAATTACCGGGCAATGTTTAAATTACCGGGCAATGTTTAATTACCGGGCAATGTTTAAATTACCGGGCAATTTTTATAATACCGGGCAATGTTTAAATTACCGGGCAATGTTTAAATTACCGGGCAATGTTTAAATTACCGGGCAATGTTTAATTACCGGGCAATGTTTAAATTACCGGGCAATGTTTATAATACCGGGCAATGTTTAAATTACCGGGCAATGTTTAAATTACCGGGCAATGTTTAATTACCGGGCAATGTTTAAATTACCGGGCAATGTTTATAATACCGGGCAATGTTTAAATTACCGGGCAATGTTTAAATTACCGGGCAATGTTTAAATTACCGGACAATGTTTATATTACCGGGCAATGTTTTATTTTCCGGGCAATGTTCAAATTGCTGGAACTAACTTTTTAAAGTTTTAATTCGTGTCGTATACGTTTTATAAACATTATTTCATATGGGTTTCATTTGTTATCGTTTTACATGTTGAATAGAAAATTTAATTCTAAGTTTGCTTCCAAAGCAACAATAAATAAATAAATAGCAAATAAACAAAAACAACACAGCATAGGTCTGCGACTTAATGTTTGTCGTAAAAAAAATATATCAAACAATCATTAAAAAAAAAAAAAAAGTACTGTCGAATGTTCTTAATCAATGAATAGAACAAAATATATTCATGTTTTAATTTGCGTCGTAATTTATAGCGGGCAATTTTGTAATTGTTATAATGGGTGATGAGTAATGATTTTAACGGGTAATTCATGTTGTAGCGGGCAAATAAAAAATTACCTCACGTTTAAATTCGTGTCGTAGGTCATGCGGGCAATCTCATTATAACTGCCTGAGTAGTTAGAGTGTATGTAAACATAACTTTTAGCCGGTTCGGAGGACCGGGCACATAACGGCTTGTATTTTATATATATAAATCTCAAAAGGAATATGTATGTATGTACATACCGCATAATCTTTTTAAATACTGGACATTAAAACGTGAAATTTGCTACAAATATTATTTGCGTTACGGCGGTGAACACTGTCAAGGTTTTAAAAAAATTAAATTGACCGCAGTGGTCATTTTGGTCAAAAAACGCGAAAAAAACACAACTTTTGATTCACATTGTCTTTGCCAGTACAACTTTTTATAGTTTTTTGTCACAAAGTTAGAAAAAAAAGGATGCGTTGAGATTATTTTTATGACGTCATCAATCTTTGCGCATGGATTTTTTAGCGATGAAGGGACATTTTTCATTCATGTTTAAATTGACGTCATCAAACTATGTGCATGGATTTTTATCTCAATGATGGGAACAAATTTTCTTCATGTTTAAATTGCCTACGTGCCGTAAACAACATAAATTCTTTACACTACCAATACTGTAGTTGATTTTCTTAATCTATCACTACTTTAATACTTTACACTGTGAATACATGACTTAAAGCTAATTAATAATTTAAAACTTTACAAACATAGGACAAAGCAAATAGATTTAGCATTTTTTTTCTGTTTCGGGAAGTAATACCGACGCATTACTAAGCTTATTTAAACGCAGTGGTCCTGGTTACACTCTATATTTAAGCTTATAATTATATGGCGTCATCAAATTTTGCGTATTTATGCGTTTAAGAAGGGAACCAAATTTTGTTTTAATTTGCGTCGTAATTTGTAGAATGCAATATTTAAATGGTTTAAGTTACCGGAAAAGACTATTGCTTATAACTCCATGGGTTATTTTATCCAGTTCCGAGAACTGGGCACCTTTAGGCTTATCGCCTAGGTAACGGCCATTGTTTAAATTACCGGGCAATGTTTAAATTACCGGGCAATGTTTATAATACCGGGCAATGTTTATAATACCGGGTAATGTTTAAATTACCGGGCAATGTTTAAATTACCGGGCAATGTTTAAATTACCGGGCAATGTTTATAATACCGGGCAATGTTTATAATACCGGGCAATGTTTAAATTACCGGGCAATGTTTAAATTACCGGGCAATGTTTAAATTACCGGGCAATGTTTATAATACCGGGCAATGTTTATAATACCGGGCAATGTTTAAATTACCGGGCAATGTTTATAATACCGGGCAATGTTTATAATACCGGGCAATGTTTAATTTGCCGGGCAATGTTCAAATTGCCGGAACTAAATTTTTAAAGTTTTAATTCCTGTCGTATACGTTTTATAAACATTATTTCATAAGGGTTTCATTTGTTATTGTTTTACATGTTGAATAGAAAATTTAATTCTAAGTTTGCTTCCAAAGCAACAATAAATAAATAAATAGCAAATAAACAAAAACAACACAACATAGGTCTGCGACTTAATGTTTGTCATAAAAAAAATATATCAAACAATCATTAAAAAAAAAAAAAGTACTGTCGAATGTTCTTAATCAATGAATAGAACAAAATATATTCATGTTTTAATTTGCGTCGTAATTTATAGCGGGCAATTTTGTAATTGTTATAATGGGTGATGAGTAATGATTTTAACGGGTAATTCATGTTGTAGCGGGCAAATAAAAAATTACCTCACGTTTAAATTCGTGTCGTAGGTCATGCGGGCAATCTCATTATAACTGCCTGAGTAGTTAGAGTGTATGTAAACATAACTTTTAGCCGGTTCGGAGGACCGGGCACATAATCGGCTAGTTTGTTTTAAATTCAACGGAGACAGACAAAGAGAGTGAGACAGACAGATAAAGAAATATATAGAATGAGAGAGAGAAAAAGATAGCAAGAGAGAGAGAAAGAGAGAGAGAGACAAAGAGAGACAGACAAAGAGACAAAGAGAGAAAGAGAGAGAGAGAGATTGAGTGTGTGGGATAGAAAGAGCTATAGTTTTGGTCCTCAAATCATAGAGATAAATATTACATCCGTTTGAGTTATAAGCGTTGTTTAAATTTCATAGTTTCAAATGTCTTTTTTATTATTATATTATTTTATATTATATTATGTACAATATAATGAATGTGTAATTTAGTAACGCCCCGTTGCGTCAATCAAAGTGTCTCGACAAGTCAGCCAGCGGGTTATGCTTATAACTCCTCCCATATCTGTGAACGCAGGAACCATAATTAGAACCGGCATCGCAGTTACTTACTTGCGCCTACTACCCCTCTCGGGGCATAGCCCACCAACAAGGGCTCTCCAGCCATCCCAGACCAGAGCGAGTCTTTCCAAATGTCCCCAAGAATGACCTGTTCTCATGACGTCGGCATCCAGGTCACGGCGCCAGCTGTTACGAGGTCGGCCCCTCTTCCTCATTCCTTGAGAGTTCCCACGATATAGACTGTCTGGTGATGTTGGAAGCTGGTTTTCGGAGTGTGTGCCCCAACCATCTACATCTTTTTCGCATTATCTCCAGATCGGCTGCCTGTTGACCCGTGTGACTCCAGAGCTCATCGTTACTGATTATGTCCGGCCAACGTATATGCAAAATTCTCCCGAGGGGCCGAGACATGAGTTTTTGAAAGTCTGAATCTTCTTGGTGTTAGTGGCTGTGGTCCTCCACGTTTCATTACCATAGATAGAGTAAGACAGACTTTACAGTTAGAATATAATATATATTATATAATAATATAATATAATATAATAATCTGGAAATTGTCATTTCCATTCCTCTAGTTTATTTTTTTTCTTTATTACATACATTTTAATATCTGTTTCTTGTTAGATTTTATTTTGTTAATATTATTTTTACGATCGTTACATTAAAACATTATTTTTTTTTGTTGTTAATTGACTTTATACTAAATACTATAGACCAGGGGTCGGCATTCTACGATAAGCGTACCATGCTTGACACGCAGAGCAATGTTCAATGGCACACGGAAGACACCCGAAAAGGCAATCCATTTAACTTCTACAAAATATTTAGTGATAGAGCAGGATGAGTCTTAGGATGTTGGCATGGTGAATATAAATGCTACTTTAATACACTATTATCACAAGGTTGAAGACCCTGCTATATATTTATGTTTATAGCTTAAAAGAAAGTTACACCCTACAAATTTTAAGGAGGCAAACTCACATAAATTAGGACGAACTAGATACATATGGAAGGAGCTAGATACATATGGGGGGAGCTAGATACATATGGGGGAGCTAGATACATATGGGGGAGCTAGATACATATTAGAGAAGCTAGATACATATGGGAGGAGCTAGATACATATTAGAGAAGCTAGATACATATGGGAGGAGCTAGATACATATGTCGAAGCTAGATACATATGGGGGAGCTAGATACATATTAGAGAAGCTAGATACATATGGGAGGAGCTAGATACATATGTCGAAGCTAGATACATATGGGGGAGCTAGATACATATTAGAGAAGCTAGATACATATGGGAGGAGCTAGATACATATGTCGAAGCTAGATACATATGGGGGAGCTAGATACATATGGAAGGAGCTAGATACATATGGGAGGAGCTAGATACCTATGGGAGGCGCTAGATACACATGGAGGGAGCTAGATACATATGGGGGAGCTAGATACATATGGGGGAGCTAGATACATATGGGGGAGCTAGATACATATTAGAGAAGCTAGATACATATGGGAGGAGCTAGATACATATGTCGAAGCTAGATACATATGGGGGAGCTAGATACATATTGGAGGAGCTAGATACCTATGGGAGGCGCTAGATACACATGGATGGAGCTAAATACATATGGGGGGAGCTAGATACATACGGGGGGAGCTAGATACATATGGGAGGAGCTAGATACATATGGGAGGAGCTAGATACCTATGGGAGGCGCTAGATACACATGGATGGAGCTAAATACATATGGGGGGAGCTAGATACATACGGGGGGAGCTAAATACATATGGGAGGAGCTAGATACATATGGAGTGAGCTAGATACATATTGGGGAGCTAGATACATTGGGGGGGAGCTAGATACATATGAGAGGAGCTAGATACATATTGGAGGAGCTAGATACACATGGGGGAGCTAGATACATATGGGGGAGCTAGATACATTTGGGAGGAGCTAGATACATATGGAGGGAGCTAGATACATATGCTGGGAACTAGATACATATGGAAGGAGCTAGATACATATGGGACGAGCTAGATACATATCGGAGGAGCTAGATACATATGAAAGGAGCTAGATACATATGGGAGGAGCTAGATACATATGAAAGGAGCTAGATACATATGGGGGAGCTAGATACATACGGGGACAAATGTAGGAGAGTTAATTTGTGCTTGTGCGGCCGGAACATTGTAAGGTACAAATTAGTGCTGGTATTGACTCATGGACACCCTCCAGTGAGAGGCCTTCGACACGGTCATCTAAGCATGCTTTCACTTGACCACCAGGGAAACGAATCCTTCAATTGGAATTGAATAGTGGCGAGAATACGTATAAACTGCTTGAAGAAAAATGTATTTAAATGTAGATCAAGTAGCTTATTAGATATAACAGTTCTTGGGTTTTGTGTTTTAAACACGATTATTGTCATTGAATGCAAATCTTTGAACCAAAAAGCTAAGGCGCAAACGCATCTTTTTTTTATGTTCATCGCGTGTCTCGTGTTAGAAATAGTTTTCTATGCATCAAGCTTATAAAAAATTATGTCGACAGTGTTACAAAAGTAGTTTTATTTCTATAATTATATTGGTTCTATTATTATTAACTAAAGTTAAAAAGAAATAATCTTAAACCCGAAATGTTTCCGTGTTAGGAATAAAACATGTATATGTCTAGACACTACGTCATAGCATTAAAAATGCGTCATATGTCAGCACGAGGGTTTGAGACCGTTGGTTTAGTTCTAGCTTGGGCGCTAATGTGTGAGGACTGACCTTGACCACTTTCTCGGTTTAGTACGATATAGAGGAATCTCAACTGATTAAGTTTCATCCTATAATATTGGTATTTGTATTTTGTGTTACTGTTATATTCATCATCTCAACTTGTTGGAATAAAATTGTGTTTAATCATTCAAACAGGATTGTGGATTTCCTCTATATTAAGGTACAGTTTATCTAATTCACTTCATAAATAGGAAGCACATCATAAGAGCCAAATAAACATCAAATCTACTACAATAACATCAATACTAATTCTTATACAACCTTGTGAGATCCAATAGGGATGTGAATCAACAGAATGTATAAATATTACATTTCTAAAAATATCCTTATACGTCAGTAGCTGATTTCGCACGATGGCAAATTCTCTGGGAAAAGACATTACTGAAGTTACACCAGTAAGGAGTAAATTGATTCAAGAAATTAAGGACTGTTTGAAAAGACATGGTAGAATGCTTGAAGAAAATACTATGAATAATGAAGAATCAGTCGTTCTCAATGTATCAGAAACCCTGAAAACAGACATAAATAACCATGAATTTAAAATGAATGTAAATGAACTAAGTGCGGACATGAAATTCCAGTTAGAAATGAAGAAGTTAGAATTACAAGTACAATTACAATTACAAATGAAAGAGAAGGAATTGGAAAAAGAAAAAATCGCTAGTAATGAAAGGATTGAATTAGCAAAGTCTCGTTCGTCAACTCATACGATTCAGGAAACAATAATATGGAAATATATAAGTTTAAAAAGCATGTTCCAAGCATGGAGAACATGGACATTGATCAGTTCTTTATGGTCTTTGAAAGAAACTCGATCGATTAAAATTTTCCTGAAGATAAGAAAGCAGTACTTTTACGTTCAGCTCTAACAAAAGGCAAGGCTGTAGATGTTGTATTGAATTTGACTCCAGAGGAATGCAATAATTATGAACTAACAAAGAGCAGAGTACTATTGAGTTATGTTCTAACTCCAGAAAAGTATCGAAAGTTATATCGTGAGTACAAGAAGGAACCAGAAATTTCACATGTTGATTTCCTGAGATTAGAGAAAAAGTATCTTGATCGATGGTTACGTTCTAAGAATGTGAATAAAGATTATGAAAAACTATATAATCTCAAACTGATGGAGGATTTTACTGAGAAGATTCGCACTGATATAAAAGTTCATTTGGCTGATCGTGGTATTGAAATAGCAGAACAAGCAGCAGTTAAAGCCGATGAATACGTCATTATTCACCCGCATAGCCATTATTTTCAAAATGACAGAAAAAGTTTGAGGACTCAAAACAGTAATACAGAGTGGAAGTTAAGATCGACAGAGGATAAAAGTAAACAAAAAGCCGATAAACAAGAGAATTAAAGTTTTGTACAAAAGAGAATTACCTGTACATTCTGTAAGAAAGATGGACATATCAAAGAGACTTGTTGGAGTCTACATAAAGAGAAAAGACCCATTAAAAACAAGAACAACGTGGTTTTATCACACATCGCCGTACAAACTGAAACTCCAAAAAAACAAAACTGCCCACAAAAGAATTAAAGCTGAAAGAAAGACATCTGATGTTAGTCATGAGGAGATGGCGAAACGCGCATGTCCAAGTTGCTCAAAGTCGGAAAAAGTCTTTGAAATGAAGACCGAGGCTATTGAACATTCTAGTTTCAACTCCAAAGGGAGTGTGACAGATGAACAATCAGTAAATAAAACGTTTACTTATGGAGGCAGTAGTGTAGCAAGAAACTCAGTAGGCAGAGAACTACCCGAGTGCATGCTATCGAATGTTAGCGAGGGCTATAAGTCACCTATAGATAATCAAACTAGAGAACGGAAGATTAAAATTATACGTGACTCCGGTGCTGATATATCTCTACTGTTGAAGAATACTGTACCAACGTCGAAATTGACTCATACAGGCCAGTATGCCTTAATCAGTACTATGGCTGGAACACTTACGGCACCGTTACATCGTATACAGTTGAAGAGTAATTACTTCACTGGACCTGTTACTGTTGGGATAGTGAAGAAATTTCCCTACAAAGGCATTTCATTACTTTTAGGAAGTGACATTGCCAAGAATCAGGTACATCCTGTACTTAAAGAAACTAAAGACTCTGTTCAGTGTAGGAATACTGAAAATTCAGTATGCATTATCACCAGAGCTATGGAGAAACAACAGATGACTGATGAATCGACAAAGAAACCAGAACCAACACCAGAGATTGACTTACAAGCAACCTTCATGGCGGATGTTCTAGGTGGTCACTCAAGTCATACTGATCAATGTAATTTGTCGCCTAGACAACTACTCATTCTTGCTCAAGGCAAAGATCCAGAGATCGGGAAGCTAAAAGAAGAAGCAAAGAATGAAGGAGAATTAGAAACAATGGCTGCAGGTTATTACCTGAGGGACGAGTTGTTGATGAGGAAATGGAGAGGGAAAGAAAACGACGATGAAACATGCAGCGAAGTACATCAAATCGTGGTACCCAATGTTTACCGCAAGGACATACTACATATGGCCCATGATTCACCGTATGCTGGTCACCTAGGGATTCAGAAAACCTTCGATAGGATTCTTCCATATTTCTTCTGGCCTGGCCTACGTCGTGACTTCACATCGTCTTGCAGATCATGTCATGTCTGCCAGATGGTCGGCAAACCGAATCAGACCATTCCGGTAGCTCCTCTACGACCCATACCAGCATTCTCAGAACCCTTCAGTCACATCATTATAGACTGCGTCGGTCCGTTGCCTAAAACTAAGGCTGGCCACCAGTATCTGTTCACTATAATGTGTTCGGCAACGAGATTTCCAGAGGCTATTCCTCTACGTAGCGTCAATGCCGACAAAATCTCTGATGCACTTATCGGATTCTTCACCCGATATGGTCTTCCGAAAACCGTGCAGTCAGATCAAGGTTCAAATTTCACATCGAAGTTATTTCGCCAAGTCTTAGAACGGCTGGGTATTCGTCATGCAGTATCGAGTGCATATCATCCACAGAGTCAAGGCGCACTGGAACGATACCACCAAACATTGAAAAACATGCTCCGTACTTTCTGTTTCGAGCATAACGACGACTGGGATCGTGGTATTCCCTTCGCACTCTTCGCAACCAGAGAGGCTGTACAAGAATCTCTTGGTTTCAGTCCGTTTGAACTGGTATTCGGACACACAGTTCGTGGACCACTAAAGCTGTTACAAGAGACATGGTTATCATCCACTAAAGACACTGGTCTACTGACATACGTGGAAAATTTTAAAAATAGACTGTATAATGCATTAAAAGTTGTCAGATCTAATCTTTTGCAGGCACAAGACAAGATGAAGGTCTATTATGACGTCAACGCAAGAACCCGTATCTTCCAACCTGGTGATAAGGTTCTCATGCTGACGCCACTGTCTGGTCAACCCATGAGTGCCAAGTTTACAGGACCCTACGATGTTATGGCTAAGCTTAGTGAGGTTAACTATCTTGTAAAGACCCCTGATAGACGGAAATCGCAACGAGTGTGCCATATCAATATGTTGAAACCATACATTACCAGAGAAAAACAAACAGTTGTTGCCTCGGTAAACACTGTTATTAAAGTTGGGAATAATTCACCCGAAATTGAGCGTTAAGTTGCAGAAAGCAAACTGCAAAATACAAAGGCTCTGAAAAACCTAAATGAAAAATTGGCACATTTACCTGATTGCGAACAATCCGCTATCAAAGGTCTAATTAATGAAAATATCCATTTATTTGGAGATGTACCTAGTAGAACTAGTGTAGTTAAACATGATGTTATTCTAAATGAAAATACTAAAGCTATTAAACAACATCCATACAGGTCAAATCCTATCCAGTTAGAATGCATCCGTAAAGAGGTTCGCTACATGCTTGACAATGACATTATTACACCTAGTAGTAATGACTGGTCTTTCCCTTGCGTATTGGTACCTAAAGCCGACGGATCCATGAGGTTTTGTGTGGACTACCGTAAGGTAAACAAAGTGACAAAAACTGATTCCTATCCAATACCAAGAATCGACGATCTAATAGATCAAGTGAGTAATGCTAAGTTTGTGACGAAAATTGACCTATTAACGGCGTATTTTCAGATTCCACTGACGGAGAGGGCTCAGGAGATATCATCGTTTGTAACCCCTGATGGACAGTACAAATTTAAGGTCATGCCCTTTGGTATGGTTAATGCACCCTCTACTTTTCAACGGTTAATAAATACCATTGCTCAGGACATTCCTAAATGTCATGCATACCTCGACGATATTGTTGTCTTTAGTGACGATTTTAAATCTCATTTACATCAACTGCATTTGTTATTTACGAAATTGACTCATGCTAATCTCACCATTAACTTGACTAAGAGTCAGTTCTGCCATGCAACCATCGAGTATCTAGGTCACATAGTGGGAAACGGTTTGGTAAAACCATTAAATGCAAAGGTGAAGGCTATTCGCGAGTTCCCTGTTCCTGAAACCTGTAAACAACTCCGCAGTTTTCTCGGGATGGCGGGATACTACCGTCGGTTCTGTCAAAATTTCTCAACCATTGCATGTCCACTAACAAATCTATTAAAGAATAATTGCACTTTCAAATGGTCTAATGAATGCCACCAGGCCTTTGATAAATTAAAAGATGTTCTTTCTGAGGCACCTGTATTAGTAACACCCAATTACAGTAAACCCTTTAAAATTACCGTTGACGCGTGTGATACAGGGATGGGAGCGGTCATTTCTCAGAAGGGTGGTGATTCACTGGAACACCCGATTAGTTTTTACTCTCAAAAATTTGATAAGCACCAAAGAAACTATAGTGTGATAGAAAAAGAACTTTTAGGATTAATCCTAGCATTGAAACATTTTGATTTTTATATCAATGGTTCTCCATATCAAATTGATATTTTAACTGATCATAACCCTTTAGTTTTCCTTTCCAGGGTTAAACAGAACAATAAGAATTATTCGCTGGAGCTTATTCCTCCAAGCATATAATTTAAATGTGGTATATTTACCAGGTAAACAAAATGTGGTCGCTGACACGTTGTCGCGCATATAACTGGTGAACCAGAAGATAAAAGTCAGTTTCTCATGAAATGTTTTTCTTTTATGTCATTCATTGTATTAATTAACATGTATTATATGACAATAAATAAACTATGTTTTGAATTATTACACTATGAAACATTACAGAACAAAACTTCAAATTCTACTAGAAACAATCATACGTTGTAATGTAAAAGGTAAATATTGCATACACCATTTGCACACACACAGGTAGTCAACTTGAATACATCCACGCTTGTGTTTGTTCAATTACTTCTATTGATGTGTTTTGCAAATTGTTTGTTTTTCTATGTCGTCATGTTATAATTTGGATGTCTTATTTTATGCTATGTAAAAGCTAAATCAGCTGAGATTATCACATTTTTAAATATTCTTGATGTCATAATTTAGACATCATAATAATTTAATAACTGTAAATCATTAGTTAGTGATACTATGATCGGTTAAAAATAAATTAAACTTTCTAAAGAATTATCTATCAATTATTAATCGGTTCCACTTATTTGGGTAATTCATATCAATTCTATGGGAATTGGTTATTGGTGGTAATAGTTTTATGGTCAACGTTGTACACACAATAATCATAATTGTAAATATTAATTGATAAATAAATGTTTAATTAATAATCATTGATAAGATAATGTGATAAGGGATTCCATAATAACGACTTTTTTATTAAAGGTATATGTAATATATGGTTCATTTTAATCTTAAAAAGATTGTCCAATAGTCAATTAAATCTTACAAATAGTTTGGCAATTCGGTTCATTTTATGGGTGCTCTACAAAGAATTCCATACTTAACACTGTCAGTAATTCCTTTGTGTCTTAAGGGGGGGGGGGGCGAGTGTTACAAAGTAGTTTTATTTCCATAATTATATTGGTTCTATTATTATTAACTAAAGTTAAAAAGAAATAATCTTAAGCCCGAAATGTTTCCGTGTTAGGAATAAAACATGTATATGTCTAGACACTACGTCATAGCATTAAAAATGCGTCATATGTTAGCACGAGGGTTTGAGACCGTTGGTTTAGTTCTAGCTTGGGCGCTAATGTGTGAGGACTGATCTTGACCACTTTCTCGGTTTAGTACGATATAGAGGAATCTCAACTGATTAAGTTTCATCCTATAATATTGGTATTTGTATTTTGTGTTACTGTTATATTCATCATCTCAACTTGTTGGAATAAAATTGTGTTTAATCATTCAAACAGGATTTTGGATTTCCTCGATATTAAGGTACAGTTTATCTAATTTCACTTCATAAATAGAAAGCACATCATAAGAGCCAAATAAACATCAAATCTACTACAATAACATCAATACTAATTCTTATACAACTTTGTGAGATCCAATAGGGATGTGAATCAACAGAATGTATAAATATTACATTTCTAAAAATATCATTATACGTCAGTAGCTGATTTCGCACGTGACAACAGTAACACAATTAACAAAATGGATAGAGAAATTTAAAATAAAATATTAACATGTTTGTAAAGTTTTTTTATTTACTTTTCTTTTTCGCTTTCTTTATAACAACTCCAACATTTACTTCTAGACTTTCGAATTTTATGAAAAATGTCCAACGCTTCATTTAAAAATAGTAATAATCTGAGTGTGGTCCTTAACCGAAGTTAATTTAGAAACATATAATTAGGCTTGTATATGAATATATGACCGAAAACCCTTATTTCCTTATTGATATTATGATGTGTTTAATTATAAAGAGAACAAACGTACTGACTATAATGTCATATATTAATAGCTCTCTATCAACGCACGTTTTGTGGGAGGTACTAAGCCTAGACTATTCTAAGAATCGACTCTTGTGCCGACCTCAAATTCTCGGAATAGCTATTATTTTTCTTACAGGGGAGTTCATGTTAAACCTATCATTTTTATTAAGAGTTTTGTAATGATACCATTATTTTCACCCCTCCTAGTAATAGGTCTGTTTCCCGCTCTTCTCCGCGAGTTTTTAAGGCTAGGCAGCCAGTTTTTTGTACAGAGTTTTTGCAGATTGTTTTGAAGAGTTTTTGTCTTTTGAGTCTGTCGGATGGACGCTTGTGTTGGCACTATTCTAATATTGCTGTAAATACTAAATTTATTGTACATACTTGCAAATATCACCTGAATTAAATTATCAACAACATTTACCCTGAAGCGTCCTCGTCAAGTTACTATTATATTTTATTGTTTACAATACTATAATATATTTATTTACAACTGCAACGTCAAGGAAAGGAACTGTTAGAACGCAAATCCTGAGTTTCTGCCCATGAGAGTAATCGCAGCTCGCATTCTCGAAGAGTTAAGTTCAAGTCTGTATAGAGTTCTTTGAGGCGTTAATCTGGTATTTTATCTATTCCAGAAGCTTTGTTAGTTAAGTTAATGAGCAGTTTCTTTTAGCCCATTGTTTTGTGTGTTTATATTTGCCATTTCTTCTTCTTCTTTTTAATTTTTTCAGATGTTTTTTTCCTGGGCTGAGAATATTAAATCAATATAATATTGAGTGTATTGCGGTTGTTGTTTATTTTTAATCGAAGGCTTTTGTAGTCTCTAATTTTATATTGATTTTAAAATGTATCCATAAGTTGGTATTGGTACCCTTAGAAACTACCTAGTTTACTTGTACATTTTACATATTGACTTTTTTTAATAATGTGTGTGTACTATTTCTGTATTTATGTAAATGAAGTAAAATAAAGTATCCGTCTGACCAGATTCATCCACGGGGGCCGGTGAAAGAGCGTTCACGAGTCTCTGTGGCCACGGGGATTTTGTGGCCAGCACAATGCCCAGCCGCTCTTACTTTACCACATCTAAGTCAAGTACCCAACATAGCTGGGTACTCAAGGCCACCACCCAGACCCAAAAACAAATCCAAGACTTCACCAGGATTCGAACCCAGGACCTTTTGACACCGTGCATCATATTAGTGTAAAGTGTTCAACATAAATTGTCTTTTTGTTTACAATTCTTCTTAAGTTTGGAAATAAACCAGCAATTTCGATATATTTTTTTATATATTTATAAATAGATCATAACTTTGTTTAAAAAATTATGCATTTAATTTGGGCTGTATTTAATTTGTATATGGTGTTTATATATTATATAGCTGTAACTACATATTGTATAGAATTTGTGGTCAATTGTTGTTATACTTGTAGTTTATCAGTTTGTGTTTGTACGTTATAGTTTATTTGTGTTGTTTTGGATCGTTCGGACACCGTGACCAGCTGATCACGTGGGACGAGAAAAGCATTAAAACGTCAGTTAGCAATCGTACACAACAGATCGAGTCGTATTTCTTTCCTGTTCAACATTAACAATATATGACAATACTGTCATTATATTTAGTGATAAATAAAAAGTACGCTTTATACTATTATATAAAATGCTGTGTGCGAATGTAATAAGAATCATAATTAATTAGAACAATCAAGATGATAATGTTATAATTTAAAAAACAAAGATAGTGAATTGTTTCAAACTTAATTGTATTGGTTCTAGAAATGATTTCTTACACGTAGTACTAATATTTAAAAAATCGTTTTATTCACTACAATAGTAAACCATCGGATTAAAACAGTTTATACTTGGTAATTAAAACACTTCAAGTTAATACAGAAAAAGAGAAATGTATTCTTATAACCTATATTTTATGTTTATGAAAAATGTTTAAAAGTAGCATCTATAGAAGCTATGAAAATCTGGACTTTATGTCCAGTAGACGTAACCATTCAAATTCCAGTAGGCGTGTCCATTCAATGTCCAGTAGGCGTGACCATTTAATATCCAGTAGGCATATCCATTTAGTAACCTCTGTTTGGCTCACAGGCTCTGGCGCACTGCTGGTAGCCTTGGAAGATGTTTCTTTGTGGTGTGTAGCTGTCGGTACACCTTCTGTGCACGATGATTTTCTGGCATTTGTTTGTATGGTGGTCATATGACCAGGCGTAGTCGTTTTGATGTTGGTTATAGCTATCGGCGATGCAGGAATGGTCAATATGTCCGCAGTTCTCTGAAACATTGGCATATTTGACATTTAGTAAAATTTGATATATTGACACACATTTAGTCACATCAAAACACAATTTTAATACATATTTGATACAAGGAAAAAACAACAGGGAACATTTAAAAACAAGGAACATTTTTAGATATATTGACACATATTTATAAAACATCAACATGCATTTAAAAACAATGAGTTATAAGGACACAAATTTAAAGCTTATAGAAAATATCAAAATACATTAAATCAGAATAAAAAGGTTTTTAAAATCTCCATGTTTCTAAAAACTAATGTTTAAAACAGAACCGTTATAACTTTCTGTATTCTAAATGTTTCACTTACTGTGTCCGGGGAAATTGTACTGGTTGCATTCACATTGGTCCACTCGGTAATCGTTGGCGTTAATTTTATAAGCGTCATTACATCTGCTATAGCAGTAAGTATGGTCTCTGTTAAAGAAAGAAACAAAAAAGAAAATTGTTTAGTATCGTAAGTTTGAACCGTTTAATTATTTAAAAAATAAGATAACTGACAGTTTTAATGTGACAAGTCAAAGAAATGTTAAATAGTTACGGTTGCTCACTATTTCTCAATATTTATCTTTAATCAAGTATTTATTTAATTATGTAGGCCTATTTATTTTTCAAATTATAGATATGAACGGCAACTAAATCTAATATATTATTAGGCTACAGCAATATAAGCATGCAATATATTATAATAAAGAGATTAAAAAAACAACTTTAGTTATAATTGAAGATATAGTTACCTCCAGGTCTTTCTACCCTGGAAAAAAAAACAGAAAAAAAATAATTATAAATATGTATTTAACAAAAACAGTATTTGTTATATTCATAATGTTTAACAATGGTTAAAAATGTTATTTTCTCCCACTATCTCTCTCCTTCTCTTTATGTGTTTATGTATGTTGGTACATATACATTAATGTTTACTAACAATTCAATGAAATTGATACATGAATTATTTTTCTATCTCTTTGCGTAGCCTCTATTTTACAGGTCAAAGGAAGGCGCGGGGACATGGTGTTTCGTATTTTCATATTCTAAACAAAATATTTTTAATATAAGAATATAATGTTTTCATTTTTTAATTTACTTTTTAGATATAGTCTCATTCAAGTATGAGTTGTAATTTTTATTTGCATTGCTTAGAAATTTCTTTTACACGCGACATCAGTGCTGAATTCTTAAACTTTATCTTGGGAGTAATTAAAAACTTACTTCTTTTGCTATCTTTTTATCTATCAAATGATCACTCAATTTATCTATCTGTTATATATCCGTTTGTCTGTGTATCTACGCATAATTAAAGCACACAAAAAAAAAACATAAATAAAACAAGCAAATAAAATTTTTAAAACAAAAAAATTATTTAGTAAATGTCTTACCCCTTGCTGTAGTGAAGGTGCAACTGAAAGACAACAAATTATTTATATTTAACACTCAATATTAGAAACTTTATAATGTATGCTCTATAATGACTACATTATAATGCATTCTTTATTATATATACTTTGTGGTATTATTTTTCTATGTGATTTAGCACTTTATACTGTATTATTCATCTTTTATGCTAACATATTTATGTTTTCTGATTTCAAATATTAAAAAAAAAAAAAAAGTGAAAACAATGTATTTAATTTAATCGAGCAGTCTTTTACTTAATAATTGTGATAAATGTTACGACTCGCAAGAATATAATTTAAATTATTTGACTACAAAAAATATTTTACAACTTACCAAGCACTAAGAGAAGAGCAAGACATGCAAAAGGTGCCATTTTGTACTGTGAAATAGAATTATGAAATAAAATTAATTGAGGAAACCATTTGTCCTATATCATTTGTGTATTTGATGTAAATAGTTAACTACACATGCATTTATTTGGTGTAAATAGTGAACTATACATGTATTTATTAAACAATCATATTGTTCTAATCCTTTGTCTTAAAAAGCAAATGTACAGCTGTCATCCAGCTCAATCGAAAACTCCACTAACACTAAGATATAAAAAATACGTGTTTATAATAATTTCTTTAACAAATTGCACTGCTATAGTTAATGGCTTGTATAGAGTTGTTCAGAAATAAATAATAAACATTAAAAATTATTTCTAAACAAGAAGCAATGCTGGTTTGAATAGGGCTGTGGATATAAGTTATTAAAAAAAAAAATTTATAACAAAAAAACAAAGTATGCTGTTTACTGCACAAAATACACATAACCCTCGGCTGACGAGCTTATTCCTAAAGCCGAATAAAAAAAACAGAAATGTTCGATCAATGAAATTATTTTCTCACACACAGACTTTGCTTTATTTAAAATCATTTAACGACTGGAACACGTTTTTTTAAATTAAACATAACGAAACTATATAGGTCAATAAAGGTCAATATTTTAAAAAGAAAATATCCCTTACATGTTTAGAGAAGTCTTGAGGGCTATATTAGATAAAAGATATCATTTGATACTTGCTTTAGATCCACTAAGCAATTGTCTTTTTAAGATTTATTTTTTCTCTACGTTAACAATGTAATTAAAAAAATGTGTTCACAACACGAGTATTCTATGTCTCTATGACATCTTAGTACGAAACATGGATACAAAATACAAGTGTGATACAAAAAATTAGGTTCCTTAATTGGAACAACTTAGAATTTCATTTGCTACTATAATAGAAGACTGGTGGCAATTACAAAAAGGCCAGACAAGAACATTGCTTTTTTTTCTCTATACATACTGACATTGTCAGAATGGAACATTGTAAATGAACTGCCTAATTTAACACAGCTGTTTCGTTTTTATAAGTTGAAATTGAAATAACATCAACTGGTACATTAAAGATCACTTTCAAAAATTCACAATATTTTTTTCGCTATGATTTTGAGGCGGACTGCAAAAAAGGCGAAAAAAATTTTAAAATGTAGTCATTTATCGTGCATAACTAGATCTGGTCAATAATAGTGTACATTACTCATCGCCTCAAGCGGAAAATGTGTTATATTCTAACTGACTGGCAAAAAAAAGCAAGTTTTTTTTTTTATAATAAAGAAATTAAAACATGCAAATAACTGGTAAAATAGAGATGACTAAAAATATTTACCAGAGTTTAATACTGAATGATTTAGACAAGGTTAAGTTACTAAATATTTCATCCAATCAGTACTGACCTAACTTTGTGTCTGTAGAAGAACTGACAGAAAACAACAACTACTGTTTCAGTGAATGAGAAGGTGGTCCACTACTGACCACTACAGTTGATTTTATAGTCAATAGCCAAGAGGAAACTGTCTTAATATTCATCACAAGATAAATGGATGTACGTGA
Source organism: Anisus vortex (assembly GCA_949126835.1). Taxonomy (NCBI): domain Eukaryota; kingdom Metazoa; phylum Mollusca; class Gastropoda; family Planorbidae; genus Anisus; species Anisus vortex. The sequence continues at coordinate 39,648,905 of OX421495.1, forward strand.
TTCTACTTGCTACAAAAATTATGCACTTACACACACAGAATTCAGACGACAAAGTGACTTGAAATTTAATAATGGCAGGTGTCATTAGTTATATAATGCTTTCGGTGTAATAAAAATGTTTACGCATAAAAAATAAGAAGTCGTCCGTAAATGACATCACGCAATTTTGTAAAATTTTACTCCAACCCCAGACACAAGTTGTCACAAAAGTAGGACTCCATGTTGATATGACGCCACAAAGCTTTCCACCCCAAAACCCCTAAATATTAAATAAATAAATAAACCCTCTAATTTCATTTTTCCAAATCAGTCTTCTCGCAGATGCTAAAAGAGAAGCAACACAAAAGTAAAGAACATAGTCTACCCTTGCCGAACTCCAGTGGACCAGCTTTTAATTACCAGCAGAGTAACAGAGTTTTTCAAGGATAGGACTCCACAGCCACAAAAAAATACTGCAAAGCTGAAGAAATCACAAGGGCTCAAATCTAATCGTCTCCTGAGACTATGGAGCCAATGATGAGAGTAACATTTTCTTGCAACTAAAATAATCCATTAAATAATTTCTCCATTAAATTAATTATTACTGTAATATAATAGTTTTCTATAACGAACCCTGATCTTCCTCAGTTTTCTACCTACCACACTTAGCATTAACATTCTGAGATCGGCAAAAAACGGGCTATCATTGCTTTCTCTACTAGATAGGTCTAGTGTCAATTATTTCTGTTACGCTTTCCAGCTGTTAAATCCATCAAATTGTGTGAGAAAAGAGGAAGAGATACGCTATGTGATACAAAAAAAGAGAAGATTATTTTACCGAACGACTAAGAATTACAACTGATTCTATAATAACACATTCATAAATCTCTCATTAACCAACAAATCCTCACTGTCTTAGTATATGACGTCAGATTGCTTTAACTTCCTACAAATCGTCACAAATATATAAAACTCTCCTCTCCTCAAACAATTGCGTTACGTTACTTATGAACGGCCCCTAAGGACGTAATAAGGCTATTATGTGAACTCTGTACAAAGCGAAGTATTCTTTTTTACCATAAATTAAATGTGTTTTTTTCTTCCGTAGGGAAACGGATCTACTTTTCTTATTAAAGGAAGTTGAAAATAAAGTTATTAGTAAAAAGTTCATTGTATGCAGAATTTTTAAACTTGCTGCTTCTTTTTATTTTTTTTCTGTTAACAAAAAATGTACTTGTGCAAGGTGTGGGCGGAATTTGTTTTTATGTAAATTACGACAGTTGAAAAATTGTTGCACCTGTTGGGGGTTAATAGACCTAGATCTGATTCCCCCTCCCCACTGTCCCCATCTGATCGCCCGCTCCCCCTCTCCCCATCTGATGTAAGGGCACCTAAGGTCAATGTCGTTATAACAGGATGCGATATTTCACAAGTTGTTTTTTCTGAGAGTGTAGTCCACACGATTTAGTGTGGTCCGCTTGGATTATAGTGGCCCTTATCTTATTATATGCACATTCTTAAGAAAATGCTGACATGTCCAACTATTATATATGGTTTAAGTCAAGTCTTGCAGTTTGACAAGGCTTTACGGCTTTACGCTAACAGGGGCACGGGGGGTTCAAATCCTGGGACTGGAGGAAGTCCCTGAGTCCAACCAGCTCTTGTGGGTACTTGACATATGTTGGGGTAATTAAAAGGTGCTGGGCATTGTGCTGAAAACATAGTCCCCTTAGTATACCGAGGCCACAGAAACTTGTGAACGCTGCTTTACCAGCATTATGTTCAATTTGGTCCGTAGGGTACTTTAAGTTAAGATTCAAATGGTGTTGATCTGTTGATGCTACATACTAGTTCGGTTAGCCCATTTCATGCGTTAAAGCCACTCGTTTAAAAAGATAACATAAGATAGCCTTGCACGTAGGAAAAGCAATGTCTCTTTATCTCTTTTATTTTTCTGAACATTAATTACATTAGTAGCTGTTAAAGCCGTAAAACTGACGGCTTAAAATTTGAGAAATATAGAGATGAAGTTAAAGATAGATAGAGAGGAAGAGTGAAAGATCTCTAGTTTTAGTCTTAATAGTATTAATCCATCAAAAGAGAGAGAGAGTGAGAGATTGAGAAAAAGAAGAGAAAGAGAGAGATAGAGGGAGAGAGAGCGAACAAGGAGAGAGAGAGAGACAGAAAGAGACAGAGAAATAAGGTGGGTAGCATACAGAGCTACAGTTTTGGTCCTCAAATCATAAAGATAGTTCCCACATCCGTTTGAGTTCTAAGCATTGTTTAAAGTTCATAGTATCAAATGTCTTTTTGTTATTATATCTTTGTATGATATTATGTGCAATATAATTAATGTGTAACTTAGTAATGCTGTGTCCCATTACGTAGATCAAACTATCTAGACCAATCAGCCAAGCGGTTATGCTTATAACTCCACCCATATATGTGATTGCAGGAACGTTAATTAGTATCTAAGTTGTCGATAGATTATACTGGAAATAGTCATTTCGTCCCTTTAGTTCAATTTTATTTCTTTATTACATTCGTTTTCTTTCTTTCTTTTTTTATTCTTTTTTTCTATTTGTTTCTTGTTAGTTTTTACTTTGTTAATATTATTATTACGGACCAAATGTAAAAATATTTTTTGGTAAATTGACCGCATTCTAATTACCATAGAATATGTTTATAGTTTACTCTAAAAATAAATCTTACAAATGTAAAGGAGGCAGACGCACATAGTTTAGGAGGAATCAGATACATAATATGCGAGGAGCTAGATACTTATGGGAGGCAATAGATACATAATGTGGAGATAGATGCATATGGGAGGAGATAGATACATATACGGAAAGCTAGATAGATATTGGAGGAGCCATATACATATGGGAGGAGCTAGATACGTATGGGAGGAGCTACATACATATGGGAGGAGTTAGTTAGTTAAAGGAGCTAGATACCCATTGCCGACTTTGACTTGTGATATTATCCTTTCATCGACTCATAATATTGAATATGTAGTTAAATTATAGGACAAATGCAACAGAGTTAATATTTGCTTGTGCCACCGGAACATTGTAAGGTATGCTACACATCAGTGCTGGGATAGACTCGAGGACACCCTCCAGTGCGGGGCCTCCGATACGGTTATCCAGGCCTGCTTTCACATGACTACCAGACCAATGATTCTTTCAGTTGAAATTTAATAGTGGCGAGAATACGTATAAACTGCTTGAAGCCAAATTTTATTTAACTGTAGATCAATTATTTTATTAAATATAACAGTACTTGGTTGTTGTTTTTTTCTAAATACAAATAATAGTATAGAATATTTTTTTTAACCCAGCAACTAAGGTGCCAAAAGATAAAATTTTAAAAAAAAGTTACTCGCTTGGCGCATTAGAAAGATATAATATTTGTATGCATTAACCTTATAACGAATTATGAAGACAGTAACAAATTGAGCTAAATAGATAGAGTATTTTAAAATAAAAGATTAAGATGTTTGTTTTTGTTTTTTCTACTATCCTTTTTCTCTTTTTTTTATAACAAATCCAACATTTTACTACTAAACTTTTAAAATTAATGAACAATGTCCAACGTTAAATAGAAAAAATAGTAATATATAGATACATAAAAAAAACATATTTTTCAAAAAAAATGTTTGGAAAAGTGTTGATATCTCTCATTAGACAGGAACCTGGATTTGAGGCCTGATCATAACAGAGTTAACGTCTGATATTCAGACGCGTGAAAGACTCCGCCGAGGTCAAAGTTAAAAAGCGGTCATTGTGAATTTTGTTTTAATTTACGTCTTTTTTTTTTTTTTTACCTTCGTTGCATGAAAAACGCTTTCGCCAAGGGGGAAATTAAACATATACTAAAACTAAAACACCTTTATATAAAATTACATTTGTAGTTAGCTTTTCCAACATTTTGCCCTTTGTCCCCCACAGAACTAGAAATATATATTTAAAGTTAATATAAAAAATTTAATTAGGCTTCATTTAATTAGGCTTATAAATATGTGACTGAAAATCCTTATATCAATATTGATATTTAACTGTGTTTAATTATAAGGATAACTTATCTACTATAAAGAAAAAATGTGGTGTGTGGCTCTAAATTGTATAAAATGTGTTCCCCGGGTACAAGATGGATGTTGGGCCAGAGGGATAACGATGATACGAGATCGTAGAGAAGTCAGGAAAAGCCATTCGTTTGTGCCGAACCTATATGATGATGTATCAATGAGCCCTAAGAGAATAATCGCAGCTCGCATTCTCGAAGAGTAGTGTTCAAGTCTGTTGAGGTATGTATAGAGTCAACAGTTATTTAAGGCGTTAATCTGGTATTTCATCTACTCCAGAAGCTTTGTTAGTTAAGTTATTGAGCAGTTTATTTATGTTCCTTTCACCTGCGTTTATTTTTGCCATTTCTTCTATTTCATTTAATGTTTTTTAGATGTGTTTGGTTCTTTTTTGGACTGAAAATGATCATTCAATTATATTTATTAAGTGAATTGAAGTTGCTGTTTATTTTTAAATAAAATTATTTTATATTAATTGTTACATGTAATCATAAGTTAGTATTGTTATCCTTAGAAACTACTTAATTTACTTGTACATTTTAGTTATTGACTTTTTAAATAATATGAAGACTCTTTGATAACATATTAATAAAATATTAAAGATACAATCTTAATAATAGTTCTCAAACACTGAAGCTTAGATTAACACCATCTGGACAATCTATTAATAGAAGAAACAAAATAACTTTGTATGGTCTCTGGATACATTTTTGATCTGGCTACGACGCTTGACATTTTATGCCTCGCTTTCTTCGCTTTTATCCCCCTTTTTCCTTAAACATCCAGTTTAAATATCATATCGATACCAAAATGACTTCTCAATATAATTCTGAGTGATTTAAGGTTATTTCTTTAGGAATGACAGTCTCTAATATAATCAAATATGTATGGGTCTAGAAACTTCCAACCTTTTCAAATCCGACAGCCTAAATCTAGAATTTGCGCGGACACATTTTAGTATAGGGAAAACTATTGAAGCGATCACATTACATTTAAATAAAGTACTATATTTTCTCTATTTGAAGTATTTATTTTGCATTGAAAGGGGATAAATTATATGAATCTATTATTGAGTAAAGTATTTCCTACTATTCAAACAATAAACTTATTTATTTTACAAATGAGGCAACTGCAAGAATTAGACTGTTGCATTTGTATGATGACGAATCAGATTTATTGGTTTCACCATATCATCATGAACCTAGACATACTGATTTACATATTTACATTTAAAGAATTTAAAAGGGCCCGTTCTGATAATAATAATAATAATCCGGAGCCGTAACAAACAATATTGATATATGTGTGTTGTATAATATATTTTGCAGGCACGTCTGGTGTCTAATATATTTGGCCAAATTCGTACATGCATTGTAATAGTGTACTATTTCTGTATTAGTGTATTTTAAGTAAATAAAGTTTCCCGTCTAACCAGATTGATCCATAGAACGTTCGTCAGTTTCTTTTACCACGGCATACTAGGCGACTGTGTGGCCAGCAAAATGCCCAGCCGCCTTGACTTTACCACAACTAAAGTCAGGTACCCATAAGAGCTGGGTAGACCCGAGAACAGACTTCTAAATGCAAGCCTTCATCAGAATTCGAACCCAGGACCTTAGGTGCGCCAGCCGAACGTGCTGCCGCTCGTCCACCATGCCCCATTTCAGTGTAAATTGTTAAACATAAATTCTATTTTATGTTTACAAATATTCTAAAGTTTGGAAAAAAATCAACACTTTGTTTTTTTAATAATTTGTAGAAATAGTTCACTACTTTGTTTTAAAGCATGTCATTAATTTGGGATGTGTATAGTGTGTTTAAATAGTATATATTTGTAGCATATAGTATATACTTTTGTGGTCAATTGCTGTTATACTGTCAACTATCTCATTACATTTCTTATTAGATAAAAGGTACGTATTATACTATTATATAAAAAGCTTCGTGCGAATGTAATAAGAATCACGATTAATTAAAACAATCAAGATAATAATTTTATAATTAAAAAAACTAAGATAATGAATTGTTTCAAAGTAAATTTTATTGGTTATAGAAATGATTTTTATACGTTTTACTAATATTTAAAGAATCGTTTTAATCACTACAATAGTAAACAATCGGATTATAACATTTTATAGTTGGTAATTACAACATTTCAAGATAAAAAAAAAAAAAAAGAAATGTATTTTTATGACCTATATTTTATGTTTATGAAAAATTTGACAAGATAGCATCTATAGAAGCTATGAAAATCTGCACTTTATGTCCAGTAGGCGTGTCCATTCAATGTCCAGTAGGCGGTCCATTCAATGTCCAGTAGGTGTTTCCTTTTAGTAACCTCTGTTTGGCTCACAGGCTCTGGCGCACTGCTGGTAGCCTTGGAAGATGTTTCTTTGTGGTGTGTAGCTGTCGGTACACCTTCTGTGCACGATGATTTTCTGGCATTTGTTTGTATGGTGATCATATGACCAGGCGTAGTCGTTTTGATGTTGGTTATAGATATCGGCGATGCAGGAATGGTCAATACGTCCACAGTTCTCTGAAACATTGCCATATTTTACGTTTAGAAAACGTTGACGAATTGTAAGATACATTGACACACATTTGGACACATCAAGACACAATTTTAACACATATTTGATACAAGAAAAAAACCACAAGGAACATTAAAACAAGGAACATTTTTAGATATATTGACACATATTTAGAAACATCAACATGTATTTAAAAACATTGACTTATACGGAAAAAAGATATAAAGATTCTTGAAAATATTAAAATACATTAAATCAGAATGAAATGATTTTTAAAAAACTCCATGTTTCTAAAAACGAATGTTTTAATCAGAAGCGTTATGACCTTCTGTATTCTAAATGTTTCACTTACTGTGTCCGGGGAAATTGTATATGGTGCATTCACATTGGTCCACTCGGTAATCGTTGGCGTTAATTTTGTAAGCGTCATTACATCTGCCATAGCAGTAAGTATGGTCTCTGTTAAGAAAGCAAAAATAAACATTATTATATTTTATTTGTGTCGTTTAATTATTTTAAAAAAACTACTGACAGTCTTTTTGTAACAAGTCAAAGTGTTTTAAAATAATTATAGTTTCTCTCTTTGTCTCAATATCTATCTTTAATGATGTTTGTATTATTTAAATTTAATAAAGAAAACTAAATCTGAATAAATGTTTAGGCTAAAGCAATATAAGCAAGCTATATATTATAATAAAGAGATTTAAATATTTAGTCTCATTGAGTGGTATAAGCTTTATTTATCATTGAATTTATAGTTACCTTCTTCCTCCCTGGAAAAAAAAAACAGAAAAAAAATATAAATACATATTTAACAAAAAACATTATTTCATATATCAACTTTGTTTAACAAAGGGTAAAAATGCTATTTTATCTCACTATCTCTCTCTTTCTCTTCTTCTCTTTATGTGTTTGTGTATGTGTGTACTTATACATTTATGTTTACTAAAAAGTATATGAAATTGTTACATGTATTATTTTTCTATCACTTTGCGTAGCTTCTTATTAATTAACGGGGAAAAAAATGGGAAGGGGGCTTTATGCCCTTTAGTATATTCATAGAGATGCAGTGCAGATGCACTCTAAACAAAATATTTTAAAATAAGAAAGAAATGTTTTGATCTATTTATTATACTTTTCAGATATAGTCTCATTCATGCATGAGTTGTAATTTTTATTTGCATTGCTTAGAAATGTATTTATACGCTAAATCATTGCTGAATTCATTAACAGTATCTTTGGAGTAATTAAACACGTACTTATTTATTAACAGTATCTTTGGAGTAATTAAACACGTACTTATTTATTAACAGTATCTTTGGAGTAATTAAACACGTACGTACTTATTAATAACAGTATCTTTGTAGTAATTAAACACGTACTTATTTATTAACAGTATCTTTGTAGTAATTAAACACGTACTTATTTATTAACAGTATCTTTGGAGTAATTAAACACGTACTTATTTATTAACAGTATCTTTGTAGTAATTAAACACGTACCTATTTATGAACAGTATCTTTCTAGTAATTAAACACGTACCTATTTAGGAACAGTATCTTTGTAGTAATTAAACACGTACTTATTTATTAACAGTATCTTTGTAGTAATTAAACACGTACCTATTTATGAACAGTATCTTTGTAGTAATTAAACACGTACCTATTTATGAACAGTATCTTTGTAGTAATTAAACACGTACTTATTTATTAACAGTATCTTTGTAGTAATTAAACACGTACTTATTTATTAACAGTATCTTTGTAGTAATTAAACACGTACTTATTCATTAACAGTATCTTTGTAGTAATTAAACACGTACTTATTCATTAACAGTATCTTTGTAGTAATTAAACACGTACTTATTCATTAACAGTATCTTTGTAGTAATGAAACACGTACTTATTCATTAACAGTATCTTTGGAGTAATTAAACACGTACTTATTCATTAACAGTATCTTTGTAGTAATTAAACACGTACTTATTTATTAACAGTATCTTTGTAGTAATTAAACACGTACTTATTCATTAACAGTATCTTTGTAGTAATTAAACACGTACTTATTCATAAACAGTATTTTTTTAGTAATTAAACACGTACTTATTTATTAATAGTATCTTTGTAGTAATTAAACACGTACTTATCATTAACAGTATCTTTGTAGTAATTAAACACGTACTTATTTCGCTATCTTCTTATCTATCCATCTATTTATTCGTCTATCAATCTATCTCAATTTATCTCTCCGTTATATATCCCTTTGTCTGTCTATCTATCCATAATTAAAACGACAATATATCCATATATAAACCAAAAAAATAAAATTGTAAAAATAAAAAAATGATTTGGTGAATGTCTTACCCCTTGCTGTAGTGAAGGTGCAACTGAAAAAAAAAAGAAAACAATATTTATATTTTACACTAAATATTATAAGCTTAACAATTTATGCACTATAATAACTACATAATAATGCATTCTTCATACTTTATTATATATACTGTGTGGTATTATCTTTACTTTGTGATATCGCACTTTATACTGTATCCTTTATTCTAAAATATTTATATTTTCTGATTTGAAATATTTTTTTTTTAAATGTGAAAACAATCTCTTTAATTTAATCGAGCAATATTATACATAATAATTGTGATAAATGTTACAATTTGCAAGAATATAATTTAAATTATTTGACAACAAAAAATATTTTAAAACTTACCAAGCACTAAGAGAAGAGCAAGACATGCGAAAGGTGCCATTTTGTACTGTGAAATAAAATTATGAAATAAAATTAATTGAGGAAACCATTAGACCTATATCATTGATGTATTTGATGTAAATAGTTAACTATACATGTATTTATTAAACAATCATATTGTTCTAATCCTTTGTCTTAAGTTTTAAAACATAAATGTACAGCCGTCATCAAGCTCAATCGAAAACTTCCATAACACTAAGATAAAAAAAAAATACATATTCTTAATTATTTCCTGAACATATTGCACTACTATTGTGACTGTTTGAATAGTGCTATTCAAATAAGTTATTTGAAAAAATAATTTTATAACAAAAAACATATTGTTCTCTTTGCTACAAAAATACACCTAACCCTCAGCTTACAACTTTACTTATTCATAAAGCCAAATTTAAAAAAAAAACTAAATTTTATTTCATTGAAACTATTTTATCACTCACAAATTTGCTTATTTAAAATATTTTCAGGACTGGAACACATTAAATTAAAATCAATGAAACTATATAATAATTTTTTTTTAAAGAATATATTCCTTATATTTTTAGAGAATTGTTCAGGGCTATATTAGATAATAGAGCTCATTGGACTCATAATTTAAACCGACTAAACAATTATCTTTTTGTCTACGTTAACATTGTAACTAACACAAGTGTGTTAAAAAACGAGTAAGGCCTATTCTATATGTCTATGACATATTTCCACGAGACATATTGTGATATAAAAAAAATTGGTTTCTTAATCATAACAACTCCAAATTTCATCTCTGCCTATCAAAGGAGACTGATGGCCATTTAAAAAAAAGGTGTGACAAGAACATTTCGTTATATATTGACATTATTAAAAATGAACACTATGACTGAGCTGCCTGTTGTTATGTTTTCATAAGTTTAAATTGAAATAACATTGACTGGTAAGTTAAAGATTACTTTAAAATATTTTAAAAAAAAATTTTTTTATATACTATTTTGAGGCTGAACGCGAAAATCGGCGACAAAAGGTTGAAACTTGTGATCAAATTATTGTCTATTACTAGCTTGTGACCAATAATAGCATTTATAAGTCATCATTGCCTCAAGTGAAACATGTGTCATATTTTAACTGAACGGCATAAATTAGCACGCTTTTTAAAAAGAAAAAGATAATAACTCATGCAAATAACTGTAAAATAAAGATGAACTTAAAATGTACACAAGAGTTTATTAATAAATGCTACTAGTAAAAGGTAAAAGTGCTAAATATTTCCTCCAATCAGTACTGACCTGACTTTGTGTCTGTAGAAGAACTGACAGAAAACAACAACTATTGTTTCAGTGAATGAGAAGGTGGTCCACTACTGACCACTGCAGTTGATTTTATAGTCAATATCCAGGAGGAAACTGTCTTAATATTCATCACGAGATAAATGGATGGACTTGAGTTTAATTGCTACAAAATTATGCATTTACACACACGCAGAGAAAATGTCAGAAGAATAGTGTCTTGAAATATAATAATTACAAATGCCGTTAGATCTAGTTATAAAATGCTTTCGGCGTACTAAAAATGTTTACGCATAAAGACAAAGAAGTCGTCCATAAATGACGTCACGCAATTTTGTCAAATTTTCACTCCCCCCCCCAGTCAGAACCCATTTCGATATGATGTCACAAAGCTTCCACCCCCTCCCCTCCTCACCACCCTTAATAATGAAATAAATAAATCCCACTAATTTCAATGTTTCGAATCAGTCATTGCATAATATTTAATTAATATTATAAAGCAGCACCCAGATAGTGTCAAAATTGTTTTGAATATATTCGTTACATGATAAAAGCTTCGTTATTTATAATGCTATATTCAAATGTTCATTTCAACGGGCAGTAATGCCTAGCACTCTCTTTCGCCGACGACGTCTCAGATTATTTGGCCATGTTGCCGAATCCCAAAGGACCTGCAATATGCAGAGCTCGCTGAAGGCAAAAGAAAAATTGACCGAGCCCAACTCTGGTCTCTGGTGACAAAATCGTCTGCAAACGCGACCTAAAGTATATAAATGTAGTGGTCAGAAATTGCCAGAAAGTGTCTCAGGACAGAAGTAGTTGGAGGTGCACCCTGCATACCGGAACAAATGATGAAAAGGACAAACTTCGTCTTCTCGCAGGGGCTAAAAGAGTAGCAAAGTAAAGAACATCGTCTACCCCTGCCCAATTCAAGTGGACCAGCTTTTACGTGCCAGCAATGCAACAGATTCTCTGTCTCTCAAGGATATAGGACTCCACAGCCACAACAAAATACTGCAATGGCAGGCAAAATCACAATGGCGCAAATCTAATCGTCTCCTGAGACTATGGAGCCAACGATGATTGAAATTCAAATTTTCTTGCAACTAAAATTATCCTTAAAATTAATTATAACTGTACTATAATAACTTTCCATAAAGAATATTGATCTTCCTCATTTGTCTGCCTACCTCACTTAGTATTAAAATGTTGAGATCGGCGTAAAAATAGCTATTATTCATTTCTCTACTAGTTAGATCTAGTGGCATTTTCTATTACGTTTTCTAGCTGTTAAATCCATCAAATTGTAGGAGAAAAGAGGAAGAGATTAATGGAGAAGCTAGGAGCTATACTTTGCTTCCATATATTTACGCTTTAAGATATTCATACCCACTAACAACTGTCTTTTGAGTTTTACTTTTTATCTACGTTAACATTGTAATTTATATATGTGTTTAAAAAAAACGGGTATTCGATGTCTCTATGTCATCTTTCCACGAGACGCTTTGTGATACCAAAAAAAAGTAGGTTCCTTAACCGAAAATCTCAGAATTTGAACTGATCCTATAATAACAGACTCATACATCTCTAATGAACCAACCAATCCTCACTGTCTTAGCATATGACGTCAGATTTCTTTAACTTCCCACAAATCGTCACAAATATTTAAAATTATCTTCTCCACTAACAGATGGGTGACGTTACTTATGAACAGCCCCTAAGAAAGTAACAAGGCTATTAAGTAAACTCTATACAAGCGAAGTATTTTTTTTTTTATTAATTTTTTTGTTGGTTCCTTAGGGAAACGGATCTACTTTTCTTATTAAAGGAAGTTGAAAATAAAGTAATTAGTAAAAAAGGTCATTGAATGCAGAGTTTTTAAACTTGCTGCTTCGTTTTATTTCACTTAAGTGGAAAAAAAAATGTAAGCTTACTTGTGCAAGGTGTGTGCGGAATTTGTTTTTGTGTAAATTACGACAGTTAAAAAATTGTTGCACCTTTTGTTAATAGATGTAGACCTGATTCCTCCTCCCCAGTGTTCGACCCATTCCCTCTCCCCACCTGATGTAAGGGCACCTAAGGTCAATATCGTTATAATAGGATGCGATATTTCAAAAGTTGTTTTTTCTGTGAGTGTGTTCCACTCCATTTAGTGTGGTCCGCTTGGATTAATGTGGTCCTTATCTTATTATATGTACAGTCTGAAGAGAAAGCTGGAGTGTCCAACTATTACCAGTGGTTGAAGTCAAGTCTTGTAGTTTGATAAGGCTTTAAGATGACTAGGTTCGAATTCTGGTGAAGGTAAGAATTCCTACCCGGGACTGGAGGAAGTCCCTAAGACTATCCAGTTCTTGTGGGTACATAAAATTACTTGGAGTAAGTTAAAGCTGCAGGGGAACGTGCTGTAAACCTAGTCCCCCTTAATATACCGTGGCCACAGAAACTTGTGAACGCTGCTTCCCCGGCAATGTGATCAATTTGGTCCGAAGGGTACTTTAAATTAAGCTTCAAATGGTGTTGATTTGATGATGTTCCTAACTAGTTTGGGTAACCCATGTGTCATGTATATTGTTTTTCCAAGAATTGGAACACGCAATGTTTATTCTCCCCCCCCCCCTCTCTTTTTTTTTGTTTTGTCGGAAAGACAGGGAGTTTTCAAAATATGTTCCTTTGAGGACGCTTGTGTTTGCACTATTTTATTATAACTGTACATAATACATATATTGTATATATTTAACATATCACCTGAATTAAAATATCAACAACATTTACACTGAAGCTTCCTCGTCAAGTTACTATTCTATTGTGTTGTCTACAATACTATAATATTTATCTACTACTCTAACGTCAAGGAAAGGAACTGTTAGAACACAAATACTGAGTTTGTGCCCAGGACTATAAGAAGAGCTCGTGTAATACTGAAACATAAATAATAATAACTAAAGTCTCCCCTAGGACTAACGAGAATTATCAACAAGATCTACACAGCTCTGGCCACAAGCGGATTGTGGATGTAACACATGTTTTGCCCGAATGCCACTCATTTAAAAAGATAGCATAATTCAACTATATATTGCACTTGGAAAAAGCAATATCTCTTTGTCTCTTTGTTTTTCTGAACATTTATTAAATTTTTTGCTGTTAAACCTGACGGTTTAAGACTTGAAAAATATTGTAATGAAGTAAGAGAGGGAGAGAGAGAGGTCTAAATTATATTTTAGATAGCTGTTAAATCCATCAAATTGTAGGAGAACAGCGGGAGACAGTAATGGAGAGGCGAAGAGATATAATTTTCTTCCATATATTATGTTTTAAATATAATTGTTAAGCTCATCAAAAGTGACGGAGACAGACAAAGAGAGAAAGAGAGAGAAAGAGAGAGAGAGAGAGACAGAGAGAGAGAGAGAAAGAGAGAGAGAAGGAAAAAGAAAGAGAGAGAGAGGGAGAAAAACGGAGACATAGGGAGAGAAGTAGAAAGAGAGAGAGACAGACAAAGAGTTTGTGTTTATAAAATTGTGCATAGCGCTGATTTGTGTCCTTGAGTTGGTACCTACAGAGCCAGGTTACGGTGACATTTTCAACCCACTCAGTGAACCATACAAAGAATTGGACATTAGCTTTGACAGTGCATCAGTGGACATATTTGTTTTCATTTTGTCTCCGGTTTACTCAAGTGTTACTTCCTCCTTACAATCTTTCAGTTATTAATGTCCAAGCGAGACAAAGCGTTTATTCCTTCCTCCCATCGAGTCTCGGTGGCTCTCGCCGGTGAAATAAAGTCTCGGACGCGCAACATGGGTTGCCCCCCCTCCACGCCCACGCGTTAGCCCTCCGGTGTCCATTTAATTGGAGCGTATCAATGGTTTATGGTTTACAAACTACAAAAAACTTTAAAGCCCATGGGTACAGAACTGGCTGAAGGTACTAACATTAGGGTGAGCTGTCCATAATACCATGTTCTTGTGAACGCTTCAAGGATTTCCAAATAAAGGACATGTTAACTTGTGTTTTTTTTATATATTATGTTTTCAAATGAGGAAGAAAAAGTTTAAGATTGATATAGCTGAAAAGGGCCGAGGTGTGTGGCAGCATCTAAAACTGCCCAAACCAGAGGACCCATGGTGGAGGCTTCGCAGAAAAGAATAGTCCACGACCGCCCTATTCCGCAATGGGAATTATCTAATATGGGCCTATATTACTAGAATTAGCTCCTACTGAAATACTGATTCGCGTCGTCGAAACTGCAGGGATGCAGAAGTGACGGTCGAGCATGTGCTGTTAGATTGCCTCGCCTTACGAGGTCGTAGAGTAGTCAGGAACAGCCAATCGTTTGTGCCGAACCTCTAAGATAAGCAATAAGAGAGTAATCGCAGATCGCATTCTCGAAGAGTAGTGTTCAAGTCTGTTGAGGTATGCATAGAGTCAACAGTTCTTTGGGGCGTTAATCTGGTATTTCATCTAGTCCAAAAGCTTTGTTAGTTAAGTTATTGAGCAGTTTATTTGAGCCCATTTTGTCTGTGTGAATATTTGCCATTTCTTCTACTTCGTTTAATTTTTTTCAGATGTTTTTTTTCCCTGTACTGAAAATGATCAATCAATATAATTATTGAGTGTATAGCAATTGTTTTTTATTTTCAATCGAATGCTTTTTTAGTCTCTAATTTTATATTGATTTTAAAATGTATCCATAAGGTGGAATTGGTATCCTTAGAAACTACTTCTTTTGTTGTATATTTTAGTTATTGACTTTTTTAATAATGTGTGTGAACAATTTCTGTATTAGTATAAATGAAGTAAAATAAAGTATCCGTCTGACCAGATTCATCCACGGGGGCCTTTGGAGGAGTGTTCACCAGTTTCTGTGTCCACGGGGATTGTGTAGCCATCACAATGCACAGCCGCCTTTACTTTACCACATCTTACATCTAAAGTCAAGTACCCATCAGCCTTGGGAAGACTCAAGGGCACCACCCAAACCCAAAAACAAATCCAAGTCTTCATCAGGATTCGAACCCAGGACCTTTTGACTCCGTGCATCATATTAGTGTAAAGTGTTCAACAGAAATTGTCTTTTTGTTTGCAATTCTTCTCAAGTTTGGAAATAAATCAGCAATTTCAATTTTATTTTCAATAATTATTTATAAATAGTTCATACTTTGTTTTAAAACATATCGATTTAATTTGAGCTCTATTTAATATGTATATGGTGTTTATATATTATATAGTTGTAACATATCGCATTGACTTTTGTGGTCAATTGTTGTTATAATGTCAATATATTTAGTGATAAATATAAAGCACGCATTATACTATTATATAAAAAGCTTTGCGCGAATGTCATAAGAATCACAATCAATTAAAGCAATCAAGATAATCTATATAATAAAAGCTCAGAGAAATATGTGTATCTTTATATGTATCTGTGTTTTGGAACGCTTAGCGACTTTTGAAAATACATTATTTAAGGGTAGGGGAGCCAGTTCAGAGCTCTTTTTTATATTTGTGCACGCATCATGACCATTTTTGATATATAGATAGTATAAACAGGTCCGAGTAAGCATACCTTAAAAAAATAATTTCTGATGGTTGTGATGGGAATGGCGGCCATTTTGGATTTTTTAATTAACGATTTACCACGCAATACAAAATGTATCAACTTGAATATTTATCAAGATAATGTATTGCAATTTGGCGGAAATATGTATAAGCTATATCTTTATAAAGTTACAGGATGAAATTTGGTTAAATTGATAAATAAAATTTATATGAATTTTTTAGTGGGACGTATGAAAAAAAACTAATTTTATTGCAATTTTTTACAATTAAAATTTTATTAAAGGAAAACTATAACTCATATCAAAAATTCATCCAGTAACTATGATTATTAACATGTAATAAATGTATGTAAAAAATTTCATAAAGATTGGTTCATAAATAAGGAAGTTAATACAAAAAGAAGAAGAAAAAGTAGTATTTTGAGAAAAACCGGAAAAACTGACAATTTTAGGGAAAAAAATAATTTGGGAGTAAAATTGAAAAATGCAATTTTCTCATCTATTTCTTAATGGTTTGTTGTAAGATTTTTCCCCCACAAAGACAATATGTTAACCTTTAATTTGATGTATATTAATTTATAATTAAACTCATTTTTTATATTACTGTAGTGTAAATATGTTTAGAAAAAATATAATAAACTTCTGATGTATACCTATTACAAATGCAATTTATACATTTAAATAATGTTACTAAAATTTTCGAAATATATGTTTTAGATCCAGGAATAGTTAAAGTATACAACTTAGGCAAAAACTTAAATATTGAATTTTCTGGCATTTAGATCAATTTCACTGCCGTCCCTACCCTTAATTGTGTTAATTTTACTATTCGTCAGAATTTTACGTCTCTAATATTTCTTTAAATTCTCTGACAATAACTGGAAACTGGAATAAGCATAGTTTATAGTTTTTCATCCATAAAAAAATCAAAGCAAATTACTAAACCATAGGTCTATAATTCCGTTTGAGATTGTGAATTCCGAAACAGGAGTTTACGAGTTATCAAATTGCAATAATATTAAAGCAAGCTGTCCATCTTATCACAATAATATACAGAAATATCTAAACAATTTTAATATCCCCCGAGGGTTTACGTGTGTATATCTACACAGTTTTGTATAAAGCCCCTAAATTTGGCTAATTCTGATTAATTTTGTTTTAATTGCATAGCGATCAGGTTTTAAGAATATGTAAATCCTGCTTTGTATAGCAGATGATGTTCAATATTAACATTTTAAATAGGTATATACCTAGATATATTCTTTCCCTTTCTGTCTGCCTGCCTCACTCACACATACAATACACACAAACAAACGCAAACATACCAAATATATGCAAGATTAGAACAAAACGTACTTTTATTACAAAATTTAAAACGTCTGTTGATATCTATCAGTAAAATCTCTAAATTTCGATCCCTAGATTTATACCTTTTCATCTGTTTTATTCTTTTCTCTATTAATTTAGCAAATATAAAACTAAGCCTTCATTGTATTTACATGCAGGTATTTGTATTGTCAATTTCTAATTTTTATTCTCACCCTATCTTTTATCCGTAAACTTTGACCATTCTTTGAAGTTTTCGTTCCGAAATTAAAACCTTAAAACATTTTGGTTTCCCACTTTTGTATAACATTCTAAAGTATTTAGAAAAAGTAATATAATAGCTTTATAACTCTCTTTAGAATTATCACCTTATTATCCTTATACCCACTTTCCCAACATGGACAAAAAGTTGTTTGGAAAAAAAGGGGTTTATTGGATAATGTAAAGATACTAGTGGTTATGCCCGTCAAAATGACGGAGACACAAATGACTACAGTGTGTTTTGTTAAGAGAGAAAGAAAAAAAACAATATTACAACAAAAATGGAGTGAGAACGTTTCTTTTTTTGGTGTTTAGTTTTAGTTCTTTTTAATTGTTTCTGGTCGCCCTGACCCTGGCATGGTTCACAGTCATTTCATCCCCAGACACTTAATCCTCGTCACGTAATCCCCGTCACTTAATCCTCAAGTTACTTAATCCCGAGTTACTTAATCCCCAGACACTTAATCCTCAGACACTTATTCTTAAAAATGCAATTTTAGGTATAGAATTATGAAATCACATTGAAATATAAATCATTTTTCTTCAAAGACATAGATCCATTGGACATCTTGAGTCTGAGTAAGAGTGGTGTCCTATTTCTATCCACCGTCCTATTTAACCGTCGTGCTTTTTATCATCAAAGTGAACCTGGCGAACGGCCGTATCAAACAAAGGTAGAGCCGACCGCGAGTTACCGGTACCACCGGTGGCCAAGTTAAATAAACATTGTCGAGCAATCAAGCCAGGGGGCAATACTGAAATAAACGACGACGAAACTTTATCTCCTTGACCGTTTTATTTTATTTTATCTTCAAACGTAGAAATCATCAATTAGTATATCACAGACTAATTAATGTTCTGTTAATTAGTATAATAGATCGTCACAGGAGGAGGCCCTTAAGTCTACCATAAGACAAAATTGTCAGCCACATATTACTTTAGAAAAGATAAAGTGTCTGAGGATTAAGTGTCTTGGGATTAAGTGACTCGAGGATTAAGTGACAGGGATTAAGTGACCAGCATTAATTGTCTGGGGATGAAGTGACCTGTCACCCCCTGGCATATGCATAAGATTTTTTTTATGTCAATCCTCTGGTCATTAAAATGTAGCGAACAGTTGTGTTTATTGACTTGTTATTAATAATATTAAATTAACAATAATATAGGCCTACTTTCAAAAAGAAAAAAAACAAAAAAATACCAAACAATAACGAAATACATAATTTTAAAAAACGTAGATAATAATATTTCAATACAATAAAAACTAAAGTAAGAAATATATTTTTTCGGTATTTAATTTTTGTTCTTGCTTATTGTATCAATAAAACAGTATTGAAAATGTTTCTTTCGGTATTTAGTTTTTATTTTATCTTGTTACTGTCAAGCTTATGGTACCCGGCATTTGAAAGTAATCATTTACAACAGGCCTAACTTGTTTTTTATAATTCGTATCATTTAATTTATAGAGTGTATAAAGTATAAAGTCGCCTATTAAAGGATATTCTCAATAGCGACGTGAATCAATTAAATAATTAAAACATTTGGTTACTTTTACTTAAAATGATAATGCAAACATCAATAATGAAAAAATAAATAATTTGATAGACATTACGTCATACGCTAGTATTTTTTAAAGTAAACAATTGAAACTCTCAAAGCTAAATTGCTGTGCGTAACTTATAAAAAAGGTCTCGCCACATTAAAAAAACAACAGCAGAATTGGGAAAACCCGAAAAGACCCTCGCGTTCAACATAGAGAATCTCGCGTTCAACTTAGTAAATGAACGGAAATGGCCATTTGTTCCGTAAGGTTTTATGTATTTGTATAGCTGGATATACTTTTTTTTATTTATAAAATCAACACATTCATGATTATATGTCATAAAATAATCATTTATTTTGTTTGACGTTTTCAATTTTTACGTTTAACTTTTGTCTTGATTAGTCAAACGGCTTAGGAGCCTATAGAGGACAAACGTATATTTAATAATATAAATATAAATAAATAAATATAAATCTATAGATATATAAACATATATACAAACTCACGGTAATTATATAGATTGATTAAACCCGTTTAAAACATTTATGAGAGAAACACAACAGTTTAAGAACAATAACTTGGTATAAAAAGGAATAGGCCTATTGTTATTCATGGACAAATTACAGCCCATATATTAGTCTTGCCCCCCTCCCCGCAAACACTTAATCCGATTTCCCTATGTTTTTAATGTCTGGCCCTACTCGAGTAGTAGTAAAGTATCGCCGTTAGACCAATTTGATCTACATGGACCGTATAGCATTGTATATAAGTTTATTTGGCCATCAACAGACTAGCACAAATCACACAACGCACAGTCTACTTTCGCTAAGGAGTGGCAGGTACCCATCAGAGCTGGGTAGGCTAAGAGACACACTAGACTTTATCAGGATTCATATTCAAAACCTTCGGTACGTCAGCCGAAAGCTCGTGCTCAAAAAAAAGTTATGATAATGTCTGTTATGAAACTAATTGTGATAAATATGACACCAATAGTAATAATAATATAGTAATAATGTCTTACACCAAAACAGACAGCAATAATGATAATGTCATCGGCTGTTAATTCATTGCAAAGGAAATACATCGCAATTTGAACATTAAATTCAGAAATCTTCTCAAAATACAATTAAGCTGAAATGCAATAAAGCAATATAATAATTTTATAATTAAATAACAAAGATAGTGAATTGTTTCAAACTAAATTTTATTGGTTCTAGTAATTATTTCTTACACGTATTATTAATATTTAAAGAATTGTTTTAATCACTACAATAGTAAACCATAGGATTATAACATTTTATAGTTGGTAATTACAACATTTCAAGATAAAAGAATACAAAGAGAAATGTATTTTTATGACCTATATTTTATGTTTATAAAAAAATGTGAAAAAGTAGCACCTATAAAGGCTATGAAAATCTGAACTTTATGTCCAGTAGGCGTGTCCATTCAATGTCCAGTAGGCGTGACCATTTAATATCCAGTAAGCATATCCATTTAGTAGCCTCTGTTTGGCTCACAGGCTCTGGCGCACTGTTGGTAGCCCTGGAAGATGTTTCTTTGTGGTGTGTAGCTGTCGGTACACCTTCTGTGCACGATGATTTTCTGGCATTTGTTTATGTGGTGGTCATATGACCAGGCGTAGTCATTTTGATGTTGGTCATAGCTGTTGGCGATGCAGGAATGGTCAATACGTCCACAGTTCTCTAAAACATTAGTATATTTGACATTTAGGAAACTTAGGCAATTTTTAAAAAAAAAGCCGAAAAGAACATTTCTTTTTTTCTCTTTATATATTGGCATTATTAAAATGAACACTGTACCTGGGCAGCCTAATTAAACACGTTTTCATAAACACACAGAAAATGTCAAAGTAATTAAATCAAAATACATTGATTTAACAAACTCCATATTTCTAAAAACAAATGTTTCAATCAAAGTCGTTGTGACTTCCTGTTTTCTAAATATTTCACTTACTGTGTCCCGGGAAATTGTATATGTTGCATTCACATTGGTCCACTCGGTAATCGTTGACATTAATTTTGTAAGCGTCATTACATCTACCATAGCAGTAAGTATGGTCTCTGTTAAGAAAGCAAAAATAAACATTATTATATTTTGTTTGTGTCGTTTAATTATTTGAAAAAAAAATTACTGACAGTCTTATTGTAACAAGTCATTGAAATTTTAAATAATTATAGTTTCGTTCTATTTCTCAATATCTATCTTTGTTCATGTATTTATAATTTTAAATTATATGAATGTCAACTAAATCTGAATAAATGTTTAGGCTACAACAATACAAGCATGCTATATATTATAATAAAGAGATTAAAAAAGCGAGTCCCATTGATTCGCATAAACTTTATTTATCATTGAAGATATAGTTACCTCCTTCCACCCTGGAAAAAAAAACAGAAAAAAATAATTATAAATATGTATTTAACAAAAAACAGTATTTGTAATATCATTAATGCTTAACAATGGTTAAAAATGCTCTTTTCTCTCACATACTCTCTCTCTCTCTCTCTCTCTCTTTCTCTCTCTTTCTCTTTATGTGTTTATGTAAGTTGGTACATATACATTAATGTTTACAAAAAATTTTATGAAATTGTTACATAAATTATTTCTCTATCAATTCGCTTCGCCTTTATTTGACGGGTAAAAAAAAGGTAGGGAAGGGGGGGCATGCTCTCTCGTATTTTCATGGAGATGCACTCTAAGCGAAATATTTTAAATATTCAAAACAAATGTTTTGTTCTATTTTTTTTTACTTTTTAGATATAGTCTAATTGATATATGATTTGTTATTTGTATTTGCATTACTTTGATTTTTTTTTACACGTTAATTCAGTGCTGAATTCATAAACTATATCTTGTAAGTAATAAAAAAATTAATTATTTTGCTATTATTTTATCTATCAATTGATCTATCAATTTATCTATCTGTTATCTATCCGTGTGTCTGTGTATCTACCCATAATAAAACAACAATAATAAAAAAAAACATAGATAAACCAAGCAAATCAAATTGTAAAAACATAAAAAAGATGAGGTAAATGTCTTACCCCTTGCTGTAGTGAAGGTGCAACTGAAAGACAAAAAAATATTTATATTTAACACTCAATACTAGAAGCTTAATAATTTATGCTCTATAATATCTACATTATAATGCATTCTTCATACTTTATTATATATATACTGTGCTGTATTATTTTTACTTTGTTATTTAGCACTTTATACTTTATTATTCATCTTTTATGCTAACATATTTATGTTTACTGATTGAAAATATTTTTTTAAATACAAAAGTAAAAACAACTTCTTTAATTTAATCGAGCAATCTTCTACACAATAATAATTGTGATAAATGTTACTATTTGCAAGAATATAATTTAAATTATTTGACAACAAAAAATATTTACAACTTACCAAGCACTAAGAGAAGAGCAAGACATGCGAAAGGTGCCATTTTGTACTGTGAAATAGAATTATGAAATAAAATTAATTGAGGAAACCATTAGTTTTATATCATTGATGTATTTGTTGTAAATAGTTAACTACACATGTATTTATTAAACAATCATATTGTTAAAGTCGTCTGTTTTAAAAAAGAAATGTACAACTGTCATCAAGTTCAATCGAAAACTCTACTAACACTCAGATATAAATAATAAACATTCAAAATGATTTCTAAACAAGAAGCAATGCTGGTTTGAATAGTGCTGTTGATAACAGTTCTTAAAAATAGTATGCTGTTTACTGCACAAAATACACCTAACCCTCGGCTGACGAGCTTATTCCTAAAGCCGAATAAAAAAAACAGAAATCTTCGATCTTTGAAATTATTTTCAAAAAGAAAATATCCCTTACATCTTTAGTTGTGGGCTATATTAGTGAAATGATAATGATTAGATAAAAGATCTCATTGAACTCTTGCATTAGTTCCACTAAAGAATGGTCTTTTTAAGATTTACTTTTTCTCTACGTTAACAATGCAATTAAAAAATGTGTTCACACCACGAGTATTTTATGTCTCTCTGACATCTTCCTACGAGACGTATTGTAATAAAAAAAAATTAGGCTTCTTAATCCGAACAACTCAGAAATTCATCTGCTTCTATAATAGAAGACTGGTGGCAATTTAAAAAAAAAAAGCCGAAAAGAACATTTCTTTTTTTCTCTTTATATATTGGCATTATTAAAATGAACACTGTACCTGGGCAGCCTAATTAAACACGTTTTCATAAGATGAAATTTTAATAACATCAATTGGTAGGCCTAAGTTCAAAATGACTTTAAAATATTCACAATAATTATTTTCTATATGATTTTAAGGCGGACCGTAAAAAAGGCGACATAAAGTTGAAAAATGTAATCAAATTATCGTCTATTACCAGCTTGTGATCAATAATAGTGTACATTAGGCATCGCCTCAAGCGGAAATTGTGTAATATTTTAACCGACTGGAAAAAATAAGCACGCTTTTTAAAATCAAAAGAAATTAAAACGTGCAAATAACTGGTAAAAAAAAGATAAATCTAAATATTTACCAGAGTTTATTACTAAATGATTTAGACAAGGTTATCGTTACTAAATATTTCATCCAATCAGTACTGACCTGACTTTGTGCCTGTAGAAGAACTGACAGAAAACCACAACTACTGTTTTAGTGAATGAGGAGGTGGTCCACTACTGACCACTGCAGTTGATTTTATAGTCAATAGCCAGGAGGAAACTGTCTTAATATTCATGACATGATAAATGGATGAACTTGATTCTACAAAATTATGCACTGACACACACACAGACTTCAGAAGACAAAGTGACATGAATTATAATAATTACAGGTGCCATTAGTTATATAATGCTTTCGGCGTATTAAAAATGTTTAGCCTACACATAAAAACTAAGAAGTCGTCCATAAATGACATCACGCAATTTTGTCAAATTTTACTCCACCCCCAGACACAAGTTGTCAGATAGGTAGGACTCCATGTTGATATGACTCCACAAAGCTAACTCTAACTCTCCACTCCTAAATATTAAATAAATAAAACCACTGATTTCCATTTTTTTTAGAATCAGATATTACATAATATGTAATTAATATATAGCAGCACCCTGATTCTGTCAATGTTATTTTGAAAATATTCGTTACATAGCTTAAACTTCTATATTTATAATTTTATATTCAAATTTTAAAATTAACGGGCAATAATGCCTAGCATCGCCAAAGACGTCTCAGATGACTTGGCCATGTTTCCAGGATGGAGAATCCCGACAAAAATACCTGCAATATGCAGAACTCGCTGAAATTAAAAGAACTACTGGCCGTCCCCAACGTCTTATAGCGCGACCTAAAGGCCAGAAAGTCAGAAATGGGAGAAATTAGCTCAGTACAGAAGTAGTTTGAGGAGTACCCTACATATCAGAACTAATGCCTCAGAGGGCAGACTTCGTCTTCTCGCAGATGCTAAAAGAGCAGGTAAAAAAAAAGTACAAAACATATACTACCCTGCACATCTACAATGGACCAGCTTTTAAGTGCTAGCAATGTGTCTCTCTAGGATATGAGGCCACAGTCACTGCAAAGTTGGTGAAATCACAAGTGCTCAAATCTAATCGTCTCTTGAGACTATGGAACCAATGATGATATTCACATTTTCTTGCAACTAAAATAATCCATACAAAAATTTCTCCTTTAAATTAATTATAACTGTAATATAATATTATATTTTTATTTAACGAATCCTGATCTTCCTCAGTTTTCTGCCTACCGCACATAGCATTAACATTCTGAGATCGCCGTAAATCTGGCTTTTATTTGAGATTCCTTATTGACCGAACGACTAAGAATTTGATCTTGTTCTATAATAACAGATTCATAAATCTCTGATTAACCACCCGATCCTCACTGTCTTAGTATTTGACGTCAGATTGCTTTAACTTCCTACAAATCGTCACAAATCTTTAAAATTCTCCTCTCCTCAAACAGTTGCGTGACGTTACTTATGAACGGCCCCTTAGGACGTAACCAGGCTATTAAGTGAACTCTATACAAGCAAAGCATTTTTTTTATTAAATTAAATGTGTTTCTTGTTCCGCAGGGAAACGGATCTACTTCTATTATTTAAGGAAGTTGAAAATAAACTAATTAATAAAAATGTCATTGAATGCAGAGTTTTTAAACCTGCTGCTTCTTTTTTTTTCCAGCAACTTTTAATTACCCCGACTTATGTCAGGTACCCACTAGAGCTGGGTAGACTCAGGGACTTTTTCCAGTCTCGGGGATGGAATACTAGCCTTCACCAGGATTCGAACCTACCGTGTCCCTATCAGCGTAAAGCCTTGTCAAACTGCAAGGCTTGACATAAACCACGGATAATAGTTGGACATTTCAGCATTTTCTTAAGACTGTGTGTGTCTGCATAAAATTTGATAATGACCACAGATATCTAAGCGGACGACATTAAATCGAGTGGACCACACTTACAGAAAAATAAACGTATGAAATAGTGCATCCTGTAGTAACGACATTGACCGTATGTGACCTTACATCAGGTTGGGAGAGGGGGAGGTAGCGATTAGAAGGTGGCAGTGGGGAGGGGGAATCAGGTCTACATCTATTAACAACAGGTGCAACAATTTTTCAACGGTCGTCAGTTACATAAAAACAAATTCCGCCCATATCTTGCACAAGTACATATTTTGTTTTTTCTTTCCTTCCTTCCTTAGACTTCATAAGGCCTCTGCAATGTCTTGTTCATGACCTACATTTCTGCTTCTGTGATTCTTCTCCATGTGTCAAGTGGTCTTCCCTAATGCCAATATCCAGTACAAGTTGAGAACTTGAGCCACATCGTTATACAATGAATTGGTGCGATTTAATTACTTCTGTACCCTGGGACCTCAAAGCTTACGAACCAACGATACAATCCTATTTAGGAACTTTCCATTTGTCTCTAAGTAAAGTCGTAATAAAACAGGGTGTCGTGAACAGCAAAGGGTAACATTTTTGGTTATTTGTGTATGTAATTGGTATTTAACTACATTTATATCATTTATTTATCTGTTGAAATGATGTAGAAATATTTGTATAAAAGAAATAATTTTTAATATTTAAACATTTTAAAATCTGTTGTTTTTTTTAAAACTATTTTTGGTGGTCACAGTAAGTGATCACTTTTTGACCAATTTTAAGTTTCTTATAAGTTTACAGACATTCCTTGTAGATAGAAGATTATTACGTCCACTAGGCCCAAAACTCCTGCAGTGCGACAGGGATCCGTCGGTGGCAGGGATAGAACCCGCGACCTGTCCGTTGGTTTTTGGTTGACAGGCCGGTGAACCAACCGCTGGACCAGCCGGCTTCACTAGTGATGTGGAACATGTGTTCATCTTGCATTTAAATCACTAATACACTCTAAACGTACAATTTTCATTGTTTCTACATGATTAAGTAATATATAAGCTTTGTTTGCCTTTGTGTTTCCATTCATTGATTATATTTACAAGAGAGTTCTAAGGTTTTGAAAATGACTGCTAAATTGCCTTCAATTATTTGTTAAAGTCATTTTCGGTCGCCTTTAATGTTAACACGGTTGCGTTCCTCACTATCAAAAACATATTCCTGTGAATTTTCATCGCAATCCGTGATAGCACAACAATTGTATTGATTGCCCTAGTTTAATACTAATGTATTTATACATTTTCTATGTTACCATTGGTGGCATTCTAAAATGAATTACGCTACAAGTAATATAACAGCTTATAAATAATTGTTGTCATGAATATTAAGCTCTGAAATATTTATAAGGACAATATAAAATACTAGAAATAGCCCGTGGGAAACCACGGGGATAAAGAGTTTTGTTTTATGTGTTTTTAATATTTTTAGAATTGTGTTTATATATTTATTTTGCTTTTTCAAAAGTCGGGAAACAGCAGCTCTAAGTAAACTGGTCCTAAGTCATGGTTTTAAATTTAAGAAATAATGATTCTAATTGGTGACTTTAGATTTTTATCGAATTACTGACATAATAAAACATAAACATGGTTTGATTTAACTGTCTTTTTTTCAATGTAATAAATTCAGATGAAACTTTTCCTTAAAAACAATTTGAAGTGTATTTTCTTGGTCTCCATGTGTAGGGCCTAGTTGTCTGTTGAGTGTTCTACATGTTTGGGACTATTCGACCTTAAAATGCGACAAAAGTTGACCATAGATGAAAACTTCGACATGATCGAATGTCTGTTATCAAAATTTGTTAATTGCTATCGCAAAAGCAGAATTATTGGACATTGTTGACGTCATAGATAGTAGGGTAGTGTTTAGTGTTGAGGAAAAAAGTTGATAAATTTGGATTAAAAAGCTTTCAGGTTTGTTGCATTCTGAGAAAATGTTTGAACTGTCTAAATTGCGATATATTTCCTTTGCAATGAATCAATATCCGTTGCAAAGACAATCTTTGAATTGAGATTTTTTCAAAATCATAATGATTACATAATCATTATTGCTGTCTCCTTTGGTGTAAGACATTATTACCATTGGTGTCATATTTATCACAATTAGTTTGATACCAGACATTATCCAAACATTTTGTGAGCTCAAGCTTGGGTTTGTTCCCGGCTCTGAAGGGTGTCTCTGAAGGGTGTCTCTGAAGGGTGTCTCTGAAGGGTGTCTCTGAAGGGTGTCTCTAAGCCTACCGAGCTCTGATGGGTACCTGATATTCGTTAGGGAAAAGTAAAGGAGACTGGGCGTTGTGGGCTTTGTGCTGGTCATACAATCTCCTAGTATGCCGTGGCCACAGCAACTATTGAACATAGCTTTACGGTCCCTATCGATCAAATTGGTCTAACGGAGATACTTTACTACTACTCGCGTGAGGCCAGTCATTATCCTTCGGCATCCTTCCGTCTCGCGAGACGATGGTGCATCACCGTGGATTGAGGTTGCATTCCCCGTGTGGCTGTGCAGGCCTATCCAGGAATGGCAGTCTTTATCACAGCTTTTAAACACGTGTTTTGTGCTTTCCATTTTCTTCGCCTTTCTTCTAGCTCTTTTATCTACAATCTCCTCCATCCTTCTTTCCTCTGCTATTTTTACCCCTCCCTGACAACAGTGCGCTAGGTGGATCGATCCTCTACTTTCCACTCCCAGTCATTTGCGTTTATGCTGGCTGCTCTCATGTCCCTCTGGCAGACATCTTTGTAACGGAGGTGTGGGCGACCTGTTTTTCTCTTTCCATATGACAATTCTCCATATAGGAGGTCCTTAGGGATTCTACCTTCATTCTATTTACATGTCCTAGCCATCTTAGGCGTCTTTCACTAAGGACTGTGAACATGCTTTGGGCGCTGGTGCGCGTCAGTACCTCGCTATTGGGAATTGTGTCCTGCCATTCATTAAAACCATAGGGAAATGGGTGTGTGTGTCGGGGGGAGGGGGAAGGGAGCAAGAATAATATATAGGCTAAAATTTGTACATGAACAACAATAGTCTCTTTTATACCAAGTTATTATTGTTCTTAAACTGTTGTGTTTCCTTTTTTAAATGTTTTAAATATCTGTACTATTCATCCAATAAATCCCACTTTTGTTTTCAATATCAATTTTTGTTCCACGTTGGGAAAGTGGGGATTAGTGATTAGCGTATAATAAGTTGGTAATTCTAAAGACAGTTATAAAGCTATTATATTACTCTTTCTAAATACTTTGTTTTACAAAAGAAGAAAACCTAAATGTTTTAAGGTATTAATTTCGGAACAAAACTTTTAAAGAATGGTCAATGTTTATGGAGAAAATATTGGGTGAAAGGAAAAATTAGAAATTGACTATATAAAGACCAACATGTATTAATAATAAAGGCTTAGTTTTATGTTTGCTTAATTGATAGATAAAAGAATAAAAGAGATAATAAAGTATAGAGTTAGGAATCGAACTTTAGGGATTTTATTAATAGACGTTTGAAATTTTCTAAAAAGTATGTTTTGTTCTAATCTTGCATATATGTTTGTGTGTTTGCGTGTGATTGTGTGTATGTATGTGTAAGTGAGGCAGACAGACAGAAAGGAAGAGGATTTATTTAACAGAGGCCTATTAAAATGCTAAGGTTGAACGTCTTCTTCATTTTTTAAAGCAAGATTTACATACTCTTAAAACCTAATCGCTATGCAATCTTAAAAAAAACTTAAGCCGAAATAGCCAAATTTAGGGGCCTTAAAAAAAAAGTGTAGACATACACAATAAGGCCCTCGAAGCATATTAATATTGTTTAGATATGTCCAAAACTGTAATAAGATGGACCGCTTGCTTTAAATATTTCTGCTATTTGATGACTCGTAAATATCTGTTTCGGGATTTACGATCACAAACGGAATTAAAGACCTAGCGTTTAGTAATTCGCTTTCATTTTATGAATGGAAAACTATAAACTATACTTATCCCGGTTGTCAGTTATTGTCGGATAATTGAATATTATAGACGTAAAATGCCGATGAATAGATGCAAATTAAAACAATTAAATAATGTATTTGTAAAAGTAAATGTTTTAGTTTTTCAATTTCTTCGTTTCATTACTTCTCATGTAGAAATTGTAGAATAATACTTTATAGAACGATCGTCTGTTATCTATATAAGATTAGAACTCTAATTTAAGATAAAATAGAAAGTTGCATAAAGCAGAAGTCTTTTGCATCACGCTTTTTTTGCTGCGCACCAAAAAACACGATTCATTGAGCTATAGAAATAGTGCAAGCGGTCCTCTTAAATTATTAGTCTTTGACTTTGATATTACGTCGTCATCTGACTGTAAACTCGAAACCAAGTCGCTAAGCGTTCCGGAATGACAGATACATTTCTTTGGGTAATTATTATATAGATTTTCACCTTTTTACGCATATGTTTTGAAATATTAAGTGTTTAAGTAGATCTAGGCCTGATGGAAAAATAATATTATTGATCGGTATAGACAAAAATTGTTTTTCATATTTTACTTACTAATATCTAAAAAAATAGTATTTTCCCAAAATAAATCTCAATCAACTTTATAATCTTAAAGTATTTATCATTAAAATAGAAGCTGTGAAAATTGTATGGAATTACTTTTAAAGTTATGAGCATTATAGAGTGAATATTGAATTAACATATTCGGTCACAATTTTAAAAATTAACTACAAAGGTTATAGAATGGGTTGTTTTCGTTCATAACTTTTTTTTCTAGTTTCTTCACAAACTTGGTATCATTGGAAAGTTGGTGTTGGAGTCTGATTAATTCAATGAAACAGACACATTTCTTGAACTTGAACAAATACTGTTTAATTCCAAACAACAAAAGAATCAATATCTTTACAATTTATAGGGAAACACAAATCCGCCATTCATCCTTTTCAGCCACAACAAACAGACTCTGACGTCACATTCTTACCTCGCAACACGTCATACCTTGGGACATATCGCTTAGAGATTATAAAATACTAAAATAACTAAAAATAAAATAATAAATAAAAGAACAATGTATCTGATATTAAAATAGCTCACAACAGTTGGTGACATGATCTACCTAATAAATATACTTTTAATTGCATAGATGTAATTTTAATTTTTTATCAAAGTGCCTACATGAAATGCATGTCCCATTTTTCTTTATTTTGCACAAGCTATTCTTATTGTAAGAGCTTTTAAAATGTTCAAGACAACTTCTAGTATAAGATCGCTGAATATATAATAAAATGACAGTTTGTAGATTTCGTTATACATTAATGAGCTATAGTATTATAGAATATATTAATTCTATTTATAGATCAATTTGCATTATATAGATCAGTGAATGTGTGAATTTTTAGTTTTCGCTTGCATCACTTTGTGCAAGCAAATTTATTAACAAGGCTATATCCATTCTTTTTATAGATCAGTGGTTAAGATTGATATAGCTGAAAAGAAAAGGGCCGAGGTGTGTGGCAGCATTTAAAACTGCCCAATCCAGATGAACCATGGTGGAGGATCCGCATAAAAGAACAGTCCACGATTGCCCTATCGGAAATGGGAATTATCAGATAAGGGCCTATTTTAGTAGGTTTAGGTCCTACTAATATACTGAATTACTGATATACTGATATACGGTTGCAGAAGAGACTGTCGAGCAAATGCTGTTAGATTTCCACGCCTTACAAGGTCGTAGAGTAGTCAAGAACAGCCAATCGTCTGTGTCCATCCTATAAGGTGATGTATCAGTGAGCCATAAGAGCGTAATCGCAGCTCGCATTCTCAAAGAGTAGTGTTCGAGTCTGTTGAGGTCTGTATAGAGTCAATAGTTCTTTGAAGCGTTAATCTGGTATTTCATCTAGTCCAGAAGCTTTGTTAGTTAACTTCTTGAGCAGTTGTTCTTTTGTGCCCATATCTTATGTCTTTATATTTGCCATCTCTTCTACTTCGTTTAGTTTTTTTTCAGAAGTGTTTTTTTTTCTGGACTGAAAATGATCATTCAATATATTTATTGATTGTATTGCAGTTGTTGTTTATTTAAAATCGAAAGCTTTTGTAGTCTCTTTTTTTATATTGATTTTAAAATGTATCCATAAGTTAGTATTGGTATCCTTAGAAACTACTTTGTTTACTTGTACATTTTAGATATTGACTTTTTTTAATAATGTGTGTGTGTGTACTATTTCTGTATTAGTGTAAATGAATTAAAATAAAGTATCCCGTATGACCAGATTGATCAACGGGGCGGGTGAATGAGTGTTCACCAGTTTATGTGGCCACGGGGATTGTGTGGCCAGCGCAATGCCCAGCCGCCTTTAATTTAACAAATCTAAAGTCAAGTACCCATCAGAGATGGGTAGACTCAAGGACACCACCCAGACCCAAAAACAAATCCAAGCCTTCACCATGATTCGAACCCAGGACCTTTTGACACCGTGCATCATATTAGTGTAAAGTGTTCAGCATAAATTGTCTTTTTGTTTACAATTCTTCTCAAGTTTGGAAATAAATCAGCGATTTCTAATATATTTTTTAATATCTTTATAAATAGATCATTACTTTGTTTTAAAACATATCCATTTAAATGTGTTTTTTTCAATGTATGTATGGTGTTTATATCTTATATAGTTGTAACATATCGTATAGACTTTTGTGGTCAATTGTTGTTATACTGTCATTATATTTAGTGGGAAATATAAAGTACGCATTATACTATTATATAAAAAGCTTTGTGCGAATGTCATAAGAATCACAATTAATTAAAGCAATGGAGATAATAATTTTATAATATCACATATTAATAGCACCCACTGCTCTCTCAACGCAAGTTTTGTGGGCGGTACTAAGAAGCTTAGACTGTTCTAAGAAGCCACTCTCGTGCCGACCGCAAATTCTCGGAATGGCTAGGAATAGTCTATTATTTCTCGCACAAGTGGAGTTTATGTTAAAACTATCATTTTTATTATGAGTTTTGTAATGATACCATTATTTTTACCCTTCCTAGTAATAGGTTTATTCCCAGTACTACTCCGTGAGTATTTAATGATTCGTGTTGTCTTCAATGCAGTTAGTTTTGTAGATACTTTCCTTTGAGCTTGTTATGGACGCTTGTGTTGGAACTATTTTATTATTGCTGTAAATACTACATTTATTGTATATACTTTATTACCTGAATTAAATTATCAACAACATTTACACTAAAGCTGCCTCGTCAAATTACTATTTTACTTTATTGTTCACAGTATTATAAGATATATATTTTTTTACAACTACAACGTCAAGAAAAGGAACTGTTAGAACGCAAATCCTGAGTTTGTGCCCAAGACAATAAGGAGAGTTCGTGTAATACTGAAATATAAGTAATAATAACCAAAGTCTACCCTAGGACTAACGAGAATTACCAACAACATTTACACGGCTCTGAACACAAGGGGATCGTGGTCGTAACAATAATTAAAAAACAAAGATAGTGAATTGTTTCAAACTAAATTTTATTGGTTCTAGTAATTATTTCTGACACGTAGTACTAATATTTAAAGAATTGTAAGCAATAGGATTAAAACATTTAATAGTTGCTAATTACAACACCTCAAAAAAAAAGAAAAAAAAAAGAAATAATATAGAAATGGAATAAAAGAGAAATGTATTCGTATTACCTATATTTGATGTTTATAAAAAATTAAAAAAAGTAGCATCTATAGAAGCTATGCAAATCTGCACTTTATGTCCAGTAGGCGTGACCATTCAATATCCAGTAATCAGATCCATTTAGTAACCTCTGTTTGGCTCACAGGCTCTGGCGCACTGCTGGTAGCCCTGGAAAATGTTTCTTTGTGGTGTGTAGCTGTCGGTACACCTTCTGTGCACGATGATTTTCTGGCATTTGTTTGTATGGTGGTCATATGACCAGGCGTAGTCGTTTTGATGTTGGTTATAGTTATCGGCGATGCAGGAATGGTCAATACGTCCACAGTTCTCTGAAACATTGGCATATTTGACATTCAGAAAACTTTGACACATATTAAGATATATTGACACACATTTGGATACATCAAGACATAATTTTAACACATATTTGTTACAAGGAAAAAACAACAAGGAACATTTAAAAACAAGGAACATTTTTAGATATATTAACACATATTTAGAAACATCAACATGCATTTAAAAACATTGATTATAAGAATAAAAATATAAAGCTTATAGAAATTATCAAAATACATTAAATCAGAATAAAAAGATTTTAAAAAACTCCATGTTTCTAAAAACTAATGTTTAAAACAGAACCGTTATAACTTTCTGTATTCTTAATGTTTCACTTACTGTGTCCGGGGAAATTGTATATGGTGCATTCACAATGGTCCACTCGGTAATCGTTGGCGTTAATTTTGTAAGCGTCATTACATCTGCCATAGCAGTAAGTATGGTCTCTGTTAAGAAAGCAAAAATAAACATTATTATATTTTGTTTGTGTCGTTTAATTATTTGAAAAAAAAAATTCTGACAGTCTTAACGTAACAAGTCAAATAAATTTTAAATAATTATTATTATGGTTTCTCACTTTTTCTCAATATCTATCTTTAATCATGTTTGTATTATTCAAATTATATAAAAGAAAACTAAATCTGAATAAATGTTTAGGCTACAGCAATATAAGCATGCTATAAATTATAATAAAGAGATTTAAATATTTAGTCTCATTGAGTGGTATAAGCTTTAGTTATCATTGAAGTTATAGTTACCTCCTTCCACCCTGCAAAAAAAAACGAACAAAATAAATTATAAATATCTATTTAACAAAAACAGTATTTGTTATAGTATTCATGTTTAACAATATTTTAACAATTCTTTTCTTTCTCTTTCTATCTCTTTCTCTCTCTCTCTCTCTCTCTTTCACTCTCTCTGTTTGTATGTTGGTACACATACATGAATGTTTACTAAAAATTCTGTAAAATTGTTAGATCATTTTTTTATATCACTTTGCGTAGCCTATATTTGTCGGGGGGGGGGGGGGGTGTATTCATTCGAGTATTTTCATGGAGATGCACTCTAAAAGAAATATGTTTAATATATTATAAGGCAGAAATGTTTTGATCTATTTATTTTCCTTTTTAGATTTAGTCTTATTCATGTATAAGTTGTAATTAGTTTTTGTTTGCTATGCTTAGAAATTTCTTTTACACGCTAAATCAGTGCTGAATTCTTAAACCAAATCTTAAACTATATAATTAAACACGTACTTATTTTGCTATCTTCTTATCTATCCATCTATTTATCCGTCTATCAAGCTATCAATATATCTGCCTGTTATATATCCATTTGTCTCTGTAACTATCCATAATTAAAACCACAATTAAACCATAAATAAACCAAGCAAATGCAATTATAAAAAAAAAAGAAAAAATGATCTTGTCAATGTCTTACCCCTTGTTGTAGTGAAGGTGCAACTGAAAGACAAAACAAATATTTATATTTAACACTTAATATTAAAGATGTATAATTTATGCTCTATAATTTTGACATTAAAATGAAACTTCATATCTTATTATATGTTATACTTTGTGGTATTATTTTTACTTTGTGATTTAGCAATCTATACTTTATTATTCATCATTTTTGCTAAATTAATGTGTATATTTTCTGCTTTCAAATTATTTTTAAAAAAAATATGTGAAAACAACTTCTTTAATTTAATTCATCAATCTTCTAAATAAAAATTGTGATAAATGTTACAATTTGCAAGAATATAATTTAAATTATTTGACAACAAAAAATATTTTACAACTTACCAAGCACTAAGAGAAGGGCAAGAAATGCGAAAGGTGCCATTTTGTACTGTGAAATAAAATCATGAAATAAAATTAATTGAGGAAACCATTAGTTCTATATCATTGATGTATTTGATGTAAATAGTTAACTACACATGTATTTATTAAACAATCATATTGTTCTAGTCGTTTGTCTTAAAAAAGAAATGTACACCTGTCATCAACTTCAATCGAAAACTCTACTAACACTACGATAAAAATAATAAACATTCAAAATTATTAATAAACAAGAAGCACTGCTGGTTTGAATAGTGCTGTTGATATAAGTTCTTTAAAAACAAATAGTTTTATAACAAAAAACATAGTGTGCTGTTTACTGCACAAAATAGACCTAATCCTCGGCTGACGAGCTTATTCCTAAAACCGAATAAAAAAAAACAGAAATGTTCGATCTTTAAAATTATTTTCTCATCACACAAACTTTGCTGTATTTAAAATCCTTTAACGACTGGAACACGTTTTTTTAATTAAACCGAAACTATATAGGTCAATATTTTAAAAAGAAAATATTCCGTACATATTTAGTTGTGGGCTAAATTAGTGAAATGATAATGATTAGATAAAAGATATTATTTGATTCTTGCATTATATCAACTAAAGAATGGTCTTTTTAAGATTTACTTTTTCTCTACAAAAAATGTGTTCACAACACGAGTATTTTATGTCTCTATGACATCTTCCTACGAGACGTATTGTGATTTTAAAAAATTAGGCTTCTTAATCCGAACAACTCAGAAATGCATCTGCTGCTATAATAGAAGACTAGTGGCTATTTAAAAAAAAAGCCGAAAAGAAAATTTCTATTTTTCTCTTTATATATTGGCATTATTAAAATGAACACTGTACCTGAGCAGCCTAATTAAACACGTTTTCATAAGATGAAATTTTAATAACACCAATTGGTAGGCCTAAGTTCAAGATGACTTTAAAATATTCACAATAATTCTTTTCTATGTGATTTTAAGGCGGACCGCAAAAAAGGCGACATAAAGTTGAAAAATTATCGTCTATTACCAGCTTGTGACCAATAATAGTGTACATTACGCATCGCCTTAAGCGGAAATTGTGTGATATTTTAACCGACTGGAAAAAAA
This sequence comes from Anisus vortex, assembly GCA_949126835.1. Classification (NCBI taxonomy): domain Eukaryota; kingdom Metazoa; phylum Mollusca; class Gastropoda; family Planorbidae; genus Anisus; species Anisus vortex. The sequence goes on from OX421495.1 coordinate 39,685,610, forward strand.
TAAGCACGCTTTTTAAAATCAAAAGAAATTAAAACGTGCAAATAACTGGTAAAATAAAGATAAATCTAAAATAATATTTACCAGAAATTATTACTGAATAATTTAGACAAGGTTAATGTTATTAAATATTTCATCCCATCAGTACTGACCTGACTTTGTGTCTGTAGAAGAACTGACATAAAACAACAACTACTGTTTCAGTGAATGAGGAGGTGGTCCACTACTGACCACTGCAGCTGATTTTATAGTCAATAGATAGGAGGAAACTGTCTTAATATTCATGACATGATAAATGGATGTACTTGATTCTACTTGCTACAAAATTATGCACTGACACACACACAGAATTCAGAAGACAAAATGACATGAATTATATTAATTACAGGTGCCATTAGTTATATAATGCTTTCGGTGTAATAAAAATGTTTACGCATAAAAACTAAGAAGTCGTCCCTAAATGACATCACGCAATTTTGTAAAATTTTACTCCACCCCCAGACACAAGTTGTCACATAAGTAGGACTCCATGATGATATGACGCCTCAAAGCTAACCCTTACTGTCCACCTCTAAATATTAAATAAATAAAACCACTGATTTTCATTTTTAGAATCAGATATTACATAATATGTAATTAATATATAGCAGTACACAGATTCTGTCAATGTTATTTTGAAAATATTCGTTACATAGCGTTAAACTTATATATTTATAATTTTATATTCAAATTTTGAAATTAACGGGCAATAATGCCTAGCATCGCCAAAGACGTCTCAGATGACTTGGCCATGTTTCTAGGATGGAGAATCCCGAAAAAAAATACCTCCAATATGCAGAACTCGCTGAAATTAAAAGAGCTACTGGCCGTCCCCAACGTCTTATAGCGCGACCTAAAGGCCAGATGGGAGAAATTAGCTCAGTACAGAAGTAGTTTGAGGAGTACCCTACATATCAGAACTAATGCCTCAGAGGGCAGACTTCGTCTTCTAGCAGACGCTAAAAGAGCAGGAAAAAAAAGTAAAAAACATATTCTACCCTGCGCATCTACAATGGACCAGCTTTTAATTGCTAGCAATGTGTCTCTCTAGGATATAAGGCCACAGTCACTGCAAAGTTGGTGAAATCACAAGGGCTCAAATCTAATCGTCTCTTGAGACTATGGAACCAATGATGATATTCACATTTTCTTGCAACTAAAATAATCCATACAAGAATTTCTCCTTTAAATTAATTATAACTGTAATATAATATTATATTTTTATTTAACGAATCCCGGTCTTCCTCAGTTTTCTGCCTACAGCACATAGAATTAACATTCTGAGATCGCCGTTAATCTGGCTTTTATTTGAGATTCCTTAAGGCTGTACTTAACCGGGTCGAACCTGAGATCGGTTATCTAGTTTGCAAACCATAGTCACGTGTACGAATACAAACCCCCAACCTTTCTAAGAGGTCGCAGATCGGGGTTTGCAATCTTAACAAGGCCGATCCTACATTTGACGTACTTCTCTGGAAACGTAAGCAAATATGGTCTCATCATCGTTTAAGTACAGTTCCGCCATGTTAATTACCGCAACTATGCATTCGCGTCTTTCTGCACCTTCCTGCGCCTTTCCGCTAAAAAAGTGCCATGTTCGGCCTAGGTTTGCTCAACACGACGTGCAAATCTCCAACCATGGTACGCGATCCATTCCAACCCGAGATCGCCAACCCAAGACCGGCAGGTTAATACGGAGAACGGTTCGGGTAGGATCGACGATCTGGTTTGCGAACCTAGGGTTCGGCCCGGTTAAGAAAGGCCTTTAACCGAACGACTAAGAATTTGATCTGCTTCTATAATAACAGATTCATAAATCTCTGATTAACCACCCGATCCTCACTGTCTTAGTATTTGACGTCAGATTGCTTTAACTTCCTACAAATCGTCACAAATCTTTAAAATTCTCCGCTCCTCAAACAGTTGCGTGACGTTACTTATGAACGGCCCTTTAGGACGTAACCAGGCTATCAAGTGAACTCTATACAAGCAACGCATTTTTTGTATTAAATTTAAAGTGTTTTTTGTTCCGCAGGGAAACGGATCTACTTCTATTATTTAAGGAAGTTGAAAATAAACTAATTAATAAGTTTTTAAACCTGCTGCTTCTTTTTATTTCCAGCAACTTTTAATTACCCCGACTTATGTCAGGTACCCACTAGAGCTGGGTAGACTCAGGGACTTTTTCCAGTCTCGGGATGGAATACTAGCCTTCACCAAAATTCGAACCCACCGTGTCCCTATCAGCGTAAAGCGTTATCAAACTGCAAGGCTTGACATAAACCACGGGTAATAGCTGGACATTTCAGCATTCTCTTAAGACTGTGTGTGTCTGCATAAAATTTGATAATGACCACATATATCTAAGCGGACGACATTAAATCGAGTGGACCACACTTACAGAAAAATAAACTTATGAAATAGTGCATCCTGTAGTAACGACATTGACCGTATGTGACCTTACATCAGGTTGGGAGAGGGGGAGGTAGCGATTAGAAGGGGGCAGTGGGGAGGGGGAATCAGGTGTACATCTATTAACAACAGGTGCAACAATTTTTCAACGGTCGTCATTTACATAAAAACAAATTCCGCCCACATCTTGCACAAGTACATATTTTGTTTTTTCTTTCCTTCCTTCCTTCATAAGGCCTCTGCAATGTCTTGTTCATGATCTACATTTCTGCTTCTGTGATTCTTCTCCATGTGTCAATTGGTCTTCCCTAATGCCAATATCCAGTACAAGTTGAGAACTTGAGCCACATCGTTATACAATGAATTGGTGCGATTTAATCACTTCTGTATCCTGGGACCTCAAAGCTCACGAGCCAACGATACAATCCTATTTAGGAACTTTCTATTTGTCTCTTATCTTATCTTATACATTACAGACGCTCCTTCTATAAAGAAGATTATTGCGTCCTACGCTCATCCGTGGTCCGAGTCTAGTCTTGCATTTTTATTAATGTTTTAAATGATGTTAGGTTATTGGTTTTCCTGGTTTGTTCAGGCAACCCATTCCATGCCCGAATGCCACTCGGAAAGAAAGAGTACTTGTATGCATTTGTTCTTGCATAAGGGACAAGGAAGGTGTTTTTGTCTTTATGTTTATCTGAGCTTTGCAACAGATTGTTATTGGGTTGTATTTCTAAATTAGAGTTTAATGCCTTATGTATTATTACTACTTTACTCTTTGCCCTTCTGTCCTCTAGTGTTTCTAGGTTTAGTGATTTGACTAATGGTGTTACTCTTGTCAATTGGGAATATTCACTAGTTATAAACCTTGCAGCTCTTTTTTGAATTTGTTCTAATTTTTTAATGTTTTCTTTAGTTGATGGGTCCTATACAGATCCTGCATATTCTAGTATAGGCCTAACTAATGTGAGATAGCATTTTAGTTTTATATTCTTATTACATTTATAAAAGTTCCTTTTTATGAATCCTAATGTTTTGTTTGATTTTTTAATTACTTCATCAATGTGAGGGTTCCAAGATAACTTATCATTTATTATTACTCCTAGATACTTAGCATTGCTAGATTGAGTTAGTTCTTTACCATGAATGAAGTAGTTTGCTATTATTTGTTTCTTTTTCTTGGATACCCTTATTAGTTGGCATTTTTCTGGGTGAAAAGACATACTCCAGTTTGATTCCCATTTTTGTAGTTCATCTAGGTCTTTTTGTAAAAGTTCACTATCTTTTCCTGTCTTTATTATTCTATAAATTATGCAATCATCGGCAAATAATCTTACTTTCGTGCCTGTGTTGATGCAATTTGGCAGATCATTAATGTAAATTAGAAATAGTAGGGGCCCTAGAACAGTTCCTTGTGGAACTCCTGAGTTTACTGTTATTGGTGATTACTTAGAGCCATTTATTATCACTGTTTGTTCTCTGCCTATAAGAAAGTCCTGAATCCACCGATGTAAGGGACCAGAGATGCCAAAGTATTTAAGTTTTTTAAGAAGACTAGAATGATGAACTTTATCAAATGCTTTTGAAAAATCTAGTAATATAGCATCAATTTGGTTGTTATTATCTAATCCCTTAGACAAGTCATCTATTAAGCCTTATTATCTAATCCCTTAGACAAGTCATCTATTAAGCCTATCAATTGAGTCTCACATGATCTATTTTTCCTGAAGCCATGTTGGTGTGGGCACAGTGTATTTAGTTTGTCTAGATGATTTACTATACTACTATATATTATATGTTCAAGTAATTTACATGTTATGCTTGTTAGAGAAACAGGTCTATAATTTCCGGGGTCAGATTTATCTCCTTTTTTGAAAAGGGGGGTTACATTTGCTAATTTCCAATCTTTGGGCACTTTACCCTGGTTTAGAGAGGCCTGAAAAAGTATTTTAAAGATTGGAGATATTTCATTAGTTAGTTCTTTAAGCAGTCTTGCTGGTATTTCATCTGGACCAGAAGCTTTGTTTACTTTTAAGTTGGTTAGGAGTTGTTTAATGCCTTTTTCATCTACATTTATATTTCCTATCTCTTCTAATTTATGAATATTTCTTTGTCACCTGGATTTGAAAAAGATGATGCAAAGTGTGTGTTTAGGATATTAGCTTTAGTTTCATTATCATTATAAGTTTCGTTGTTTTGGCCTTTTAGTGGAGCTATGCCTGTAGTGTCCATTTTTCTTGATTTAATGTAGGACCATAAGTTTTTATTATTATCTTTAGAAATTACATTGTTTACATATTCATTCTGCAGCTGTCTGCTTAGTTTCTGAGTTAAAAGTTTAATCTTTAGGTATTTTTTATGTAGTCTAATTGAATTAGTCGCCTTAAACTTTTTGAATAGATTTTCTTTTTGTTTACACAGTTTCTTTAGTTTTGTGTTAAACCAACATTTGTTAATTTTATTTGATGTTTGTTTTGTTGGCACAGAGTCAGCCATTATTGCTTTTAAGTTGGTTTTTATAAATTGCCAAAAATCTTCAACTGGACTATCTATATTGTATTTAGTAAGAAAATTGGTTTGGAATTTTATTGCTGCTTGATGTAGTTCTGTTGTGTTACATTTATTCCAGAGATAAATTATTCTTTTAGGTTTCTTGCTAATTTGGATTTTTATTTTGTTATTTACTCTGACAATATCATGATCTGAAAGTCCAGTAAAAAAGTAAAACCGTAATGAAACAGGGTGTCCTGAACAACAAAGGGTAACATTTTTGGTCATATGTGAATGTAATTGGTATTTAACTACATTTATATCATTTATTTATCTGTTGAAATGATGTAGAAATATTTGTATAAAAGAAATAATTTTTAATATTTAAACATTTTAAAATCTGTTTTTTTTTAAAACTATTTTTGGTTGTCACAGTAAGTGATCACTTTTTGACCAATTTTAAGTTTCTTATAAGTTTACAGACGTTTCTCCTAGATAGAAGATTATTACGTCCACTAGGCCCAAAACTCATGCAGGGCGACAGGGATCCGTCGGTGGCAGGGATAGAACCCGCGACGTGTCCGTTGGTTTTGGGTTGACAGGCCGGTAAACTAACCGCTGGACCAGCCGGCTTCACTAGTGATGTGGAACATGTGTTCATCTTGCATTTAAATCACTAATACACTCCAAACGTACAGTTTTCATTGTTTTTACATGATTAAGGAATATTTAAGCTTTGTTTGCCTTTGTGTTTCCATTCATTGATTATATTTACAAAAGAGTTCTAAGGTTTAGAAAATGACTGCTAAATTGCCTTCAATCATTTGTTAAAGTCATTTTCGGTCGCCTTTAATGTTAAAACGGTTGCGTTCCTCACTATCAAAAACATAATCCTGTGAATTTTCATCGCAATCCGTGATAGCACAACAATTGTATTGATTGCCCTAGTTTAATACTAATATATTTATAAATTTTCTCTGTTACCATTGGTGGCATTCTAAAATGAATTACACTATAAGTAATATAACAGCTTATAAATAATTGTTGTCATGAATATTAAGCTCTGAAATATTTATAAGAACAATATAAAATATTTTCACCTTTTTATGCATATGTTTTGAAATATTAAGTCTTTAAGTAGACCTGATGGAAAAATAATATTATTGATCGGTATAGACAAAAATTGGTTTTCATACTTTACTTACTAATTTTAAAAAAAATAGTATTTTCCCAAAATAAATCTCAATCAACTTTATAATCTTAAAGTATTTATCATTAAAATATAAGCTGTGAAAATTGTATGGAATTACTTTTAAAGTTTTAAGCATTATAGAGTGAATATTGAATTAACATATTCGGTCACAATTTTAAAAATTAACTACAAAGGTTATAGAATGGGTTGTTTTCGTTCATAACTTTTTTTTCTAGTTTCTCCACAAACTTGGTATCATAGGAAAGTTGGTGTTGGAGTCTGATTTATTCAATGAAACAGACACATTTCTTGAACTTGAACAAATACTGTTTAATTCCAAACAACAAAAGAATCAATATCTTTACAATTTATAGGGAAACACAAATCCGCCATTCATCCTTTTCAGCCACAACAACCAGACTCTGACGTAACATTCTTAACTCGCAACACGTCATATCTTGGGACATATCGCTTAGAGATTATAAAATACTAAAATAACTAAAAAAAATTATAAATAAAAGAACAATGTATCTGATATTAAAATAGCTCACAACAGTTGGTGACATGATCTACCTAATAAATATACTTTTAATTGCATAGATGTAATTTTAATTTTTTATCAAAGTGCCTACATGAAATGCATGTCCCATTTTTTATTTATTTTGCACAAGCTATTCTTATTGTAAGAGCTTTTAAAATGTTCAAGACAACTTTTAGTATAAGATCGCTGAATATATAATAAAATGACAGTTTGTAGATTTCGTTATACATTAATGAGTATTATAGAATATATTCATTCTATTTATAGATCAATTTGCATTATATAGATCAGTGAATGTGTGAATTTTTAGTTTTCCCTTGCATCACTTTGCACAAGCAAATTTATGAAGGAGGCTATATCCATTCTTTGTATAGATCAGTGGTTAAGATTGATATAGCTGAAAAGGGCCGAGGTGTGTGGCAGCATTTAAAACTGCCCAATCCAGATGAACCTTGGTGGAGGATCCGCATAAAAGAAAAGTCCACGACTGCCTTATCTGAAATGGGAATTATCAGATAAGGGCCTATTTTAGTAGGTTTAGGTCCTACTGATATTCTGAAATACTGATATACGGTTGCAGAAAAGACTGTCGAGCAAATGCTGTTAGATTTCCACGCCTTACGAGGTCGTATAGTAGTCAAGAACAGCCAATCGTTTGTGTCCATCCTATATGGTGATGTATCAGTGAGCCCTAAGAGCGTAATCGCAGCTTGCATTCTCAAAGAGTAGTGTTCAAGTCTCTTGATGTCTGTATAGAGTAAACAGTTCTTTGAGGCGTTAATCTGGTATTTCATCTAGTCCAGAAGCTTTGTTAGTTAAGTTATTGAGCAGTTGTTCTTTTGTGCCCATATCTTCTGTCTTTATATTTGCCATTTCTTCTACTTCGTTTAGTTTTTTTCAGAAGTGTTTTTTTTTCTGGACTGAAAATGATCATTCAATATATTTATTGATTGTATTGCAGTTGTTGTTTATTTAAAATCGAAAGCTTTTGAAGTCTCTAATTTTATATTGATTTTAAAATGTATCCATAAGTTAGTATTGGTATCCTTAGAAACTACTTTGTTTACTTGTACATTTTAGATATTGACTTTTTTTAATAATGTGTGTGTGTGTACTATTTCTGTATTAGTGTAAATGAATTAAAATAAAGTATCCCGTATGACCAGATTGATCAACGGGGCGGGTGAATGAGTGTTCACCAGTTTATGTGGCCACGGGGATTGTGTGGCCAGCGCAATGCCCAGCCGCCTTTAATTTAACAAATCTAAAGTCAAGTACCCATCAGAGATGGGTAGACTCAAGGACACCACCCAGAACCAAAAACAAATCCAAGACTTCACCAGGATTCGAACCCAGGACCTTTTGACACCGTGCATCATATTAGTGTAAAGTGTTCAACATAAATTGTCTTTTTATTTGCAATTCTTCTCAAGTTTGGAAATAAATCAGCAATTTCAATTTTATTTTCAATAATTATTTATAAATAGTTCATACTTTGTTTTAAAACATATCGATTTAATTTGAGCTCTATTTAATATGTATATGGTGTTTATATATTATATAGTTGTAACATATCGTATAGACTTTTGTGGTCAATTGTTGTTATACTGTCATTATAATTAGTGGGAAATATAAAGTACGCATTGTACTATTATATAAAATGCTTTGTGCGAATGTCATAAGAGTCACAATTAATTAAAGCAATGGAGATATAAATTTTATAATATCACAAATTAATAGCACCCACAGCTCTCTCAACGCAAGTTTTGTGGGCGGTACTAAGAAGCCTGGACTGTTCTAAGAAGCCACTCTCGTGCCGACCTCAAATTCTCGGAATGGCTATGAATAGTCTATTATTTCTCTCACAGGGGAGTTTATGTTAAAACTATCATTTTTATTATGAGTTTTGTAATGATACCATTATTTTCACCCCTCCTAGAAATAGGTCTGTTCCCAGCTCTACTCCGTGAGTATTTAATGATTCGTGTTGTCTTCAAGGCAGTTAGTTTTGTAGATACTTTCCTTTGAGCTTGTTATGGACGCTTGTGTTGGCACTATTTTATTATTGCTGTAAATACTACATTTATTGTATATACTTTATTACCTGAATTAAATTATCAACAACATTTACACTAAAGCATCCTCGTCAAGTTACTATTTTACTTTATTATTCACAGTATTATAATATATTTATTTATTTACAACTACAACGTCAAGGCAAGGAACTGTTAGAATGCAAATCCTGAGTTTAAGCCTAGGACAATAAGGAGAGTTCGTCTAACACTGGAATAATAAAAGTAATAATAACCAAAGTCTACCCTAGGACTAACGAGAATTACCAACAACATGTACACGGCTCTGAACACAAGGGATTGTGGTCGTAACAATAATTAAAAAACAAAGATAGTGAATTTTTTCAAACTAAATTTTATTGGTTCTAGTAATTATTTCTGACACGTAGTACTAATATTTAAAGAGTTATAAGCAATAGGATTAAAACATTTAATAGTTGGTAGTTACAACACTTCAAAAAAAAAGAAAAACATAGAAATAATATGGAAATCGAATTAAAGAGAAATGTATTCGTATTACCTATATTTTATGTTTTTTAAAAATTTTAAAAAGTAGCATCTATAGAAGCTTTGCAAATCTGCACTTTATGTCCAGTAGGCTTGACCATTCAATATCCAGTAATCAGATCCATTTAGTAACCTCTGTTTGGCTCACAGGCTCTGGCGCACTGCTGGTAGCCCTGGAAAATGTTTCTTTGTGGTGTGTAGCTGTCGGTACACCTTCTGTGCACGATGATTTTCTGGCATTTGTTTGTATGGTGGTCATATGACCAGGCGTAGTCGTTTTGATGTTGGTTATAGCTATCGGCGATGCAGGAATGGTCAATACGTCCACAGTTCTCTGAAACATTGGCATATTTGACATTCAGAAAACTTTGACACATATTAAGATATATTGACACACATTTAAACACATCAAGACATAATTTTAACACATATTTGTTACAAGGAAAAAACAACAAGGAACATTTAAAAACAAGGAACATTTTTAGATATATTAACACATATTTAGAAACATCAACATGCATTTAAAAACATTGATTAAAAGAATAAAAATATAAAGCTTATAGAAATTATCAAAATACATTAAATCAGAATAAAAAGATTTTAAAAAACTCCATGTTTCTAAAAACGAAAGTTTTAATCAGAACCGTTATGACCTTCTGTATTCTAAATGTTTCACTTACTGTGTCCGGGGAAATTGTATATGGTGCATTCACATTGGTCCACTCGGTAATCGTTGGCGTTAATTTTGTAAGCGTCATTACATCTGCCATAGCAGTAAGTATGGTCTCTGTTAAGAAAGCAAAAATTAAGCATTATTATATTTTATTTGTGTCGTTTAATTGGTTGAAAAAAAATTACTAACAGTCTTAATGTAACAAGTCAGAGTGTTTTAAAAAAATTATTGTTTCTCTCTTTTTCTCAATATCTATCTTTAATCATGTTTGTATTATTCAAATTTAATAAAAGATAACTAAATCTGAATAAATGTTGATTTAAATATTTAGTCTCATTGAGTGGTATAAACTTTAGTTATCATTGAAGTTATAGTTACCTCCTTCCACCCTGCAAAAAAAAAACGAACAAAATAAATTATAAATATCTATTTAACAAAAACAGTATTTGTTATAGTATTCATGTTTAACAAAAGGTTAACAATTCTCCTCTTTCCGTCTCTCTCTCTCTCTCTCTCTCTCTCTGTTTGAATGTTAGTACACATACATGAATGTTTACTAAAAATTCTGTAAAATTGTTAGTTCATTTTTTTATATCACTTTGCGTAGCCTATATTGTTCGGGGGGGGGGGTGTAATCATTCGAGTATTTTCATGGAGATGCACTCTAAAAGAACTATGTTTAATATATAATAAGGTAGAAATGTTTTGATCTATTTATTTTCCTTTTTAGATTTAGTCTTATTCATGTATGAGTTGTAATTGAAGGGGCCTAGTGCGAAAAGTGCCTAAGTCACATTTTGGTCAAAATGAAACTAAACGGTATTCCGTATTCGTCTTGTTTTTATCTATGTACTGTGTAAATATTATTGCTTAAAAAAAAATTCTAAGTCCCCTTTTTCTACAACTGGTTTTTAAAAGTCGTCACATTTTTAGTGCTAAAAGTCCTTTGGGCCAATAATTTTTCTTTTTTCGTTATCTCTAAATAAACTAAAACAATGGTCGAACAAGTGGATGTAAGTCTCCAACTAAAGCTAGAAAAAAAAGAAAATTAACACCAGATAAATGGACAAACAAATGTTATTAAAGCAGCTAAAGTTAAAGGTAAGAATATTTTGTTTAATTGTATTACTTATTGTAGCGATAAAACTAGATACATTATACATTTTACTGTTGACCTATATTTTAACATGTTGCGAATATGACAATCTAGGTAATTAAAAACCGATCGATACATGCTTATTTATTCATACCTTTGTGTTAATATTTACTGTGTGTAGTTAATTGTAGACCTATGCTTAATATTCACAGCTAATCATTAGGATCATTGTTATGATTTTTTCCCCTTTCTGTATAATATAGGGGCCTACACTATAGGCTTTATTATTTACTATTAATATATTCATATTATTACTAATCTTTGAAAACCTTTTATTTTTTTTCCTTAAGAGAAGCACACAGCTCCTATGTTGATAAACAACAACCAGCCAGAGAAGACTATATAGTAGATAGCCGATGTAACTGCTTGGCGATGTGTACAGAAAAGGAAAAAGAACATATTTTTGCTTATTTTGCTGATCTAAAAGATCACGAGGCTCAGATGGCTACTTGCTTGGCTATGTAACTGTTAAATCTGACAACGATATTCGCCGAAGGCCCAGAAAACTTTATGCTTTTCTTATTCTGTTACATGTAAAGACAAAACCATTTCTCTATGTCAGGCAGCATTTATTACTATTACTATTTATGTTTCTTTTTCTATTGTGTTCTTTTATTTTTCCTTGAAGTTTTTATTTTCTTATACTGTAACAGAAGACTAATCAATTTATTTTTAAAGATTTTTTTATTTGTGCATTAAAAATGCTTTAAAAAAATAAAAACTCAGTTTTCTTGTGCAAGTGTTTTTTGTTACTTTTTAGATTTCGGTGCTAAAAGTACATAAGTCAAATACGAAAGTAGTCAATATATCTCTATAAAGTAGTCAATATATCTCTATAAAGTAGTCAATATATCTCTATAAAGTAGTCAATATATCTCTATAAAGTAGTCAATATATCTCTATAAAGTAGTCAATATATCTCTATAAAGTAGTCAATATATCTCTATAAAGTAGTCAATATATCTCTATAAAGTAGTCAATATATCTCTATAAAGTAGTCAATATATCTCTATAAAGTAGTCAATATATCTCTATAAAGTAGTCAATATATCTCTATAAAGTAGTCAATATATCTCTATAAAGTAGTCAATATATCTCTATAAAGTAGTCAATATATCTCTATAAAGTAGTCAATATATCTCTATAAAGTAGTCAATATATCTCTATAAAGTAGTCAATATATCTCTATAAAGTAGTCAATATATCTCTATAAAGTAGTCAATATATCTCTATAAAGTAGTCAATATATCTCTATAAAGTAGTCAATATATCTCTATAAAGTAGTCAATATATCTCTATAAAGTAGTCAATATATCTCTATAAAGTAGTCAATATATCTCTATAAAGTAGTCAATATATCTCTATAAAGTAGTCAATATATCTCTATAAAGTAGTCAATATATCTCTATAAAGTAGTCAATATATCTCTATAAAGTAGTCAATATATCTCTATAAAGTAGTCAATATATCTCTATAAAGTAGTCAATATATCTCTATAAAGTAGTCAATATATCTCTATAAAGTAGTCAATATATCTCTATAAAGTAGTCAATATATCTCTATAAAGTAGTCAATATATCTCTATAAAGTAGTCAATATATCTCTATAAAGTAGTCAATATATCTCTATAAAGTAGTCAATATATCTCTATAAAGTAGTCAATATATCTCTATAAAGTAGTCAATATATCTCTATAAAGTAGTCAATATATCTCTATAAAGTAGTCAATATATCTCTATAAAGTAGTCAATATATCTCTATAAAGTAGTCAATATATCTCTATAAAGTAGTCAATATATCTCTATAAAGTAGTCAATATATCTCTATAAAGTAGTCAATATATCTCTATAAAGTAGTCAATATATCTCTATAAAGTAGTCAATATATCTCTATAAAGTAGTCAATATATCTCTATAAAGTAGTCAATATATCTCTATAAAGTAGTCAATATATCTCTATAAAGTAGTCAATATATCTCTATAAAGTAGTCAATATATCTCTATAAAGTAGTCAATATATCTCTATAAAGTAGTCAATATATCTCTATAAAGTAGTCAATATCTCTAAAAAGAAAATTATTTAAAAGCCCAAAACTATATGGTTTAGATATCATTCCATTGTAGATGTATCTCAGCAATAAAAAACAATGTTTTACCCGATTTCAGGACCACTTTGAATTTTCAAACTCAATTTTCTCAAAACGAACATTTTGTGACAGGTACTTTTCGAACTAGACCCTTCAATTAGTTTTTGTTTGCTATGCTTAGAAATTTCTTTTACACGCTAAATCAGTGCTGAATTTTTAAACCAAATCTTAAACTATATAATTAAACACGTACTTATTTTGCTATCTTCGTATCTATCCATCTATTTATCCGTCTATCAAGCTATCAATATATCTGTCTGTTATATATCCATTTGTCTCTGTAACTATCCATAATTAAAACCACAATTAAACCGTAAATAAACCAAGCAAATGCAATTATAAAAACATAAAAATGATTTGGTGAATGTCTTACCCCTTGTTGTAGTGAAGGTGCAACTGAAAGACAAAACAAATATTTATATTTAACACTTAATATTAAAGATGTATAATTTATGCTCTATAATTTTGACATTAAATTGTAACTTCATATCTTATTATATAATATACTTTGTGGTATTATTTTTACTTTGTGATTTAGCAATTTATACTTTATTATTCATCATTTTTGCTAAATCAATGTGTATATTTTCTGCTTTCAAATTATTAAAAAACAAATTTGTGAAAACAACTTCTTTAATTTAATTCAGCAATCTTCTACATAATAATTGTGACAAATGTTACGACTCGTAAGAATATAATTTAAATTATTTGACTACAAAAAATATTTAAAAACTTACCAAGCACTAAGAGAAGAGCAAGACATGCGAAAGGTGCCATTTTGTACTGTGAAATAGAATTATGAAATAAAATTAATTGAGGAAACCATTTGTCCTATATCATTGATGTATTTGGTGTAAATAGTTAACTATACATGCATTTATTAAACAATTATATTGTTCTAATCCTTTGTCTTAAAAAACAAATGTACAGCTGTCATCCAGCTCAATCGAAAACTCTACTAACGCTAAGATATAAAAAATACGTGTTCATAATAATTTCTTGAACAAATTGCACTGCTATAGTTAATGGATTGTATAGAGTTGTTCAGATATAAAAAATAAACATTAAAAATTATTTCTAAACAAGAAGCAATGCTGGTTTGAATAGTGCTGTGGATATAAGTTCTTAAAAATACTAATTTTATAACAAAAAAACATAGTATGCTGTTTACTGCACAAAATACACCCAACCCTCGGCTGACGAGCTTATTCCTAAAGCCGAATAAAAAAAACAGAAATGTTCGATCAATGAAATTATTTCCTCACACACAGACTTTGCTTTATTTAAAATCATTTAACGACTGGAACACGTTTTTTTAATTAAACATAACGAAACTATATAGGTCAATAAAGGTCAATATTTTAAAAAAAAAATATCCCTTACATGTTTAGAGAAGTCTTGAGGGCTATATTAGATAAAAGATATTATTTGATACTTGCTTTAGATCCACTAAGCAATTGTCTTTTTAAGATTTACTTTTTCTCTACGTTAACAATGTAATTAAAAAATGTGTTCACAACACGAGTATTCTATGTCTCTATGACATCTTTCCACGAAACATGGATACAAAATACAATTGTGATACAAAAACTAAGGTTCCTTAATCCGAACAACTCAGAATTTCATTTGCTACTATAATAGAAGACTGGTGGCAATTACAAAAAGGCCAGACAAGAACATTGCTTTTTTTCTCTATACACACTGACATTGTCAGAATGGAACACTGTAAATGAGCTGCCTAATTTAACACAGCTGTTTTGTTTTTCTAAGATTGAAATGGAAATAACATCAGCCGGTAAGTTAAAGATCACTTCAATATATTCACAAGAATTATTTAATCTATGATTTTAACGCGGACCGCAAACAGGCGACAAAATGTTGAAAAATGTAGTCAAAATATCGTTATAGACGCTCCCTCTATAAAGAAGATTATTGCGTTCTACGCTCATTAGTGGTCCGAGTCTAGTCTTACATCTTGATTGAGGTTTTAAATGATGTTAAGTTACTGGTTTTCCTAGTTTGTTCAGGCAACACATTCCATTCACGAATGCCACTCGCTTGAGAAGAAAAAAAGCTCTTTTCTGAACATGTTCTCATTTTTTAATGTATAATATATATGTATAATATGTTATATTATATATAATAGTAAATATTACTCATATCCTCAAGTGGAAATTGTGGCCGGCATAAATTAACACGCTTTTTAAAAAGAAAATAAATTAAAACATGCAAATAACTGGTAAAATAAAGATGATTTTAAATATTTACCTGAGTTTATTACTGAATGATTTAGACAAGGTAAAAGTTACTAAATATTTCATCCAATCAGTACTGACCTGACTTTGTGTCTGTAGAAGAACTGACAGAAAACAACAACTACTGTTTCAGTGAATGAGGAGGTGGTCCACTACTGACCACTGCAGTTGATTTTATAGTCAATATACAGGAGGAAACTGTCTCAATATTCATCACAAGATAAATGGAGGTGTGTGGCTTTAATTGCTAAAAACAACTATGCATCCACACAAGAATGTCAGAAGACAAAGTGGCATGAACTATAATAATGACATGTGTCATTAGTTATATAATGCTCTTGATTAATAAATTATTTTTTTTTACATATTTAAAGAACGAAAACATTAGACATTAAAAAAAACCACTTCGTAAGAAGCGGAACAAATTTTAACAATCTTTTAGCGGAAAAGACGTAGCGAAACGGATCTACTTTTATTTAGGCAGGTTGAAAACAAACAAATGAGTAATTAGGTCATCTGTTACCTTGTTGTTGTTTCAAAAAGCGCTTTATTTCTGTGGCACAGGTATAAGGTAGAGGGGGGCAGAATGTACGACTTGTGTTGCACCTGTGGATAATAGATGTGCACCTGATTGCACCAGAAGTCACCAGAGGTCAATGTCGTTAAAACAGGATGTGAGAGTCTTAGCAAAAGTTTAGGTTATTTTGTCAGTGCGTTTTTCTTTTATGTGTGAGGGATGTCTGACTTTGTAAAACTCGAACTAGTGTAGGTCCATATAGATTTGTGTGGTCATTAGCTTAGAATTTACTGACGCTGCATCGAATGTGACGTATATGCAATATGCTTATCTGGGGTTTAATGTTATATTTCGATAAGCTTTTAAATGTCATTATGTCTTGAGGGGCTTACTGGCTCTGTTCATTGCAACATATTTCATGTCTGAATCCCTCGGACAAAACAAGAAAACATAAAATATATGATTTAGTCGTTGCATTATTTAATGAAAATTGTATTTGCTTTCTTTTTTTAGACTCATCTTCGTCTTTCTGAATATCTGAGAAATTATTGTGATGTATTTAAAAATTAGACTGCAATGTTTCATAAATTATTCTTACTTCATTGCTTTTTAATGTCTACTTATTGTATTACGTTTGATGCAAAGTTCTTAGGAGTAGATCTAATGACAAATGATAGATTATCTTGGAATTTACATATTGATAAAGTAATTAAAAAAGCTAACAAAGTAGGCCTATTAGACAACATACAAAGGAACTTTTACAAATTTTAATGTAATAAGGATATAAAACTAAAATTCTATCTCACATTAATTAGACATATACTAAAATATGCATAATTTTCTATATGAGATTTAAGATTTAAGAAAAAGATTTTTTAAAAACATTACTAGTGAAGGGTGAAGGTGAATCACAACTTACAAGAGTAACACCAATATATAAATAACTAAAACAAGAATTACTAGTAGACAGAAAGGCAAAGATTAAAGTACTAATAATACATAATTCATTTAATTCTAAGAAATGCAAAACAATAACAACCTATTGCATTGCTCAGATAAACTAAGTACACAAAATACCCTTCTTATCCCTATGCGAGAACAAATACATATGAGTACTCTTTCGTCCCGTGGCATCCAGGCATGGAATGGGTTGCCTAAACAAACTTTAAACCAGTAACTTAACATAACACTAATCAACATGCAAGAATAGACTTTGACCACGGATGAGCGTAGAAAGTAATACTCTTCTTTATAGAATGAGCGTTTGTAAAGTATAAGATACGAAAAGGCCTAAGTATTTACATTCATACATACATACAGTGGTAGCACTTAGCACTAAATTTAATTAGAAGAATAGAATAAGTGATATTATTTTTCTACTGGTATTTTGTTCATCGAAAGGAGTTCTGCAGTTAGTGTCAAATGCTTGTAATTCATCTATTTCTTTTGTAGACGTTTCACGTCATTATCTTTTGTGGATATTATTGTCTTATTCAGGCCTGGATTAACCATTAGGCACACAAGGCACGAGCCTAGGGCACCAAGCGTTTGGGGGGGGGGGGCACCACAAGACCTCAATAAAAATGTGTATATTGTAAAAGCTAAGAGCGGAAAATTAACGAATTATTTCGTTTCAGTTAGGCAACAGGTGAAACAGGATTTTACTGACACCATCAATCCTTTTGATAAGTCTATTATAGGCAGAGGCGTATTTAGGCATGTTATACATGTTCCTATGGAATAGGGGCCCCCACACAAAAGGGGCCCCCACACATTCGAAAATAAATTTTTTATCTTTTCTTGCGGCAATTACAACAGTCCTGTTGTAGAAGCGCATAATGAACAAATACTGTGAATGGGAAATCACATTTTATTGTAAAGTGACACTGGCATGGTCCTTGGGAACAGGGCCCCCACAATCCTAAATACGGCCCTAACTGTAGGCTGTTCTGCAAATCCAGACACTGCATTAGTGCTTGAAAATGGAATTTGTTGTGACTCATTTCAGTCTGCTGAAGATGATAATAAAGATGAAGATGATAAAGATGAAGATGATAAAATAAATCAAGCAGTAGATCCAGGACTGTGGATTGACGTCTCCGCTGATGATGTGGCTTACTGGGTTGACTGTGGGCCCACTAATTGTCAGCATCATTATGGTCCCTTTGATAAATCTTGCCGTATTTATGTTTGAGGAAAAATAACAAGATATTGTTCTCAAAAACTCTTGTATGGCACAAAAGCAAATGGTGAGCAGTACAGGAGAGTTGGTTATTGTATTCACCATCCACGGGATCTGTGTACTACTGTGTTTGTAAACTTTTTACGTCTAAAGGTTCCACAAGTTTGGCTGATAAAAATGGGTTCAGTGACTGGAAAAATAACATTAAAGTTGATAATCATGAACAAAGTCTACTCATAAAGACTGCATGTTATATACATAGCTCGTCGACAAGGCTCGGGTCTACTACAAAAGCTAGAAGAGCAAATAAATGAAGAGTACAGTTACTGGGAACATGTTTTGAGGCGAGCAGTAGCGGTTATTTGTGCTTTAGCTGAGCGTGGTCTGACTTTTAGAGGGACAAATGAAAAATCTGGATCTTTACAAAATGGAAATGATCTAGGGTTGCTGGAGTTGGACGGTCAGTTTGATCCATTTTTAGCATCACACAATGCGAAATATGGAAATTCTGGAAAACGAAATCCTTCTTATTTATCCAAATCTGACAGGATCGGCTCTAGGGTTTTTGACACCCTAGGCAAATTACGCACTTACACACACACAGAATACAGAAGACAAAGTGACATAAATTATAATAATTACAGGTGCCATTAGTTATATAATGCTTTCGGCGTATTAAAAATGTTTACACATAAAAACTAAGAAGTCGTCCATAAATGACATAACGCAATTTTGTCAAATTTTACTCCACCCCCAGACACGTTGTCACATAAGTAGGACCCCATGTTGATATGACGCCACAAAGCTAACCCTTACTGCCCACCCCTAAATATTAAATAAATAAAACCACTAATTTCCATTTTAAGAATCAGATATTACATAATATGTAATTAATGTATAGCAGCACCCAGATTCTGTCAATATTATTTTGAAAATATTCGTTACATAGCTTAAACTTCTATATTTATAATTTTATATTCAAATTTTGAAATTAACGGGCAATAATGCCTAGCATCGCCAAGGACGTCTCAGATGACTTGGCCATGTTTCCAGGATGAAGAATCCGGAAAAAAATACCTGCAATATGCAGAACTCGCTGAAATTAAAAGAGCTACTGGCCGTCCCCAACGTCTTATAGCTCGACCTAAAGGTCAGAAGGTCAGAATAAATGGGAGAAATTAGCTCAGTACAGAAGTAGTTTGAGGAGTACCCTACATATCAGAACTAATGCCTCAGATGGCAGACTTCGTCTTCTCGCAGATGCTAAAAGAGCAGGTAAAAAAAACAGTAAAAAACATATTCTACCTTGCGCATTTCCAATGGACCAGCTTTTAAGTGCTAGCAACGTGTCTCTCAAAGATATGAGGCATCAGCCACTGCAAAGTTGGTGAAATCACAAGGGCTCAAATCTAATCGTCTCTTGAGACTATGGAACCAATGATGATATTCACATTTTCTTGCAACTAAAATAATCCATACAAGAATTTCTCCTTTAAATTAATTATAACTGTATTATAATATTATATTTTTATTTAACGAATCCTGATCTTCCTCAGTTTTCTGCCTACCACAAATATTCTGAGATCGGCGTAAATCTGGCTTTTATTTGAGATTCCTTAACCGAACGACTAAGAATTTAATCTGCTTCTATAATAACAGATTCATAAATCTCTCATTAACCACCTGATCCTCACTGTCTTAGTATTTGCCGTCAGATTGATTGCTTTAACTTCCTACAAATCGTCACAAATCTTTAAAATTATCCTATCCTCAAACAATTTCGTGACGTTACTTATGAACGGCCCCTTATGACGTAACCAGGCTATTAAGTGAACTCTATAGAAGCAAAGCATTTTTTTAAATAAATAAAATGTGTTTTTTGTTCCGCAGGGAAACGGATCTACTTCTATTATTTAAGGAAGTTGAAAATAAACTAATTAATAAAAATGTCATTGAATGCAGAGTTTTTAAACCTGCTGCTTCTTTTTATTTCAAGCAACTTTTAATTACCCCGACTTATGTCAAATACCCACTAGAGCTTAGTAGACTCAGGAAATTGTTCCAGTCTCGGGATGGAATACTAGCCTTCACCAGGATTTGAACCCACCGTCCTTCTGTCAGCGTAAAGCGTTATCAAACTGCAAGGCTTGACATAAACCACTGGTAATAGTTGGACATTTCGGCATTCTCTTAAGACTGTGTGTGTCTGCATAAAATTTGATAATGACCACAGTAATCTAAGCGGACGACATTAAATCGAGTGGACCATACTTACAGAAAAATTAACTTCTGAAATAGTGCATCCTGTAGTAACGACATTGACCGTATGTGACCTTACATCAGGTTGGGAGAGGGGGATGTAGCGATTAGAAGGGGGCAGTGGGGTGGGGGAATCAGGTCTACATCTATTAACAACAGGTGCAAACATTTTTCAACGGTCGTCATTTACATAAAAAACAAATTCCGCCCACACCTTGCACAAGTACATATTTTGTTTTTTCTTTCCTTCCTTCCTTAGACTTCATAAGGCCTCTGCAATGTCTTGTTCATGACCTACATTTCTGCTTCTGTGATTCTTCTCCATGTGTCAAGTGGTCTTCCCTAATGCCAATATCCAGTACAAGTTGAGAACTTCAGCCACATCGTTATACAATGAATTGGTGCGATTTAATCACTTCTGTACCCTGGGACCTCAAAGCTCACGAACCAACGATACAATCCTATTTAGGAACTTTCCATTTGTCTCTAAGTAAAACCGTAATGAAACAGGGTGCCGTGAACAGCAAAGGGTAACATTTTTGGTCATAATGTGAATGTAATTCGTATTTAACTACATTTATATCATTTATTTATCTGTTGAAATGATGTAGAAATATTTGTATAAAAGAAATAATTTTTAATATTTAAACATTTTAAAATCTGTTTTTTTATAAACTATTTTTGTTGGTCACAGGCAGTGATCACCTTTTTTTTACCAATTTTAAGTTTCTTATAAGTTTACAGACGTTCCTTGTAGATAGAAGATTATTACGTCCACTACGCCCAAAACTCCTGCAGTGCGACAGGGATCCGTCGGTGGCAGGGATAGAACCCGCGACCTGTCCGTTGGTTTTTGGTTGACAGGCCGGTGAACCAACCGCTGGACCAGCCGGCTTCACTAGTGATGTGGAACATGTGTTCATCCTGCATTTAAATCACTAATACACTCTAAACTTACAGTTTTCATTGTTTCCACGTGATTAAGGAATATATAAGCTTTGTTTGCCTGTGTGTTTCCATTCATTGATTATATTTACAAGAGAGTTCTAAGGTTTTGAAAATGACTGCTAAATTGCCTTCAATTATTTGTTAAAGTCATTTTCAGTCGCCTTTAATGTTAACACGGTTGCGTTCCTCACTATCAAAAACATAATCCCGTGAATTTTCATCGCAATGCGTGATAGCACAACAATTGTATTGATTGCCCTAGTTTAATACTAATGTATTTATACATTTTCTCTGTTACCATTGGTGGCATTCTTAAATGAATTACGCTACAAGTAATATTACAGCTTATAAATAATTGTTGTCATGAATATTAAGCTCTGAAATATTTATAAGAACAATATAAAATATTTCACCTTTTACGCATATGTTTTGAAATATTAAGTGTTTAAGTAGGCCTGATGGAAAAAATGCAATAATTGATCGGTGTAGACAAAAATTGTTTTTCATATTTTACTTACTAATATTAAAAAAAAAAAAGTATTTTCCCAAAATAAATCTCAATCAACTTTATATTCTTAAAGTATTTATCATTAAAATATAAGCTGTGAAAATTGTATGGAATTACTTTTAAAGTTATGAGCATTATAGAGTGAATATTGAATTAACATATTCGGTCACAATTTTAAAAATTAACTACAAAGGTTATAGAATGGATTGTTTTCGTTCATAACTTTTTTTCTAGTTTCTTCACAAACTTGGTATCATTGGAAAGTTGGTAACATGCTCTACCTAATAAATATACTTTTAATTGCATAGATGTAATTAGATTTTTTTTTATCAAAGTGCCTACATGAAATGCATGTCCCATTTTTCTTTATTTTGCACAAGCTATTCTTATTGTAAGAGCTTTTAAAATGTTCAAGACAACTTTTAGTATAAGATCGCTGAATATATAATAAAATGACAGTTTGTAGATTTCGTTATACATTAATGAGCTATAGTATTATAGAATATATTAATTCTATTTATAGATCAATTTGCATTATATAGATCAGTGAATGTGTGAATTTTTAGTTTTCGCTTGCATCACTTTGCGCAAGCAAATTGATTAACAAGGCTATATCCATTCTTTTTATAGATCAGTGGTTAAGATTGATATAGCTGAAAAGGGCCGAGGTGTGTGGCAGCATTTAAAACTGCCCGATCCAGATGAACCATGGTGGAGGATCCGCATAAAAGAACGTCCACGACTGCCCTATCTGAAATGGGAATTATTAGATAAGGGCCTATTTTAGTAGGTTTAGGTCCTACTGATATACTGATATACTGATATACGGTTGCAGAAGAGACTGTCGAGCAAATGCTGTTAGATTTCCACGCCTAACGAGGTCGTAGAGTAGTCCATCCTATATGGTGATGTATCAGTGAGCCCTAAGAGCGTAATCGTAGTTTGCATTCTCAAAGAGTAGTGTTCAAGTCTTTTGAGGTATGTATAGAGTCAATAGTTCTTTGAAGCGTTAATCTGGTATTTCATCTAGTCCAAAAGCTTTGTTAGTTAACTTCTTGAGCAGTTGTTCTTTTGTGCCCATATCTTCTGTCTTTATATTTGCCATCTCTTCTACTTCGTTTATTTTTTTTCAGAATTGTTTTTTTTTTTTCTGGACTGAAAATGATCATTCAATATATTTATTGAGTGTATTGCAGCTGTTGTTTATTTAAAATCAAAATTTAAAGCTTTTGTAGTCTCTTATTTTATATTGATTTTAAAATGTATCCATAAGTTGGTATTGGTATCCTTAGAAACTACCTAGTTTACTTGTACATTTTACATATTGACTTTTTTTTTATAATGTGTGTGTACTATTTCTGTATTAGTGTAAATGAATTAAAATAAAGTATCCCGTATGACCAGATTGATCAACGGGGCGGGTGAAGGAGTGTTCACCAGTTTATGTGGCCGCGGGGATTGTGTGGCCAGCGCAATGCCCAGCCGCCTTTAATTTAACAAATCTAAATTCAAGTACCCATCAGAGATGGGTAGACTCAAGGACACCACCCAGACCCAAAAACAAATCCAAGCCTTCACCATGATTCGAACCCAGGACCTTTTGACACCGTGCATCATATTAGTGTAAAGTGTTCAACATAAATTGTCTTTTTGTTTGCAATTCTTCTCAAGTTTGGAAATAAATTGGCAATTTTTTTTTTAATTCTTTATAGATAGTTCACTACTTTGTTTTAAAACATATCCATTTAAATGTGTGTTTTTTTCGATGTGTATATGGTGTTTATATATTATATAGTTGTAACATATTGTATAGACTTTTGTGGTCAATTGTTGTTATACTGTCATAATATTTAGTGGGAAATATAAAGTACGCATTGTATTATTATATAAAAAGCTTTGTGCGAATGTCATAAGAGTCACAATTAATTAAAGCAATGGAGATATAAATTTTATAATATCACAAATTAATAGCACCCACAGCTCTCTCAACGCAAGTTTTGTGGGCGGTACTAAGAAGCCTGGACTGTTCTAAGAAGCCACTCTCGTGCCGACCTCAAATTCTCGGAATCGCTAGGAATAGTCTATTATTTCTCGCACAGGGGAGTTTATGTTAAAACTATCTTTTCTATTATGAGTTTTGTAATGATACCATTATTTTCACCCCTCCTAGTAATAGGTCTGTTCCCAGCTCTACTCCGTGAGTATTTAATGATTCGTGTTGTCTTCAAGGCAGTTAGTTTTGTAGATACTTTCCTTTGAGCTTGTTATGGACGCTTGTGTTGGCACTATTTTATTATTGCTGTAAATACTACATTTATTGTATATACTTTATTACCTGAATTAAATTATCAACAACATTTACACTAAAGCATCATCGTCAAGTTACTATTTTACTTTATTATTCACAGTATTATAATATATTTATTTATTTACAACTACAACGTCAAGGCAAGGAACTGTTAGAACGCAAATCCTGAGTTTATGCCCAGGACAATAAGGAGAGTTCGTGTAATACTGGAATAATATAAGTAATAATAACCAAAGTCTACCCTAGGACTAACGAGAATTACCAACAACATTTACACGGCTCTGAACACAAGGGGATTGTGGTCGTAACAATAATTAAAAAACAAAGATAGTGAATTGTTTCAAACTAAATTTTATTGGTTCTAGTAATTATTTCTGACACGTAGTACTAATATTTAAAGAATTGTAAGCAATAGGATTAAAACATTTAATAGTTGGTAATTACAACACTTAAAAAAAAAAAAAGAAAAACATAGAAAAGATATGGAAATAAAATAAAAGAGAAATGTATTCGTATTACCTATATTTTATGTTTTTAAAATTTTTTTTAAAAGTAGCATCTATAGAAGCTATGCAAATCTGCACTTTATGTCCAGTAGGCGTGACCATTCAATATCCGGTAGGCAGATCCATTTAGTAACCTCTGTTTGGCTCACAGGCTCTGGCGCACTGCTGGTAGCCCTGGAATATGTTTCTTTGTGGTGTGTAGCTGTCGGTACACCTTCTGTGCACGATTATTTTCTGGCATTTGTTTGTATGGTGATCATATGACCAGGCGTAGTCGTTTTGATGTTGGTTATAGCTATCGGCGATGCAGGAATGGTCAATACGTCCGCAGTTCTCTGAAACATTGGCATATTTGACATTCAGAAAACTTTGACACATATTAAGATATATTGACACACATTTGGACACATCAAGACATAATTTTAACACACATTTGTTACAAGGAAAAAACAACAAGGAACATTTAAAAACAAGGAACATTTTAAGATATATTAACACGTATTTAGAAACATCAACATGCATTTAAAAACATTGATTATAAGAATAAAAATATAAAGCTTATAGAAAATATCAAAATACATTAAATCAGAATAAAAAGATTTTTAAAAACTCCATGTTTCTAAAAACTAATGTTTAAAACAGAACCGTTATAACTTTCTGTATTCTTAATGTTTCACTTACTGTGTCCGGGGAAATTATATATGGTGCATTCACATTGGTCCACTCGGTAATCGTTGGCGTTAATTTTGTAAGCGTCATTACATCTGCCATAGCAGTAAGTATGGTCTCTGTTAAGAAGCAAAATTAAGCATTATTATATTTTATTTGTGTCGTTTAATTATTTAAAAAAATATTCTGACAGTCTTAATATAACAAGTCAAAGTAATTTTAAAATAATTATAGTTTCTCTCTTTGTCTCAATTTCTATCTTTAATCATGTTTGTATTATTTAAATTTAATAAAGAAAACTAAATCTGAATAAATGTTTAGGCTGAAGCAATATAAGCATGATATATATTATAATAAAGAGATTTAAATATTTAGTCTCATTGAGTGGTATAAACTTTAGTTATCATTGAAGTTATAGTTACCTCCTTCCACCCTGCAAAAAAAAAACGAACAAAATATATTATAAATCTCTATTTAACAAAAGCAGTATTTGTTATGGTATTCATGTTTAACAATATGTTAACAATTCTTTTCTCTCTCTTTCTCTCTCTTTCTCTCTCTCTCTCTCTCTCTCTCTCTCTTTCACTCTCTCTGTTTATATGTTAGTACACATACAGTAATGTTTACTAAAAATTCTGTAAAATTGTTAGAACATTTTTTTTATATCACTTTGCGTAGCCTCTATTTGTCGGCGGGGGGGGGGAGTGTGTATTCACTCGAGTATTTTCATGGAGATGCACTCTAAAAGAAATATGTTTAATATATTATAAGGCAGAAATGTTTTGATCGATTTGTTTTCCTTTTTAGATTTAGTCTTATTCATGTACGAGTTGTAATTAGTTTTTGTTTGCTATGCTTAGAAATTTCTTTTACACGCTAAATCAGTGCTGAATTCTTAAACTATATCTTAAACTATATAATTAAACACGTACTTATTTTGCTATCTTCCTATCTATCCATCTATTTATCCGTCTATCAAGCTATCAATTTATCTGTCTGTTATCTATCCATTTGTCTCTGTATCTATCCATAATTAAAACCACAATTAAACCATTAATAAACCAAGCAAATGCAATTATAAAAACATAAAAATGATTTGGTGAATGTCTTACCCCTTGCTGTAGTGAAGGTGCAACTGAAAGACAAAACACATATTTATATTTAACACTCAATATTAAAGATGTATAGATAATGCTCTATAATTTTGACATTAAATTGTAACTTCATATCTTATTATATAATATACTTTGTGGTATTATTTTTACTTTGTGATTTAGCAATTTATACTTTTTTATTCATCATTTTTGCTAAATTAATGTGTATATTTTCTGATTTCAAATATTTAAAAAAAAAAAAGTGAAAACAACTTCTTTAATTTAATCGAGCAGTCTTTTACTTAATAATTGTGCTAAATGTTACAATTTGCTAGAATATAGTTTAAATTATTTGACTACACAAGTATTTAAAAACTTACCAAGCACTAAGAGAAGAGCCAGACATGCGAAAGGTGCCATTTTGTACTGTGAAATAGAATTATGAAATAAAATTAATTGAGGAAACCATTAGTCCTATATCATTGATGTATTTGATGTAAATAGTTAACTATACATGTATTTATTAAACAATCATATTGTTCTAATCGTTTGTCTTGAGTCTTAAAATATAAGTGTACATCTGTCATCAAGCTCAATCCTAAACTCTACTAACACTATAATATAAATAATAAATTTTCATAATGATTTCTTGAACAAATTGCACTGCTATAGTGAATGATATGTAAAGTGCTGTTCAAAAAATTTCTTTTAAAAATGTGTTTTATAAGGATCTTATTAAATTACAGACGATCCTTCTGTAAAGTCCTGCATTTTTTTTAATGTTCTAAATGATGTTAAGTTACTGGTTTTCCTTGTTTGTTCGGCCAACCCACTCTATGCCTAGATGCCAATCGGGAAGAAAGACTACTTTCACAGTTTAATGTTTACAACAAGAAATACACCTAACCCTAAAGCTGAATAAAAAAAAACAGAAATGTTTGTTCGTCGAAACTGTTTTCTCACACACAAACTTTGCTGCATTTAAAATCTTTTCACGACTGGAACACACACATTTAATGTGTTTCAATGAAACTATATAGACTATGTCAATATTTTAAAAAGGAAACATTCCTTGCATCTTTAGAGACGTGTTGAAGTCTAGATTAGATAATAGAGCCCATATAACTCATGCTTTATACCCACTAAACAATTGTCTTTTAAAGATTTCCTTTTTAATTTACGTTAATAATGTAATTAAAAAAATTTGCTCACAAAACGAGTAAGCTTATTCTATGTTTCTATGACATTTTTTCACGAGACCTATTGTGATAAAAAAAAATAAGGATCCTTAATCCGAACAACTCATAATCTTATCTGCTCCTTTAATAGAAGACTGATGGCCATTTTACAAAAGGCCAGACAAGAACATTTCTTTTTTTCTCTTTACATATTGACATTGTTAGAATGGAACAATATAAATAAATGAGCAGCCTAATTTAACACAGCTGTTTTGTTTTTCTCAGGTTGAAATGGAAATAACATCAGCCGGTAAGTTAAAGATGACTTCAATATATTCACAAGAATTATTTAATCTATGATTTTAACGCGGACCGCAAACAGGCGACAAAATGTTGAAAAATGTAGTCAAATTATCGTTATAGACGCTCCTTCTCTAAAGAAGATTATTGCGTTCTACGCTCATCAGTGGTCCGAGTCTAGTCTTACATCTTGATTGAGGTTTTAAACGATGTTAAGTTACTGGTTTTCCTAGTTTGTTTAGGCAACCCATTCCATTCACGAATGCCACTCGAGAAGAAAAAAAGCTCTTTTCTAAACTTGTTCTCATTTTTTAATGTCTAATATATATGTATAATATGTTATATTATATATAATAGTAAATATTACTCATATCCTCAAGTGGAAATTGTGGCCGGCATAAATTAACACGCTTTTTAAAAAGAAAATAAATTAAAACATGCAAATAACTGGTAAAATAAAGATGACTTTAAATATTTACCAGAGTTGATTACTGAATGATTTAGACAAGGTAAAAGTACTAAATATTTCATCCAATCAGTACTGACC
This sequence comes from Anisus vortex, assembly GCA_949126835.1. NCBI lineage: Eukaryota > Metazoa > Mollusca > Gastropoda > Planorbidae > Anisus > Anisus vortex. Next base: position 39,714,106 of record OX421495.1, read on the forward strand.
TGACTTTGTGTCTGTAGAAGAACTGACAGAAAACAACAACTACTGTTTCAGTGAATGAGGAGGTGGTCCACTACTGACCACTGCAGTTGATTTTATAGTCAATATACAGGAGGAAACTGTCTCAATATTCATCACAAGATAAATGGAGGTGTGTGGCTTTAATTGCTAAAAACAACTATGCATCCACACAAAAATGTCAGAAGACAAAGTGGAATGAACTATAATAATGACATGTGTCATTAGTTATATAATGCTTTGATTAATAAAAGTTTTTTTTTACATATTTAAAGAACGAAAACATTAGACATTAAAAAAAACCACTTCGTAAGAAGCGGAACAAATTTTAACAATCTTTTAGCGGAAAAGACGTAGCGAAACGGATCTACTTTTATTTAGGCAGGTTGAAAACAAACAAATGAGTAATTAGGTCATCTGTTACCTTGTTGTTGTTTCAAAAAGCGCTTTATTTCTGTGGCACAGGTATAAGGTAGAGGGGGGCAGAATGTACGACTTGTGTTGCACCTGTGGATAATAGATGTGCACCTGATTGCACCAGAAGTCACCAGAGGTCAATGTCGTTAAAACAGGATGTGAGAGTCCTAGCAAAAGTTCAGTTTATTTTGTCAGTGCGTTTTTCTTTTATGTGTGAGGGATGTCTGACTTTGTAAAACTCGAACTAGTGTAGGTCCATATAGATTTGTGTGGTCATTAGCTTAGAATTTACTGACTCTGCATCGAATGTGACGTATATGCAATATGCTTATCTGGGGTTTAATGTTATATTTCGATAAGCTTTTAAATGGTATTATGTCTTGAGGGGCTTACTGGCTCTGTTCATTGCAACATATTTCATGTCTGAATCCCTCGGACAAAACAAGAAAACATAAAATATATGATTTAGTCGTTGCATTATTTAATGAAAATTGTATTTGCTTTCTTTTTTAGACTCATCTTCGTCTTTCTGAATATCTGAGAAATTATTGTGATGTATTTAAAAATTAGACTGCAATGTTTCATAAATTATTCTTACTTCATTGCTTTTTAATGTCTACTTATTGTATTACGTTTGATGCAAAGTTCTTAGGAGTAGATCTAATGACAAATGATAAATTATCTTGGAATTTACATATTGATAAAGTAATTAAAAAAGCTAACAAAGTAGGCCTATTAGACAACATACAAAGGAACTTTTACAAATTTTAATGTAATAAGGATATAAAACTAAAATTCTATCTCACATTAATTAGACATATACTAAAATATGCATAATTTTCTATATGAGATTTAAGATTTAAGAAAAAGATTTTTAAACAAGAAAACCATAAAAACTAAGTTTTTATTATACTCCCTTTATTTGCAAACTAAGTTTACCATCATGTAATTAAATAATTGATAGACTACTGCAATTGAAACGTACAGAAAAAATATCTGTGTCGCAAATCTCAAAAATATCTCCATACTCAGTATGAATTGTTCTAAAAATAATCTTAGCGCATATTTTTTTTCTAGCTTTGCGCCGAAAAAGTATAAAAAGTTTCACAGGCATTTTTAACGCGAAATCAAAATATTTCTTATACTTTCCTTTTAAGAAATGAATATTGTCATAAGTGTAGTATTATTAAGTCGTTTTAACTGAAAATTTGATAGGATGTATTGTTAGGCGCCCCAAATCTGCTGTCCAAATTTCAGCTCGATCGGACCACGGGAAATGGTCGAAAAATCGAAGCAAAGTTTTGCACCACGATTGACGGACGATTGCAGACATTGCAACTTAAAATAAAGGGAGTAACAAGAAAACCATAAAAACGAAGTTTTTATTATACTCCCTTTATTTGCAAACTAAGTTTACCATCATGTAATTAAATAATTGATAGACTACTTCAATTGAAACGTACAGAAAAAATATCTGTGTCGCAAATCTCAAAAATATCTCCATACTCAGTATGAATTGTTCTAAAAATAATCTTAGCGCATATTTTTTTTCTAGCTTTGCGCCGAAAAAGTATAAAAAGTTTCACAGGCATTTTTAACGCGAAATCAAAATATTTCTTATACTTTCCTTTTAAGAAATGAATATTGTCATAAGTGTAGTATTATTAAGTCGTTTTAACTGAAAATTTGATAGGATGTATTGTTAGGCGCCCCAAATCTGCTGTCCAAATTTCAGCTCGATCGGACCACGGGAAATGGTCGAAAAATCGAAGCAAAGTTTTGCACCACGATTGACGGACGATTGCAGACATTGCAACTTAAAATAAAGGGAGTAACAAGAAAACCATAAAAACGAAGTTTTTATTATACTCCCTTTATTTGCAAACTAAGTTTACCATCATGTAATTAAATAATTGATAGACTACTTCAATTGAAACGTACAGAAAAAATATCTGTGTCGCAAATCTCAAAAATATCTCCATACTCAGTATGAATAGTTCTAAAAATAATCTTAGCGCATAATTTTTTTTTTCTAGCTTTGCGCCGAAAAAAGTATAAAAAGTTTCACAGGCATTTTTAACGCGAAATCAAAATATTTCTTATACTTTCCTTTTAAGAAATGAATATTGTCATAAGTGTAGTATTATTAAGTCGTTTTAACTGAAAATTTGATAGGATGTATTGTTAGGCGCCCCAAATCTGCTGTCCAAATTTCAGCTCGATCGGACCACGGGAAATGGTCGAAAAATCGAAGCAAAGTTTTGCACCACGATTGACGGACGATTGAATACATTGCAACTTAAAATAAAGGGAGTAACAAGAAAACCATAAAAACGAAGTTTTTATTATACTCCCTTTATTTGCAAACTAAGTTTACCATCATGTAATTAAATAATTGATAGACTACTTCAATTGAAACGTACAGAAAAAATATCTGTGTCGCAAATCTCAAAAATATCTCCATACTCAGTATGAATTGTTCTAAAAATAATCTTAGCGCATAATTTTTTTTTTCTAGCTTTGCGCCGAAAAAAGTATAAAAAGTTTCACAGGCATTTTTAACGCGAAATCAAAATATTTCTTATACTTTCCTTTTAAGAAATGAATATTGTCATAAGTGTAGTATTATTAAGTTGTTTTAACTGAAAATTTGATAGGATGTATTGTTAGGCGCCCCAAATCTGCTGTCCAAATTTCAGCTCGATCGGACCACGGGAAATGGTCGAAAAATCGAAGCAAAGTTTTGCACCACGATTGACGGACGATTGCAGACATTGCAACTTAAAATAAAGGGAGTAACAAGAAAACCATAAAAACGAAGTTTTTATTATGCTCCCTTTATTTGCAAACTAAGTTTACCATCATGTAATTAAATAATTGATAGACTACTTCAATTGAAACGTACAGAAAAAATATCTGTGTCGCAAATCTCAAAAATATCTCCATACTCAGTATGAATTGTTCTAAAAATAATCTTAGCGCATAATTTTTTTTTTCTAGCTTTGCGCCGAAAAAAGTATAAAAAGTTTCACAGGCATTTTTAACGCGAAATCAAAATATTTCTTATACTTTCCTTTTAAGAAATGAATATTGTCATAAGTGTAGTATTATTAAGTCGTTTTAACTGAAAATTTGATAGGATGTATTGTTAGGCGCCCCAAATCTGCTGTCCAAATTTCAGCTCGATCGGACCACGGGAAATGGTCGAAAAATCGAAGCAAAGTTTTGCACCACGATTGACGGACGATTGAATACATTGCAACTTAAAATAAAGGGAGTAACAAGAAAACCATAAAAACGAAGTTTTTATTATACTCCCTTTATTTGCAAACTAAGTTTACCATCATGTAATTAAATAATTGATAGACTACTTCAATTGAAACGTACAGAAAAAATATCTGTGTCGCAAATCTCAAAAATATCTCCATACTCAGTATGAATTGTTCTAAAAATAATCTTAGCGCATAATTTTTTTTTTCTAGCTTTGCGCCGAAAAAAGTATAAAAAGTTTCACAGGCATTTTTAACGCGAAATCAAAATATTTCTTATACTTTCCTTTTACGAAATGAATATTGTCATAAGTGTAGTATTATTAAGTCGTTTTAACTGAAAATTTGATAGGATGTATTGTTAGGCGCCCCAAATCTGCTGTCCAAATTTCAGCTCGATCGGACCACGGGAAGTGGTCGAAAAATCGAAGCCAATTTTTGCACCATGCATTGACGATTGACGATTGCAGACATTGCAACTTAAAATAAAGGGAGTAAAAACATTACTAGTGAAGGGTGAAGGTGAATCACAACTTACAAGAGTAACACCAATATATAAATAACTAAAACAAGAATTACTAGTAGACAGAAAGGCAAAGATTAAAGTACTAATAATACATAATTCATTTAATTCTAAGAAATGCAAAACAATAACAACCTATTGCATTGCTCAGATAAACTAAGTACACAAAATACCCTTCTTATCCCTATGCGAGAACAAATACATATGAGTACTCTTTCGTCCCGTGGCATCCAGGCATGGAATGGGTTGCCTAAACAAACTTTAAACCAGTAACTTAACATAACACTAATCAACATGCAAGAATAGACTTTGACCACGGATGAGCGTAGAAAGTAATACTCTTCTTTATAGAATGAGCGTTTGTAAAGTATAAGATACGAAAAGGCCTAAGTATTTACATTCATACATACATACAGTGGTAGCACTTAGCACTAAATTTAATTAGAAGAATAGAATAAGTGATATTATTTTTCTACTGGTATTTTGTTCATCGAAAGGAGTTCTGCAGTTAGTGTCAAATGCTTGTAATTCATCTATTTCTTTTGTAGACGTTTCACGTCATTATCTTTTGTGGATATTATTGTCTTATTCAGGCCTGGATTAACCATTAGGCACACAAGGCACGAGCCTAGGGCACCAAGCGTTTGGGGGGGGGGGGGGGCACCACAAGACCTCAATAAAAATGTGTATATTGTAAAAGCTAAGAGCGGAAAATTAACGAATTATTTCGTTTCAGTTAGGCAACAGGTGGAACAGGATTTTACTGACACCATCAATCCTTTTGATAAGTCTATTATAGGCAGAGGCGTATTTAGGCATGTTATACATGTTCCTATGGAATAGGGGCCCCCACACAAAAGGGGCCCCCACACATTCGAAAATAAATTTTTTATCTTTTCTTGCGGCAATTACAACAGTCCTGTTGTAGAAGCGCATAATGAACAAATACTGTGAATGGGAAATCACATTTTATTGTAAAGTGACACTGGCATGGTCGAGTCCACGAGGGGGCCCTCACATAAATTTGGCCCTTGGGAACAGGGCCCCCACAATCCTAAATACGGCCCTAACTGTAGGCTGTTCTGCAAATCCAGACACTGCATTAGTGCTTGAAAATGGAATTTGTTGTGACCCATTTCAGTCTGCTGAAGATGATAATAAAGATGAAGATGATAAAGATGAAGATGATAAAATAAATCAAGCAGTAGATCCAGGACTGTGGATTGGCGTCTCCGCTGATGATGTGGCTTACTGGGTCGACTGTGGGCCCACTAATTGTCAGCATCATTATGGTCCCTTTGATAAATCTTGCCGTATTTATGTTTGAGGAAAAATAACAAGATATTGTTCTCAAAAACTCTTGTATGGCACAAAAGCAAATGGTGAGCAGCACAGGAGAGTTGGTTATTGTATTCACCATCCACGGGATCTGTGTACTACTGTGTTAGTAAACTTTTTACGTCTAAAGGTTCCACAAGTTTGGCTGATAAAAATGGGTTCAGTGACTGGAAAAATAACATTAAAGTTGATAATCATGAACAAAGTCTACTCATAAAGACTGCATGTTATATACATAGCTCGACGACAAGGCTCGGGTCTACTACTAAAGCTAGAAGAGCAAATAAATGAAGAGTACAGTTACTGGGAACATGTTTTGAGGCGAGCAGTAGCGGTTATTTGTGCTTTAGCTGAGCGTGGTCTGACTTTTAGAGGGACAAATGAAAAATCTGGATCTTTACAAAATGGAAATGATCTAGGGTTGCTGGAGTTGGACGGTCAGTTTGATCCATTTTTAGCATCACACAATGCGAAATATGGAAATTCTGGAAAAGGAAATCCTTCTTATTTATCCAAATCTGACAGGTTCGGCTCTAGGGTTTTTGACACCCTAGGCAAATTCTGCGCCCTCATTAAAGTGTCTTCGGCGGGAAGAAACTAAGTCTACAGTTGTTTTTTTAAGACAACTTAAATAAAACAGCCTTTACATTTCACTACCTAGATCTAGTAATTCGTTTGCATATGCTAGTACTAAAATTTAATTTAGTTTATATTTTTAAATCTCCAACTTAAAAAAACAAATCTTCAATTATGCGCCACTCCCCCTCAAACTTTGCGCCCTAGGCTGTCGCGTAGGTTGACTATATGAATAAGCCGGCACTGTCTGCTGATGATTGAGGCAGACTTGTTGCGCAAAAATATCTTTGATTATGTACTCAAAACCTTTGCCAGATCTAAGTCTCGAAAAAAGAACTTTAAAATGTAAATGTGTGCTCTCTCTCTCTCTGACTATCTCATCTATTAAAAAAGTTACAGTATTTGTGTGTATTATTATTACAAAATTAATTAACTATTAATTTTAATACAGAAATACCTTATTGTAGGTTTTATATACGTGATATCAGTACAAACATATATGTGTTAACAACTGTTTTTCTTTGTTAGTTTTTTTGCATAATATTGAACATACCGGCGGTTAGTGGAGGATCGGGGGCCCGGGGCAGAAGAGGCACCCATGTGGGTTTGTTCCTAGGGCACCAAGATGGCTTAATCCGGCCCTGGTCTTATTTCTTGTAAGTATAGGCTGTTTTTTTTTTCTATAATAATATTTTGTTTTGTTTTCTTTTGGTCAAGTAAGCATGTTCTTCATTGAATTATAGTTATTATCCTGGACATTGTATATATTTAATTTTAATATTAAAAATTACAAATATTGATAAGTTGTGGGATTGGTCTCCTGTCGAGGCTTGCAGTTTCTAAAAATCTTGTCATGCAAGATTATTCATGACTGCGCCCATAAAAATAAGCCTCTTCTCTTAAGAAACATTTCTTTTGTTTATTTTTTTTACTTCTTTTTTTACTGTTAAATAGTAAGCCCTGGGCATGTCTAATTACCTAAACAATGCTTTTCACCTCTGTTTCTCAAATAATTATTTTGCTAATTGTCTAGAGCCATTAAGATAAGAACAACAAGAGCACTAATTCACGTCATGTAGGTATTACTGAATCCACAAGTCCTGTTCGTAAAGCAGTTGACCAGTTAAGAGTTCACCTAGTATACAGTTTGTCATTAGACCGGCGCACATAGTTTATTTTATTCGGAGCAGTAGTTCATTTTGACACGGGGAGAATAAACGAAGAGGGAACAATTTAAAAATACTATGACCTATTTTACTAATTGCGTTGTATTTATTCCGTTAATCTAATTATTAGATGCGCATTTTTAAATTGCCGTTGTTCTGTATAAAAAAATTTAATATGTTTTTTGTAAATACTGTTTTAAATTCTACATGGACTGGAATGCAATTGAGAAAATTCTCTTCGTGATGTTTCTGTTATCTTGACATATTTGTGCATCCTAATGTCATCATTATTTCACAAATGACACGTGTCATTAATAGTGTACTTGTTTTCCACTTCATTATGTTCTCTGTCCACGTAACTCTTAATTCCTCTACCTCTATTCTAGTCTCTATTCTACCTCTATTCTCTATTCTATTCTCTATTCTACCTCTATTCTCTCCCCTAAACCAAGTCTTCAACCCCCCCTCTTCCCCCCACCCTTTCAGTCGATCGTATCCTTCTATTGAGTGACAATTATGTAGGCAATTTCCTGGTGACGACTGACTATAAAACCTTCATCTCACTGCTCAGTAGTTGCACACAATCAGCACAGAGTCCCTTTGTCTTGTATTGAGTTCATCATTTGGTTGCAGTCACTACTCCACAAGGTTAGTCATTATGTTGCTGTTGTATATTATTGTTTTAGTTTTATATTTTTTTACGTGTAGACTTACTACTCATTACCCTTCCGGTGAAAAAAAAAAGATTGGGGGGGGGGGGGGGACTATCGCGATATCGTTTAAATCGCCCTCGCTCAGATCTCGAGTTCGAATGGCAGTTACGAATTCGACTTTATTTTTAATACTTTATTATGACAACACAATAGTTATTGGTTACATCTTCTTTTTTTCATGTATTGTTGCCAGTTTTTTTCTCAACGTACTTGTTTGCCTGAATTGCTCTATTTAAAGTAAAACAAGCTAAATTTGTCGGCATTGCCTAAGGGAAAAAATTACATAGGCATATATAAACAGCTGGACTATCCATGGCTGAAAATAGAATACTAGTCTCTCGCGTACATCTAACAAATAATGATTAGATTTATTTTAACTTACTGAAAACTTTTTTAGGTAAGCTTTAATTCCTGAAATTTTTTTACAATCTTGAAAAAAAAAATAATATTAATGGAAATAAATTTAAAAAGTAGAAATAGAAAATGAAAATTCAGTGGGGAATCGAAACCTGGTCGCCCGCACGGCAATCGGATACGCTAACCACTCAGCTAGGGAGGACACATGCCGGAAGCGAGATCACACAAGTAAACTATGAGACGATAAGGTCACGTGTCTTTAAATTAACCGGCGGGGTGGGAATCCACACACACACACACTTTACTTTCTATAGATAGATACCATTATCTCCCTTTATAATAAACATTTTTTATTTTATATATATAGATACCATTATCTCCCTTTATAAAAAACATTTTTTATTTTATATAGATAGATACCTTATCTCCCTTTATAATAAACATTTTTTATTTTATATAGATAGATACCTTATCTCCCTTTATAATAAACATTTTTTATTTTATATAGACAGATACCTTATCTCCCTTTATAATAACAAACATTTTTTATTTTATATAGATAGATACCTTATCTCCCTTTATAATAAACATTTTTTATTTTATATAGATAGATACCTTATCTCCCTTTATAATAACAAACATTTTTTATTTTATATAGATAGATACCTTATCTCCCTTTATAATAAACATTTTTTATTTTATATAGATAGATACCTTATCTCCCTTTATAATAAACATTTTTTATTTTATATAGATAGATACCTTATCTCCCTTTATAATAACAAACATTTTTTATTTTATATAGATAGATACCATTATCTCCCTTTATAATAAACATTTTTTATTTTATATAGATAGATACCTTATCTCCCTTTATAATAAACATTTTATATTTTATATAGATAGATACCTTATCTCCCTTTATAATAACAAACATTTTTTTTTTATATAGATAGATACCATTATCTCCCTTTATAATAAACATTTTTTATTTTATATAGATAGATACCTTATCTCCCTTTATAATAAACATTTTTCATTTTATATAGATAGATACCTTATCTCCCTTTATAATAAACATTTTTTATTTTATATAGATAGATACCTTATCTCCCTTTATAATAAACATTTTTTATTTTATATAGATAGATACCTTATCTCCCTTTATAATAAACATTTTTTATTTTATATAGATAGATACCTTATCTCCCTTTATAATAACAAACATTTTTTATTTTATATAGATAGATACCTTATCTCCCTTTATAATAAACATTTTTTTTTATATAGATAGATACCTTATCTCCCTTTATAATAACAAACATTTTTTATTTTATATATATAGATACCTTATCTCCCTTTATAATAAACATTTTTTATTTGATATAGATAGATACCTTATCTCCCTTTATAATAACAAACATTTTTTATTTGTGCTTATATTTTATTTCAACCATATATATATTTTTTTCAATATTGTATTTCCGGTCTCATTTGGATTGTTGCATTCATATGTTCTAGAATATTCTAGATAATCTCGCTTTTGTTTCCATCGGTTTATTGTCTCTTTATTCTTTAATTTTATGCTTTTCATATTTTCCCATTTCAGTATAAGATACAATGGCTTTCGTTGCGATACTGGCTTTTCTTTTGGTGCTAGGTGAGTGCTTAATGGTTATTTTCTTCATTTTTTAAATGACTTTCAGCTCTATTTTATCATTGCAAGTAACTTAAGCTAGACGACAAAAATTAAAAAGTTAAGTAAAGATTTTAAGTACCAAACTATACATATTACTTATGATTATTTCATTTATTTTTTTCAGCTGCTCCATCCTTACAGCAAGGGGTAAAACCATTAATTTAACAAAATTTATATATCTTTAAAAATATCAATTGTATACTTAAATTTTACACTCATTCGGTTTTAGTTAATTTAGCGATGTATTTAAAAGTAACTTAAAAATGTTAACATAGTAAAACAGTTTTTATTTATATAAAATAAAATAAAATGTTATTCAAGCTTTAATTAATTTTTTTTTCTAGGGACGTGGCGGAATTAGGTAAGCTATTCCCTTTTTACAGTAACACTATAGATAAAATACAACAGATAACTTATAAATTTTAATGTACAATTTTCACTAGAAATATAATAATAATGGTGTAGATAATAATACATCTATATAATTTTAAATTGCACATCTGTGTGTGTGTATGACCAGTTTAGTTTGAAAACTATACTTATGACATTTAAGATTTGTATTGATGTTTATAGCCTGCAAATAACTTAGAACTGGTATGAATATACACTCACTATAAAAAGCAATTATAAATAAATAGCTATAATGAATAGTAAAATATTACTTTTTCAATTCATGTTATTAAAAAAAATTACTGCTTGTATTACAGAGACCATGCTTACTGCTATGGCCAATGTAATGACGCTTACAAAAAGAATCCCAATGATTACAGAATAATTGACTGCAACTGTAATGGGTACAATTTCCCTGGGCACAGTAAGTTATATATATAACTAGCTTTACCCGGCGTTGCCCGTGGTAAAAATGTTATTGAAGTGCAAATTCTTTAGACTTTCAATTAAGTTTATTGATCTGCATTGTATTTTGTTGATAAATGACTATATTAAATTTATTACAAATTACTTCAGTGTTTATATTTCTTTATTCGGTAACATTTAATGTTTTCTAAAAATCTGTATTTTAACTTTTCTAATAGTATGTCAATGTTTCTTAATGTGTGTTTAAATTTTTCAGACAACTGTGGACGTATTGACCATAACTGCATCGCCGATAGCTATAACCAACATCAAAACGACTACGCCTGGTCATATGACCACCACACAAATAAATGCCAGAAAATCATCGTGCACAGAAGGTGTACCGACAGCTACACACCACAAAGAAACATTTTCCAGGGCTACCAACAGTGTGCCAGAGCCTGTGAGCCAAACAGAGGTTACTAAATGGATATGCCTACTGGACACTGAATAGATACGCCTACTGGACATTGAATGGACACGCCTACTGGATATTGAATGGACACGACTACAATTAAATCAATGGGGAACACACCTTCTCAACAAAAATATAAATCATACTATATTCCAAGTTATACATTAATTTATACGGATACATTAATTGTGTTTTTGTATTGTAGGCTAGTTTAAGATCATCATAAAATGTGAATGTTTAAATTCTTATAACCCTTAAAAAGGTCGCTTGTATTAATAAATTGAAATTTAATAAATTACATTGTTTAATTATATATAGAAATTTGTGTTTTCTTCCATAAATTTACATGGTGTCATGGTTTGTTATAAAGTACGTAACTATTTATGTATAAATGTATATTCTAATTTGAACATTTCTAACAGAACGTCCCGGAGCTTAAAAAGTAAAGTTTAAATTTTAATTGTATAACCTCTTAGTAAAGTAACATTTCTAAGGTCCTCTTATACATTATCTTATACATTATAGACACTCCTTCTATTAAGAATATTATTGTGTACTACGCTCATCCGTGGTCCGAGTCTAGTCATTTTTATGGTAAAGGAATAGTACTTATATGCTCATGGGGAATGTTGCTGCTTACGCAATATATTGTGTAGGATTTGCCTAATGAAACTCATAAAAGCTGCATCGTTATGAGTCAGTTGTGACACACGCAGTAACATTGTCAGAAAGAGATCATTAATTATTTCTTCTAATTAAAGATTGAAAACATGAACACAATAGTTGTAAGGTGCTTCTTCGAAAGCGGAAAGTATTATTTGCTGGAGGAAAATTTGCTGGTTTAAGACGAGCATGTGTATGTGCTGGTTTAAGACGAGCATGTGTATGTGCTGGTTTAAGACGAGCATGTGTATGTGCTGGTTTAAGACGAGCATGTGTATGTGCTGGTTTAAGACGAGCATGTGTATGTGCTGGTTTAAGACGAGCATGTGTACGTATAGCAGCCAACCTCAGTCTTGCTATTGCTAGTGTCTGCTCCTGGATGATGGAAAACAGACTTAAGATGAACGAAGACAAAACGGAGGCAATTCAAATCGGAACTCTGAGTAAAATCGCCAAAGTTGAGGACTTGGAATCATTGGTGGTCTTAAACTGCCATATCCCCTTTGCAGACAACGTAAGAAACCTGGGTGTCATCCTCGATCCACAGTTGTCTTTTGATGCCCACATTGGAAATCTATGCAGAGGCCTTTATCTACAGCTGCGTAGACTTGGTCAGATACGGCCCTATTTGTCACTCGAGTCAGCAAAGAAACTTGCGTCTGCCTTTATACTGTCACGCCTCGACTACTGCAATGCTTTGCTTATCGGGCTACCTGAAGATAAGATCTCCAAATTACAGCGAATACAAAACAGTGCCGCTCGCCTAGTCATGCGTAAGTCAAGGCGAGATTCTGTGACAGTTCTCCTTCGTCAGCTCCATTGGCTCCCCGTGAAAGCCAGAATCGAGTATAAAGTGGCGCTATTTTGCCATCAGTGCATTTTTAATAACGAGTTTCCATCCTATCTCAAGGAACTAATAACACCATATGTCCCTCAAAGAACACTTCGTTCTGCCAACTCATCGCTTATGGAAGAGCCCCGTTTCTCTCTGATGACCGTTGGCCTTAGAGCCTTCTCAGTATCCGGTCCGAAGGTGTGGAATCTTCTTCCCATTCAACTCAAGCAAACAAGCTCCATTGATTCCTTCAAGAAGAACTTAAAAACTCATTATTTCAATATTTATCTCAGTTAACATGCTTTAGAGCCCCACTGTCTTACTTATATGTTAGGTCGGTTATTTTGTTTTAGTTGTTTGATTTGTTCTATGTTTGTAATGTTTTGAATCATCATTTAGTTGTTTTTCTTATCTCTTGGCCTATAGATTGTACCTGTGTTCTTTAATTTTGTTATGTTAAATGCGCTCTGAGCTTACAGTATGTTTGTTGGCAGCGCTATACAAATGTCATCATTATTATTATGTGCTGGTTTAAGACGATCATGTGTATGTGCTGGGCTCTACCGTTTTCTTAATTATAAGTTTATATGGTTTAAAAAAAATGTTTTTTTATTCGAATTTTTCTGTTTTTCACAAAACAATTTTTTTTATTATTTCTCCCTGAAAAAAAAATATATCGTAATAACCGCTATTTAGTTCTTATATAAAAAGTAAAATAAGTAAATACAATTACTTACATAAACCTTTCATATGTACTTTAAAAAAAAAGTTAATGCAGTTGTAGTTATAAATTAAACAAACTGCCTTCAATCATTTACTGTCCCTGGAGGATGCTAGTATAGGGATAGACAGACTTAGGGTATGTTTTTAAATATAGTGTTTGCGTTAATTTGATTGAAAATCCAATACCAATTATTGGCAAAAGCTAGATGAATGGTACTAATATCTCTTATTCTTATAGAAACTTATTATATTTTTTTAGGTGCACGCCATTTAATATTGAGAAAGTGTTTACCTTCAATATTTGAAAACTGGTGCTAAAACTAGTACGAGTGTTAAATTGTAGGCCTTTAAAAAATATCAAATTCAAAATGTAATTGAAACTGGAATTAAATACTCATATATATATATATATATATATATATATATATATATACAAATAAAAGTCTAAAACATATTCTAGTATAAAAAAACAGATTAAAATAATACAGAACGGAGTTACAAGTAATGAGACCAAAAGACATTTAAGACGACCAAGAATCGTATATAGTTGCCAGCCTGACCTTCGGGAGACCAAAGGTCGGCAAACTTTTAATAATTGCGTGCCAAAGTAGAATGTTTAATTCCTTCAGCGTGTCAAGAGCCTAACAGTTAGCCTGCTTAATTAATTAATTTCTTGTAAAATATACTTAACCCATATTTGACATTTGCACTCTCCCAGAGTGCAATGACTTGCTTCCATTTTTGTTAGCTTGCATAAAGCCTTTTTATTATATATTTAAAATAGTGGCTTTTTTCTATCCTGGACATATTTCTTTATGTTATTTATCAGCTTAAAAGTAATTTCCATTGAGTAGTTTTTTGTAGCTCGAATTTAAAAAAAACAACCTAAAAACATTTTGTTCTACTTGAAATAGGTATGTAAAAAAAATTATTACGTAATTAAGGCAAATAAGATATGTTTTTAGATAATTTAATCTATTCTGAATCCCATGATTATAAAATTGTTACTTGACTAGAAAAGTTCCATTGAACTTCAGATTGAAATATAACTGCACTCCTGGAGAGTGCTGGGACACGAGAGAGGTACGGGGTTTTTAAGAGAAATGCACTCTGGGGGAGTACAAATGTCAAATACAGTATCAAAATATGCAAACTATTATGGACCTCTATATGATTGACTATTATTACGACTCGTTAAATCGGATTCAATGAATATAGTTGTATCTTTATTAGAAGTCTCTAGATTCTGCTAATCTGTAGCCCAAGCTAGGGGTTCCTTGACTGACAGGTCTATGCAGTAATGTAGTTATATTCGTGATAATTATCTTCAACACCTTTCTCAACAACGATAGATCAAACAACTCCAGTTGTTGAATAAACAATTTTATTTAAATTGTAGACTCAATATAAACGATCAATAAACTTCATCAACTGGTGGCAACATAAGTATCAATAAAATGGCATTATATGTACATGTATGAATATAGCGACTTCACTCGACAAACTTCTGAACTGAACTAACTTTAAGGAGGTCGGGACTTTACAAAGAAAACTATCATCGAAGATTCTACAGGGTCTTAATACGCATTTTAACCTCTTTCTCTATAATTACTACGATCCAGAATTATCCTCCAATTTCCACGGGATTTGAACGAATTATTTTATTTAAACTGCCCTCAGGGCATAAAGGTCAAACCTTGGTCGCTTTGGACTCTGATACGCACTTGTTAAGAGGTCAATGCCTTACTACGTCATTCATTTATGACCGATATTCGTAACATCCCCCCCCTTCTAAAGTTTTATAATTATTTCCTTTACATTTTAACCATACGAAAAATGTTAATTTTAAGGAATAATTATAAAAGAAAATATTCCGGGAAAAACAATACAGTTCAATTGGCGATCCCAATAATTCAATCGAACTGATAACAATAACATAATAATATATGCAATATAAATTCATCTTATCAAATGGCTTAACTACAGTCATTCAATCATTCAATTTTTAATTCAAAACAATGGACAATGAAATTGTTTATCTAAATCTTGTATACAAGAAAAATACATAATCATTCTTAATAGATATAATATAATACAAGTTAATAACTTCTATTACATGAACATTCCCAGTAATAAAAACTCTCTCGTCCATTTAATTATAAACTAATATCTTTTACAATTTGTAATTATACAACAAAAGAAAAATCACTTAATGTCTATTCAGACACGACTTATTTTTTCATAAGGAGAAAAAAAAACAAACGCTCTTGATGAAAAAATACTACTAGACCTGACCTAATTACACGTTACAAAAATTATTGCTCGTGTAGACAGTATTTTTTTTTTTACATGCTGGTAGGCCGACTAACACATTAGACAACTGTCTGTGACGCGACCCAAAATGTAGGTCAATTCCGCCTTTCTCTCTCTCTCTCTCTCTCTCTCATTCTCAATTGATTTTAACAATGTTGACATCGCTATGCAAATTTACCTCATCACAGCCTAGGTCAAAAAATATTGCTACGCGATTAAATAGTTATCGTAACTAAATGAGCATTATTTAACATCTATCATCTCAAAATCAAATTCATTTATATTATTTTGAGAACATTAAACATAGTCTGTTCACGAATTAAAATAGTTTATAGCAAAAATCATTAAAAATATTTCAATTTCTCATTTTACCATGACCTTTCGACGTCATTATTTTCTTTTTTTTTAAAAAAAGAGTTCACATCGTAGCATTCTATCTTTCATGCAGACATGGATTTACTTGAAACAAACTTGGTTAATTTACTTAATTAACTATCAATCAAAGCAGATTATATTATCTTCATACAATCTTAGTACTAAATAGTAAGTACTTATTTTCTTTAGATTACATCAAAGACATTTCAAATACAATATTATTGAAGTAGAAAAGAGTTAAGCATAGGCTACTATTAATTTTTTTCATAGCGAAATCAATGTAACAATTTATGTACAAAACAAACTGCTGGTTTGACTGGTGTGGTAAAACATTTCATTTCCAATCTTTTCAGTGGTGTACATTGCTCTTTTCCATTTTCCACAAAAGGTTTTATTCATAGGTTCTAGGTTCCTGTTACTTTCACAGTGTTCAGGTCTACCCAGTCTTTTGCTTGTCAAAACAATTCATTCAATCTATTTTAACTAATACAAAAAAAAAATATAGATTAGTTTTACAATCTTGACATGAAATCCTTAATTAATAATACATTTGTTGAACATTGGTGTGTCAACATTATAAATTCTTAACCATGACATTCTCAACCATTCTGGTTTACAGTGTCAAGTCAGTGGCACATATCCTAAATTTATACAAAACAAGGATAAGTTTTATTTTACATTAGTTTCACTTCTGGTCTGCTTTTCATGTAACAGTATCCTAAAAGTGAAAAATCAAATATAATACAATTCTTGGAATTCTTTTTAGTCATAGTTCTGTCTTGCTGCAACTATTTTTACCCTACATTATCATACATTCAATGATAATAGAACAAATGAATAAATTCACATAGAAGAAATTTGCATACTGACTCAGTGCAATATTTCAACAACAGTACATGATAAAATAAATTTCCATAGTACAATCATAAAACATTTCTCAATACTTTAGTGATAGACAAATTCTCTTTTCTTAAAACCATTTACATCTTTTTCAATCAAATTATCCTCTCTGCCAAATGTTTCAATTATCATTTCCAGAGATTCTCAAACATATCTTATAATCAGTCCACATTTATAATGTCCTCTGATTTAGAAACCAATTCTGCGGATAAAACTGATCTTTTTCTCTTATAGCAATTATTTTAAATGCTCAACCTAACAAGTTTGTTTAGAAATATCACACTATAATGATATTTACTCTAACAATACTTTTACTCAGTCCTTTTTCTTCACAAGTAAGGGATTTAGTTTTAAAATAGTAAGTTTGGTAACTAACTATCAGTGAATCTGTCATTCAATTCATCCTGAACTCCAGGCATAAATTTTACAAATAAGAGTAACAATGTTAACAACATCAAGCTTATTCCAATTGTTTTCAGAAGGTAAGGCTTTATCATTTTCAAATGATATAATATATTTGCCTTTCTTTCATCACACAACAATGGCATCTGCATGTGAGCAGTGTACAATTTTTTTCTAACAAACACAGTTATGTCAGACAAAAAATATATGTACTTATCTAGGTACTTGCTCAGCCCAAGGAGATCCAATTCGGTCTGCCATTCCTCTGGAAGTAGTTTGAGTGGTCCTTGGACAGTGGGTCCAAAGATTGGTCCATAGGCTCCTCGACTTTCCGGATGGGATTCAGTTGACATCTCCTGCTCCAGGCATAAGTTCTTTAGGACTGGATTGAAGAGTTCCGGGGCGAAGTTGGTCCTTCGATCTGTCGGTATGGATTGTGGTAACCCATAGCTTTTGATAGTTTCGGTCCAGCTCTCCGCACTCGTTTCTTCAGTGATGCTCCTCAAATCTTCATCTGTACCGGCAACTGCAGGTTTGCATTGTTGTTTGAGCATGCTGTGGTCTATCTGTTCATAGACATCAGTAGTAGGATTTTCTTTCTCGTCGACAGCTTTCTCATGCAACGGTAGCAACTCTGGGTCTACTTTCTGTTCAGCAGTCAATTCATTTTGTGATGACTTCTTTGATTGTTCATTTCCTTTCGGACAATCTTCACTCATGGAGAAAATAGTAGTATCACGTTCCACTTCTTCTTCCTCTTTCTTCTCTCGTGGGAGAATTTCTTCTTTCTTTTTCTTTTCTTGTGAGATAATTTCTTCTTTCTTTTTCTGTGGTGTCATACCTTTTATGACATCACCTACAGGATAAAGTTCTTTTTCTTTTCCTGTCTCCACAATAGGACTAGGGTCTGGATTTTCCTTTACAATCAGTTCAGGTCTCACCCTCCCTTTCGCCAAATCATTTGCTAGGATAACGGATATGCCCTCAACAGGAAGTTTTGATATTACTCCAACTGTCACATATCCTGTCACCAAGCCAGATGATAGGTATATCCTATGTAGAGGTTTTTCTTCTTTCCATTCAAAACCTCTCAATAGGACAGTCTGTCCTGTCAATGTATTATCATTCAATGGTAATACATCTTTAAGCAGCAGTGTTAATGATGCTCCTGTGTCTCGTAATATTTTTACGGACTTCAGTGGTCCTTCCTTTTGTAAGGCCACACAACCTTCACTAATGAACGGTTGAAAACTGCACAGGGTCTCTGTGTCAATTTTATTCTTCCCTTGACCATGACTTTCGGGTGTTGTTTCATCTTTCGATGACTTCAGACTCTTTTCCGAGTCAAAAATACTTTGGTCTACTTTTTCGTCTCTGTGGACTTGGACAATTAATCCAATAGTAGCCATTCTGTATTTATAATCAGGATATTTATCCTCATTATCTTCAGTTGTAGATTTCTCTACCTTCTGACTTTTGCTCTCAGGCAAATCCACCCTCAGTTTTTCTGGTTTAGAAGAATCTTTCTTCGAATTCAGTTCGTTTGTATTTTCGCTTTCTTGTACATTCTGTATTGGTTTATGGCTTGCACACATGACCACTTTGTTAGGTCTTTTGTTGCTTCGTATACTCCAACAGTCTTCTATGCTATGTCCTGTCCTTTTACAAAAAGTACATTGGACGTTTTTGTTGATAGGTTTTTTATTAACATCATTTTGTTTCACAAAATGCTCTTTTTCACGATGTTGTTGTTGTGTGTTTTCTGCTGGCCGTTGTGGCCTATTAACATTCTTTCCATCAGCTGTCCTATGACACAATGTGTACTGTTCAGCTAAATCAGCAGCCTTATGTGGGTCAGTGATATCACGCTCGGATAAATACATTCTTATATCCGGCCTCACTTTGTTAATAAAATCCTCTAAGAGAATGATATCTTTCATTTCTTTTAATGTGGAGATATTTCTGGATTTTATCCACTGATCCATTAGCTTTTCTTCTGCTCGAAGGAAGTCTAAGTGTGTTTGGTAAGGGGACATTGTGTACTGACGGAACCTTTTCCGATAACTTTCCGGTATTTGGTTATAGGCTTTAAGTACAGTATCTTTAATGATTTCATAATCATTTAAATTCTCCTCTTTTAACAATAGAACACAATCTCTTGCCCTTCCCTGAGTAAAAGCTGTTCTGACTAATATTCCCCATTTATCTTCTGGGAACTTAAAATCTCTGCAAGAAATTTCAAAGGTCTGGAAGAAATTAGCTATTTCACTTTCTTTATCAATGTAGGTAGGGACTAGCTTTTTCCATCTGGCCATCTCTACATCATTATGAGATTCTTTTTTAGTTGCTCCTATCTTTGCTAGCTCTATTCTTTCCTGACTTTCTCTTTGACTTTTCTTATCTTCCATCTCAAGACGTTTTTCTTCTATCTCACGATCAAAACGTTTTTGTTCCATCTCCATTTCCATCCGTTTCATTTCTAACTGAAATCTAAACTGTTCGGACATAGATTTCGACGTCTGACCTTCAACTTGATATCCCTCCGCGCTTGATTCTACTTTCAACTTGCCACTCGCAATCAACACATCTTTTATCTGCTGTGTCAACACAGTCCTCGATGGTGTAGTTTCAGTAACTTCTATCTTTAAGATCTCAGCGATCTCTTTTAACTTCTTTATTGATAAAGTTTTCAGAACTTCTTCTTCTGGATTTTCAATAAATTCCATTCTTTAGTTAAGAGATTTATAAAGTGGTAAATTTTTCCAACTTACGTTTTTCCAATCGGAAGAATAATTTCAGCGTTCTTAGGCTTGCTCAGTAGGTCACTGCTCCAACACACAACACAACACAACTTGAATATATGCTTCACTATACAACTATATCGGACGCAAGCCCGCAAACTATTATGGACCTCTATATGATTGACTATTATTACGACTCGTTAAATCGGATTCAATGAATATAGTTGTATCTTTATTAGAAGTCTCTAGATTCCGCTAATCTGTAGCCCAAGCTAGGGGTTCCTTGACTGACAGGTCTATGCAGTAATGTAGTTATATTCGTGATAATTATCTTCAACACCTTTCTCAACAACGATAGATCAAACAACTCCAGTTGTTGAATAAACAATTTTATTTAAATTGTAGACTCAATATAAACGATCAATAAACTTCATCAACTGGTGGCAACATAAGTATCAATAAAATGGCATTATATGTACATGTATGAATATAGCGACTTCACTCGACAAACTTCTGAACTGAACTAACTTTAAGGAGGTCGGGACTTTACAAAGAAAACTATCATCGAAGATTCTACAGGGTCTTAATACGCATTTTAACCTCTTTCTCTATAATTACTACGATCCAGAATTATCCTCCAATTTCCACGGGATTTGAACGAATTATTTTATTTAAACTGCCCTCAGGGCATAAAGGTCAAACCTTGGTCGCTTTGGACTCTGATACGCACTTGTTAAGAGGTCAATGCCTTACTACGTCATTCATTTATGACCGATATTCGTAACAATATATTTCTTCATATTTTTATCAAATAAACAGTTGTGACGCTTGTACTATATAACATACTGCATAGTTAAAATGCACTTAAATCATTAACAACATAGATATGATAAATCATGTAGAATAATTACCTTTTTCAGTGTACGAAAAAGTTATACAATAAACAATGGGTTAACAATGTTGGATATAGATCAGGAGATAATAAATTTCACTGTTTATATAACACCACCTGATGATAGATCTGTAATGATGGTCATAGTAAGGAATAAGGTGACCACTTGGATATTTTGTCCAGTCTTATGTGTGTACTGCTGAGCGGTAAGGATTCCTTGGACTAGGCGGTACTGTTGTGATGGACCTGATCTGCTAAATAGCTGAACTTTCTTTCAACTGGACGTTTGATAACTCCTTTCTCACTTACATTGCATTGCTGCTAAGGGTGTTGGAGCCACTGGGACTATAAAACAGAAATGCCCCTTACAAGATGCGTCTATCTTTGTTAAAGGTATCGAGGTTTAAATAATTTTCAACTGGACACAACTTGCTTATGGCAAAAAAAACTGCGACCCTGTTCTACCAGCAGGACAATCGAGGAGATAGTTTTGTCAACAATGACAACACATCATGAATGATCAACCTGACCTAAACAGACAGTGCGATGCCACAATGGGAGACGTGGATAGGGATAACCAAAACATCACAAAGTACACATTTCTGTGAGAACCGAAAAGTGGTGTTGGCCTTTTGTCTTTCATACCTAAGAGATTGCTTTGTAGAATGTCTGGTTACTACACAGGAAAGGGCATGCTGCAGAAGTTATTGAGCTTTTGGCATCACAAAGTATCCAATAGTGTCTGGATGTCAGCATGATGAACGGTAATCCAAGGAATCTACCAACTACATCACACCTACACCACAGTTTTCTAGGGTCAGCGACAGGGTCATGTTAGATATGAATGGACATTTTTCTTTTGACTCCAGTGTACAAAAAAGGTTTGCAAAATGACGTCGCAATACTAGAAAAATATGTCTGAAATATAATGTTCGACTTCTCCTGCATTGTTTCAACCTTTATCATGGCGTTGTCTATTGCCCATACACAAAGATTAACTAATAAGAGTAAACTCGATGGATACATACTAATTGTCAATTTAAATGTATTTTCATTCTTCAAGAAGAAGCCTAATAAAAAATAAGTATGTTAAACAGTTTTTTGAAAAACACAACAACTGTGTTTCGGTTATATGTTGTATTCAATAAAAGAAAATGGGACATAACATCCATAAAATAAATAAATAAATGTCTCTGTTCTGATTTATCTATTTCTTTTGTTTTATTCTTCCAATACAAAAATAACGTATTCAATACGTTCATTAGCAAGCATGTAATGTATTTATCATTAGAAAATCCCATACCCCTCTCTTGTCCATGGCACTCTTCTGGAGTGCATCTCAACAAAACTACACGTACCCATTCGTGTCCCTGCACTCTCCCAGAGTAACCCCTTGAATCTTTTGAAGAAAACAAAAAGCAATCAAAACACATGTATATACCCACTTTTTTATGCATTCTAACTAGAAAAAACGCAAAAAACACAGAAAAAGTCATTCGGATATACCCTTGGGCATTAATGGGTTAAATTGCCTTTTGGTGTCTTCACGTGCCATTAAAAATGTATCTACTTGCCAAGTGGGGCACGCGTGCAATAGGTTGCCGACACCTGTTCTATACCAAAGGTAGGCAACGTATGGAACGCGTGCCAAACTTAGCACACAGAACGATTTTAAATGGCACGCGAAAGACCTCTATGAGGTTTTTTTATTGATAAAAAATCAACATTTTCCAGTACTGATTGAGGAAAACTTGCTGTTGAAGCCGATGTTTTCTGAAAGACACATCAACACATTTCAGTGAGTTGAACTAGTATTTAGAAGGACAACTGGAATGAATTTGCATTAAAACCGAACATATCTTCCGTGAAATCAATTTCAAAACATGTAACTACATGTACATCGCCTGAGTGAGGAACCGGACATCTTAAAAATATGGACCGAGTACTATTCAGAACTGTATAATGACAATATCACTATAGATCCAGATATACTAAACGTCCCTCCAGGCAATGACTAAGACAATTACCCTATCCTCCGTACAGAAATGGTAGCAGCTGTCCAAGCACTTCAAAAAGGAAAGGGTTCAGGAGTTAGTGAAAGCAGGAGGGGAAGCCATGGTAAATGTCTCATTGAACATTTGCAATAAAATATGGACAACTGGTAACTGGCCTAAACCATGGATCCAGACGCTCATCATCTCCCTCCCCAGCAATGCAACCTACAATGCCAGAACTACCGCTCCATCAGCCTAATAAGCCACCTAAGTAAGGTCATGCTCAAAATAATTTTTAATCGACTCAGACCTTATTCTGAACGAATCATTGCGAAAGAGCAGGCAGGCTTCAGGCAGGGGCGTAGTACCACAGAGCAGATCTTTAACCTACAAATACTATATGAGAGGCATGCGCAACATCAACAACACTTGTGCCATGTATTTGTTGATGGGTCTGGCACGCTGCCCTAAGGGCCACTATGAAACAGTAAAACATTAATGACAACCTGACAATGCTGATACGCAGCCGCTATGACAGAGACACCAGTGCAGTTTTCTTCAACAACAACATTGGAGATATGTTTAGGACTTCCGTTGGAGTACGACAAGAATGCTTGCTATCGCCAACTCTATTCAACATCTTCTTGGAGAGAATCATGTCGGATGCACTGGAATATCATGAAGGGACAGTCAGCAAAAATGACACAACGATCACCAACCTTCGATTTGCAGATGATGTAGATGGACTCGCCTGGAGTGAGGAAGAATTAGCCAATCTAGTAGAGCGTCTGGACAAAACTTCCTCATGCATGCAGATCAGTGCCGAAAAAAAAAGAATGAATGACAAGTAAGACCAACGGCATCACCACGCAGATCAAGATTGGTGAACAGAGTTTGGAAACAGTAAGCAGCTTCAAGTACCTAGGAGCTATTGTATCCGAAGAGGGCTCCAAACCAGAAGTAATGTCCAGAAGTGCCCAGACAACAGCATCACTAAAGAGGCTCAAGACGATATGGAAAGACAAGAACTTAGCTCTCAGCATCTCCATTTTCTTATATGCTTGTGAGTCATGGACAATAAAATAAACGCCATGGAGATGTGATGCTTCAGAAACCTGCTCGGTATATGCTATAAAGACCATATCTCCAATGAGCAGATACGGAAAAGAATAATGCAGGAAATTGGACGTTACGAAGACCTGCTGGCCACATTCAAGAAAAGTAAACTAGAATGGTATGGCAACATAACGAGAACCAACGAGCTTGCCAAAACCATTCTGCAGGGCACCACCAGGGGAGGGAGAAAGACAGGACGACAAAGAAAATGATGGGAGGATAACATCAGGGAGTGGACAGGAATAAAACTGTGCGACGCATTGAGAAAGGCTGAGAGATAGGGGGAGTGGAGGAGGCTGGTGTACATGTCATCTGTAGCACCCCAACTGTCCAACAGACTTCGGAATATGTAGAATGTACGACATCCCTATATTAATACATATATTAAGATATATAATTTCTATAATTATTAATGTTTAAAATATAAACTCCTTAAGAAATGGACAAACTATTAATGCAGGAAAGGTTTACTTACAACTGTTTAACGTAAATTATATTTTAATCTTCTAATACTTACATCTTGTATGAATACCATAATGTTGTTTTTATATAAAGAAATAATAATTCGTCAGTAATATCCAAGACTCCAATAAGATGGACCGCTTCCTCTATTTCTAGAGCTTATATTTATGTTCTTTTTCCGTGCGCATCAAATAACGCTGTCTTAAATGACTTCAACGCTCCTACGTTTGCCTAAATGTTTCTGCTGTATAAAGAAAAGAAACAAATAAAAACAAACTACTTCATTCATGGTAAAGAACTAACTCAAACTAGCAATGCTAAGTATCTAGGAGTAATAATAAATGATAAGTTATCTTGGAACCCTCATATTGATGAAGTAATTAAAAAATCAAACAAAACATTAGGATTCATAAAAAGAACTTTTAATAATAATAATAATATTTGTCAACAAATATAATGTAAGCTTAGATCGCTTTTAACATACAACTAAGAACACGGTTATTAGTCTACTCTGGGCCAGGAGATAAAGCTATTCAAAAAATACATTTTTATGAATGTTCTAAATGATGTTAAGTTACTCGTTTTTCTGGTTTGTTCAGGTAACTCATTCCATGCCAGAATGCCACTCGGGAAGAAAGAGTACTTATATGCATTTGTTCTCGTATAAGGGATAAGGAAAGTATTTTTGTCTTTATGTTTATCTGAGCTTTGCAACAGGTTGTTATTGGGTTGTATTTCTAAATTAGAGATTGGCACACTGTTAGCAAAAGGTTGCCGACCCCTGCTCAAGACCACGGTTTTCGGTTGTTACTTATTGAGGAAACAAAGCATAGTAAGCACCGACAATACATAATGATGAACAAATGTAAACAAAACCAGAGTGAAATATTCCTCATGTTTGCATTTTATTGCATGCAGCATGCTCATCGCACTTTAACAAAAAAAAAAATGTTTAACAGTTACAATTCAGAGACCAGTGTTGTAGTTGGATTAATTTCTTTAGATTATTCTTAATGGGAAAATTGGAAAAAATAAAGGAAATCGTCAGTGTCTGAGATCGAGATGCTGGACGTTTGGTTTAAAAATCAAAAATCTATTTTCAAAACTTTAAAACCAATTGACATGGTGCCCCACGATTTGATTTAAAACCATATTTGAGTCACACAAAACAATGCCTTAAGAATAAGTGCATTGTAAACAATAGTTTGGCATCTACCTATTGTGTTTATAAATCAAAAAAATCACTGGCGATCGTAGCACAGACAACATCGAATGCAAAATGTTAAGTCACAATTCACGCGAATCTTCGGCACATTCTTTTACGTTCTTGAGACCAAAAAGCTGGATTTTCCCCACAGATGCTGAACGTACCGAACAGAAAAACAGACCGATAGACAACGTATCTAGACTTTTTTTCATTCTCTATAAATATTCAATTCATTTTAGCA
Source organism: Anisus vortex (assembly GCA_949126835.1). Taxonomy (NCBI): domain Eukaryota; kingdom Metazoa; phylum Mollusca; class Gastropoda; family Planorbidae; genus Anisus; species Anisus vortex. The sequence continues at coordinate 39,740,313 of OX421495.1, forward strand.
ACACGTAGTATCCGCTGATCCTTATAATTATATGTTTTAATTCCGAATTCATGAAGATTAATTTTTGGTTCCTCATGATGAAAATCAAGTCTATTTAAAGATTTCACCTCAAAATAAACGTTCAGGGCTCATTCATACAATTGTAAAGCTTATTTAAATCTCTTAAATAATATGTCGATTATTTATCACATTTCTCTAGCGATTATTTTTTGTCTGTGAAAACAACAGCGAAAACGATATTAACAGCCTTAGTCTGAGACAAACTGTTCCACGGTGCAGGCGCCGTAGATTCAAACGAGTGCACTCCTTACCAGGGTAGAGGCTGAAGGGGGGCTAAGCCCCCCCCCCCCTTGAAGTATGGAAATATATGCTAAATTTGCTAAAGATTTGCGAGATGTTTGTCACTTTAAAGTTCATTGTCATTGACAATCACGCTGCGTGCCAAGTTTGGCCGATCCCTGCAGGTCACAAACTCACAGTTCTTTCAAATCTGACATTTTTGTATTTAAATCAATGACTTTTCCTTCTCTATAAGTGTACCTCTAAAAAAGAAAACATAAATAAATGTAAACAAAAACTTAACCTTCGGGCCGATGGAAAGACAATTGGGTCAAGCTAGGTATAAATCTTTACATATTACAATTATAAAGCTCAGCCTTGGAGACGCAGTTTCACCTTTAAATCCTGGTCTACAGTGCAATGTCCGGTACGCAGAAAACTTCCTACCTGTGCACCTGAATAAAACAGTCGTGTTTCGTTACGGGACTAGAAATATGGCAGCTGTCAGTGACTGAGAAAAAAACCAACATGGACTAATTTTATTTTACATGTATTATTGTTGGCTTTTTTTTAAATGAAGAATACATGTTACATTGGGGCGCGGTGGTAGAGCGGCAGCGCATTCGACTGGCGATTTAAAGGTTCTGGGGTCGAATCCTGGTGCAGGCTTGGGATTTCTTTTCGGGACTTCAGGGTGCCCCTGAGTCTACCCAGCTCTGATAAGTACCTGTCACTAGTTGGGGTAAAGTAAAGGCGGCTCGGCATTGTGCTGGCCACGTATCCCCTAGTATGCCGTGGCCACAGAAACTGGCGAACTCTGCTTCATCAGCCCTAGGATTCGTTTGGTTTGAAGGGTATTTTACTTACTTTACATGTTACCATCACTATGACATTATTTTTGTAAACATGAACGTAATGTAAAATCTTAACAACATATAACGTTATCTTATATGTCACAGACGCTCATTCTATACAAACGATTATTGCATCTTAAGCATCTTCTTGGTTTAATGATTTACAGTGGAGTTTTATATGATGTAATATGTTTGCTAGATTTGATTGTTGTTGTTATTTTTTTTTACGCAACCTAATTCCGGAGCCGACTGGGGAAGAAATATAACTGATATGAATTAGTTCTTGTACATTCAACAATAAAAATGTTTAATAATTTATTTACTTGATTATAGCGCTGTTGTTGTTTTTTCTGACACTGTTTCGTAGTGTGATGATAAAGGCGATCAGTCTTTTCTGCAATCGATGATTTGCAGTTAATTTGACATTGAATTTATCTGTAGTGTTTGCGCCTCTTTTTACAAGAAATCAAGACAACAAATGGAGTGAATGAAAAAGCAAGGATGGCAAGACATTATAACATTGAACTTGACCCATAGTCTATCGACCCACAGTCTATCGACCCACAGTCTATCGACCCACAGTCTATCGACCCACAGTCTATCGACCCACAGTCTATCAACCCACATTATATTAGACCACAGTTTATCGGTCCACAGTCTTTTGGACCAGAGTCTATCGTAACACATCCTATCGAACCATAGTCTATTGACTCAAAGTCTATTGACTCAAATACAATTTACACTCCAACTCTAAGTAAATTTGATGGTCCTCCCAAAAATAAAAAGTTTGCTATTTGAAAGATGAGTGATGGTTATAAAGCGTGGTAAAGTAAAGCAAAACAGACCTAAGTTAAATTATCACAGGGCTCTAAGGATATTTAGAATGCATTGCCTACATATTACAGAAAAAGAATCAAAAAGCAATATAGGCCTAAGTCCTTAATATCCCCTCCACACCTGTATTATCACGCAAGACTGAGATAAAATATTACATGCTTCAAACAGTGAAAAAAAAAAAGAAAACTTGGCTAAGTTCCTAAAATAAAACGAAATTTAATTAAAATGGGAACTTGTTACAAAGATAATACTATCACCCATTCCATGTATTAAAGCCTATTGGTTATTGGAGTTCTTTTAAATTACATTTCAAGAAGAAATATATAGTGTTTATATAAAAGTACTTTTTCCAAAGCTTAAAATTATAAAGTGTCTATAGAGTATCCCTGTGCAGCAGTGAGCTAGTTCCTTAATCTAAAATCCAAAATTTTTAAGACGCAGTATCTAACTGTATCAATCCAAATCTTTCAAAAAAAATCAAACAAAAAAAGGAGTAAATAAATATGAATTCTTTTTATATCTCATTAAATGTACTGCAGAGTTATTATCGGCTTAGGGTGGTAATTAATTGTCTGCAAAAATTATCATAGAATCCACATGTTGATTGTATAATAAAAACATATTATGCTTTGAACAAAAAAGAATGTTCAAACAGTAATAAGACCACACAACTAAATTTTAATTAATATTGATTAGATTTATGTTGACTGGAGCAACTGACATCTATTGCGCTGTTCATCACAAGTATTGGATTTGTTTTCTGAATCCTCCAATCATAACACTTGAGAACGATGAAGGATATGACATCTAGAATGTGCGTCTGCTGTCTGTGACCACTTAAACTGATAAAAAATGTAGAAAATATTGTAATTACAAGTGACTATTGAAAACACTGTAAGAAAGGACGTTAAAAATGGTTCTGTTACTAAAAGTCTACATGCAGCATTAATTTCTATTTAAACGTTTTAAAAATATATTAATTTGTTCACAAAAGCCTAAGAGGGAAAATAAAACCTTTCTTATGCTATATCGGGGACAAAATGGCATCCGTGCATCAAATGGGTTACCAGAAACCTCAACAATTTAACATCATTTTTAATCTTGTTTTTTTTTTTAATGCAAGACTATAATGAAATCATTGATAATCGGTGGTTGCAATATATTTCATTTCAGAAAAATTCCGTACTTTATAAGATAAAGACTGCCTTAAACTAAGTGGATCACGATAAATTGGGTGGACCGAGTGAAACGGTCCACGAAGACCACACAAACCTTTTAAAATAAAAACGCACTAAAACTTCATCTTAACTCCTGTAAGACTATCACATCCTGTTGAAATTGCTTGACCCCACATGCCGTCTTATCGGAAAGGTCATCCAGTAGGCTATACATCTTTGATTCACAAGTGCAATAATTTTGTTTCAGCTCTTGTAATGTCGTAATTCGCCAACAAAAAAAGGTTTCCCCCCTCCCCCCCCCTCTTCCCCTCTCCTCCCCCTCTTCCCCTCTCCCCCCCTCTTCCCCTCTCCCCCCCCTCTTCCCCTCTCCCCCCCCCCCTCTCCACTAATACCTAGTACAATTAACTTGGAATAAGAAAGATTAAAAACAACGATTTGAAAAAAAAAAATGCAATGAATATGACCTATTTACTAATTATTTTGTTTTCGCATTCCTCTGATAAAAGTAGATCCGTTTCCCTATAGAAAAAAGGAAGTATTTTTTTCCATCACTCCGCTTGTAAGAAAGTTTACTTAATGGTTCACTAATTTCCCTAATGTAAATATGTAAACATTTTTTATACGCCGAAAGCATTATGTAACTAACGGCACTTGTCATTATTATATTTCAAGTCATTTTGTCTTCTGAAATTGTGTCTGTGTGTGTGTAAGTGCATAAATTGAATCAAGTCCATCCATTTATTATGTCATGAATATTGAGACAGTCTCCTCCTGGCTATTGACTATAAAATCAACTGCAGTGGTCAGTAGTGGACCACCTCCTCATTCACTGAAACAGTAGTTGTTGTTTTCTGTCAGTTCTTCTACAGACACAAAGTCAGGTCAGTAGTTACTGGATGATATATTTAGGAACTTTTACTAGAAACATGTATTACTTAACTCTTGTAAATATTTTAAGTCATCTTTATTTATCGACTTATGTTAATTTTATTTTCACTTTCAAATTTTGAAAATTTAGGTTAGGCTGGTCAAATAAAAAAGAAATGTAAACTCAAAAAATGTCCAGTCGGACCAAAAAAATCCGTAGAATCGGTGAAGCTAAGTTGAAAAAAAAGTATGTAGCCAAGGCATACTAGGCGGCTGGGCATTGTGCTAGCCACACATTCCCTTGCATGCCGTGATCATAGAAACTGGTGAACGCTGCTTCCCCGCTCCTATGATCAATTTGTCCGAACTGTACTTTAATTTACTACCTTGCAGTATTCCTACAGGTGTTATGGACTACAAAATATTTGATCTACTATGGTACGGAGACACGACCGGCAACTTGAAATAAACTCTTCTCTTTCCAATAATATTTTTGTCACTGGTTGCTTATATGTGTGTTTGATTAATATATATTTTTCTTGACTATTATTTGAAACTGCTAACGATTCGTGGCAAAGCCATTTCTTTATTACAAACATTTCGATTAACGATCGAACTTTAGGAATAAAAATTGTAAGGATCCTTATTTCTTATTGGTAGAGATTTTAGTTTTAAAAAAAATAATTAAAAATAACGGTGATTGATATCTTAGTGTTGGCATGTAACACTGGGGTCGTGTTAACAGCGTTCTCGGTTTGTAGAGCCCAATAACGCCGTGGGTTTAAATGGTGTGGCAGCGATTTCGGTTTGTAGAGCCCAATAATGCCGTGGGTTTAAATGGGGAATAACGACATGTATTTGTCCTGGTTATGGTGGATTTTGTGTGTGTGTCTGTCTTGTTTGTTACATGACATTGGCTGTGGAAAAAGTAAAGGCAAACTGGACATTGTTCTGGACACACAATCCCCAATGTGATCCATGGCCACGGAATCTTCCTTCCTATCAATCCATGGACCTACATTTTCTAAAAGGGATAGATTTTAAAATATTAAATAAAAAGGCTATATATATATATATATATATATATAAGTATTTATATTATATACAATCTTAATGTTGATCTTAATAAGCTCAGTTTCCTCCACAGTTTGAAATGGCACCTTTTGCATGTCTTGCTTTACTCTTAGCACTTGGTAAGTGTTTAAATATATTTCTTAATATAAAAAATCTGTTTTTTTTTATTGTTTCCAATTTACAAGAACATTTTCACTGTTCAATACTAATTTGCAGATTTACTCTACAAGTTAAACTATTTGCACATTTTATTCATTGGAAACCTTAAACTATCAAATTATCATCCTTAAAGTGTAATTATTTTTTACGTAATGCATGAAGTACATGCTATATATTAGGCCTATAAGTATAAGCATAAAGTACAAAATATTATGTATAACGTTTGTATTGTATAAAATTAAATATAAAGATTGTATTTATTTATTTTTTCAGTTGCACCTTCACTTCAGCAACCGGTAAGAAATTCTTTTGTTTTAATTCGAGATATTTGCATAGAGTAATGATGAATAATTTGATAGATCGGTAGATATTAAGATGATACATTGATAGGCTAGATGTAATGAGAGATTTTCTGATAGATAATTAGATTGATAGATAGATACCATGACACATAAATATATACTAGACAGGCTGCATTGCCCGGCTTTGCCCGAGAGAAAAAAAAAAGGACTGTATAAGGTGCAGATAAAAATTTTATAAACTACAATTTAAAAAAAGCTATAAATCAAATATTGGAATTATAATTTTTTTACTCAAGACTTTTAGGAAAGTAATTTAAAATAAATATTGTAATCGGGTAAAAAAATAGGTACGTATTTTTATTTTACAAAAATCTAAATTGCCCGTAGATTTACAATGTCTTTTGTTTTTAAAAGTTAGGAAACAAAATTGTAGAAAAAAAAAGTATATTCTAACTGGAGAATCGAACACGGGTCGCCCGCATAGCAGTCCGCTATGTTAACCACTAAGCTATGGAAGACACATGTCCGATGTGAAAAATTATTAGACAGTATATAGGCCTAGGCTTAAATAGGTCAGTAACACAAACTCACGTGTTTTCAAATTTACCAATGGGGATCCGTGGGGACACAAACACGATCTTTTTATATATAAAGATAATATTTGAAAAGAAGATAGATGTGTCCATAGATTTATAGATACATTTATAGAATGATGGAATGATAGGGTGAAATATTAATAGATAGAAAGGTTCATATCTTCATAAATTTAAATACAGTTAGACAGTTCGATTTATACTATATAAAAATATTGTAACCAATGTAAACTATTTAATAACTACCTATTAAAAATTATTTAACATATAACTTAGTTCTTTTCATTTTGTATATTTTTTATAGGGACAAGGCGGAAAGAGGTAAAAATGTAGCATTATTTAAACATATACTCTATCTTTAACTATATTTTTCATATCAATGTATATATTTATAACTTTAACAAAAAAGTGTTTGTTTTCTTATCAATTAAATCGTCTTGTGAAGCATGTACGTATGTGCGCATGTAATAGATCAACATTATCTTGCAGAAAATAACTTATATGTTCTTTATTACAGAGACCATGCTTACTGCTATGGCAGATGTAATGAGGCTTACAAAATTAACACCAACGATTACCGAGTAGATCAATGTGAATGCAACCAGTACAATTTCCCCGGACACCGTAAGTGAAACAGTTTATTTTTCTTAAAGTGAAGACTAAAATATTAGTTATACATATAATTGGTAATTATTGTAATGTTCTTATTTCTGATTCAAAATAAAGAATATTAATCTTTTTAAATGCAGGTCATAATTTTTCACGTGTGTCAATGTTTCTAGATTGAGGCAATGTGTTTCTAGATTGTGCCAATGTTTATAGATTGTGTCAACATTTCTAGATAGTGTCAAAGTTTTTAAATTGTGTCAATAACTCTAGACTGTGATAATTTTTCTAGATTGTGTCAATGTTTCTAAACATATGAATGTTAACATTTATGATTTTGTGATGCAAATTTAAAAAACAAACTATATGTTAATAACTCTTGGATAGTGTTCTTTGTCCTGATATTTGTAGAAAAAGAGCTCTTTCTAATTGGAAAGCTTTTAAATGTCTGTCAAAGTTTCTAAATTATGTTAATGGTGCTGTGACAACACGTTTTTAAAGGTTGTCACTATTTCTAAATTGTGTATGTGATGCTGTATCTTAATATTAAAAAACGATTATCAAATTTCTTAATGTTTGCCAAATTATCTTATTGCGTAATTCAATTATTTTAAATATGTGTCTAAGTTTTCTAAATGTACCTGTCGATGTTTCAGACAACTGTGGACGTATTGACCATTCCTGCATCGCCAACAGCTATAACCAACATCAAAACGACTACGCCTGGTCATATGACCACCATACAAACAAATGCCAGAAAATCATCGTGCACAGAAGGTGTACCGACAGCTACACACCACAAAGAAACATCTTCCAGGGCTACCAGCAGTGCGCCAGAGCCTGTGAGCCAAACAGAGGTTACTAAATGGATATGCCTACTGGACATTGAATGGACACGCCAACTGGACATTGAGTTGTCACGCCTACTGGACATCTAATGTAGTTTCGCCAAGCTTCTTTAAAATTTTCGCTTTTGAAATTTGAATACATAAAATATTTTAGGACATTAATGTACATACTTATTTTCTCTGTACTTGTGTAGTTGTGTAGTGTTGCAAATAATTACTACAAATAGTAGCCTACTCATTACATGTTTAGTTCTATCATAGTTATAAAAGAAAATGTCAGTTTTAACACTTTTGTAGAATGACTAGTTTTTTTATCTTGCCCAAAAAAAATATTTTAAGCAATAATACAATGCTTGTTTTATTTAAATCATGTTGGTCTGTTCTCTTTGTAAATGTTTTTACCTTTTTACAAACTAATACAAGTTGTATCATACACTGTATAAAAGTTTTCTAGAGGATTCGATAGAAACAACCAAACTATATTACTAGATGTTTCTAAAGCATTTGATAGAGTTTACTATACTAGATTACTAGAAAAACTTATATTTTTCGGCATCTCTGGTCCCTAACATTAGTGGATTTAAGACTTTCTGACAGGTAGAGAACAAACAGTGATAATAAATGGCTCTAAGTCATCACCAATAACTGTAAACTCAGAAGATCTTTAAGGAACTGTTCTAGGACCCTTACTATTTCTAATTTATATCAATGACTTAACCAATTGCATTAACACAGGAACAAAAGTAAAATTATTTGCAGATGATTTAATAATTTATAGAACAAACAAAATCAAAATAAGATAGTGAACTCATCAAGACTGTTAATAGTATCCAAGAAAAAGAAACAAATAATTACCAACTACTTTATTCATGGTAAAGACCTAACCCAAAAGAAAAATGCAAAGTACTTAGGAGTAATAATAAATGATAAGTTATCTAGGAACCCACATATTGATGAAGTAATAAAAAAATCTAATATAACATTATTATTCTTTAAAAGGAACTTCTACACATGTAATAAGAAACTAAAATGCTATCTCACATTAGTTAGACCTTTACTAGAATATGCATCTTCTGTATGGCACCCGTCAACAAAAGAGAACATTATACAATTTGAACAAATTCACAAAGATATGAAAGGTTCATTGCTGGCGAATATCCACAACTGACAAGAGTAACAATAGTTAAATCACTAAACCTGTAATCACTAGAGAACAGAAGGGCAAAGAGTAAAGTAATAATAATAAATAAGACATTAAATTCTAATTTAGTAATATAACACAAAATCATTTCCTTACAATGCTCACATAAACATAACGTGCAAGATTAAATGCTTATAAATACTCTCTCTTCTCAAATGGCATTGATGAATGGACTGTGTTGCCTGAACAAACCAGGAAAACCAGTAACTTAACATTATATTAAAACACTAATAGAAATGCAGGACTCAAACCATATAAATATGTGTGTAGAACGCAATAATCTTCTTTATATAAGGAGCGTCTGAAATATATAAAATAAGATAAGGTAAAAAGAAAAAAGATGTGCAGGTATAAAAATTACACGTCTTTATTTTATCTGTAAGCGTCAAAACATTTTTGATAACATCTTCCCACGTTATAGAACCAAATCTGCATAATTAATATAACACACATAGAAGGCAAATGTCTGGAAATAAAAACCCAAATTCAGAATTAAAAAGAAGCATCAAAGTAAGCTAAAGACGAAATGCGAACACCCACAAACATAGGACAAAGACACACAGAAAAACACAGACTAAAGTAGATTGATACAAGCGAACACGGAGACCCAAAATGGAGACGTTTATTTAATGTAAGAGTCTTCAATATATCTACAATCTTATTAGTTGAAGAATTTAATTTAATGTTTTTAAAAATATTAAATCACTTTGTGAAATTAGAAAATTTATGAAGCAAGAATATAATAGAGCAGGGATCGGCTAACATTTGATAATTGAATGCCAAAGTAGGATTTTTAATTAAATGATCGTGCCTAAAGCCTAAAAGTCAACCCGTTCTAGCACCACACTTTTTCGTAGAAGATACTTCAATTGCCTATTATGTATCGCGTGCCATCGAAAATCGCTCTTCATGTCAAGTCTTGCATGCGTGCCGTAGTCTGCCGACCACTCCAATCGCAGTGTTTCTTAGATATTTGCAGTAAGGTCAAGGATAAGAAGCGGAAAAGTTCAATATCTAGCTCAGATTATCCTACTATGGCAGCGATAGACTAAAGTGCAAGTGTGACTAAAGTCACAAGTTGTCACAGATGTTCTACTGTTTTAAATTTGATGACCAAAGTCAAATATAACACTACGTCTAGTGAGGCTTGCCACTAGGTAGAAGGACAGTGGCAAAAGGACATTCCATGTCACCTTATTATCCAGTCAAGCCTACCAAACTATACATAGTTGTGACAGGAAACATCAATCTACCCATTATGCTCTATGGAACCTTGTGTGAAAAGGAAACCTGATTACATCAACCCTCTTAACCCTTCCTGTACCGACCTACTTCTATCTATGCTGCCTTCAGTTCCGCTATACACGCGCCCGGGACTGTAAGGGTTAAGTTTATTCTTTAAAAAAAAATTTCCAGAAATTAAAAACTGCAACTTTTATTTTACTTTTAAGCTAACATCATTAATAACAATGCAAAACTAGACTTGGACAACGGATGAGCGTAGGACACAATAATCTTCTTTATAGAAGGCGCGTCAATAATGTATAAGAAACTTTTTTAAATTTATTAAACTTATATGAGGTTAAATGATATAATTGTAAATTATTTTAAAAGATTTTATCACAAACAAAACGTTATGAAATAAATCCAACAATGGAGACATTGGCGCAATCAAAATGAAAAAGCTTTGGATTGGCCATGTACTGAGAAGAAAGAAAGGGAACATCTGCAAGAAATCCCTACACTGGACACCAAAAGGAAAAAGAAGGAGAGGCTGACCAAAAGTAACCTGGCACTGAACAGTAGAGCAGGAATTAAAGGAGTTTGGTCACTCCTGGAGTACGATCGGAACTGTCGCAAGTGACTGACAAAGATGGAAAGACTTTGTTATACCCTACGGCGTTACGGGGAGAAAGGTAGTAAGTAAGAGTTTAAACAAAAAGATTAATGCAGTGCGTTTGGCTTGCGTAACGAAGGTCCTGGGTTCGAATATCTGTGAAGGCTAGGATTTGTTCCCGGGACTGGAGGATGTCCCGAGACTACCCAGCATTGATAGGAACCTGCCATTAGCTTAGGGATGTTAAACGAAAACCGGAATACCGGATTTAAAAATACCGGATTCCGGTTTTGAAAGTGAAAACCGGTTTTGATTTTCAAAACCGGATTTCGGTTTGTTGGTTGGAAGTTGGAAGGTAATCATTACTTCAAGAAGTATACCCTTTTTTTTTTGTTGGTTTTAATGGAAATTTTTTAAATAAACAATGTTGGATTCGCACAAAACAATTCCTGAAATGCCTTACTAACACAATTTAGTCTTAGATATTGTGTTTCTTGTGTTTCCAAATACCAACTATGGCTTGCGATAAAAACAACATCAAACCAATAGTTAAGTTACAGTTACAAATAACATGAAACTTTTTACTTGTCGGTTCATCTTTAGATGTGCGCTGCTCTTTGATGTAAGCCTGTAGGCAATGGAAAGGCGCAAACTAGCCCTTCCCTGTGACCCTGAACAATTCGGCTAGACACCGCGTCTGTGCTTTATTATTAACTCTATTTACGATAAAGATTAACAATGACTCTGCCACCCATACAATAAAATAGTGCTAAAGTTGTTTTGTTTTTTATGTACCGGTCAATTACTGAAATTGTCATAATAGGTTTTAACAGTGCCGCTCAAGATACTAGCAGCAATGGCAGTTGCCCGGGCGATATTTTCTTAGAGGGTCTCATCAATAATCTTCCCACAAAGACAAATTTATAAGAATAAATGTTTCAGTTTTGCGTCATTAAAATAAAAGAGAGTTTGGGAGAGATTTTCAGAAGAGAACAGGCGAAGATGCTCGGGTTTTCCGATTCCCAGTAGTGTATAGGTTCCAAAAATTATTATGGAGGGGTGGAGGGGGGGGGGGGCATACCTAGGGAGTCGATAACAATAAGACCGGCCTTGAGCACATAGAGTGCATTTGAAAATAATGTCTTTTGTTGGTCAGATCTTAACTTTAGAAAAAATCTACGGATTTAGAAAATGACACCCATATGAAATGTGCACACTCAACGCTGAAAGGTATACAAATTTGTCCTTATCTATATATATATATATATATATATATATATATATATTACATTTACTTGCTGGGAACGTTTAGAAAGATGCGTAATAAAAGATAACTTATCATGTTTAAGTTAAAATAATTTAAAACTGTAAACAATCAAGGCAGGTTATGAAAATTTGAGACTGTGGAAAGGGCTTGTGTTAATACGAACCAGTAAATCCAAGCAATAAAAGAGTGGACAAACATACTGTGGTTTACAGTATTGACAAAAAATACCAAAATGATTTTTTTTTATTTTGAAAGAAACTATCACAATGCTTTAACACAGGGGTCGGGAACCTAAGGCTCGCGAGCCAGATATGGCTCTATTGATGGCTGCATCTGGCTCGCAGACAAATGTTCGATTATATAAAAAAAATTTTACTTTAGACTCCTTTGATCTACATAGTAATTGTGTATCAATATTTCATTCTATAAATGAGTTCAAGACTACTGCAGTTCAGCGTTGAAGTGGTAAAACAGATAAACTCCGCTGACCTAAAAAAAAAAAACAGAAAAATAGCAACCCTGCATTCATTGTAATTAAAGGGAAATTTACTTGAATTTTCAGTTTTTAATTATAATGTATGGCTCTCACAGAATTACTTTTCGAAAAATGTGGTGTCCATGGCTCTCTCAGAACTACGTTTCCAAATATGTGGTGTCCATGGCTCTCTCAGAATTACTTTTCAAAATATGTGGTGTCCATGGCTCTCACAGAATTTCTTTTCAAAATATGTGGTGTCCATGGCTCTTACAGAATTTCTTTTCAAAATATGGGGTGTCCATGGCTCTCACAGAATTTCTTTTCAAAATATGTGGTGTCCATGGCTCTCACAGAATTTCTTTTCAAAATATGTGGTGTCCATGGCTCTCACAGAATTACTTTTCAAAATATGTGGTGTCCATGGCGCTCACAGAATTACTTTTCAAAATATGTGGTATCCATGGCTCTCTCAGAATTACTTTTCAAAATATGTGGTGTCCATGGCTCTCACAGAATTACTTTTCAAAATATGTGGTGTCCATGGCGCTCACAGAATTACTTTTCAAAATATGTGGTATCCATGGCTCTCTCAGAATTACTTTTCAAAATATGTGGTGTCCATGGCTCTCTAAGACAAAAAGGTTCCCGACCCCTACTTTATCACATGGACAATAAATTGTTTTGCATAAAAACTGTTTAGTCTTTTTCTTTTTAATTTAATAATTATGATATGTATGTGTACTAGAAATCAACCTTGATATCGTTTTTTTTTTATTTATTTCATTAAATTCATAATTGGGAAAACGTAAACGAAGATGACACAATCTGCTTTGCTTACTTCCAAACACAATTAAACAAGCCGACAATGTTGACATTTTAAAACAAAATTAAAAACACACTTTTTCGATTTATTTAAATAACATGTTATCATGGTAAATGTAAAGCGCATTCGAAGACTTTGTTATGAATTGCACTATGTAAATTTGTAATTTTTTTTTACTTGTACCCCTCCCCCAATCAGGGGGTTCGATTTATTGATTAAATCTTATCTGTAACTCCAAACATTGACGTCATCTGAAACAAAGCGCATGCAAACCATTGCGTAATAATTAGTAATACAATCTCGAGCACATCTTTTTTTTTTAAAGAGCCCATCCTGTCATATTAACCCATAATATGTAGTTGGCACTAATTTTTAACTTGAAGGTCAGTAAGTCCATTGTCGTAAACAGGTGAAGACAACATTTCCTTCTGTCATTGATGTCACGTAATGTGTCCGTTGAGTTTCGGTAATTAGTTTTGCTACAATAGAAATAATGAACATCGTTTAAATTAAAATAAAGTTCAACTTATATAATATATGTAAATTACGTTGTTTTTAAATATTAGTCTTGAATTGAGATCCGCTTCATATTGTTACAATTTATCTAATGAATAATAAAAACTTGTTATGGGTGCAGTAAAAAATTATCGAAGCAAAACAGAAATAAATTAATAATGTTTTTTATAATAATTATGTAATTAAAAGTTAGACTATGTCATTGTTAAAGCCTATTTAGGCCACTGTTGCACTATGTTTTTCATTTTAGGGGTTAATTAGTTTGTCATTAATTTAGTCCGCATTCCACTAAAAGAGTTTTTAGGACAAATACATCCTATTTGTGATGGGTATAGAGAGACAAATACATCCTATTTGTGATGGGTATAGAGAGACAGTTTCCTTGTAAAGACGAGCTATAAAAGTAGCTACAATGGACATCAGTGGACAACTCACTTACTTGGGCACTCTACGCAGTTTTATATTGTTCAGCTCAACTTTATCAGGTCAGTAATGTTTAATAGATTGTTTCATGTCTATAACACCACATAACTGAATATAATCTGTTGCTCTATCATTCAAACAAATGTTTTAATTGTTAATGTTAGTGAAAGGTGATGACGTGGTATTAACTAATTACACTCTATTTTTATTGGTAACCAGATAAACCACACGACAACAAAGACATTTTGGCATCTATTTATATTTAGTTCTTGGACCAAAATCCAAACGGTTGATATTATTGGCCTATTATAGGCCTAGTCCTAGCTATACCCCAGGACAAGGTATAGAGCTGGGGTGGGCAAATGTCGCATTGCTAGCCGTATTCGACGTTTTGTTCAGTTTTTCTTAAGTAGGCCTATTATTACAAAATTTAAATAATTACTTCATATATTTTCTACTTAAAATCACATTTATTATATTATATGCAATTTACTTAACCCTTCAGACTGGTGTATAATATTAATTACGTCAAATAGATTGTGAATGTATGTATTTAATCATATATAACTCTACATGTATTAGTGTGTGGCTCTTTATTGGATATACAAATACGCTCTCTGTTATACGTGCTGAGCCTCGACCTAGAACTATGATCAGCGTGCATAAAAACATTTTTAAAATTATGTTCTAATTTCTTTTCTACAGTTAAGCATGGCTTTCGTTGCAATTCTGGCTTTTCTTCTGGTTCTTGGTAAGTAATATCAAGTTTTGTGCGTCACTTTTTTTGTGTTTTTGTCTAACGCTGCTTACCGTTATATTATAAGGTATAATAAACGTGTTTGAACACATTATTTTATACGGCTTTAAAGAAATATTTTAATAATTTGATGTTGTTATTTTTCAGCTGCCCCATCTCTGCAACAAGGGGTAAGCTATGAATTAATACAATTACATTTCATAACAAAAACCATAACATTTTAAACTATAAGTCAATTTTTCTTATATATAAAAGAAATGTATCCTGCATATTCGTAATTTGAGACAAGAAACTAATTTTAAAAGATGTTAAATTGTGACTTTTTGTCTGGCTTTTGTTGGTTATGGGATATTGGTATAAATGAAATGTCCATCGCATCAAAAATAATAATTTTCTTTTTTATAATAGTTTTTTTCCTTTGTTATATTCTTTTTGCAAATGATTTGTTGTGTTTTGCATTATACTTTTATTTCATTTTTGTACATTTGTTAATATAATAAAATGTGTTTTGTTTTTTTTATAGGGTCGCGGTATAATTAGGTAGGTTAATTTTATATTTAATAAAACAGCAAACAACACTGAATTTGTTACAACTGCATTACCTGCTTAGTACAAAATGTTAGATTTTCAATATCTACTTTGCAGAAAAAAAAAAGATTTTTCAAATAACTTCAGTTCGTTTAGTCGTTTTCTTTTTGCCAATGACAAAGTCTCAAAATAAATTAAATCATATTATTGGATGTGTATAATCTTACTATTTCTCTCTAACTTCTCAAGTAATTTGTGTGTTTTCATATCACTTACATATATAAAGATTTAACGAGGCCCAGAGCCAAAACTATTGAACCCAAACATCCTACATATTTAGGCGCCATAACTGATCTTTAAGATGTCCTTAAAAGTGGGCTGTATACATCTTAAAAGTGACCTAAATGGGTGAACATGTACTTAATGTATTCCAATTTAAATTAAATTTCACAATAGATTAAAAAAATGCAAAAAAATGACACAAAAAAAATGATAGTCAAATATGTTTTTATTTAGAAGATACTTCTAGCCTATTACTAGAGCCCTAAAATGACCGCTTGCTTATTTCCGCTTTCTGTCATTGCAAAAACCCGTTTAATAAGAGAAATCTCTCCTTTTTTATGGATCAGTGACATGTATCTCTTACAGTTAAAACAACAACAATATAAAAACTTTTGATTCACTGCCAACGTTTGATATATTGAACACGTATAAAAACAATGAACATACATTATGTTTTCTATTACAGAGATCATGTTATCTGCTACGGCCAATGTAATGACGCTTACCAAAAGAATCCCAATGATTACAGAATAGTTGACTGCAACTGTAATGGGTACAATTTCCCTGGACACAGTAAGTAATACTTTAAACGTAAAATGCTGAAAGAAAAATTTTTATCAACAATAATAATGCTTGAAAATTGTTACTCAAATGTGCATTATTTCATATGATTTCATCTGTTAATTCGATTTTTTTTAAATAAGTGTCAACGTTTTCTAAATGTCAAATATGCCAATGTTTCAGAGAACTGCGGACGTATTGACCATTCCTGCATCGCCGATAGCTATAACCAACATCAAAACGACTACGCCTGGTCATATGACCACCATACAAACAAATGCCAGAAAATCATCGTGCACAGAAGGTGTACCGACAGCTACACACCACAAAGAAACATCTTCCAGGGCTACCAGCAGTGCGCCAGAGCCTGTGAGCCAAACAGAGGTTATTAATTGGTCGTGCCAAACACAAAAGATTGAATGGATGCTTCCACTATGTGTACAAAGTCTACATTTATCTATATTAAAATTGAATAAAAACATTTAGACGTGCCCCATTATGTGTTATTGTATTGTAGTCACGGTTAGCAAAATTTATCATTAAAATTAATTTTTTTTAGATTTGTAATACTTATATTTATTTCTTTAGTTATATTTCTTAACATGAAAATTAAATAAACTTACATTTTAATTATAACTATTGTATTATGTCGTCAATTTGTTGTCAATTAAATTTTTATTTGTGTTCACATTTACAAAGCTTCTTTTATATATATTTGATATATCTATATATAAATATATATATATATATATATGTATATATATATATGATATATATATATATATATATATATATAATTATATATATTTGGCTAGCATTTGGAAATTTAAAATAAATAAAAGACTTTTCAGAATGCATCACAAGAATGAAAAGATGCCAAAACAATCCTATTAAACCTAATATGAAAAACATATGAGGATAATCATTTCTATAACGGGTATCTCCATGTTATCACTATTGGCGTGCTTACAGCTTAGCTCAAGCCCACAGTTCTTCCCACAAGTTCAATAGAATATATACACCATTTTCCATCTGTCGCTTAATATCAGTTGAATTTCCATTTTGGAAATGCCATGATCATTGGGGCGTTGAATTTAACAGACAAGATTATAAATATACAGTCTGAACAATGTCTTACTTTTTTGTTTCGCAGATATTTGATTTAAGCTTTAAATAAGTTTTTGCATACTTAATATGTATATTACAAGACAAACCCAGATCTCTATAATATAAATATGTTTTAAATAGAGATCAATTGTAGAATTTCGAAAAGGAAATCACCATTTTGATGATGTTTAAGGGTAGGGACGGCAGTGAAATTGATCTAAATGCCAGAAAATTTAATATTTAAGTTTTTGCCTAAGTTGTATACTTTAACTATTCCTGGATCTAAAACAGATAGTTCGGAAATTTTAGTCACATTATTTAAATGTAAAAATTGCATTTGTAATATATATACATCAGAAGTTTATTTTATTTTTTTTAAACATATTTACACAACAGTAATATAAAAAATGAGTTTAATTATATATTAATATAATAAAATTAAAGATTAACATCTTGTCTTTGTGGGGGAAAAATCTTACAACAAACCATTAAGAAATAGATGAGAAATTTTTACGCCTACATGATATCAACGAAAGGGATATTTCAATTCAATATCCAGTAGGTGTGTCCACTCAATGTCCATTAGGCGTGTCTATCTAGTAACCCCTGTTCGGCTCACAGGCTCTGGCGCACTCGCGTTGGATCTGGAAAATGTTTCTTTGTGGTGTGTAGCTGTTGGCACACCTTCTATTCACGATGATTTTCTGGCAGGTGTTAGTCTTGTGGTCATATGACCAGACGTATTCGTTGTGCTGTGCGTCATAGCTGTTGGCGATGCAGGAAAAGTCAGTACGTCCGCAGTTGTCTGAAACAATTGACATATACATTTAGAAAATTTGGACACACATTAAGAACAATTGACACAAATTCAAACCGTAGTACATATTTGGAAATATTGAAACCTACAAATAAAATAATTGGCAATAGTTTTTATACATAATGAATATTGTAGCTTTAAAATGTTTTCAAAACTTACTATATTTAAATGTAATGAATTACTTACTGTGTCCTTGGAAATTGTACCCATTACAGTTACAGTCAATTATTCTGTAATCATTGGGATTCTTTTTATAAGCGTCAATACATTGGCCATAGCAGTAAGCATGATCCCTGTAATAGAAACAATATTATCTTCATTGTTGCAATTAATGCGTGTTTTATATAGCAAATATTGATAGTGAATAAAATGTTATTAGATTCTTCTTGATCGAAATTTTAAAGACACGGTTAACTGATGTAGGCCTATATATATACAGAAAATGAATGATTATAGCCTCCTTAATAAAGTTGTTGGTGTCATACAAGACTAGGCTTAAACCACATGCAATGCGTTTATTTTAAAGAAAGTACCAATAATCGTTTAGAATATTAAAGTTTGAATTATAAAATTTGATCATATCAATTGAGGTTTATATCTTACCCCTTGTTGCAGAGATGGGGCAGCTGAAAAAAAACCACAACAATAAATTATCAAAATATTTTTTAGCCATTAAAAGAATGTGTTCATTGAAGTTCACTATATCTTATATTATATACACCATATTATAGCGAAAAGCAGATTTTAAAAAAAAACACAGACAAATACCGTGTCTCCCAAAAGTAAACTATCACTTACCGAGCACCAGAAGAAAAGCCAGGATTGCAACAAAAGCCATGTTAATCTGAGAAAGAGAAATTAGAACACATTTTGAAAAAAAGATGTATGCAGGCAGATCATAGCTCTAGGTCAGAGATGGCGAACCTATGGCACGCGTGCTACGGCTGGCACGCAGAGCCATTTCTGTAGGCACGCGAGCATTTTCCAAAAATGCAACAGTTCATTAGTAATGGCCACACCGCTAGGGATGGGATCGTCGATTTAAAACGGCCATTTTGTCGGATCGACGATACCATCGTCGATTTTTTGAAAAATACGTTTATTTCGTTTATTTTCGCCGCTATTATTTTTTATTTTACTTTTAAATAAACCATACTCTTGTGCAGAGGTTGGCAACATTTTGCTAACAGTGTGCCAAACTAGGATTCCTAAATCATTATGCGTGCCAACAGCCTAAAAGTCAACCTGTTCTATCCTTGTTAAAAAGTATGTTATAGGAAAATTAATTTAACTCCGAAGCAATGCCAAAAGCAAAGGAGATTTATAGAGAAAAATAGTCAAACGTTTTATATGTAATAAAAAAAAAAAATTGTTTGTGATTATCATCGTTTTTATTTGCATTTATATTAAATACAATATTTTATTAGTCTACTTAATTTCCACATTTATGGTTATCATTGTCTAGACATTATTTTGGTACTCAAGATGAAGATCTAACACTTACTAATATTATTATTAATTATATTGTGATCTCTACTAGAGATGTGCTTTAATTAATGTATTTAACTCAATGAAAACATGATCGGTAATGCAGTTAAGCGGAATGGATACCTTGTAATTAGACAAACTGGGTACTTAATGTAATGTTTGAAAATATACATATAAATTTTTTAGTCATAAAATATTTATACAATTTTCAAATACCTGTACTTTTAAAAGTTTGTTCATTTTAAAGTTATACATTTTAAGCCATTTATTCTTTTATAAAAGAAATAAAATGGAACATACCAAAATTATTAGCGCAAATAAAATGCTTAAATTATCTCCCTTTAATTAAACAAAAATGTTTCCAAATTTGATTCAATAGTGATGCCAAACAAGTTATGTTTTGTAATATAAAAAATATTGCTGATTTTCTTTTATATTTCTTTCTAAGTGTAAGTTGAACCAAAAGCTGAAAGTAGAAGAGCGAATGCCTATCAGTTGAGAATAGCAGATGACTTTCCTAAGTTAAGAAGCTTCCTTTCAGATTTTTGTCCGCAAAAGGGCTCATTTGGATGCACATTTTTGAAAAGGTTTTGAAAGTCTTGCCTTTGGTTAGAAAACTCCGCTTTGAGTACTTCGATGTACATCTGAAAAAGCCCAACTATCTATCTAAATATATGCCTTAATATAGGGATGTACAAGTAGTTAAAGGTTTTAAAATTGATTTCACGGCAAGATATATGTGCAGTTTTAATGCAAATCCACTCCAGTGATCCTTGTAAATGCAAGTTCAACTCACTGAAATGTGTCGCTATGTCTTTCAGAAACATCGGCTTCAACAATCACTTTTCTTCATTCAGAACCAGAAAATGTTGTTGTTTTTTTCATCTATAAAAAAAATTCTTTTAGGACTCTCGTGTGCCATTGAAAATCGTTATACGTGCCAAGTTTAGCACGCGTGTCTTAGGTTGCCGATCCCTGCTCTATGTGTTTGGATGAAAGAACATGTGTCACGGTGACAGATGTAAATAATCATGCAAGGCTGCTTGAGGTGATTTTGCGTTATGTAGTTGGTGACATTATGAGAGAAGAGCTGGTGAAATTGTTCTCTTTGACTGAAAGAACACAAGGGATAGATATCAACAATGCTATTATGGAAGCTTTTTAGGCACAAGACATAAAACCAGAAAAAGTTGTTTCAGTTACTAGTGACGGGGCACCTTGCATGGTGGGGGACGCATCTGGTTTCATACAGTTCTCTGTTAAAGAAGCAAAACACACAGTCGTTCAGTTTCACTGTATTATACACCAAGAAGCTCTTTGTGCCAGGGATAGCAGCAAGAAATTAGATAATAACCTTAAAGTTTAAAGATGGTCAATTACATCATGACTCGTGCTCTCAATTGTCGACAGTTTCACGCACTTCTTGATGAGGTCAAGGTGCAGTAAAATACTTTACTCATGTACAATAATGTCAGGTGGCTGAGCAGAGGACGAGTATTGGAGAGATTTGTAGCATGCTTGGATGAAATTATGCTGTTTATGATTCAAAAGTGGTAGGATTAACCACAGCTCACTGATATGGTCTGGCTTACCACCCTCGTGTTTTTTTTACAGATTTTACAGCACACTTCAATGAACTGAACACAAAATTGCAAGGTTCAGTAAAAACAGCAGAAATGATGTTTTGTGATATCAGAACATTTGGTTTTGCAGGTTTTTGAAAGAGACCTACAAAGTTATCAGCTAAAATATTTTCCAAATGTAAAAGTGCGTAAAAAAATTCTATAACATTTACCGACAATCAGAAAATTCACAATGAATTTTCTAGCATTGTAGCAGTTGCCAAGGATAATTTCAGTAATAGATTTGTACAGTTCCATAAAATGGAGACAGCCCTCTGTTTTCTTACTTCCCCTGATAAAGCCGAATTTGAAAAACTTTATCTTTCCTGCTTATTGTGGTTAGATTCAGGAAATCTGGAAATGAGGCTATTGAAATTTCAAGAAATCTCTTTCTGGAAAAATAAATTCTATTGTCTTCGTGAAACACTTGAGAAGGTAGAGTGTGAAAGAATGGGAAAGTACAGCACAGTGGGTAGCTTTGATGATGACATTGTTACGAACTTTGCCCTCTTTACCCAGCTATCCCCCTATAGCTGACCTCTACTTTCATTGGTTGAGGCCAGTGACTTGCTAGTGTGTGTGAATGTGTCACGAGTGGACACGGGGCGTTTGCTTACTTTTCAAGTCGTCGAGCTGTGCGGTTGTTTTCAGTTGTTATGTACTTGTTTTATTGAATTAAAGAGTTTTTTTTCATTGAAAAGTAATGAGTCGACTTGAGAATCCATAAGAATTAATCTACTAACCATACCCCTAGATCAGGGGTCTCCAAACTACGGCCCGCGGGCCGCATGCCCTCTCATGCGGCCCGTGGAGTCTTTTTTTTCATCTACTGAAAAAAAATTACAAAATTTTACCTGTATCCTGACAAGTTCAGCCGCCGCTTACGTGGACGTTTTGTTTTTACCGAATTAAAATTGAGACGCGTCATGTTTTCCAACCGATCACTACAATGCAAAACCTTATTAGCTGCTTACTATTTCTACTTTTGAACTGGAAAGGGTTGAGACAAAAACAATGCGAGTTGGGAGGAAAGACAAATAAATGTATTGTAAAGTAGGAAGGGCTGAAGGGAGACAAATGGTAAGCAAATAGTATAAAGCGGGAAAAGGTGAGGGGATGAAAAGTTGTTTCCCCCACTCTCAAATTGGGCACACTTATTAAACGCGATCAATGATTTTAGTTCAAGGCCACGCATGCACGCCTTTTCATCCCACCAAGAAGATTTGCGAGACCGTGCAGAGTGGCGTGCTTTGACAGAGGCCCTATGTTCCACAAGGAACCCAAGGATCGATGATGATGATGATGAATAAACTACTTTGAAATTAAGAGCGGTCTAAAGTTTCCGCGCTGTAGATTTAGGTCAATTTCAGTTACATTACTCCATCGTTGCACCAATTAAATTAGCTATCTTTGGCGCGAAGCATTGTTGGCCTACTACTACATTGTTTTCATAACCAAGAATACAAAATAATTCATTGTTATTTTATTTTTCAATTCTTGTTTGTGCAACAACAACAAAAAAAGAGGTATGAAAGGGAAAAGGTGCACGTGGATACAGTTGAAAAAACAAAGGGGGGGGGCACAAAATAGGTCACAGAGACCATGTTTATTATTTCTTGTTTTTTTAAGAGCACAACTTGGCTTTTCTGAAATTTTAGTGTCAGTGTTTTTAAAAGGTTTGCTGCTTGCCCAGAAAAGTCAAAACAATTTAAAAATGTAGCTTTGGGTGCAAATACCATTGCCCGCCGTGTTGCAGATATGGGTGAAAACATTGTGAATCAAATATCGAAGAATGCAAGCAAGTTTCGCCATTTTTCAATTCAAATGGATGAATCGCTGGACAGCTGTTCCACCTCTCAAATGCTTGTGTTCATTAGAGGTGTGGATGAAGACATGAACATAACACAAGAGCTGGCTTCCCTACACAGCATGTATGACACTGTTACCGGAGAGGATATATTCAATGAGTTGAAAAAACCATTTACTGATTATAACTTGGACTGGACTAACCTCAGTTGCCTGACTGTTGATGGAGGAAAGAACATGAGTGGCATAAAGAAAGGCTTGGTTGGACAAGTGAAGCAGATGTGTAATGAAAAAAACATTCCACAACCAATGTTCCTGCATTGTATTATTCACCAGCAAGCTTTGTGTGCTAAATATATGGACATTAGCAGTGTACTGAATCCTGTGGTGAAGATGGTCAATTTAATAAGGTCACATGGGCTCAGTCATAGACAGTTCAGAGACATGTTGAAAGATACAGACACAGAATCGAAAGATTTACCATATTACACAGCAGTAAGATGGTTAAGTTGTGAAAAAGTTCTGAGCAGAGTATTTAAGTTAAGAAAGGAAATAGGTGAGTTCCTGGAAAGTAAAGGCAAGCCACAGCCATTACTGTCTGATTAAGAGTGGGTATGGAAATTGGCCTTTGCTACAGACATAACTAGTCATTTAAATTTTCTGAACCTAAAGCTACAAGGAGAAACAAATCTAGTTTCTGATCTATTCACCCACGTCAAGGCCTTCAGATCCAAACTTGTCTTGTTTTTGGAACAAGTACAGGCCAACAACTTGACGCACTTTCAGCAATGCAAGGTATTCATGGCTGAAGCAACAGCTGAGTTCCCAACGTCATTTGCATGCGAGATCATCAAAGACCTCCAGCTGCAGTTTCAGGAGCGGTTTTCTGATTTGGATTCAAAAGCAGAAGAATTGAGACTGTTTCAAAACAGACGTGGCCAGTTGCCCAGATGAACTACAGCTGGAGGTCATTGAGTTGCAAGCAAATGACCTCCTTAAGGATAAGTTCAAAGAAGGACTGCGGGTTTTTTACCAGTTTTTGCCCAAGGAAGACTTCCCTAATATCAAAACTTTTGCATCAAGATACCTTTCAATCTTTGGAACAACATACCTGTGTGAACAAACGTTTTCAAGAATGAAATACGTAAAGAACAATTTGAGAACAAACTTGTCCGATGATAATCTGAGGTCAATGTTGATGTTAGGGACATCAAATCTAAAGCCAGAAATGTCTGCTATTTTGGCATCCAAGAAACAATTTCACCATTCCCACTAATTCAGGTGTTCAAGTGTAGTGCACAATGTGTTATTAAAAAATAACTGAATACAATAATATTAAATAAATAATTAAAAACAACATCTATGTTTTGATTCTTTTTTTATTTGGACCTCGAGTGTGTAGTTGGCCCCCGAGCTGCTGTTTGATAGTTAATGCGGCCCTCGGGCTGAAAAGTTTGGAGAACCCTGCCCTAGATCAACGCGTTACAACATCCTTAAAGTGTGGAATTCTCTGCCAAATAATTTCAAGTCAATGAAAGCACTTCGGATTGTGCTTCTTATTTTGATTGGGTCATCATATGCTTGTGAGCAGCAGTTTTCAACATTAAATTATATAAAATCTGATACCAGAAACAGACTGACAGATGACCTGAGAGCTACATGTGTCGCTTTTAAAGTTACGGAGTATGAGCCAAAGATTGACATATTATCAGCATGCACACAGCAGCAAAAATCACATTAACTATGCAAAGTCATGCCAAATGCATCCAGTTAACTGTAATTACTGTAATTGTAATATATTAATAATTTTCTCATTTACTACAGTTCATGATTTTTTATATAAAAGACTGTTTGTATCATTCAAAGATCTGTCAATTGTTATTCTATTAGGACAAAAGATGTTAATTAGATCGGACAACTGTATGAGCTGTTTGGTTTTTTGTAAAGTAAAAAAGCTTTTTGTTTTAATTGCTGTGTTGGCACGTTGAAAGAAAAAAGTTGGTTTTGCATTGCACCTTGGGCACGCGGCCTCAAAAAGGTTCGCCATCACTGGTGTAGAGTATTCTAGTGAAAGAATTGTTCACTGCTGTCCATTGTAGCTACTTTTATAGCAAGTCCTGGTAAGGAAACTGTCTTTCTACATCCATCACAAATAGTAGGCTATATCTTTGACCTAGCTTAACAGTTAGCAGATTAACTAAATTAATGACAAACTAATTAACCCCTAAAAAGTTTTTAAAGTGCAATAGTAATGAGGCTTTAGCCATGCTTGATCATTTTATTATATAATGATGACATGAACAATAGTAAGTTTTTTTTGTAACATTGAAAACTTTTTAGTGCATCCTTAATGAGGTTTTGTTTTTCTTTAAATAAATAATAACAATATAAAACGGATCTCGATTCAAGACTAATGTTATACATTTTAAAGGTTGTACTATAGTTTTAATTTAAAACTTCTTTAATTTTTTCGCTTGTGACAAAACTAATTGCCGGAAGTCAACGGGCATATTACGTGACATCAACGACATCTGGAAAAATTGTCTTCACTTGTTTACGACAATAGACTTGCTGACCTTAATTAAATATAAGGGCCAACTACCTATGGGTTAATAAAACAGGATATGGTCGTCAGCCAAAAGAGATTTTGCTTTAGGTTATAATATTATCTCATATATTGCTGGCGTCCTTTTTTAAGGATACTTCGTAAAATGCAATTTAAAACATCAAATTAAGTTAATAGTTTGCAATTTCGTCATTGAATGTTAAAAATATTTACTGATCTATCTAATTATTATCTTTATTGGTCTGCTTTTAGTTGGGTTGTTTTTTTGTGCTCGAAACAAATTTACGTCGTGAGTTTGATAAAATTGCGAAAAAAAAAGTCAAGTCTGAAATTGTGAATTGTGAATGTAATGAAATAATATGGGGGGAAAATACTTACAATGTGAGATATTCGACTCTTTTTAATAGCTTAATAAATTTAAAATATTCTTTAGCATTTCAGTAAGATTTAATTTAAATAAAAGTCGGATAAAAGAAAGGCAAATAAAACACTTGCTTTACTCTGGTTGTCTCCCTTTATAAATAGATCTAAAAGAAACATGTCGAGCTAAGATGTAATTACAGTGTTGAAAATATCAACTGTCAGAGCAAAGACTTCCATAGAGAGAAATAGCTGATAAAAATAGAGAATATAATATCCCATTTCATACTTTGAGAAATGCAACTCTCGTGTCTCAGTATCATATTTGACAGCTTTTATAGTTGCTAAGTTTTTTTTAAGGTGAATACAATAGTAACAATTAATAGCTGATATCTTATTTAATTGAAAAGCATATTTTTATATACATAAACGAGATCCCGCCTTCACGACTACTTTAGTGAAAACCCTCGCCATGCACCTCGATCTAAAAGCATAAACTTTTGTTTTTTCTCATTCATTGAATGTTCTTGAGAAGGAAAAAAAGATACACAGAAGACAATCTCATCTAGAAGCAACATACATCAATAACAAAAGCATGACTTAAATGAGCAACTCATATATATGACATTTAGTTTTTCCTTTCTTTTGATGATTGGATTTACTTCTTTACAATGATACTTTCCAATTCCACATGTCAAGGTTTCGTAACCTCCCTTGATTGTGAACTTGATAAGTTATCTTTTATCACGCCTCTTAATAAATGTTCCCAACGTTAACTTAAAAAATATATATCAATATATATATATATATATATATATATATATATAAAGGATAGATCTAGTCATTCTATTTGAAACATTTGTACAAAACCGCAGAGCGGTAAACAAGGTCACCACTATCTACAAGATCATGAACCGCCACGTGGAAATGTCCACACAGCCAGGTCGCATCCAACAGGTGTCTTGATCTTACCCGAGGTCATCAGCTCAAACTGCATGTCCCACACGCACGCACCGACGTCTACAAATTTTTTTTCCGTCAGACATTAGACTGTGCAACACACCGGACCAGGCCTTCATCACTGCCCATACTGTGCTGGCTTTCAAATCTTCACTGAAGGGCTGGACTAAATACCTAAAGTGAAACTCTGTCCTCTGTTTATAATTCTTGTTTGTGAGATTTAAATTTGTATATTTAGTTAAATTGTGGAATTTTTACTGGGTCTAACGGGGTCTCCACAGTAATATGAAGAAGAAGAAGAGGGGAACAAGAAGTCTGCATGTATTTCAGATAGTTGTTGTTGGTTGTGACATTATTAATTTTATCCTCAACAAGCCGATATGTGCCCGATTCTTCGAACGGGCTTTTTTTTAGAATATGCTTGACACATTATAGTTTTTTAGTTTTGTTTTTGCAACATACATAAAGTAGTATGTTTTTTTTTGTGGTCAGTATTTTTTAAATTTATTTTTGTTTTGCACACTTTATTATACACCAATTCAATATACAACTAAAAAGGAAAAACAAAGCTCAAAGTATGACCACTATGATCCAATTTTGTGAGTTTATTGGGTAATTAAACTCTTTCTATAAAACAGAACTCACATGTCTTTTAAAAAGTACTGTTAATTCGAAAATGATTGTTTGATATATTTTTTTGCTACAACATTAGTCGTAGATCAATATTTTTTTTTTTGTTTTTTTTTTTTGTTTTTGTTTTTGTTGGTGTTATTTGCTATTTATTTATTGTTGCTTTGGAAGCAAACTTAGAATTAAATTTTAAATTCAACAGGAAAAACAATAACAACTGAAACCGATATGAATCATAGTTTATACAACGTATACGACATGAATTAAAACTTTTTAAAAAGTTGGTCCGGCAAATTTAAAGATTGCCCGGCAATATAAAAATTTCCCGCTACATAGTTTATAAGACTTATACGATACAAATTAAAACTTTAAAACGTTGAGCTCGGCAATTTAAACATTGCCTGGCAATTGAAAAATTTCCCGCTACAAAGTTTATAAGACGTATACACAGAATAGGTATAGAACAGAATGCACAATCCCTATATACGCACTCACTAAAAGTTACCTTTTTCCGCAATGCAGCGGTCGCTAGAGACGCTACTATAGTAAAATGAGAAATGATATCTACGTCTGCCATAAATATATACAATATATATAGGGCCTACATTATCTTTCATTATAGGCTTACTTTTATATAAATTTGACTTAATTACCCATTTTGTTTTGAACATTATATGATTAGGCCAATATGATGTAAAAATATTTATTACCCGGTACTGATTTGAAAAAAAAATGGCTTAGACGTAGCTCGGTACCGGTAACTAAATTGCTGCGGCTACCGGTACATAAATATATATACTTTTTAAACCAAAATAAACTTTTAAAATTATGAAGGGAAATAGGCATTGTAGTGATAACTTTGTGTTTCGGTATTTGGACACTGAATATTTCGTTAATTAGATTTAACACAAAAGATTAGTGTCCACTTCCTGTTTTTCTTTTATGCACGTTGACTTCCTGTCCCTCACGATTGAAGGCTAATCGTATTGTTCTAGTAATTATTAAATAACTAGTCCTGTACAGCTTTTTGGTCTGGTGTGTTCATTAACTATAGCAAACCAATTCATTACATGGTGTCAGAAGTATTATGGCTAAATTCCACCCGCCAGAGCAATTCGACTTCAGTTCGCCTACGAAGTGGCCCGAGTGGAGAGAACGATTCTTAAGATTCAGAATGGCCACTAAGCTAGGCAAGGAAGAAGGCTCAGTACAAGTAAGCAGCCTTATCTATGCAATGGGGGCAGATGCTGAAAAAATTTATTCTACGTTTACTTTCGAGGCTGGTCAATCCAGGCCTGAAGAAAACTTTGAATTAATACTAAGCAAATTCAATAGTTACTTTACACCCAAACGAAATATCATACATGAGAGAGCCAAATTTTACACCTGTAGCCAAAAGGAAGGCGAAAGTGTAGAACAATATATACGAACACTGTATGAATTAGCAGCCTATTGTGAGTTCTCTGATAAAAACGACAGTATCAGAGATCGACTCGTACTGGGACTCACAGATAGGGAGATCTCACAAAAACTGCAGCTGCAGAGAGACCTGACTTTGGATGCTGCTGTTGAAATAGCTAGGCACTATGAGATGGTGAAGGGACAATTGTTGGACCAGCGAGGTTTGTCAACGGACTCAGTCAGGTTTGGCGCTCCGCGTCGCCAGACTCATTCACAATCGATCGGTGGGAAGGGAGAAGGAAGTGCAGGGAGGGAAAGTACAGGAAATACTTTCGTCTCACATAAAGGAGAATCAGCCAACTTTGTTAAGAAATGTGGAAATTGTGGACAATCCCATTACAAGACAGCCTGTCCAGAAAAGGGCAAGTCGTGTCGCCACTGTGGTAAATTAGGTCATTTCATCTCAGTGTGTCGTCAGCGAAAGCAACATCGTGACGTTCACAGTATTATGCATCATGACACAGTTACCCAGTCATACACATTTGACTCAATATTGTCAACAGTTGCAGAGCCACCATGGAGAGTGACAGTTAACATTCACAATCTACCAATTAACTTTAAAATTGACACAGGTGCTGATGTTAGTGTTATTTCCAGAGCTACTTTTAACAAGATAAGCCCTAGTCCTAAACTAACTCATTCTACTGCAACTCTGCGAAGTCCTGGTGGTTTCTTACAGAACTTGGGAGAATTTACTGCTCCAGCTACATTCCAGAACAAAAAGTTTCAAATTCGTCTTTTTGTTATTAATGAGGAGACTGACAGTCTTTTGGGTAGAGGCGTAGTTAATGCCCTGGGTCTTGTGCAGAAAAATATCAATGAAATCGGAGCAGCAGTTCCTCTCGACTTATCTACACACATAAAGTTCACTCCGGTTACCATTAAAATTCGCAAAGATGCTGAGCCATACAGCTTACCTACAGCAAGGAGAGTGCCAATACCTCTTATTGACAAGGTCATGGTTGAACTACAACGGATGGAAAAAGCAGGCGTAATAGAACCTATTACCGAAGCAACAGATTGGTGTGCTCCAATGGTACCAGTCTTAAAGAAGAATGGATCAATTCGTATTTGTACAGACTTTAAGAAGCTCAATTCTGCAGTGAAGCGGGAACGCTATGTGCTTCCTGTATTAGATGATATACTACACAAGCTTCAAGGTGCAACAGTATTCTCAAAATTGGATGCAGCTTCCGGATTTTGGCAAATTCCTTTAGACAGTTCCACTGCAAAGCTGACTACCTTTATAACACCTTTTGGTCGATACTATTATAAAAGGCTACCATTTGGCATCACAAGTGCACCTGAGATTTTCCAGAGGGTGATGGAAAACATTCTGGAAAAAGAGCAAAACGTAATTTGCTATTTTGATGATGTTCTTGTCTTTAGTAAAACAGAGAAAGAACATGAAAAACACTTGTCAGCAGTTCTAAAAAGGCTGAATGAAGTGAATCTTCAACTAAACCAAGAAAAGTGTGAGTACAGAAAGAAGGAAATAGATTTCCTGGGCCATCGCATCAGTAAGGATGGTATAAGCCCAGATCCTATCAAGGTTTCTGCTATTATTGACATGCCAGAGCCACAAGATGTTGAGGAGTTACGTCGCCTACTTGGCATGGTAAACTTCATGGGCAGATACATTCCAAACATATCCACAATTCTTCGTCCTCTGACACAATTGTTGGAGAAGAAAAACCATTGGACATGGGGATCATCTCAAATAAATGCACTTACACAGGTAAAGAAAATGCTCACATCTACACCAACACTTGCATTCTTTGACATTTTAAGGCCATGTGTTGTAAGCGTTGATGCAAGTTCCTATGGAATTGGTGGAGTGCTTCTTCAAGAATGTGATGGTAAACTCAAACCTGTAGTTTTCTGCTCACGTACCCTGACTCCAGCAGAAAAGAATTACGCGCAGATAGAAAAAGAACTTTTGGCAGCAGTATGGACTTGTGAAAAGCTTCAAAAGTACCTCATGGGACTACCATCATTCACATTACAGACTGATCACAAGCCACTGATATCTTTGATCAATGTTCGAGACCTGCAAGACACACCAATACGTTGCCAGAGAATGCTTATAAGGCTCATGCGCTTTAATGTTCATGCTACTTACATTCCAGGCGTACAACTTATCATTGCTGATACACTGTCGTGCAGCCCACAACAAGTAAACGTTGGGTTGGACAAAGAAGTGGATCGCCTCATTCAGGATATTGACTCTCATATAGACTCAGTTCGAATGTCTTGGCCGGCGTCCGATGCGAAACTTTTACAGTTTGCAAGTGAATCAGAGAAAGACCCTATCATTAATACTGCCATCAAGTACACTGAAAATGGCTGGCCTAAATATGTGAAAAATATTGAACAATATCTCAAGGATTTCTACAATGTGCGCTTTGAACTGAGCGTTCATCAAGGCATGCTCATCAGAGGTTCCCAAATAGTAGTACCAAAGTCACTTAGAGCAGAAATTCTAAGCAGAATCCATGATGGTCATTTGGGCATTACAAAATGTCGGGAGAGAGCAAAACAGTCTGTATGGTGGCCTGGAATTACAGGCGAAATCCAGCAGCTCGTTTCTTCTTGCCAACATTGTGAACAGAAGATGCCAACTTTCCGAAGAGAGCCCATCATGTCAACACCACTTCCCAGCAGACCATTTCAGATGATCGGTGCTGACATTTGTGACTTCAAAGGTCAGAATTATCTCGTAGTGGTTGATTACTACTCGAGATATCTGGAGATCTTGCCACTTTCTAGCATGACTTCAGTGGTCGTCATTACTAAATTTAAATCCATTTTTGCACATCATGGAATCCCGGAATCACTAGTCACTGATAACGGTCGCCAATTTACTTCCAGAGAATTCCAAACGTTTTCAGAAGAGTGGAATTTCCTGCACGTTACTAGTTCGCCATACTATGCCCAAAGCAACGGTGAGGCAGAACGAGCAGTTCAGGAAGCGAAGAAAATATTAAGTCAAGCAGACCCTTTTCTAGCTTTAATGAACTACAGAGCATCACCAACTACAGCCACAGGGTACAGTCCCGCTGAGTTAGTGATGGGTCGTAAAATCAGAACTATCCTACCTACCAACATTGCCAGTCAATCTTTCTCCAAAAATCATAGAAAGAAAGTCTATTCTTGGAAAGGACGAAGGGAGGAAAAGGGCAAATCAGATCTACTATAACAGACGTCATGGTACTAGAAAGCTTCCACCTTTAGAGCCAGGTACCAAGGTCTTACAGGAACTAGACCATGAGCGACAATGGACAAATCCAGCCACTGTAATCAGGAGCGTGGCTCCCAGATCATATCTAATCAAGACTTCTTTTGGGACATTCCGTAGGAACAGAAAACACTTACGGCCAACATCAACATTCGTTCCTACCTCTATCGGTTCCCTACCTGACAATGATGATGCCATTGTTACTGAACAACAGAACGGCATGCCTCAACCTCAGGGAGATCCAGGTTTTACCAACCCTCAAGAACCGGATAATAACACTACTGAAACCCACCTTGAACCCCAAGAGCAGGCGCATGGCCCACCCGTTGGCTCTACGGTTTTGACAACTCGGTGTGGACGTATCATTAATCCACCTGCCAGATATCGGAATGACTAAACGTAAAAGGGGGAGATGTAGTGATAACTTTGTGTTTCGGTATTTGGACACTGAATATTTCGTTAATTAGATTTAACACAAAAGATTAGTGTCCACTTCCTGTTTTTCTTTTATGCACGTTGACTTCCTGTCCCTCACGATTGAAGGCTAATCGTATTGTTCTAGTAATTATTAAATAACTAGTCCTGTACAGCTTTTTGGTCTGGTGTGTTCATTAACTATAGCAAACCAATTCATTACAGGCATATAATTCATAATGAGTTAATATGAGGTTGTTTATGCTGTTGTTTATCCTTTATGGAGTCAGGAAAGCCATGCAGTTTGACATGCTCTTTTTTACGATAATCAGTCGTTTTCGCATCATTGTTGTAGTTTATTACACAACCGTTTATGCACATTTTGCCTGAAATATTAGCTTTGGGTGTTCGAAATTGCGCATTCTGTTTATACCTATTCTGTGGACATATACAACACGAATAAAAACGTGAAGGAATTTTTTATTTGCCAGATACAACGTAAGATACCCATTAAAACCATTAATCATTACCCATTATAACAATTTAAAAATATCCCGCTATAAATTACGACGCAAATTAAAACGTGAATATATTTTGTTCTATTCATTCATAAAGTACATTAGCAAAGGTTGAAGCGAAGTTAATTAAAATGAATACGCAAAATTCGATGACGCCATACAAAAAAAGACAACCAGCTATCCCTGCGCAAACTTTGATGACGTCATCCTGAAAAAAATCTCAACGCCATCCTTTTTTTTTATTTTCTTAGCGCGATCGATCGAAAAACTATAAAAAGTTGGAACGGCAAATTCAACATGAACCCAAAATATGTCGTTTTATTCGCGTTTTTTGACCAAACTGACCACTGCGGTCATTTTAATTTTTTTTAAACCTTGACAGTGTTCACCGCCGTAACGCTAAGAATATTTGTAGCAAATTTCACGTTTTTATGTCCAGTATTTAGAAAGATTATGCGGTATGTACATACCCAGCCAGCCAGCCAGCCAGCCACATACATATTCCTTTTGAGATTTATATATATACAAGCCGTTATGTGCCCGGTCCTCCGAACCGGCTAAAAGTTATGTTTACATACACTCTAACTACTCAGGCAGTTATAATGAGATTGCCCGCATGACCTACGACACGAATTTAAACGTGAGGTAATTTTTTATTTGCCCGCTACAACATGAATTACCCGTTAAAATCATTACTCATCACCCATTATAACAATTACAAAATTGCCCGCTATAAATTACGACGCAAATTAAAACATGAATATATTTTGTTCTATTCATTGATTAAGAACATTCGACAGTACTTTTTTTTTTTTTAATGATTGTTTGATATATTTTTTTTACGACAAACATTAAGTCGCAGACCTATGTTGTGTTGTTTTTGTTTATTTGCTATTTATTTATTTATTGTTGCTTTGGAAGAAAATTTAGAATTAAATTTTCTATTCAACATGTAAAACAATAACAAATGAAACCCTTATGAAATAATGTTTATAAAACGTATACGACACGAATTAAAACTTTAAAAAGTTAGTTCCGGCAATTTGAACATTGCCCAGCAAATTAAACATTGCCCGGTAATTTAAACATTGCCCGGTAATTTAAACATTGCCCGGTAATTTAAACATTGCCCGGTAATTTAAACATTGCCCGGTAATTTAAACATTGCCCGGTATTATAAACATTGCCCGGTAATTTAAACATTGCCCGGTAATTTAAACAATGATGATGAGCCACTGCGGTCATTTTAATTTTGTTTAAACCTTGACAGTGTTCACCGCCGTAACGCAAAGAATATTTGTAGCAAATTTCACGTTTTTATGTCCAGTATTTAAAAAGATTATGCGGTATGTACATACCCAGCCAGCCACATACATACATACATACATATTCCTTTTGAGATTTATATATATTAATGATATGATATGATATGATATGATATGATATGATATGATATGATATGATATGATATGATATGATATGATATGATATGATAGAACAAAAATGTGTAAGCTTACTTAATGTACATTAAATGAGATACTAAGCTTATGCTAATAAAAATTATATGTTAATCTATGAAAAGTAGGAAAAATTGCAAAACAGAGTTTATTCACCTTTTTTTTTTGCTTCTTTTAAATGTTTCTTTTTTTCTGCTTTGACCCATATAACTTACAAAGTCATGAATGAAACAACATTTCCGAGAACTTCGTTTCACATCCGTTTCCTCGACCAGTTTTTATCTCGTGCTTCCTTCTAAAAATAATTGTATGTCAAAACAAGACTTTCTATAGGTCATACAAAATAGTTTACCCATGAACAGTAACCACCAGTATAACAATAATGTAGCGTTTGACAAAAGATACTTACTGACAAGATAACAATAACGCTCTTTCTATTCAATTATTTAATATATGAATTTCTCAACTTTACTTATTTCTTAACTTATGAGTAACTACGGAAGGAGAGAGATGGGAATGTGAGGGGTTGGGGAGAAGGAACACGTGAACTCTAACATCGGCTCCCTACGTTTGTTAAAAGAAAAATCGTATACATTACAACAAATCTACAGACAAGTAAATAGAGTTACAAAATTCGTACAAAAGACATTTAGGCTATAACATTCACATTTGAATTTTACAATAGTTATATTGAAATGTTTTTATGCATTTATTTTCAATTTAATTTATGGTCTTTTTATTATGTTCAAAACTTGAGATAACGTGTGGCTTTAATAGAAATCGCTTCTGAACATTCTTCGTCGTTTTTTTTACAATGCGTCTAACGTGTCAGTGCTGTTGTGTTTTTCAAACCTAGTTCTTGAGTATTATATAAATTAATGTACATAATTTATCTCATATGCCTAGAGAAGAAGAAATATGTTTTTCTCATTTACACTACTGAACAGAAAATATATTAAAGAAAATGACTCTAATGTCGGCAATGATATGATTAAGATGATATCACTTCTTAGCAAAGTACTTTCTCAGCATTTGACGACATACAAAAATCGGAAAAATATAAATGATTTATTAACAATCCATTGTCGCCTGCCACAAGAGGACAATGTGATTTAATGTATCGATGCGATAACTGATTGGGATAATTCTAGTGAATGATGTTGAAGCAGAAACTAACACCAATTTTATTTACTCAAGGACAAAGGGCATTTTATTTTCAAAGACGCCGTCTTCATATTTAGCCTAATAAACTCATTCTTAAGCCTGTTTAGCTCTGTTTGGTCGTGGCCCAAGAAACGGTTGAAGTCTGATTAATCAGCCCTACACAAGCAAAACTTTTAATGCCAACTTCATTTTAGTACATATTACTTTTCCATTGCCTATACAGACTAATTTTCTAATTTTTGTAAGTAAGTAAAGTACCCGGCGTACCAAACTGATCATAGGGTGGATGAAGCAGCGTTCAACAGTTTCTGTGGCCACGGCTTACTAGGAGATGTGTGGCCAGAACAATGCCCAGCCTCCTTTACTTTACCCTAACTAATGCCAGGTACCCATCAGAGCTGTTTAGGCTCAAGTATAACTTGAGGGGAAAATCTTAGCCTCCACCAGATTTCGAGCCCAGAAACTGCGGATCGCCAGTCGAATGCACTGGCACGGTCACCGTGGTAATATCTAATGTAATATTTGCGTTTTGAAATTATTAATTTTTCAGAACTCTAATTTACAGTGTTCGTTTTTTTTAAAAAATAATCTTACCAATCTAACTTTAATGTGAAAAACACAAATTAGAAAGTTTAAAATGAATTGAATAGTTTATATTTTAATGTGAATATTTTGAAACAAGTTTAACAAAATACAAGTCATCTCTTTTTATTAAGTTTGTAGGTGTATAATTCTTGATTTATTTGTGCTTATGTACACTCCTTGAATTTTTTTTTTCTTATATGTGTAATAGGTTTTTATATGGGGCTTTCGATTAATTTTTCTGTTTGATTTTCTTGTATGTTTTTAGTTCAATAAGTGGTCTTTTACATGTTTACACGTTTTGGTAAAAACAAAGTGAACGTTTGAAGACATACATACATTGGAAATACATATATACGAAAAAAACGCAAGTTATATTTGAAATACAAATGTTTATTTAATTTTGAAATAAAAAGATATTACAATGCAGATTATTTAAAATCTTAAAAAACATATTTTACTTTTCGACTACACTACATAAACAGTAAAAACAAAGTATGTCTCGTTATATTCAATTCTAACTATTAATTTACAGGAATGTACAATTCGTTCCGACATCGTTGTTCACGCTCAATCTTCAGGAGGTGTGTTCACTCAATTTCCAGTGGGCGTGTCCATTCAATGTCTAGTGAGCGTGTCCAATCAATGTTCGTTAGGCGTGTCCATTTAATAACCTCTGTTTGGCTCACAGGCTCTGGCACACTGCTGGTAGCCCTGGAAGATGTTTCTTTGTGGTGTGTAGCTGTCGGTACACCTTCTGTGCACGATGATTTTCTGGCATTTGTTTGTATGGTGGTCATATGACCAGGCGTAGTCGTTTTGATGTTGGTCATAGCTGTTGGCGATGCAGGAATGGTCAATACGTCCACAGTTGTCTGAAACATTGACAGATACATTAAGAAAACTTTGACACATATTGAGAAAAATTTGTCACATATTGAGAAAACTTTGACACATTGAGAAAACTTTGACACACATTTACAAAGAGTGTAATGCGTTAAAGATTTGATACATGGCCTATTTTAATATAGTTATAAACATTAAGTAACATTAAAATTTACAAATAAAATAAATATCAATTCACGCACATTTCATATTTGACATGTTTTCAATACTTTACTTTATTTACATGTTTTTCATTTACTTACTGTGTCCAGGGAAATTGTACCCGTTACAGTTGCAGTCAATTATTCTGTAATCATTGGGATTCTTTTTGTAAGCGTCATTACATACGCCATAGCAGTAAGCATGGTCTCTGTAATAGAAAAGAGTTTTTTCAGTTAATTATTTCTAGGCCTATTTGTAATATAATCAAAACTCTGCCAGAATCCAATTTTTTTTAACATTCTATAGGGCGAAATGCATATTGGCCAATTTTTATATAATTATTGAATATTAGAAAATAATTAAAAGTCCCCAAAAAGTGTGTTTATTTCTTTTATGACTAAGTTATAATGAATAAAGTTGAAATATATATTTTTACAACGTACATATATAAGCCGTAACAGTTCATGTTTATGAAATGTTACTATGTAACTAATTTTGAGAAATTGTTTATAAACACGCAAGTAACTTACCTAATTCGACCGTGACCCTATTAAATACAAAAAACATAGATTATAAGCTTAAGAATTTAACAAATACAACAAACACTCTTTAATGTTATTATACGTTTTCATCTATATTCTATATCAGCTAAAAGCTTGTCTAAAGCCAGAATAAAAACCGAAAATTTTTCACCATCTAAAACTATTTTTAACATGTAGATCTAAACTTTCTACTAACAGAAATAGTAGTGCGCAGAAAGTATGTATGGAGCGTCTTAACATAAAAGACTGTTTCAAAAGTAAAATGTGTATTTTTTAAATGAAATTATAAAAATTAATGCTCGTCACTTACCCCTTGTTGCAGAGATGGGGCAGCTGAAAATAAATAGGAAGTAATTAATGGCGATATATGTTTTAAAGCAGTACAAAATATGTCCTTTTAAATCTTACATATAAGTATGAAGCGTTGTAACGAAACTGACAAAATTGTGACGCTAGAAATTCAAAACCACTTACCGAGAGCCACCAGAAAAGCCAGGATTGCAATGAAAGCCATGTTAAACTGTGGACAAATAGAAACTTTGACACAATTTGTAAAAAAAAATTAGATAGTCTACATGAACGCAAATATTTTATTATGATTTGCATAAAACTAAAAATGTATAAATACGCCTATTCTTTATTCGGCTTATGTTAGGTAGGCACTAAATATAAATACTAAACACGTTACATCAGTTTTCAAAGCGACATGTCGTTTCTATGGTTACTTAAGAATATAATTGTAATATTTCGTCAACTAGAGTATACTTATATTATTCAACATTATCTCCCTTTGCGCATTGCTTTACTCGTCACTAACATATATAATTTAAAGTTGTTTTTTCTTAATAAAGAAATAGTTTTTAAAGAATTATTAAAGCTTCTCTAAAACATGAAATAAAATACTGACCTTGTGTAGACGCACTGAGCAAAATAAAACGTTGTTCTAGTGACTTAGGTGACCACTGATGTCCACTGTAGCTACTTTTATAGTCTATATTTACAAGGAAACTGTCTCTCTATATCAATCACAAATAGGATGTCACAGGGTTATTTATGGGGAAGGGAGGAGGTTTGGCTGTTATAAAAGAAATGCGAGCTAAACCAATTAACCCCTAACACGAATAATGGACGCAGCACTAACACTTGGATAATTTAAATTACATAATTATTTAACAAAAACAGAAAACACCATTAATTAGAGTGTGTGCTGTTTTTTTAAATAACTTTTCTTAGTCCATGCTTTAAAATTATGGTTAGTTATTTATTAGCTGAGTTGTCATAATAACAAGCGGATCTCATTTTCAAGGCTAGAGAAATAAAAACATCGCAATTTCAAATTATAGGTTGCACTTTATTTTGTTCTCAACTATGGAGGCACGGTTGCCGAGTGGCAGTGCGTTCGACTGGCGTACCAACGAACATGGGCTCGAATCCTAGTGAAGACCGCGGGTCTGGAGGGTGTCCCATAGTATATCCATCTCTAATAGGTACCTGACAGTAGTTGGGGTAAAGTAAAGAGAGCTGTACAGGGCCGTATTTAGGTTTGTGGGGGCCCTGTTCCCAAGAACCAAATTTATGGGGGGGCCCTTGTGGACTCACCCCTACCATCCAACATTGTTATTTTAGCCTGTGTACAGTGTTGGTGATTATGAATGATAACCAGTAACCCACTATGTCTGAGTCTGACTGCCGATTTGAAAAATAAAAGACTAATGTTGGGGCCCCTTTTTTGTGAGGGCCCCTGTTCCATGGTACATGTGGAACATGCCTAAATACACCTCTGGGTACTGGCCTCACAATCACTTAGTACGCCATAGAGACCGACCGAAACCAAATTTTTGGTTTCGGCCTAAAACAAAACCAAACCGAATGTAATAAATTGACTTTCGGCAAAAACGAAGCCGATAATTAAAATTTCACTACACATTCGGCCGAAACCGTAACCGTAAATAAGTAAATTGAAATAGAAAATGTCACACAAAAGATTTTAAAAGACTGCACATTTTTGTGTAACAGTAATATTATCTCGTTTATGGGTGCTCAATGTAAGTAAACCATAGAGTTATAGGAAGAGAAATACATATCTGCGTAGATTATACTAAAAATATAATTTTATAAACCAAATTAATAGAAAGGACCAATGATACTTAGAACATGGTGATTTAGGATTGTGAGAATTCAAAAAATGTATAGTCATGAATTTTAAATGTAGACTTTTATAGATTATTTTTTTAATATAGATACGATACAAGTTGCAAACATTAAAAGAATATTTGTAAAATAATACTTGTATCAATAAATCCCATAAACAGTTTAAACAAAAAGCACACCTTCCATGCGTTGCAAAGTTGTTGTTTTTTAAGTTGCCCTATTGCAAGTTGCTTTTCAGTGTACATTAAATTAAAAGCCTGTTTGAAAAATACTCTATTTAGGTCAGTTTGACCACTAGACAAATATTGTCAGCTATTGTAATAAAACTGAACTGATTGAAGAGTTCAACGGGGAAGATTCAAATGAATCACTAAATATGACCTCTGTTTTGTCTCTCTATGACTTCCTTTAAAGTCCAAGCATCAAACAACACTACGGAAATCGGTCTATTTGTCTGTTAAAAGCATTCAGCCTCAGCGGGTAAATTCCAGGTTGTTGTTTTTTTCTTTTCGAATACGTAAATTAAATAGCTGTATCGACGACTAGAGTTAACATCTGCGTTTGCTGTTGTTTCGCAAATTCTAAAAGCAATATTCGGGATTTGAAAAATAACAAAAAACAATAGACACATAAGTCGCCTCTGACAAAAGATTGTTTGCAAGGAATATAATGTTAATGTATTGTTTTGTGCGAATCAAACAGGGTTTAAAAACATGTGTTAGAGATAAAAAGATAAATAAATCGTGGGAAACAGTTATGAATGATTTCCTCTTGAAATACGGTTTTCTTTCAAAATCCCTATTTCACACAGATTAAATAACAACAGCTTAACTAAATGAAAGGATCAAAAAGAGTAATAGATGCAGCAATAACGTATTAGTCTGAATTTTGACAGTTAAAATAGATATTCGGCTGACGATCGAAAGTCAATATCAGTTTCGACCGAAACCGTAAGCAAACCGAAAACAAACCTTTTGACTTCGACCGAAACAGAAACCACACCGAAAAAGGGTTTTTGCCTATATTCGGCGCCGAAACTGAAGCCGAAACCAAAATTCGGTCGGTCAATAGTATGCCGTGGACACAGAAACTGTTGAACGCTGATTCACAGACTCTTTCGGTACTTTACTTAATTACTTGTTCTCAACTGCTTAATTTCTTTCCCTTGCAACGAAACTAATTACCGAAACTCAACGGACATTTTTTCATGAAATAAATGACAAGTGCTGGAAATAGTGTGTTCACCTGTTTACGACAATAGACTTGCTGACCTTAAGAAACAAGTCAGCTGTCATTGCAAAAAGATAAAAACTTAAAAAAACAATTACAGGTATGAGCCGCTAGGCGTTATGCTAACAACACAATCCCCATAGTAAACCCTTATCAGTAAAATGTCTTCAATGGTTCTACTAGCCTGTGTCAAAACGAACAGATAGAAGAACTCCGCGCCTTATGCTTAAATATCTTCTTAGACTCAATCAATATTGTGTAGTAAGTAAGTAAAGTACCCTTCGGACAAAACTGATCATAGGGTTGGTGAAGCAGCGTTTTCCAGTTTCTATGTCCACGGCATGAATCACTGTAAATTTGGCAACGGTATTTTCGTCAACGGTATTTTCGGCAAGGTAATTTTGGCAAAGGTAAATTTGGAATAGGTAAATTCGGCAAAACTAGCAAAGCGGTAGAATTGGCAACGGTAAAATTGGCAATCATCTAATATCCACTGTTTTTATTAAAAGTATTGGTAGGACTACAATCTATTCCATGTATCGGCAACCCTCCATCAGGATTCGAACCCAAAACATTCGGATCGCCAGTCAAACGCGCTGCCATTCGGCCACCGTAGTAAGAGTTTCAAAAAAATTGTGTCGGAAACAGAAATCAATAGATAAACGCAATAAATCAATCGATTGTGAGCAATATTGCTTTTTTAGTATTTCTTTATAAGCTAACGATTTATCTAACCCGAATAAAGAACTTTAACTATAAATACTTTAATATATTTATATATTTTAATTATTTATATATATATTTATTTATATTTATATCCTTTGTCTCTCGCTCTCCTTTTCTACATAATTTCTTAAGCATCCTCCTCCAGCTTCTATTTGTTGTTCTTTCTTTGCGGTACGATCAGCTTTATAGTTTACTTAAATTTACGATCGTCAAAATATATGTTCTTTGTCTTTATTATTTCGTTGTTGATAATTTATACACAGTTATATCACTGTATGAAGTGGTTTAGTTTATACGATAACATTGAAAATTTAAACATAATGTGATACTCTAATATTTATACTATTATAATTGATTCAAAATTAAAAGTGTTAGCTAGTCCTTG
Organism: Anisus vortex; assembly: GCA_949126835.1. NCBI lineage: Eukaryota > Metazoa > Mollusca > Gastropoda > Planorbidae > Anisus > Anisus vortex. Next base: position 39,782,854 of record OX421495.1, read on the forward strand.
CAAATAATCCTATATTGTTAGTAGACAATGACTTCGTGAACCTTAAATAAAACAATTGCGAAAAACAAAGTTTTTTTTGTATACATTTTTTTATAGGAATTTTAGCTATGCATTAACCTTCTAAGGATTTCGCCCCATTACCCGCTTTAAAAAAAACTACATAACTTTAAAAAAGCGAAATTAAATAATCTAATATTAAAATGCAGTGATTGCAGATTCATTGGCCAAGAAGGGGTCCCTGGTACCCGCACCGAGTGGGCCGTCTTCTACTAAACCGCCTGCAGATTGATCCATGCGGAAGAGCCAGAATAGTCGGACGAGTCTAGCCCAGGTGTGTTGCGACAACTTAAACGTCATTATCAAGTGGACCCGCGATACAGGCTCCTGCAAAAGGTAACAGGCAACTATCGCCCAATTTTGCACTGGGCACTGCCCGATAGGGGACTATTTACAATGGCTTAGTCTTCTGCTGGAACCGTTGGGAAGCAGAGGAGACGGTCAAGCAAAATTTGACTGCCCTGCCTTGCAGGTGTTTCGAGAGGATTGGAATGGTCAAAGGTTTGCATGGAACCTATGTTGACTGATACACTGCCACGTACACATGCTTTTATTTTTCCTAACCCTAAGAGTATAGTCTCTACTCGCTTTCTCACTTTAGAGAAATGATATTGAGTCTGGCCCCAATTCCAGAATGTTGAAAATAACATTCAAGAATCTAAAAATCTGTAATAAATACATCTAAAAGTCATACCATCACGGAAAATCAAATGAATATTGAGGCTGCCGTGTCAATAATGATGAAGTAAAATGAAAGCCTTAAGGAAGTTTCTCTACATAACCTTTGGCGACCCCCTAAAAAAAACAACAACTTGAATTGAAGTTTAGAACGTGCGCACTATGCATGAAACTGGGATTATTGCCAAGTATTAATAACATGTCTAGATAGATACATGCTTAATGTTATTGGCATAAATTCAATGCGGTGGACATGCTTGGTCATAATACCATTTGGATCTAATGAAAAAGTAACTTATTACAAGTAATCGGGTGGTCGAAATAGTAGATCTTGTTATATACAAGTAGACCTGGAAAGTTTTCATGCGTTTTGAGACAATTGATGCCCCAAAACATCATATTTTTTCAACGTATGCTGGGGTTAGATACAACCATGTAAAAAGGACAAGCAATAAATAAAATGCTCAATGAGTACGCCTCGTCTCCATAACAGGACATCACGATGGTCGTAGGAGACACCAATGTAAAATTAGTTATGGACAAATGTGTTTAGGATTATGAAGTCCCTTAAAAATATGTCGGATCCATATTTCGAATCCCTCTGTAGTCATCAAGAATCTGGAACAATCTTGATTGTGACCAACTTTTCTTATTACTCTCCGTCTCGCATTTTTTATATTGTGTTTCAGACACCCTTGCTTGCTTACACGCTACATTGCTACTTGGACGATGGCCTTTGTTATGTTATCACTTCTTATGGTGTTACATTTCTAGAGAGTAGCCAGGATAATTTAAAACAGGCCTAGCTCTGTCCAGATATGTCGATTTATACTTTGTAGGCATACTTTGGGGATTAGGGATATAACAGGTTAATATCCGGTATGGTCATCTTCGCAGCTGACCCGGTTTTGTTTTAAAACAAAGTGGATGGACAGTATGTTGGCATCACAAACTAGCCATTCATGCCGCGCCTAAGAAACTAGTGAACTTGATTTATCAACCATAAAGTCGGTCAATGAGTATAATAGGAACGTTACTTTATCAGCGTAGAGTCGGTCAATGAGTCTAATAGGAACTTTACTTTATCAACCATAGAGTCGGTCAATGAGTCTAATAGGAACTTTACTTTATCAACCGTAGTCGGTCAATGAGTCTAATAGGAAATTTACTTTATCAACCATAAAGTCTTTCAATGAGTCTAATATGAACTTTACTTTATCAACCATAAAGTTGTTCAATGAGTCTAATAGGAACTTTACTTTATCAACCATAGAGTCGTTCAATGAGTCTAATAGGAACTTTACTTTATCAACCATAGAGTCGGTCAATGAGTCTAATAGGAACTTTACTTTATCAACCGTAGAGTCGGTCAATGAGTCTAATAGGAACTTTACTTTATCAACCGTAGTCGGTCAATGAGTCTAATAGGAAATTTACTTTATCAACCATAAAGTCTTTCAATGAGTCTAATAGGAACTTTACTTTATCAACCATAAAGTTGTTCAATGAGTCTAATAGGAAATTTACTTTATCAACCATAGAGTCGTTCAATGAGTCTAATAGGAACTTTACTTTATCAACCATAAGAGTCGGTCAATGAGTCTAATAGGAACTTTACTTTATCAACCGTAGAGTCGGTCAATGAGTCTAATAGGAAATTTACTTTATCAACCATAGAGTCGGTCAATGAGTCTAATAGGAACTTTACTTTATCAACCATAGAGTCGGTCAATGTCTAATAAGAACTTTACTTTATTAGCGTAGAGTCGGTCAATGAGTCTAATAGGAACTTTACTTTATCAACCATAGAGTCGGTCAATGAGTCTAATAGGAACTTTACTTTATCAACCGTAGTCGGTCAATGAGTCTAATAGGAAATTTACTTTATCAACCATAAAGTCTTTCAATGAGTCTAATATGAACTTTACTTTATCAACCATAAAGTTGTTCAATGAGTCTAATAGGAACTTTACTTTATCAACCATAGAGTCGTTCAATGAGTCTAATAGGAACTTTACTTTATCAACCATAGAGTCGGTCAATGAGTCTAATAGGAACTTTACTTTATCAACCGTAGAGTCGGTCAATGAGTCTAATAGGAACTTTACTTTATCAACCGTAGTCGGTCAATGAGTCTAATAGGAAATTTACTTTATCAACCATAAAGTCTTTCAATGAGTCTAATAGGAACTTTACTTTATCAACCATAAAGTTGTTCAATGAGTCTAATAGGAAATTTACTTTATCAACCATAGAGTCGTTCAATGAGTCTAATAGGAACTTTACTTTATCAACCATAGAGTCGGTCAATGAGTCTAATAGGAACTTTACTTTATCAACCGTAGAGTCGGTCAATGAGTCTAATAGGAAATTTACTTTATCAACCATAGAGTCGGTCAATGAGTCTAATAGGAACTTTACTTTATCAACCATAGAGTCGGTCAATGTCTAATAAGAACTTTACTTTATTAGCGTAGAGTCGGTCAATGAGTCTAATACGAACTTTACTTTATCAACCATAGAGTCGGTCAATGAGTCTAATAAGAACTTTTCTTTATCAACTATAGAGTCGGTCAATGAGTCTAATAGTTACTTTATTTAATCTAATAGGAATTGTATCATCTTCATAGACTTGATTTTCAGAACTTACTTTGATTAATTTAACTATACAGACTTCTTCTTCTTCTTCTTTACGTGCCAGGTCTGGAACAGTCATCGGCGGTCATGACTCTCCATTCTTTCCTGTTGTTAGCTTTTTGCAGAAAGTTATTATTACTTATGTTGTTGTTCGTGGCCCATTCGTTCAGGCTTTCTACATATGTTAGTCTTTGTCTTCCTCTGTCTCTCTTACCAGAAATTTTCCCACACAAAGCCAGTCTTTCTATACCATTTTTCCTATAGATGTGTCCTAGAAATTTCATCTGTCTATTCCTAATGGTGTTAATGAGTTCTCTTGAGGTACATGCTGTTTTCAACACATCTGCATTGGATTTCTTTTCAGTCCATGATATTCTCATCATCCTTCTTAGAAACCACATTTCTACTGCCTCCAATCTTTTCCTTGTTTCAATATCAATAGTCCAACATTCACATCCATATAGAAGAACAGACCAAACATACCCCTTCAGTATGCGCATTTTGGTACATATTCTGATATTCCTGTTTTTCATGATACTGCTTAAGCTCATGAAGCTGTTTTTAGCTATTGCGATTCTTCTCTTTATTTATTTGTTGCATTTGCCTTCCTGTGTTATTGTATAGCCTAGATACTGGAAAGAATTGATTTGCTTGATGTTTTCACCTTCACTGGATAAAGAGCATCATGGATATAGTGTTTTCTTAGAGATTACCATTACTTCGGTCTTACTGAGATTGAGTGTTAATCCTTTAAGTCGGCTCTCTTCTACCACCTTATTTATAATAGTTTGTAGGGCACTTAATGATTCTGCTATTAGTACTGTGTCGTCTGCATGTCTCAGATTATTTATATTCTTTCCTCCAACTTTAATACCATCTAGGTGTTCGATATTCCGGGTATTATTTCACTGTAGATGTTGAAGAGGTCTGGTGATAAAACACATCCCTGTCTTACTCCTCTCTTTATTGGTTTGAATGCACTTAACTCCCCTTCATATCTTATGGCAGCTTCTTGCTCCCAGTATAGATTTCTTATTATTCTGAGGTCTTTACCATCTATGTCCAGATCTTGTAATATATTAAATAGATCTTGATGTTTGACTTTGTCAAATGCCTTAGAATAATCTATAAAGCATAGATACAGGTCTTTTTGCATCTGGATGCATCTTTCAATTAACATAGATAAGGTGAAAATAGCATTTCTTGTGCTTTTATCTGCAACAAATCCAAACTGGGTTTCTGAAATTTCCGGGCGGATTTTACTTCTTATTCTTTCCATGATTATTCTGAGGAGTATTTTTGTGACATGATTCATTAAGCTAATTGTTCTGTGTGATTCACACTCTGTTGCTCCAGGTTTCTTGGGTATTGTGATGAAAATTGATCTGCTTAAGCTTGAGGGGATCTTACCAGTATCATATATTTTGTTAACAAGTTGAGTTATTTCATGTATGCCTATTTCTCCCAATGCGTCTTATATTTCCACTGGAATGTTGTCCGGCCCTGGGGCCCTACCATGTTTCATTTTCTTGATAGCATTTTCAACCTCGTCTTTCAATATTGGTGGGCCTTCAATATTTTCGGTTAAACTTGGTTTTTCTTGGTTTGTCATCATCAAATAGTTCCTCAATATATTCTGCCCATCTGCATAGTAGGCCTATGTCTTCTTTGTCTAACAGAATATTTCCTTCTTTTGATTTAATGCAGCTTGATTGTGTACCTTTTCTTTTCCCAGATATTTCTCGTATTTTCTCATGTACTAACGTATTATTTTCAATCTTGCTGTTTTCCAGTTCTGCGCATTGTTCATTAAGCCAGTTTTCTTTGGCTTCATTGCACTTCTTCTTTATTTCTTTATTTAGTACTTGATATTTCTTATCGTCCTTTTTTGCCAGTCTTCTATGTTCCATGAGTTCTAGAATTTCTGTCGTGATCCATTTCTTGTGTTGTTTTCTGTTTTGTTTTGGTAAATTTTCTTCAATCGCCACCTCAATGCATCTATTGAATTCCTGCCATCTCTCTTCCACTTCGCATAAGTTGTCAAGTGCTTCAAATTTATTTTTTACAGCTATTGTAAACTTCTCTTTCAAATTATCATCTGTTTTTAGAAGGCTAGTTTCAAGTTTGGGTTTAATTTTCGATTCCTTGAGTTGTTTTAGTTTTAGTTTTAAATTACATATGACTGGGATATGATCACTGTCACAGTCTGCTCCTGGCATTGATTTTGCTGATCTTACAGCATTTCTGAAACGGTATTGAATCAATATGTAGTCGATTTGGTTTCTTCTCTGTCTCCTGGACTACTACATGTCTATCGTCTTCTTGGGTGGTTCTGGAACCATGTATTTGATATGAAGAGGTTATGTTCCTTGCACCATTCTACTATTCTTTCACCACGGCTATTTATCTCTCCAAGGCGAAAGGACCAACGATGTTTTCTATTTTCTCTTAGCCAATCTTTGCATTAAAATCCCCCATCACAATCTTGATATCCTGCGATTTTAGTTGTTTCATGACATTATCTAAATTTTCGTGGAATTTATCCACTTCTTGGTCTTCATAGTTTCTCACATACAGACTAAAGAGTTTTAATTGAGTTATTTGTATTTTTCTGGCCTTGTTTATTTGCCAGGATGATTGTTTCTGTCAATAATTATAATTTAAAACTGTTTTTTTTTATTCAATGAAATTTGTTCTGTTCCTATAAAAAAAAAAGAGCTTTTTTTATATAAGATTAGGCTATTTTAGTATTTACAAAACTGTGTGAACTATATACCTTAGTTTTCTCTGAGGATTAAATGTCTTGTGTGTTGTTATATATATTCATTGTGCAGTAGTTGTGAAATTTTTTATCTTTTAAATGTATGCAGCCGTTTTTTTTTATATAAAGTTTTATTTCTTTATAAACGGTGTATTGATGTTAATATTTTTAAAAGGAAAACTATAACGGATAACAAATATTTTCATCAAAATATAGATCGTGATGTATAATATTAAATATAAATGTTAAGAAACTAGTCAATCAAAATAAATTCGTCTATAATATTTAATATTTACTGGATTGTGATTGTTAATTCTTATGTTGTTGTTTTTTAAATTAATATTATAGTTTCCTTATAGTTTTTGATTGGCTTTTAAATTATATCATTATGATTTCATGAGTCAGTCAATTGGAATAATTGTCCCATTTAAAATTCTAATATGTATTTTTGTTCATGAATTTTTTTATATAATTTTTTTTATATATTCCCTCCTGCTAATTGTATTATCTTTTATGTTCACTTTGCATTGCACCTATACTTGTGTAGCATATGTAGGCAAACCATATATACATATAACTTCTTACTAGACTATTTTTAATTTTTGCAAAATCGAAATGCGATTCTCAACTCACCATTAATATAAGTCTCTGTTTTCCATAAAACACACACTAGTCAACGTATTTATAAAACTAGTGTAAATTTGAGCAAGGACAAACACAAGATTAAGTTTGTTTAAGTAATAAAGCACACAAGTTATAAATGAAGTATGAAACAATTTATTTTATTTACTTTTTAGATCAATATAAATGCATAATAAAATAATAGCATTTGAAATTTTAATCTAATGGACATGAAATTTAATTTTGGTATCTCAACGTGACCTCACTGCACTAATACGTAATGCATGTGTCTATCTTAACTATCTATAACACGTAATGCATGTGTCTAGCTTAACTATCTCTACTTTTCAGTTTAATTAAGTCAACCGTAGACTATGTCCACACACTGTGCGTGTCCATTTAATGTCCAGTAGTAGACTGGGTCCATTCAATGTCCAGTGGACAAGTCTATTTAGTAGACCCCACCTGAGAGAAAAAAATTGAAACGCCTTTTAAAGAAATAAGAACATAGTTTAAAACATTGACACATTTGAAATAAAAACACATTTAGAAACACTGACAAATAATATTCAGAAACATTGACAAACATTTGGAACTATTGACACACATTCAGAAATCTTTGACAAACATTTAAAGACCTTTACAAGCCTATAAAATAATGACGTGTAAATTCAGAAACTTAAAAAATCATTAAGAAACATTCATATACATTCAGAAACTTTGACAACCATTTAGAAACAATCTTACACATTCAGAAACTTTGATAAGCACTTATAAACAGTCATACACATTTAGAAAAATTGACAAGCGCTTAGAAACAGTCATACACATTCAGAAACTTCGACAAGCATTTATAAACAGAATTCAGTCCTGGATAAAAAAAAATTTATAATTTATTCATTCAAAATATCGATTATGTATGAAATAGAATTCACAATGCTAGAAAATAATAATGTTTTGTTTACATATATCTCATTACTTACCTCTAGGTGGAAAATTGTATTGGTTGCAATCACAATCAAATATTCTGTAATCGTTGGGGTTCCTTAGGTAAGCGTCGTTACATCTGACATAACAGGAAGGCCTATTTCTGTAATACAAACGAGTTATTTATCTTCTGTGTTCTACATATTACCAAATTATATGTTTTCAAACTTAACATGAAGCCAATACAATCTTTTTGAACCATTTTTTTTAAAATTGTTTTACAATGCTAGATAGAGGCAGAGAGAGAAGTTGTAGCGAGTAAAACATGTTCAATAAATGTATTCATTAATACCCAATGGGCCGTATTGCTGCTGAGAGTTAACACCCTTGCCCCTTATACAAGTCAATCTTTTATGACTGACTTGTAAATTACAAGTCAGTCATAAAAGATTGACTTGTATAAGGGGCAAGGGTGTTAACTCTCAGCAGCAATACGGCCCATTAATGAAATAATAAGATGTTGAATGATATTTTGAACACGTAGAGTGCGCCTATGTAAAACATAGCATTTAATTTGAAGTCTTATTGTGTATTACTATTTTATAACTATTGTAACCAATACAGAAAAGTAACTCACCGACCGCCACCATAACTCTGTAAGATAAAAAAAATAATAGATCAAATTTATTTTAAAGTGAAAGAAAGAAAAATACAAGTATGTTAGCATTATGTTAGATTACATCTTGTTTTTTTCTTTGGTATTTTAATGTAAACGATTTTTAACTACCCTACATAGAGTAGCGGCGTGGAATCGGTTTACCGAATCTTGTCAGAAAAAAACAACAACATATCATTAACGTCATTTACAACTTTTGTCAACATGGAGGACTAGACTTAAACCACGGTTAAACGTAGTAAGATATGCAATAATGTTGTGTGTATTGACAAAAGTTTTATTTACTTATTCCATATGTAAGAACAAACACATGTATGTTTTCTACAGCTTTTTTCCACAAATAGCATCTGAGCATGGATTGGGTTGCCTGGAAAAACCTTCTAAAACCCAACAACCTTAAGTTATTTAAAACGATAGTTAAATATACAAGTCCAGACAAACCACTGATAAACGTAGGACATAAACAAACTTTGGTATAGAAGAAAGATACAGAATTTAGAATAAATTTACAGGTGTTAAAATGTTAACAAGTTATATATACATTATCTTATGTATGATTTACATTATGTTAAGCTAAATCTACATTATCTTAACTTAGATCTACAATACCACAAGTTAGATATACATTATGTCAAGTTATATCTACAATACCACACGTTAGATATACATTATCGCAATCTAAACATTAATGCTACAGATTAATGTTTATAAGAATATCTCACCCCTCCTTGTTGCAGCGATGGGGCAGCTGAAAATTAGAAAGCAATAAAAACTTTATGAAATGTGTTTAGGGCAGTAGTGATTGAATATATTTAAATTGGCTATTTCTACATATTGTATATATTTAAATTGACTATTTGTACATGTTGTATATATTTAAATTGACTATTTCTACATATTGTATATATTTAAATTGGCTATTTCTACATATTGTATATATTTAAATTGACTATTTCTACATATTGTATATATTTTAATTGGCTATTTCTACATATTGTATATATTTAAATTGACTATTTCTACATATTGTATACATTTAAATTGGCTATTTCTACATATTGTATATATTTAAATTGACTATTTCTACATATTGTATATATTTTAATTGGCTATTTCTACATATTGTATATATTTAAATTGACTATTTCTACATATTGTATATATTTAAATTGACTATTTCTACATATTGAATATATTTAAATTGGCTATTTCTACATATTGTATATATTTAAATTGGCTATTTCTACATATTGTATATGTTTAAATTGACTATTTCTACATATTGTATATATTTTAATTGGCTATTTCTATATATTGTATATATTTAAATTGACTATTTCTACATATTGTATACATTTAAATTGGCTATTTCTACATATTGTATATATTTAAATTGACTATTTCTACATATTGTATATATTTAAATTGACTATTTCTACATATTGTATATATTTAAATTGACTATTTCTACATATTGTATATATTTAAATTGACTATTTCTACATATTGTATAGATTTAAATTGGCTATTTCTACATATTGTATATATTTAAATTGACTATTTCTACATATTGTATATATTTAAATTGACTATTTCTACATATTGTATAGATTTAAATTGGCTATTTCTACATATTGTATATATTTAAATTGACTATTTCTACATATTGTATACATTTAAATTGGCTATTTCTACATATTGTATATATTTAAATTGGCTATTTCTACATATTGTATATATTTAAATTGACTATTTCTACATATTGTATAGATTTAAATTGGCTTTTTCTACATATTGTATATATTTAAATTGACTATTTCTACATATTGTATACATTTAAATTGGCTATTTCTACATATTGTATATATTTAAATTGGCTATTTCTACATATTGTATATATTTAAATTTACTATTTCTACATATTGTATATATTTAAATTGACTATTTGTACATGTTGTATATATTTAAATTGACTATTTCTACATGTTTTATATATTTAAATTGACTTCTTCTACATGTTGTATACATTTAAATTGACTATTTCTACATGTTGTATATAATTAAATGGACTTTTTCTACATGTTGTATATATTTAAATTGACTATTTGTACATTTTGTATATATTTAAATTTACTATTTCTACATGTTTTATATATTTAAATTGACTTCTTCTACATGTTGTATACATTTAAATTGACTATTTCTACATGTTGTATATAATTAAGTGGACTTTTTCTACATGTTGTATATATTTAAATTGACTATTTCTACATGTTGTATATATTTATATTTACTATTTCTACATGTTATATATATATATTTAAATTGACTATTTCTACTTGTTGTATGAAGTCAAAAAAAGTTGTATTGATTGAGACCAAAACGTGACGCAATAACATCAAAAGCACTTACCCATTGCCAGGAGAAAAGCCAGGATAACAACGAACGCTAGTTTAGCCATGATGTACTGTGGAGAAGGAATTATATAGAATATAGATTTACGTAAAAAATATATTCTAAATCTTTATATATATATATATATATATATATATATATATATATATATATATATATATATATATATATATATATATTTAATACTGTTAATGTTACATTGTTTACTTTGTCCTATATTTGTAGAGTTTTCAGCTATTCATTAACTATAAATATTTTTTAGCCTGGAAAATATATCCGTGTTCTTAGTTGTTTGGCGTTCAATGTTAAATGTGCTCTGAACTTACATTATTTTTTATGGCAGCGTTAAACAAATAGAAATATTATTATACAAGTTATAGTGGGTTAGGAAGTATACAAAACAATATACTGATCACATAAAAAAAGCTGATGTAGTGGATTTGTTTTTTTTAACATTTTAATGTGTTCACTGTATTCTGTGTTACATATCCCTCGTGTTAAAACGGACTGTAATGAAACGTATTAGGATAGATAATATTTTAACAATACATGAACAAAAAAAATACTGACCTGATAAAGATGAACTGAACAAAATGAAACTGTGTATAGTATTCTAGTGAATGAGTTGTCTACTACTGTCTATTGTATCGTCTTTTATAGTAAAGTTTTTTGGTTTGTTTACAAGGAAGCTGTCTCTTATAATCATCACAAATAGGATGTTGAACTAAACTTAATAAATCGTGCAATGACAAATGGCTACTGTAATGAAACGTTGACATTTACATTTACATAATTAATTCAGGAAAAGAGACAAGACCATTAATTGCAACGGTTTCTGTTTTTCAAGTGTGTTATTATTTTAGTTATTTGTTAGGAAAACTATAACTATATTAAGTAACCTAACGCTTTTTTCAAGGCTGATATAAAAAAAAAAAACGTAGCCCTACTTTTCAGTGCCCTATATAGGTTGCACTATGTTTTGTTTTAAACTGGTTCACTCATTTCCCTTAGTAATAAAAAAAACTAATTAACGAAACTCAACGGACGTATATCGTAAAATCAACGACAACTTGAAAAATTGTCTGCACCTGTTTACGACAATAGACGTGTTGACTTTAGGTAAGAGGTCAACTGCCGTTGAATCAATTCAACAGGAATTAAATTTTTTTAAAAATAAAAGAGAAGAAAAACAAAACTCTTAGATTCTGAACACTAAATGATGTTATGATGTTATTAAGTTATGTTATGTTATGTTTATGTTATGTTATGATGTTTGGGGTGGTACAACAAGGAGCATGGGTTCCAATTCTGCTCAACAGCTTGAATATTTTCAGTATCCCCAGTTTTTTTTTGGCAGTTACCAGAAATTGTTTTGTAGAATTTTTTTTTGCTTGTCCTTCTATCTATTTATATATCTTTAACTTTGCTACACCAGCTCTTAAAGTATGTATTGGATAACATCTGATGGCCTAAAAAAAAAACGTGCACATCTGAATACAAAATGCAAAAAGTGCTGATAAATTAACCAGTTTCGAAATGGACAGTGTAGGTAGCACAACAGAATGCGAGGCTGCCGTCGGGGTACTTTCCGTAGAATAGAAATATTCAGGTTCTGTGCAAGGAGTCTCAAACACGAGGTCCGCCAAGTGGAATTTTTTGCGGCCCGCCAGTAAGCTTACACTATTCGTGAAATTCAGAAAGCTAGTACTGATACACATCAAATTTTATTGTTAATTCTATATACGTAGCATTATCTATTGTTAGTGATATGTAATAAACGAGTTAAGGTGTATGAAGTGTTTTTTGTTTACTAGGGTTGTGTTGTTTGGTGCGGGGGGAGGGGTGCGGTCCTTCTCCATCTCTTAAGTAAGTGGTTCCCAACCTTTTATACAGCTTTTCACGTTATGTCGACCCCCAACCATAAACTTTTTTTCGTCGCTACCTTATAACTGTCATGTGCTACTGTTATTAAATGTAATGTGAATATCTGATATACAAGAAGTATTTTATTGTTCCAAATTAAACATATGTAAAGCACAGTGATTAATCACAAAAATCCATTTGAAAATTTTGAAATATTTATTTCTAATTACAACACAATGTCAGTGCTAAGATTGAGATTGCGTCTTTCTCGTCGGCTTACACAACGAAGATCATCTTTCACAAGTCTACTTCTGTATTTAGACTTAATAATATACAAACTGGAAAGCCCTTTCACAAAGATATGTTGTTGGAGATGGAAGAAGAAGGCGCGACACAGTCTCATACAGAATAGTATATGACTGCAAACACCTGATCCTGAATTTTGTAATTGGCATTGTAGAGAAATTAGTTGTTAATAAATTAAATAAACTTCTCTTGTGTTGTCTCGGGAACATCTTCAAATTCGACTGTGCATGACATTATTTCAAATACAAAGAAGTGTCAGATAAATTTGAAAATTACGATGACATTTCGTTTGCCAGCATGTGCAAGTGTTCTTTCACAAAAATCATTACCGTAAAAATCATTATCGTTATCCTTTTATCAGGTTGAATGTCATGTTCCTCAAAGAAAGCAGATAAGTTAAGCTACATGTACATTTTATTTATATTTACTTTTTTTAAGCCAGTTAAAGTTTTATTTAGAATGATCCGATCTTTTCAGACAAAGTAAGTTGTTTTTTTTACAAATATGGTTCTTGCAGTGATAAATTTTACTCATTAAAGATTTCAAAAATGTCAACAAGTAAGTTATATTCTGCAGTTCACTTTTATCTCCATCAAGTGCGTTGAACTGCGGTCTTGCTTTCCATAAGAAATTACCATTATTATTATTTGAAAGTTAAAGAAGCTCAAAACTTTTTTTTACATTTTTCTTCTCGACAACTATCTGACTTCAGTGTGAAATAGTAATTCGTCGCATCCGACTGTTTTCACAACTGTTTAAAGTAGGTATGTGATGGGGCTGGTGGCTGATGTCATCACGACGGGTACTCTGTAACCCGGTAGTTGTGGATTCGACTCGGTTACACGTGTGGTGGAGGTTTCAACTCACACCCTTGGCTTCGTTGGTCTGGAGGTATCTTTTGAAGTCGGATGGCAGCCTCTACTGTACTTTTGCAAATTTATATTTGACACCTTTCCTTAGACGTGGCTTCGTAAACGTCTAAGTCTAACAAACAATGTCACGTTCTAACCAAACAGTAACCAACGCTGTTGTCTTATGATAGAAAACTATATGGCTTTTATTCAATGGTAGCGGAAAGTAGCTAGCTATAATAATACAATGATGAAAGTAAACTATTAGCAGATGCAGGCAATTCATCAACAAAATGCAAAACTTCGTGACTAAACTGACATATAAAATGGTGGATCAAACAATCTGGGTAGAACAATATTTACAATAGTTAGGTCTGACTTCTAACTAAAATGAAAGTGTGTCTTCTTATGAGACTAGCGCTAGGACTAAATGTACAGCGAACAGTTTCAACTTATATAGCGGGCATGAAGAGGGGGAGTGTAAACTATACCAATGGTTTGACACATGGTACTAAATTTTGAGATCACCCGGGGGATCTCCCTGGCCTTAGAAAGTCGCCCAATTATGGGCCATTTGCTGAAGGCCAGAGCTATGCATAAAAATGTCAATGTCCACCGTTGGCGATCAGAAAAAAATGAAATCAACTGGAATTACATTTCATTGAAACAGTGACAAGATAAGGTAGGAAATATATGGTCACCCAGGAGGGTGGAAAAGGGTGGGGGGGGGGGGGCGAGAGGGCGCGATATTCACGAGACTATGTGACCCTTAATTGCAATCTGGACAATGGTCGTTAAATTCGTACGCCATTCAAAGTTGGAGGGAGATGGTTCCTATCTTAACAGGTAAGGGGAGATAACCACAACGCGTGTGGAAAAGGTGACACGGGAAGGTGGGGGGGGGAGGGCGGTATAGTATCATTTTACTTGGCCGGGAAACCCCGCTATATGAGAAAACAATAATATACTAACATTTACAAACAACATTTATATTTCTAAACCTTCTCTCTCTCTCTCTCTCTTACGCTTAATCAAAATAATGTACATATATTCCTAATCCATACATGGTTGTGATGCTAATACATTTGTTATAAACATTGGCAGTTATAAAATTCGGCCTATGTGACGACCGATTCGTTTCCATTCGTCACATACTCTTATGTGGATGTATCTGCATGCTTACAATAAGTATATAATTATAGAAATATATAGTTATATTTCTATTCTGTGTCTGCAAGTGGGTGGGCTCGTCTGTAGATTGATAAAATATGTATTTTCCGGTGAACTTAAGTGACCCCCATGAAATGGTTCTTCGACCCCTATTAATATTTAAAATATAATGTTGGTATATTAGTAAAAACCATTTTCTTTTAATTTCTTTAAAAAAAAATTCAACGTGAGCGAACTCGATATTTTAAAAAATAATGAAACGAATGCTTACTAAAGCTAATCAAGGGATATAATAGTTCTAGTTTTAAGTCCCTGGGGCAATGATTTTAGTAAACAATTTTTTACAATTTGGATTTGAGCAAAAAAAATATTGTAAATGCGTATACCAGTACCGGTACTCAAATTGATAAAAATACGCAAAAATTAACAATAAATTAATTAATATTTTTTACATTATAAATGTAATTTTGAAACACCTTTTTAGCTACTAGCTTGTTTTCATTAGTATGCATTTACTGCTTTAATACTAAGTCATTTGTTTTATTAAATCAAAAATCCATAACTTTTTGAAAAGCCTTTTTTTAAAGGTTTGACGAACGAAAAGAAAAGAGGAATAGTGTAGACCAGGGATCGGCAACCTATGGCAAGCGTATATGGCAAGCGTGACAGACTTATTACGCAAAACGATTTTCCATGGCATGCAGAAGAGTCCTAAAAAAAACTATTCTAGTAGTGTCTTCTATAAGAAATATAGTGCTAAAGCAGGGTGACTTTTAAGCTGTTGGCACGCTGAATGAATTAGAAATCCCACTTTGGCACACTATTATCAAAAGGTTGTCATTCCCTGGTCTAGACTAAAGAGTGTTGGTGCCAGGAAACGTCCCTGTTTTACCCCGCTACACACTGGGGAGGGTTGTGAGGTGGTGCTATCGAAGAGTACTGTGCTGTAGCCTACATGTTGTTGTGGGAAGCCTTAAAAAGACCATAAAAAAAAAGTGTTTTCCTATGGTCCTTGGCGACCCCCATGAAATGGTCGTTCGACCCCCAAAGGGGTCGCGACCCAAAGGTTGGGAGCCGCCGTCTAAGTGATAAAATGGCGCATGCATATATCCGAGTTTGAGACCCCTGTTCTAAGCGAAGAGTCCTGCCTTACCGGATTGGACCCGAGGACCTCGAAATGGAAACTAAGCATTCGCTCTATGTCAATCGCTAAAAAAGGAGGCACAATATCTTTGTTTTTAAGTGAGAAAAGTTAATTTCTAGGTTAGCGTGCTTTCCGTTTTCCCTTCATGTCATTAAGAACATGCATTAATTGCTTTTGTAAGCTGTGTCAACGCTGCATATGCTGGGCTTGGTTGGTTCTGCGTGTATGATGATTACGTGGTCGCTTGCGGCGTGACACAGAGACACTCGTGAGCCCAAAGGTGAATGTTTTAAAGTAAATGAAAAATGATGACAGTTGGTTCCTTATGCGCAATATATAATTATATTATATACAGAAGACGGTAGTGGACAAAATCCATTATTACTTTACACTGTGGCTCGTAGTATTGTCATAAGTGAGCATAAAGGAAGAAAACATTTGAGATTTTTTTAGGTATAAGTAATACGTAAGTGCTAAATCTAAAACGTGAGAACCGTTATAGTTATTACGTAAGTTACTTTTTGTCTTCTTTGTGTTCTTCTTGTCCTACAGTGACCTAGATAAAGGACAAGGGCATGAACGAAAAAACATTTCCGAGAACTTCGTTTCACATCCGTTTCCCAAACCAGTTTTTTACTTTCAACTTCTTTCGTGTTTTTTTGTTTAAATAATACTAACATCTTAGAATAATGTTTGTGTATTCATTATTAATTTAATGAATTTATAACCATCTTATAACACATACAGAATACAATTAATTAAACACATTACCTTGGTTGTATTAATTGAATTTCTCATCCAAACAGTGTAGACTCTATATGATTGTCTGGCCCAAATCAGATCTATACATTCATACTATAGTATTACTTTGTATGTTTTTTTTTTATGCTAAAATGTTTAAAGCGGACATTTTCACGTTTTATTTTAGCCATGTTTTAGTTACAGCCCTCGAGTACAGACACCAAGATTATTTTGGCCTATAACACGGAAACATTTTATGGAAGCTCTTACACGTGATATGTTACGTTATGGTTATTAAATTAAATGTTATAAACAATATGGTTGATCATAAAGTAAAAGTGAACAAATAACCCGGTCACGAGAGAAAAAATTGGGAAACGTTGATCTACGGTATAGACATTGGTCTAGGCCTATAGAGGTTGTTATATGTTGCATTATGTGTATAGCATGTTATAGTAGTTGTTACGATGTGTTAAGGTAGAATGGCCCCATTTCGAGATGTGCCGTGAAAGCCGGTCAAGTATCATCTGCTAGTAGGGCGGGCGATTTTCATTTTTCTCATCTTTCTTTAGTGGATACGGGGTGGTTCAAAAAATCTTTGCCGCCACGATAGAGTCAGGTTGTTTATTTAAGAGACTACATTGGCCAAGACTAGGTACGTGATCGACCGCTCGTTTCTTTTTTTGTTTACTTCAGATAAACTGTTGGCTGATGTCCCCTGTCTCATGATACGTTTCACCGTTTTCTCCCTTGTATTGTTATACCTGAGACTTGCTTTGAGAGAAAGATGAAGATATTGAGAGGGGGGCAACTCTCTCCTAATCTATCAATCCAGATGTACGTTATTGTCGGGGACGATTGTAAGTCTTTTTGAAAACGGCAAATTTTTTTTTTTACCATCTGGTCTGACAATGTACAATTGGTTAGTGAATCCCTCCTAAATAATTGTATTGGTTAGTGAATCCCTCCTAAATAATTGTATTGGTTAGTGAATCCCTCCTAAATAATTGTATTGGTTAGTGAATCCCTCCTAAATAATTGTATTGGTTAGTGAATCCCTCCTAAATAATTGTATTGGTTAGTGAATCCCTCCTAAATAATTGTATTGGTTAGTGAATCCCTCCTAAATAATTGTATTGGTTAGTGAATCCCTCCTAAATAATTGTATTGGTTAGTGAATCCCTCCTAAATAATTGTATTGGTTAGTGAATCCCTCCTAAATAATTGTATTGGTTAGTGAATCCCTCCTAAATAATTGTATTGGTTAGTGAATCCCTCCTAAATAATTGTATTGGTTAGTGAATCCCTCCTAAATAATTGTATTGGTTAGTGAATCCCTCCTAAATAATTGTATTGGTTAGTGAATCCCTCCTAAATAATTGTATTGGTTAGTGAATCCCTCCTAAATAATTGTATTGGTTAGTGAATCCCTCCTAAATAATTTTATTGGTTAGTGAATCCCTCCTAAATAATTGTATTGGTTAGTGAATCCCTCCTAAATAATTGTATTGGTTAGTGAATCCCTCCTAAATAATTGTATTGGTTAGTGAATCCCTCCTAAATAATTTTATTGGTTAGTGAATCCCTCCTAAATAATTTTATTGGTTAGTGAATCACTCCTAAATAATTGTATTGGTTAGTGAATCCCTCCTAAATAATTGTATTGGTTAGTGAATCCCTCCTAAATAATTGTATTGGTTAGTGAATCCCTCCTAAATAATTGTATTGGTTAGTGAATCCCTCCTAAATAATTGTATTGGTTAGTGAATCCCTCCTAAATAATTTTATTGGTTAGTGAATCCCTCCTAAATAATTTTATTGGTTAGTGAATCCCTCCTAAATAATTGTATTGGTTAGTGAATCCCTCCTAAATAATTGTATTGGTTAGTGAATCCCTCCTAAATAATTGTATTGGTTAGTGAATCCCTCCTAAATAATTGTATTGGTTAGTGAATCCCTCCTAAATAATTGTATTGGTTAGTGAATCCCTCCTAAATAATTGTATTGGTTAGTGAATCCCTCCTAAATAATTTTATTGGAACCGTATGAGTGACAAAAAGACAAGTCAAGATTCTACCCGATGAATATATACTCGGGCAAAATCATTTTTATGTATCTATGCAAAACACTTCTGTAAAACATTTCTGAAAAAGACCTTTACAAATGTAAATGTGTGTGTGTTTAAGGCAAGAAGAAGTGTGGTCAGGTTGTTGTTGTTTTTTTCTTAGAGATAAAGTAGCTACTTGTTATTGACCAGTGAAGTAGATTGTATCCGTGTTATTAGTTATGTTAAATGCACTCTGAGCTTACATTATGTTTGTTGGCAGCGCTATACAAGTGTCATTATTATTATTATTATTATTAATATTATTAATGTTAAATTCACGCAATAAATTATATAGTGAACCAGATCCTAGACAGACGACATTATAACAAGGTGCTTCACAGAGACATTTGACGACGTAAATATAAACAATATATAATATATAACAAAATAGGCTTTCATTAAAAATGATATATCTAAAGTTTAAAAATAAAAAACGTGCAATATAATTTCAGCTGCAAAAGAAATTAGAAACGATGTCATAACGACACTTTTGTATGCCCAGACCAGATTTTACAAGTCTGCATGAGAATGAGAAATGTATCTTGATATTTTATCTAAAAAAAATTACGCTTTATTGTGAGCTCGTGTTGTGTCTCCATTTCTCATCAGATGTATTTTTGAAACGATTAAAGTCAATACAATTTTATTAAACTATTTTTCATCATTTCTTTTAAAATTACTATGCAACGTTGACGTTTAAGAATAAAACTTCACACTAACTCTAACAATTTCAATCGGCTTCGAAAAAGAAATGGCTTTTAAAATTTTAGGGAAAATCTCAGAATGCCCTTGCGTCCACGTAATTGAGAACCTCCATAACCGCTATGGATTCAATTTTTTTTACCGGGATATAGACTCCGGCCCTTGCCATTGGCAACCCAATAGCTCTGGTTATTCACCATCAAGTCCAAAATCTAGGGCACTTTATTGTTTTGCCCGACAGCCGTATCCGGTTTTATTGACCAAAAGGTAGTTGGCCTCGCCTTTAAGGTCGTCAAGTCTGTTTTCGTACACAGGTACAGACGTTGTGTTTTGGTAGTTAGTTTTAAAACGAAGGGAAGTAAGTCAAGCAGTTTAAAAACAAAATATAGCAAAACCTACATTTAAATGTCGTGGTTTATTTTTAAATATTTGCCTTGAATGAAGATCCGCTTTATAGTGTTACCACTCATGTGAAGAAAAACGAAAACTCATCAAGGATGAACTAAGAACTAAGAATGTTTGGCTGTTAAAAAAAATATGCCTGGTTAATAATGTTGTTTTTGTCGTGGTATAGTTATGTCATTAAATGACATGTCATTCTCAAAGTTACTGTTGCCCTTTTGTTTTTATTATAAGGCTAAGGGAGGTTACTTAGTTTGTCAATTATTTAGTTCGCATTCTTTAACAACACTCACGAACTGTAACGCTAAGCTGGCCTAACGACATCCTATTTGTGATTAATATGGAGAGACAGTTTCCTTGTAGCATCTGAATATAAAAGTAGCTAGAGTGGGCAACAGTGGACAACTCACTCACTAGAACAGGGGTCGGCAACCTACGGCACGCGTGCCAGACTTGGCACGCAGAGCCCTTTCATTGGCACGCGGAGGACCCCCCCCCCCAAAAAAAAAAAAAAAAATTGTGTTTTTTTATGGCTTCTGTGTGCCATGTCCTTTTTTTTTATTAGCACTCGCTGATCTTTTTCTAATAAATCAAAATAAATCAGTATATCGCTTGCCTGTTCGAAAGCGTTCAGTTTCAGCGGATAAAAACTAGTCTTTGCTTCTCCTGTGCTTACTTCAAAGAATGCTACATCAAAAGAATGTGCCGACTAGTATACATTTGGTTGGTTTTGTTTGTATTATATCGCAAGCCAAAAAATATCGAACACAAGTAGTTAGTATCTGCAAACCATTAACTGAATTGGTTTTCGCGATTCCAATACAATGTTATTATAAAGTATATCCTTCAATTTAACGTAAAAAAAAGTGTGCCACCGAAATACCCCCCGCCCCCGAATGATAAAAAATGTGCTATTTAAAACGTATCTGAACAAGAGGATATCCCTCAAATTCATATAATTTCACCATATCTGTAGGCCTATATAGCCGATATAGAAAACGTTTACAATTATTCAAAATGGTATATTATGCGGCGATATATCAAGGTATAAGTATAAGTCCCCATAAAATGTCCGAAAATGACAAAAACGCTGCTGCGATGTTTGGCAAACAGAAAAGATGTGTCAATTTTTTTGTAAAACACATTGGGGGGCTGCTGTTAAGCTTCCGTTGCATTATACACAATGTAAGTTTGTGTGCAAAGATCTCTTTATTGGACTTGCGCTCCGTAATGGAAACTGTTGTTATAATAGTCAACTTTATAGTTTCCCACGTTGATTCACCGGCAATTCAAATCTTTACTACAAGAAATTGAAAGTGAATATGGAGATCTGCTGTTGCATAGCAGTTTTCGCTGACTTAGTCAAGGTTAAGTGTTTAATAGATTCGTTTCGTGTCTGGAAGCAGTATACGATGTTTCTTGATGAAACAATATTTTTCGTAATTGAATGATGAAGAATCCCTGATAAAACTGATTATTTTGACAGACTCATTGACTCATTTTGACTCATTGAAATGAAAAACTTGTGTTAACAAGGACAGTATGAAACAATTCTTGAACTGTTTGGTTACTCATTTTTACTGGAAAGAATTTGAATTGAAACTGGACATTGGACATATTTATCCGTGATATTACTAAAACATTATAGTAGGCCTACTTCACCTATGTTAAAACTCATTCAGATCTATATACATTACACATAGATGAGCTTAAGTAGTACATTGAAGCATTCAAAGCGGAGTTTTCTGGCAGAAGTCTATTTTGAAATGCAGCAAATTGAATTTAAAACATCCCGATTTATGGACATCAAAATTTGCCGAATTGCGAACAAATCTGGAAGAAAGCTGCTTAGTAAGGTCGTCAGCTATACTTAAACCGTTCATTTGTTTGAAAAACGTTGTATTTGTTTTACTTTCATCTATTGGCTCAACTTACACTTGTAAACAGATTTTCTCATAAAAGATTTTCTCATACAATAAAACTTGTTTAATCTTTAAATAAAAACAAAAAAAATTCCATATCAAATTTATTTGTTTTAACTTTAAAAAAATAACAATAGCTTAAGCGTATATTACGTAATTGTTGTTTTTATCGCAATATGTAACTAATCTGTGTTGACCTTTGTACGGTTTCTTAGTAAAGCGCCTTTTTTATCATTATACATACATTTAATAATTATTGTTAAAAATAATAAATATAGAAGAGGTTGACTATTTAGTTGTTGGCACGCCGAGTGAGTTAGAAATTCTATTTTGGCACGCCGCTATCAAAAGTTTGCCGACCCCTGCACTAGAACATTATACTCAGTTTGATCTTGTTCAGCTCATCTTTATCAGGTCAGTAGCCTAAATTTGCTTTATTTCATGTTTTTCGAAAACTGTTTTTTTTTCTAACATTCCTTGTTTTTAGATCAGTAATGTAAGGTAGGCCTATATTATATGCCAAAAAAAAACATTTTCAAAAGAGACGGTTTCGAAAAAAAATAAAAAAATTTTAACATAGATAGCAACGTGTCATAGGTGATTAGCTAGTTTATATTATTTTATATTATGCTATATCGCCAAAGTAACATAGCTTGATTGCTCACTATTAGGTGACATTGCTACTGCAAGCCTGTATACCCAAACAAATCATTAGGCCAACTATTATTGTTGGCCTTAAAATCGTATTCTTTGAATGCCAAGCATAATATACATAATACATAATATGGTCGAAATCTGCCCGGATCTATATTTTACATTATGATACAATTTGTTGACCACAGTTTAACATGGCTTTCATTGCAATCTGGCTTTTCTACTGTTGCTCGGTAAGTGGTTTTAAGTTTTTAACACCACAATGTTTAATTATTTTTTCAAACACTCGTTGCCTTTTTATAAGCTGTAGTAAATTTTAATTGAACACATTATGCTGCACAAAATAAATAATTTGAAATATTTTCCTGTTCAATTTTCAGCTGCGCCACCTCTGCAACAAGGGGTAAGTTATGGACAATATAATATAATTTATAAATAGATATAAAATAATGTAACACGTTAAAAAAACATCTACCTTATAATAATATATATATATATATATATATATTTATATATATATATATATATATATATATATATATATATATATATATTAATAGAGAGAGGGAGAGAGAGCGAATCAGAATATAAAATGAAAGCAACATCTATGTCGAAATGGTCATAATATATGTAGCATTTATCACAATAATGAGCATGATTATATTTTTAAAAATGTTTTATTTTTTTATTTTTAATAGGGTCGCGGTGGCATAAGGTGAGTTAATTTTATTCAAAAATAACTCTTTCATAATTTAAGTTAAAATAGTAATGTTCTTTAATGTTGATGTAAAATGTATTGCCCAAAATTGGGGCATTACAGCCTAGTGTCAGCGCGCTGTACTGGCGTAGCCAAAAGTCCTGGGTTCAAATCTCGATGAAGGCTAGGATTTGTTTCCAGGTCTGGATGGCGTTCCTGACAGTATTTGGGAATAAGTAATTCGGCTGGGCTTTGTGCTGGCCACACAATCCTGTATATACCATAGCCACACAAAAAATTTTGAAAGCTGCTTCACTTGCCCCATGGATGAAATTGGACTGAAAGAAATTAGTTCTTACTCGCTTATTGACCAAAAGTTGTGGAGATATTTTTCGATCCCGTAATAGGTGTCGAACCAACATAATTGTTTGAATAAATAATGCTTTATGTCAATATAATACAGTTAGATCTAGTACTATATAGCATACCCCAAGCGGAATCACCACAAGGCACTTTTGTTTTAAGATAGAAGAAATATATTTTATTGAGTTAAAAAGAATTATTCATCGTATTTTTTTTATGTGTCTTCAGCACGTATTCGTGAACTGAATACAATAAGTAGTAACATTATAATATATGCCAGTTTAGCTCTATAAATATAGATCAGTGACATGTCAGACTCGGAAATGATGTGACGTCATTTCCAACAATAGCCAATACTCGATTAATTTCATAAGTGATCTAAATATTCTGCATCATCATCATTGCCTGTCACCCCAGCTGGGGGTATGGGCCGTCAACTACACCCCAGCTGGGGGTATGGGCCGTCAACTACACCCCAGCTGGGGGTATGGGCCGTCAACTACACCCCAGCTGGGGGTATGGGCCGTCAACTACACCCCAGCTGGGGGTATGGGCCGTCAACTACACCCCAGCTGGGGGTATGGGCCGTCAACTACACCCAGGCTGGGGGTATGGGCCGTCAACTACACCCCAGCTGGGGTATGGGCCGTCAACTACACCCCAGCTGGGGGTATGGACCGTCAACTACACCCCAGCTGGGGGTATGGGCCGTCAACTACACCCCAGCTGGGGGTATGGGCCGTGAACTACACCCCAGCTGGGGGTATGGGCCGTCAACTACACCCCAGCTGGGGGTATGGGCCGTCAACTACACCCCAGCTGGGGGTATGGGCCGTCAACTACACCCCAGCAAGGGGTGTGGGCCCTCAACTACACCCCAGCTGGGGGTATGGGCCGTCAACTACACCCCAGCTGGGGGTATGGGCCGTCAACTACACCCCAGCTGGGGGTGTGGGCCTTCAACTATACCCCAGCTGGGGGTAGGGCCGTCAACTACACCCCAGCTAGGGGTCAAGGCCGTCAACGAGAGATCTCTAGAGTCCCCTATCCTGAGCCATTTTCTCTAATTGGGTCCAGCTGTACCTTTTCTGTGTCTGCCTCAAGGTAGCGTCGCCAGGTATTTCTTGGGCGGCTTCTATTCCGCTTACCTTGGGGGTTCCATTTCAGTGCTTGTCTGGTGACATTGGTTGGCGGCTTGCGCAGGGTGTGCCAACCCCATCTTCTCCTTCTGATATCTTCTTCTAAAGACTATCATTCTGCATCATTACTATCTAAACATGAAGTGCTATCTTTTAAATATCTACTCTTCTACAGATCAGTGCCCTTGTAAAATATTTGGCAATGGAATTCATTCAATGCATTAATTATTTTTATTGAAAATCGGTATAATTCATTCTACACCTAATAACTAAATTATAAAATTCAACTTTAAATTCTTAGGTCAAGTTTATTTTAAACGTTACTATCTCTTAGAAATGCTACTCGTCTATTACAGCATAGGTCAACAAAAAAAGAAATATTTGATTTGCATGCAGGTTTGATGATATAAAACTTCTTCGTATTTCAGGAATCATGCTATGGCCAATGGTTCATGCCATGAACTATGGCCAATGTAATGACGCTTACAAGAGAAATGCCAATGATTAAAGAATAACTGACTGTAACTGTAACTAGTACAATTTCCCAGGACACAGTAAGTAAAACATAATATTTATAATAAGTCTATATATGAATATTCTACAACAATTTACATATTTTATTATACACGGTCAGCCTTGTATTTAATTTTTTTATGGTTATAAATGAATATATTAAATTTAATATAAATTTCTGTTGTATTGATATTTGTACTATATAAATTGTCTAAATGGGTCTCAATGCATATGAATGTATGTTTATGTTTCTAAATGTGTGTCAGTTTTTTTAACGTGTCACTGTTTTTTAATATGTGTCAATTTTTCTACACGCGTTTCAATGTATATACATGTGTGTCAAAGTTTTCTAAATGTATATGTCAATTGTTTCAGACAACTGTGGACGTATTGACCAATCCTGTATCGCCAACAGCTATGACGCACAGTACAACGACTACGCCTGGTCATATGACCACCATACAAACAACTATCAGAAGATCGCCATCCACAGAAGATGTGCCATCAGCTACACACCACAAAAAAACCTCTTCCAGAGCCTACGCGAGTGCGCCAGAGCCTGTGAGCCAAACAGAGGTTACTAAATGGGCACTCCTAATACCGGACATTGAGTAGACACGCCCATCGAACGTTGAATATAAACAAATACTTGACATTGAATAAGCACGCCCACGACTAAATATTGAGTTTACACATTCACTGATACAATAAAGTCTGAAAAAATATGTATTATTTATACATGAATACATAGATACCTTTATCTTATCAATGTAGTTATGTCAAGTTTAATAGCCAAATCATAACATTGAAATTATATCCTTTTCACATCTTATAAACAGTAGTCTATTTTTCCGTTCACTTAAAAAAAGGAGTCTTTATTATTTATCCATTGTAATTAATTAGTTATTGTATTATATTATTAATTTTTTTTATATATACTGTAACTTGTGTTTTATTACATTAATTTACTTACCGTAATGTCTGACATACCTTAAAATTTTTATGTGCACCCGCAAATTTGTCCAAATACATTTTCATAATTAGAAAAAAATTTTATATGAAGTAATAATACAAGTAAACAAACAAATTTAAAAGTACTATTTCTTGAAACAACTGCAGAAATGTTAATTGTCATTTACAAAGCAAAAAAAATAGACTAAGAGATTACACTAAGCCTAAAAAGCAAGATTATACGTAGACATTCTTTATCAATATGTATTTTACTTCTGCATTAGGCTCTTAAATATTTTGCTCTTTGCCGCCTACAAAAAAAACAACAACAACAAAAACGAAAAAAAAAGAAAAAACAATAATACGAAATAATGTACTACCAACGACAATCAATCATTATTAATTAACAAACATAAAATGAAAGCTATGTAAATATTATAGTACATTTAATTGTGATGTTTAAAAAGAAAATACAAAATACGATTTATACATGGTTTTATGATAAGATAACTTTATTGATCCAAACAAATGGAAATTTGACTTGATTACATAAATTCCATCTTTAACCATATTTATAACAATTTTAAAGAACCATTTAATTTGTACTTTAGCACAGAAGCTTAATGGGGTCACTGATGCTCCCGGGGGCGATTGGAAGGGGGCAGTGAAGGGCAATTGGGCGGTACAAACGTACAGGTACCTGATATAATTTGAACACCTCAGCTATGTGAATCGATTAGTTTTCGGATGAAATGTGATGTAAACACAAGTGCTTCTAAATATCCGATATCCACCAACAGTAGGCCTACATATTATTATACTAGTAAGAAAAAGGAATCGCATGGACTTTTTGAAGAAGTGGTGGTCAGTA
Source organism: Anisus vortex (assembly GCA_949126835.1). Lineage (NCBI taxonomy): Eukaryota > Metazoa > Mollusca > Gastropoda > Planorbidae > Anisus > Anisus vortex. The sequence goes on from OX421495.1 coordinate 39,810,022, forward strand.
TTAGACAGGTATGGGTGTGCGGCTGCCTGGTCCTGTGGTTGGTTCACCGGACCGTCAACCATCGCGGGACTCACCCCTGTTTTCCAAAATTAAAGTTAATTTTAGAGATGGGTCGCTCACTAAAGAACTGATCAACTGATCCGGGTCTTTCAAAGGAACGGATCCGAAAGACGATCACTGTCAAAAGACCCGGATCAGTACTGATCCGTTCTCGTTCTGCATTTCGATATGTTGGTTTCCATAGTTCACTTAGAATCCGGATCAGACCGATTCAGACCCGCTCAGTATTGATCGGATCAGACCCGATCAGTACTGATCGGATCAGACCCGCTCAGTACTGATATGGGTCTGTACTGATCGGATCAGACCCGCTCAGTACTGATCGGCTCAGACCCGCTCAGTACTGATATGGGTCTGTACTGATCGGATCAGACCCGCTCAGTACTGATCGGATCAGACCCGCTCAGTACTGATCGGCTCAGACCCGCTCAGTACTGATCGGCTCAGACCCGCTCAGTACTGAATGGGTCTGTACTGATCGGTTCCCATTCTGCATTTCGATATGCTGGTTTCGAATGCGAATGATCGTACAATTGCTGTCAATTGTAAATAATGTTGATGATACCATTTTTGCATTATAATTAGCCAATATGATTACAGTATTTTACATTTACCCTTTTTAATTTTACTTATTAGGTGAAAAAAAGGAATTATAGCTTAACTTAAAAACAAAAGTTTAATTATAATTATTTTAGTAGCCTACAACAAGACAATTGAGAATACATATTTATTTTTTCAAATGCCAACATTTCAAGTGAATGTACAACTCAAGATCATTAACAACATATAAATTATATTTGACTTAAGAGGGAAGTATGCTAAATTAAAGAGGTCAAACTTGAATAGGGGGGAGTGGGGTTAGGCTAACATACATAAATAGATAAGCTTATACCAAATGGGTATGTGGTGGTGGGGGAGGGGGGTTCGGAAAAAAATGGGGGCGGGGGGTAAGTGATCCGTCGATCCGTTCAACGGACCCGGATCTTTTTAGTGAGCGCTCAATTGAGCGGCGATCAGTAAGGTGAACCGTTTGGCCCATCACTAGTTAATTTGATCTCTGTTTAACTGTATATTTAATTTTAGTTTCACCAAACACAAGTAACTAATGTAGATAGGAATAGATATGTACTAATCATACAAACTGGGTAGTCAATTTAGTGTTTGAAAATATACATTTACATTTTTAGTCATCTAATATTTATAAAATTTTTAAAATACTTTTTTTGAGTTTGATTATTTCAGATTTATAAATTGGAAGAGATTTTTGTTTATAAAAGAAAAAAAACATTAAAAATAATATTATTAGCTTAAATGAAACGGGTTTATTATCTCCCTTTAATTGAAAAATGTTTCCACATTTGATTCAATAGTCATGCCAAGCATGTTCTGTTTTGTAATATAACAAATATTACTGACTAATTAATTATTTTTTCTTTATATATATTCAACATAATGGTATTCATAACAAAATTTAATTATTTGAGGATGTTTTAAAATTGTATATGTTGTTAAAGTGTGGACTCTTTCCCCGTCCTAACAGGTCTCCACAGTAATATGAAGAAGTAGAAGAAGAAGGATTAAAATAATTTACGTTAAACAGCTGTAAATAAACGTTTCCTGCATTAATTATTTGTCCGTTCAAGGTGTTTATATTTTAAATTTTAATAATTATAGAAATTACATAATATAGAACTATTAAATAAGTCTCTTATATTTCTAAATTAATAATACGAATAAATTTGTTAAGGAATTAATTATATTTATTTTAATTTAATTTTAAGAAGTTTAATTAAAGAAGATGAGCAAAAAAAACATGTTTCAATGTAATTAGTCTGTATCAGTTAATGAGCTGTGTTATAATTATATTACACTGTTATAGTCATTCTTTATTCAAATAACATGCTGGACAAAAGGGTTTCAGTTCAACACTTTATTTTACATGTACATTCTCCAAATCACAAATCAAAATCCCTCCAGCTCTGTACTGCTCAGCTCTCATACCCCCGAATGCCCACCCAGTCTTCCTATCTTACACACCCCGTGTTCGCTCCCTTCATTCACGATTCCCCCTAACTGACTTGAGTTCATTCATTCCTATCTTTACAATAACATCACTGGGCTCAACACACACACACATACACGCCTACACACACCCATTTGTCGACAATAGATTTTAATCCATTCATATCCACTCTCTTTCACTCAAAATAGCTCACAACATCTACTCCCACCCTAAGGCGATTAATCCTTTAATTGCCTGATAAATAAAATAAAAGAAAAAATGTACAATACACTACGAGTTATATTGTCTATACCTTTCATTCACACACCTTAAAGTTAATCACAATTTCGTGGTTTGTGCAACCAAAATAGTTTATATCTATTTTTACAATACATCCATACCAAACAGAACTGACTTCCACACAATAATAGTTTGTACACAAAAGTATCTACACATTAATTATAATATTATAAGCATATATATTAAATACGTCATGAAATCAAATAAGGCGATCATAATAATGAATTATACCGTAGGCTACATATAACATTGTCAAGTTCTTTTACATATTATATACATATTAAAACGCTACAACCTATTATAAAATACTACCATAATAATATCCTTTACCGTAACCTCATTAAGTTAATGATAAATACGACATTAGAATAGATCTAATCATATTAATTACACTTGTATGAACAAAAAATACACACCAATCTTGTCCATTTATTATACCTCTGCTTTAGAAGCGAATATAATCACATTGACAATGAAGAAAAAAAAAATGAATAGAAGAAAAATTGTCATCATTTGTGCTAATGACAACAAATATTTGAGCGTACACAATCCTCAAATCCTCTTTTCATTCTGACTGAGCACTGTTACACATTTATTTATCAATCTGTTTTTAAAAAAAACACAGTCCTGTTGCTTTAGGACAATAAGAGCATGTCAAGTGTAGGTGACCTCTTTGTATGCTTAAAACAGCTTTGATGTGCATTATAATCTGTTCACAGGTGTAAGTTGAACCAAACGATGAAAGTGAAGAAGCGAATGCTAAGCAGTTGAGAATAGCAGATGACTTTACTAAGCAGCTTCCTTACAGATTTTTTCAGCAAATGAGCACATTTTGATGCAGGGTCGGGTTTAGACTTGATGGGGTCCTTAGCTATTGAGATATGAGGCCCTTTATGAGCATATATGTGAGTGTCAAATATGATTTTCTGGTTGAACTGAAATACAATTAATTAAGAAGTAGGCTACAGACCTATAGATAGTGACATAATAAATCAAAGTCTATAATAAGATGGACCGCTTGCTTTGATATTTCGAGATCTGCTATTTAATAACTTGAAACACCGAGTTTCGGAATTTCCGATCGCACTTAGTCCTCTAGACTTCCGATTTAGAAATTCGTTCACGAGCTATCTTCAGAATCGCTTCCAAACCGTCATGACCGAGTCCTTATCATCCCAGCCCGATCATGTCTGTTATGGCGTGCCACAAGGGTCTGTCCTCGGCCCAGTTCTTTTCACTATATACACCCAGCCCCTCTCTATAACAGTGCTAAGCCTGAAGACTTCGATGGGCTCCTTTGTTCCTTCTCCATCTGTTTCCTGGACATAAAGAACTGGATGACGGAAAACAAGTTGAAGTTGAACAGTGAGAAGACTGAAGCTCTTATCGTCGGTACAAGACAGAGGTTCGTGTCCCTCATTGCGTCAGATCTCCAACTGGCCGACGCAACAGTACTTTTCTCCCCGACTGTCAAGAGCCTTGGTGTCTATCTCGACTCTACGCTATCCATGCAGCCCCATATCTCCTTCCTCACCAAAATTTTCTTTTTCTTTTTCCCTCTGCGTCGCATTGCCGCCATCCGTCGCTATCTGACCAAGGAAGCTTGTGTTAAGCTCGTCATCTCTCTCCTTTTTTCCCGCTTGGATTACTGCAATTCGACCTCCTCCTTTCAGGGCCTCCAACGTGTTCAGAACTGTGCTGCCCGACTTGTGCTTCAAAAGAAGAATTCGACGCACACCACTCCTCTGCTCCGATCCCTGCACTGGCTTCCCATTAACCACCGGATCTCCTGCAAGTTGGCGTCTTTATGTTACAAGTGCCTGAATGACTCTGTCCCCTACTACCTTCGCTCCTGTCTCGAGCTATATACTCAATCCCGTCCACTCCACTCAGCTTCTGATGTGCTTACCCTGAGAATCCCTCGTGTGAGGCTAGTGTCCGCTGGCGAACGTGCTTTATCCTACGTGGGACCGTCCGCTTGGAATCACCTCCCACTACAGCTTCGCCAGAGCCCGAGCTTCGACACCTTCAGAAGCCGACTGAAGACTCACCTATTTAGTTAGCAATATTTTCGTATACATGTTTTCATTTTCGTCTGTTGTTGTCGTTTCAGCGCATAGAATTGTTATCAACGGGATATGCGCCATATAAGCATCATTATTATTATTATTATTTAGGTTTATGATTTGCTGAATGGAAAATTAAGATTAAAATCGAAAGTTGTACACAGCGGAAACATTTAATGCAATCGTAGGAGCGTAGAAGTCATTCATGGTAGCCTTATTGGTTGCGTACGGAAAAAAACAACACATAAGCTCTAAAAATAAAGCAAGCGGCCCATCGTATTATGGTATTTGAATAAATCTTTAACTTAAAATTATTTTTATTCATAACAAACTTAAAAATGCAAACTCTGGTAAAAAGTAACAAAGTTCTTTTAAAACGCACAATTTACAAAGGCTTTTTATCTAATCTCTTGACACATGTTATAAGGTTTGAGGAATTATATTAAACTCTTTTCTTTCTTCAGAGAAAAATAATTGATGACATTATCAACTGATAAACTGCATACTTTCTATGTACATGAGACTGTGGAAATATAATTTATCTTGAGTCATTGTTGTTGTTGACGCCTGATCCTTTATTCACAATTTTTTTATATAGCTTGCTCGAAAAGGATCGAATTTTGCTATATGTTCCAGTAATCCAAGGAAATGTCCATTGTGAGGAGAACCAAATGTTATCTTAGCTCCTCTGACATAGTAAGCTTAATTATGGCTGCCACAACTCGTTCAAGAACATTTTTGCAGAACTGCCGTTTATTATTATTATTATATATATATATATATATATATATATATATATATATATATATATATATATATATATATATTAAGCTTATAATAATGATAATAATGCTGCAGTATATTTAAGTATATATGACAATTGTTCACTCGAACAATTTTGTTTGGGGGCCCCTAAGAAAGTGGGGGCCCTAAGCTATAGCTTGTTTAGCTTATAGTTAAATCCGGCCCTGTTTAGATGCCCATTTTTAAAAGGTTTAAACTTTAACTAGCTCCATTTTTAATCGCCAATATTCTTCCACTACATCTACACCTAAGAAGGTTGTAGTAATATCAAACCAGTTAGGCTTGGTGTCCTATGAAAAAAATGATTCCATCAATTTTAAAGTATTTCCTTTGATTAGAAAACTCGGCTTTGAGTGCTATGATGTACTTCTTAAAAAGCCCAACTATTTATCTTAATATATTCTTTAACATAGGGATGTACATATAGTCTAGTTAAATGTTTCGAAATTGATTTCACATCAAGATATGTCCAGTTTTCAATGCAAATCTATTCCAGTGGTCCTTGTATATGCAAGATCAACTCACTGAAATGTGTCAGAAACATCGGTTTCAATAGTTGTTGTTGATTTATTAATAAAAAAACACCTCTTGGAGTGCCAATGTCTTTTTAGTTTAAAAGAAATTATTCCAGTGGCGATGGTATGGCGTATCGTGGATTGATGTTGTAGTTAAAAAAAGTATTCCAGATGTATTGGCTGTCTATTGTGTGACAACATTTAGTTACTAAAAGTCTTGGTGATTGTCTGTAGCGCTCAATACAATATTACAGCAGTACACTAATAAGTAATGCATTCAATGATTTTTTAGACAGCTTTGCATGGATACCTTAAATTAATTTATTATTATTATTATTAATAATATCTATATTACTATTATTGTCTCGATATAATTTATTATTGCTTGCCAATTTTATAATTGTCTAGTTATGTCTTTGATTATGCCTTTATTGTACTGATGAACTATGTGGCAAACAAATATTGTTTATTGTTCATTGAAGGGAACTACAAGCGATGGCTACTGCACACAGTGGTGCGTTGGTTAGCAAAAGATGACCGTTTAAATATAATGTATGAGACTTGGATTCGTGCCTGAGTTTTTGAAAAGCAAATGCGATTCTTTGGTAGAAAATCAATCAGTTTCTCTAGGTCTGTGAGTTTTGGCAACAATTTTGTATTCCATTCTTATCAACATCTTTTGTGGAAAGTGGATTTTGTACTAATACCATTTGGTTGTCAAAAAAAGAAAAACAAAACAAGCTGCAAATAGTGAAATGTGGAGACCTAAGGCATTTGAAACCAAAATTGAAACAAATATAGACAAACCACACCATAACACCATGCAAACTATTCACATTAATATTGATTTTTTTAAGCCTCTTGTTTAGGTAATTTTTGTATCTATTAATTCTTACAATATTTTTCCTTTTCTGTTTTCTTTTTTAATATAATAAATAAGTACACAATTCTGGTCAGCCTAATAAAAAAAATGCGGAAACTATATTGACCCTTTAACTTCCAGAGAGGTGGGGGGGAGGGGAGTGGACGCAAAAAAAAAGTTGGAAGGCGGAAAGCGGAAAAAAATGTAAAAGGGGGCGGTGAGTCGAACAATGTTGAGAGCCTATGATCCAGATGACCTACTTAAGGGGCATACTATAAAAACTGTATGTCAAGAATTTACCTGGGCTGTGATGACACATTTGCCAGAGTTTCCCGAATTATATTGGTCAACTGCTCTTATTTGTTTAAAAAGTTTACAGCCTTTTTTTTTGTACAGTATTGGACTGGCCAGTATTTATTCTAATCGCTTTTTGTGTTCTTAACAGTAGGTCTACTATTGTAGTTTTTACTTGTAATTGACAAACGTGTGCCTCAAAATGTTTTCATTTGGCCTGAGCTATAAAACTCGACATTGCTTCAATCATCGACAGTATAATTTCCCATGTCCCAGTTGGCAATAATTACTATAGCCAGCGACTAAGCCTTAGGGCCAGGGCATGGGCGCCCGCAGAAAATTTTCTAGGGGGGGGGGGGGGGCAACATATTTTTAGTAATGTTTTAACCCATTTTCTGCTAGCATCCCACTTATGGGACACTTCGTAAAATTAAAATTCTTTTTAAATACGTTTAATCGTAGGCCTGGTAATCTCCCATTTAGAATACGTGAACTGTCTATACATTGGACTGCCAGATTGTGATTTGAAAAAACTACAAAGGGTCCAAAACATGGCTGGAAAAATTGTTCTAAGCAATGAAGACAACTCAACAATCTGTCTGAAAAAACTGCACCGGCTACCTATAACACTTAGGATGAAATTCAAAGTTTTGACAATACTCTATAAAAGCCTTCATGGTCAAGCTCCCCAGTGCATGTGATCCATGGTTGAGCTGCACACACCGGGGAAAGGAGGACTGCGTTAGGACGGAATGCATCTGCGGCTCAAGGTGCAAAGCGTAGAAAGAAAAACATTTGCAGCTCGCTCCTACAGCGTCGTGTCACCTCTGTGATGGAATGAACTCCCAAACAAAATCAAACAAGCTGACAATATAGACATTTTTAAAACAAAACTAAAAACACACTTTTTCGATGGTAAATGTAAAGCGCATTCGAAGACTTTGTTATGAATAGCGCTATATAAATATGTAATTTGTCATTTGTAATTTGTAATTTGTATTCCTTAGAAATACAAAAATTTGTTTTTTTTTGCATTGTACGATAGATAGACTTTAATTGTAACTTTACTTTTCGAACAAAATTGTACTTTTAAAAAGATTTACATGATCTTGACCTTTCAACTTGTAAAAATTGATGAAAAAAATAAACTCTCAAAAGTAAGTACACATTTATCAAATATGATTAAATTTTGATATAAAACCTCATGAAATATGTAATTTCATCATATATCTATCAATTATAACAATAAAAATCATTTTAAAAAATACATTGACTTCGTTTTATCTAGTGTCAAGCATCCCACAAGTAGGACAGTAGCAACGAATGCCCCCGTGTAAAACGTCCCATTTATGGAACAGTAGCTAGAAGCATGCTCAGTTAGTTTTTTTTAAATAAAGTCTTCTTTTTTTAAAATAAAATGTATTTTTTTTTTAACTTTGATGTTTAAAGTGTTAAATATTGAAGCTACGCTTAAATTTAAGAACTAGATCATAGTTTTTGGATTAAATTTAATTTTTTTTTTTTTTTAAACAATTTTATTCGCTTTATAGATAGTTTATTTTAAATGTCGATGTAGTTGTTTTTTTTCTGGACTCAATTGGTCTGTTCATCATCACCCATCCCTTAAACGCGTGGGTTGTAAATTACAAGTCAGTCATAAAAGATTGACTTGTATAAGGGGTAAGGATGTTAACTCTCAGCAGCAATACGGCCCATTGAAAAGAAAGGAAGAGACAAAGCTTTTTCTTGCAAAATTCATTTAGTTTAATGATATAACTGTTGAGCCTGTCTTTAAAAAACAAAGGAAATAATTAGAAAAAAAATAGGATGTTCTTAAAACGTATCGTAGATGCTTCTTTGTATTCGGGACAAACGAGACACATTAGATTCAAATGTTAAAACAAATTAAAATTTGTAATCTCTAGAAAATCTTTATAAATTTCTTATGACAATTTATCTCGTCATTCATATTAAAAGATGAAGAATGCAATGTTATAGTTATAGAAGCATTAGCGTTGATTCTATAAATACTTTGCCTTAGTGGATCCTGGAAATCAACATTAAACGCAATCAATTTTTGCAGAGTTTACTAGCACTAATAGTTGCCCCGCAAAGTATTGTGGATAGTAATGAAGAATGAAGAGTTTGTTTATTCGTTTATTCTTTGGATTTTGTTGACACAATTTATGTACACTATTGATCTTGGATTTAAATTATTAGAGATTATATATAAAACACACCAGGGTTCGATGTCCGAGTCGGCTGAGCGTTTTTTTTGCGCATCAAAGGAACTGGTGTCCAATCCAGGTGAGGGCATTTCCAAAGATATAGAGGGTATCCTCTGAGCTCCGACGGCTACATGATAACAATATAATGGATTATTGAGGGTAACATCACGCAAAAGACAGGTTATCCCACAAGGCAATAAATACGACACAAATTAATGTATTCTTCTCAAGTTAATTAATATTTTTCCTTTTCTTTATTTCTTGTTTTACATTACAAGTAAAAATTAAGTGTCCATGTCCGACAAATTAAATCTCTAGGGCCAGAAAAACAGCGTTAACAAGTTTTCGTGGTCATGGCCTACTAGAAGATTGGGTGATTACCACAACGCACATCCACCTTTACTTAATCTCAACATCAGAAAATGGGTCGTCTCAAGTCCACCGTCCAGACCCACGATAAAACAACAATCTAACCTTCAACAGGATTCAAACTCCGGACCCTTGATACGGTTATTCGCTGAGTGCTAGACAAACGTTCCTAATTTTTTTAAATCATGCTTTTGTTCTTTCCTGGGAGTCCTTGATTTTGTATATTATATACATATATATTTGTTGTGCAAATTATGAAATGTTTTAGTATATGATATGCCTGTATTTAGGTCAAAGTATGAATATAAAATAGTGGTTTTTAAAGATAATGAAAAGATAAGTAAAGGAATTAAAAAAATGTGATGATTCTAATATAAATGTTTATTTAATTCAAAAAATTTTAAGAGTAACTACAGTAAAAAATTGTAAAGATTAACAAAAATATAAAACATAATTTTTTTTCATATTTAACTAACTCATTTTGACTTCACGTCATTAACGTGTAATGCATGTGTCTATAAAATATATTCTAATTAAGACTAATGTAGATTTCTTTTCTACGCAGTGGTTGGTGAGGTCCACTCAATGTCCACTAGGCGTGACCACTTAGTAACCTCTGTTTGACTCACAGGCCCTGGCGCACTCGCGTTGGCTCTGGAAGATGTTTTTCTGTGGTGTGTAGCTGATGGCACATCTTCTGTGGATGGCGATCTTCTGACAGTTGTTTGTCTTGTGGTCATATGACCAGGCGTAGTTGTGTTGCTGAGCGTCATAGCTGTTGGCGATGCAGGCGTTGTCGATGCGTCCACAGTTGTCTGAAATATTGAAGCATACATTTAGAAACATTAAAACGCAAAATTGTGTAGACAAATGCTTATTTGCACTTTACATTTCGATGATTTAATAATTCATTCATTCGAAAATATCAAGATTGAATGTTTCAAATATGTTTGATTATGTTTGTGTTATGTTTACTTTATTTACATATAATGTTTGACTTACTGTGTCCTGGGAAATTGTACTGGTTACAGATACAGTCAGGTACTCGGTAATCGTTGGCGTTCTTTTTGTATGCTACATCACATCTGCCATAGCAGTAAGCATGGTCCCTGTAATTAATTGTTAAATATTTAAATGCCGCAGTTTCATTTCGCATTAGCTAAAGTAAATTTATGTAGTCTACTTATAACAGAAAACAAAATTGAACTGACTTCTTTGTAAAATAATTTATAAGAATTTAAAATAAAACTGTCGACCATTTTTATCGTTGCTAAGGCAAAACAAATATTTATTTTTTTAAAATGTTGCACCCCAAGTATACATAAAACACACTGTTAACACACAGGTAATATGATACGGTCAGTAAAAATCGTCAGGTAAGCCAAATAATAATAAAAAAATTTTGACGGGTGTTTAAAGTCTGCCTAGATGTTTCAAAGATACATTGATTACATTTTCTAAACTGTGTAGATTGTGTTGCTGCTGATGTTACTGGGGGAAGTACTTACCTTTTTCCACCGCCGCCCTATAGAAAAAGAAATCAAATTTTTTGTTTCAATTCAGAACAAACTTGTAAATTACAATTTTTATGTAAACTATATATAAAATTGTAATAAACCTAAGTTTATACGTTTTTCATTTTTTTTCAAAATTTTTTTTAGTGTCATTATTCAAAAACTTCATTTAAAATTAGCGGCGTGGAATGGGGTTACCTGAATTAGTCCGGAAAACGGATAACAGTTTTTAAATCTCTTATCTACTCGCAAAACGTATGCAAGCTTAGGACGCCAAATACGTCTGTATGGGCGATTGTCTATCTTTTTTTTTTTTTACAATTGTACACTTGTTTTCGATTTTAATTATTTCTTTAACAATCATTTCTAGAAATCAATGTCTTACCGGTTGTTGCAGAGACGGGACAGCTGAAAAACAGAAAGAAGACCAAATATTATGACATATAAGCTTTTTTAATAATAAGTAAATTTAAGTTTACTGCATTTTTTATAACAATGAAAGGTCTTAATAAACAGTCAAAATCTTCTTAAACCTAAGTTCATAACCACTTACCTAGTACAAAGAGAAAAGCCAGGATTGCAATGAAAGCCATGTTAAACTAGGGAAATAAAATTATGGAACATTTTAAAGCACATTTACATGATAATTTGCGAATAATTATGGCTAGACTCAACTTTTAGTTTTGGTGTCGAAAAATAGTTGTTTGAATAGATATTCTGTATTCGCCTTTTTTGAAGCGATGGGACAGGATATAGCCAGTGGCCGCGTAACAAGTGTAACGATTGCGACATGCATTTAAAAAAATACTTTATATTAATTTAACATCACTTTCTTTCCATGTATGCGCCGGGCGAAACCCCCAGAATATATATAGAAAAGAAAGTGCAATCGCATTTGTTTCTGTTTCCGGAAGTAATTTCGACGCCATACTGTTTATAATCATCGGACCTGGTTACACTATATTTTTAGCCTTATTTACAATGTCTTTTTCATCAAATCTAAAACTTCGAACACCCAAAGCTAATGTTTCAGGCAAAAGGTACAAAGGCTGTTGTGTAAACAAACTGCAACACTAATGTGAAAATGATTTATTATTGTACAAGAAAACATGTCAAACTACATGGCTTTCCTGACCCCGTAAAGGATAGGTCTAAACAACGGTAATTTCTAACTTCATATCACTTAATATTAGTATCCTTGCTTTAGTCCTAAGCTTGCTAAGACTAGATATTTCAGTAATAAATAAGCCTTTCTCATTTTACTATAGTTTTGTCTCTAGTGACCGCTGCCTTGAGTCAAAAGAAAATGGCGGAAGACGAGCTTCACTTTTAGTGATTGCGCATATAGGGATTGCGCATTCTGTTCTATACCTATTGTGTGGACTGTCCCGACCTTTGCGAGGCTTATTGATCGACTTTCAGTCACGGTATCACGTTAAAATTTCGCAAATAGACGTGTTTCATTTGAAGTCACATCTCCCGATACCAACCCACGTAAACAGTTCTTACTTCTTTTTTTATTTATTTTATTACGCATTTTCAAATTCTTATTCAACAGGGCTGACTGACTTACATGTGCATTTTCCACAGAGATAAATTTAGAGGAAAGTTATTTCTTCATATTTTGACTCATTTACTGATCTTTTAAGTTATATTTTTTAGTATTTCTTCCTTTATGGGTAAAAAAAAAGTAAAGTACCCTTCGGACCAAACTGATCATAGAGCTGGTGAAGCAGCTTGGTAGACTCAGAGAGACCCTCCTGTCCCGGGAACAAAATCCTAGCCTCCACCAGGATTCGAACCCAGAACCTTCGGATCGCCAGTCGAACGCGCTGCCGCACGGCCAGCGTGCCCCGTGAGTTTTGAAAAGCATACTCCACGGAAAACTTGTACATGAAATTGGCTAAAAAAGGGATTTTTACGAGACCCATTGTTTTTAGGGTTTTGTTTAAGGGAATAGTTGAAGAAAAGGGATTGTAGTCTCTACGATCACTGGAATGTATATTGTTTATTCATCATGATATCTTTTTGATACTGTTACTTTTAACTTATAACTTAAATTTGGTTAATTGATATGTAAACGGACGTTCATTAAACATTAAGCCTAATGATTTGCAAAAAAACATAAAATAAATTACTGACCTGTTTACTGAGTAGGTGAACAAAAAACTGCGTAGATTGTTCTAGTGAGTAAGGTGACCACTGCTGTCAAATGTTGCTACTTTTATAGCCACTTTTTACAATAAAAATAATTTCTGGGCTACGTAAGGGTGAAGGGGCGTGTTATAGGTGAAAGCGCCCTAGACCAATGACAATCTAAGCAACCCTTAAAACTATAAAACAAAAAATCCATTAATGAAACTTTGACACTGACAGATAGTTTTAATTACACAATTGTTGAACGAAAAATGTGAAAACACCATTAATTGTATTAGTGTTTTAGACAAAGTCTTGTCCTATATAAGTTATTGCTATTGTTTAGACAAATAAAGCTAACAATAATACACAGCGGTTCTCATTTCAAGGCTAAGGTTTAACCCACAACAACAGCCTTTTTTAATTTTAAACTGCTTCACTAATTTTCCCTGGTAATAAGGACTTCATTAAAACCATTACAGCACAATAAGCAAGTACTTAGAACATCAAAGAAAAAGGGAGGGTGGGGGGGCTTAACAAAAAAATTTCCAGACTGAGCATTTACTATAATCATAAATTCATACTGTGCAAAATTGAAAATTGTGCAACTAACTCAGAATGCACAAAGAAAAAGGCCCCAATATGACATTACAAAAAAACTAAATGCGTATTAGCAAAGAAATTTTCAATTTTAAAAAGTGCGAGAATTTAAAAAAAAAATATGTGAAAATATAAAACAACAACAACCTAGTATATGTATTTTTTTAAAATAATATATTATATTATAATGGTTACTATTGTTTATCTTATTAATTAATTATATATTTATTTTCAGGGTCACCTATTTAACGAAACATAACAATAGCAGGAACTATTTATTTTCTTTACCTGGTTGCTACAATTAATCTGTCGACCTCCAAAATAGGGCATCCACCTTTGGGTCAATTTAACGGGATGCAATGGGTGGTCTGAAATTAAAGTGCGTTAAATTTATGGGACACGATGTACAGAGCATACGATTTCTATTCCAAATGTCGGAGGTTCAAATTCTGGTATGCTAATGAAATTTTCTAAGATGTAAAGTAAACTGAGTATAAATAATGAACAGGACAGGTCAACACAGCTAGATAATGAGGAAATAATAGACACGGACAAATTTGGTTACTTGGGAAGTGTGGTGAGTAGAGACGGAGGAACAGATGAAGACATAAAGAGCAGGATCAACAAGGCCAGGCTTGCTTTCAATGCCCTGCGCTTCATGTGGAGCTCAAGCGCGCTGTCTTTAAAGAACAAAATCAGATGTTAAGGTACTTCTGCTATATGGCTCTGAGACCTGGAGAGTAACCAAGGCAAACCCAATCAGACTCCAGATATTTGTTAACAAATGCCTGAGACGCATGCTGAAAATTCGATGGCCAGAAACACTGTCATGCGTCAACCTATGGAAAAGTCCAGACCAAAACCTATCGACAACAGCATCAAAAGCCGTAGATGGAAGTGGATTGGACACACTTCAAGAAGACCAGAAGACAGTGTAGCAAGACAATCACTTGACTGGAATCCCAAGAGCAAAGGAAAAGCGGGCAGACCCAGGCAGACTTGGAGGATGTCGGTCGTAGGTGAGGCAAAGGCTGTTGACGTCACCTGGACACAAATAAAGGGATCCGCCCAGAAAATGAGACCGATGGAAAAGTGTAGTTGCGGCCCTATGCTCCTATGGGGATATACAGGATTAAGTTAAGTAAGTCAAGAGAGTAAACCCAATTCTGTCGGGTGTCTGCGGTCATTGACATAAGTGCATGCTGTTGGGCGACCTTTACGACAAAACGGCCTTGTTAATATTAAACGACCTGTAGGTTGCCTGTTACCGTTTGGGGTAGAACATATTTTCATTTTTGTATTGTATTTCAAACTTTAATTAACGATCTTGTTTAATTTGTGTGGGCCACAGTAGCCAACTGCTTCACCGGCCCTATGATCAATTTGGTCCGACGGATACTTTACTTTACTAGTTTACCTTGTGTTTTTCTTTTACTAGAAATGTTTTACAAATGTAAAAAGCAGATGTTTAATGCGTTAACAGTTTTGAAGTTCCTATGCTTTTTATTTAGGCCTACTCCATGATAGAAACAATCATTTACCAGAAGAGTTAAGGTTGTTTGTGTATTAAGGTAACAACATAATTACGATGCATGTATGAAAGCTATGTTTCAAAAAAGAATCGTAAGTTGTGGCCTTTGGTACAGGGAATGGGTGTGTATCCATTACCATTACAGGTTGATAAACAAGCTTGACATTGAGAAAACGCTCGAGTCCGGAGATAATACTTCTCTTCCGCATTGCACCTCTTCGCATGCTTTAATACGCCTCAAGTAAGTCTACATTTAATAATTATGTTTTATAATAATCAATGTTACTTGTTTTCAGCTCAATATAAATTGTACCATCGAACACAGATTTCAATATATTTAAAATTGTACATAATAACATGGGTAGATGTTTTCAGAACTGTACAGACATCGATAAGTTCTGTCCTGCATAAAGCACCACACCTAATCAATAACTTGATTAGACTTCTGTCCTGCATAGGGCCGTGTTTAGGATTATGGGGGGCCCTGTTCCCAAATGTATGTGGGGCCCCTCTTGGCCCCGCCCCTGCCTTCCGACATTGCTGTGTTAGCCTAAATACAGTGTTGTTGATGCTGCATGATAAGCATTACCGGTAATCCACTTTGTCTGACTCTGACTGCCGATTTGGCGAACAAATTGGCATTTCACTTAATTTAACTTCAGTTGTTAGTTTGAACACTCATACATGAACAACCATGTAGGCCTACAGTGTGTCAGTGTCAGTTAACAATCAAATGCGATTTCAACTCTCCTTATTCACATTAGATCTATTTGTTGCAGTATTTTCTAGTTCAGTTCAGTCTCTATCAGACTCTGACAGTTACATGCCCGCTACAGTCTTTATGATTCATTGTAATCTGAGCTTTAATTAGTGATGTTATTTTACTTTTGTTTTATTTCATATTTGTGTATGTTTTGTTTTTGTTTAAATATTAATTTTTTATTATTTTTGAATTGCATTAGTCTTGCAGTGATTTCATTCAATACTTGCTTACCCATAATTTATACCAATTCATCCCCTACAGTAGAAAACAGGTAGTTTCGGTGTCCACTACTTTGATTGGCCATGTTTTGTAATGCGTTCATCTAGAAAATCATCATATTTTACTATCAACTACAGAATACCAAGAAAATTACCATTTGAGACCGAAACAAAAGTGTGATTGCTTCCTCTGAATGCCAACCCCCTTTCACTTATGAACTTTATTACATTGACAAGTCGTATGAGTACATTTCTCCGTAGGCTAGATTATGTGTAACTGCAGTGGACAACTGATCGTTGAGGTCAGACTCAGTGCTGCCCAATTTTGCAGCTCTACCGACATATGCCAACACAGCTTCCACATAACACGTTGATCATTCATGCTTAGTAATCATTGCACAATAGCATAATTCCAGCCTTCTAAACCGCCATGCGATAGATGCACACTAATACCAGCCTTCTAAACCGCCATGCGATAGATGCACACTAATACCAGCCTTCTAAACCGCCATGCGATAGATGCACACTAATACCAGCCTTCTAAACCGCCATGCGATAGATGCACACTAATACCAGCCTTCTAAACCGCCATGCGATAGATGCACACTAATACCAGCCTTCTAAACCGCCATGCGATAGATGCACACTAATACCAGCCTTCTAAACCGCCATGCGATAGATGCACACTAATACCAGCCTTCTAAACCGCCATGCGATAGATGCACACTAATACCAGCCTTCTAAACCGCCATGCGATAGATGCACACTAATACCAGCCTTCTAAACCGCCATGCGATAGATGCACACTAATACCAGCCTTCTAAACCGCCATGCGATAGATGCACACTAATACCAGCCTTCTAAACCGCCATGCGATAGATGCACACTAATACCAGCCTTCTAAACCGCCATGCGATAGATGCACACTAATACCAGCCTTCTAAACCGCCATGCGATAGATGCACACTAATACCAGCCTTCTAAACCGCCATGCGATAGATGCACACTAATACCAGCCTTCTAAACCGCCATGCGATAGATGCACACTAATACCAGCCATCTAAACCGCCATGCGATAGATGCACACTAATACCAGCCTTCTAAACCGCCATGCGATAGCTGCGAGTTAAGCTTTGAAAAACAATGATGTTCAAACCGAAAGTAGGAAGTACGTAGCAGTATCCAGCATCCACGTCAAGAATTGCGAAAGAAAGTAGGTCACGTTTCGCACAATACAATTATTCAGGCACGAGTCATCACATAAGTTTACAACTCAGAAGACCCTCCTTCATTGTGCGATTCTACAACATTGTACTATTCTAACTGATAAAAGAAAAGACTAACAAAAAAAATGTGTTGGGATGTGTGGGGGCCCCTGTTCCATAGGAACATGTGGAAACATGCCTAAAAACGCCACTGGTCGTTCATAAAGCACCGCACCTAAACGAGAACTTGACTAGACTTTTGTCCAGCAAAAAGCATTATATTTAAAGGTTTCTTTTTTACAAATTATATCATTTACATAGCGCTATTTAGTGTTCAGATGTGCTTTAAATTTACCATATGGTGTGAAAATAAATTAAGTAAGTATGTTTTTAATGTTCTTTTATAAATGTCAATAGTATCTGCTTGTTTAATAATTGTGTTCGGAAGTACATTCCACTACAGAGGTGCTGCAACGCTATAGTAAAAAAAAAAAAAAGTAAAGTACCCGTCGGACCGAATTGATCCATAGGGTCGGTGAAGCAGCGTTCACCAGTTTCTGTGGCCACTGCTTACTAGGTGATTATGTGGCCATCACTATGCACAGCCGCCTTTACCTTACCCCAACTAAGGTCATGTACCCATCAGAGCTGGGTAAACTCAAGGACGCCTTTCAGATCCCGGGAACAAATTTAATCTTAGCCTGCACCAGAATTCGAACCCGGGACCTTCGGTGCGCCAGCCAAACGCGGCACGGCATCCGTGTCCCCCAACGTTGCAGGAGCGAGCTGTAAATATTTTTTCTTTTTAATTTTCATACCTTGAGTTGTTGATGAATTGTTTTCTTAACACAGTCCTGTTTTCTCTGCTGTGTGTTGTCAACCGTGGATCTGATGAACTGTAGAAATTGGCCAAGTAGGTTTTTATAGAGCATAGTCGGAACTTGGAATTTTATCCTGCAATTAATGTCTCAAGGGTCTCTTTTGTTAGAATGATTCTAATACTTTTAATTCTCTGCATATTCCACATTGCAGATTTACATTTGTTTTTTATTTGATCTTTGAGGATTAGATCATTTTCATCAAAATATACGCCGAAAAAAATGTTATTTGAGTTTATTTATAAATATTATCATTGTTAATTAGTAGATAATGTGCTTGGCATTTTTTTTATTTGTTATTTAATTCTGAACAGAATGAATAATTCAGTTTTAGGTGTGCTCATTTTTAGTCTATTGCCAACCATCCAAAGTTTTATTTGTCCTGCACATTATAGTCGCCACTGCCAGTATAGTTTGTTGCGTCTGAAATGTTTTGACTTTATCCTGCACACAGCCCTCAATCAAAGTTCTGACAATACCATCAAAGAATGTCATGTTGTATATGTTATTAGTTGTTTGTTTGTTTTTTAACTTCGCTTTTCCGCTATATGGCGACACATTGATCTTCACTGGTTTATGTTATGGTCATTGTATTTTTAATGAATTTTTTTTTAATAATTGGCAAATATATCACTACGACTCGTTTTATACTTTAACTGCACCAATAATTAGGTTTCATTAAACTATTTTTATATGTCTAAAACGAGATCTATACTAAGACTATAATAAGATGGACCGTTGGTCTATTTTTAGAACTTTTTAATGTGTTCTTTTTTTTCGTGCGCAACCAATAAGGCTAAATGATTTCTACGCTCCTACGATTGCATTAAATGCTTCCGCTGTATACAACTTTTGATTTTAATTTTTAGTTTCACTGAGAAAGCATAGCCATTAAATAAAATGGAAGTGTACAGTACAAAAGGTTATAGTTTGAAATGACGGCCCCTCACTCCCGAGAAGTACATCACTAATTTATATTTATATCAGCAACGGTGTAAGCTTATATTAATCAATCAATCAATTCCTTGACCGTTGTGGTCGTTGGGGGTGGGGGAAGCGAATGGGCACCTCAGCAATCAACTTTCTCCACTTTTGCCTATCTTGAGCGGTTGTCAATAGTTGAGTCAACTGCAGCCCTGTCCAATATTTTATGATGTCGAAACAGCATTCCCGCATTCCACCTTCTACAGTGACTTGAAGGATTTTTTTTTTTTTTGATGGTTATTATGCTGCAACACAATGCCGAACCATGTCAGTTTGCGCCGTTTGTTTTTTGTCTTAATGTTTTCTTGCGGGCCTGCAATTAAGGTTATTCAGTCTCAGACCTGCTCATCAGTCCTGTGTTCTACGTTGTATTGTATTATTAATTCTTGGAATCGGTTAATGCAGACTTACATTTATTTGCATTCACTGAGAGCTATAATTCTTTTAAAAGAATGATTTCTTATTTCTTATAACAAAATAAAAAGTAATTGTGATGATCAGACTTAAACATGAGTGAAAGTAACGTGAAAACTTATTTTTTTTGGCTTCAAGAATTCTACTTCCTTGCCTAATCCATTAATTTAATAGGTCAGTGGTTCTAACCATAGACTATAATATGATGGACCGCTTGCTCTATTTTTAGAGCTTATATCAACTTTTTTTCCCGTGCGCAACCAATAAGGCTGTCTTAAATTACTTCTACGCTCCTCGTTGTTTCTTAAATGTTTCCGCTTTATACAACTTCGATTTTAATTTTATTTTAGAAAATTTAGAAAATCGAAGCGATTCAATAAAACGAAGTGCAAAGGAAACAACGAATCGGAAATTCCGAAAATCAGTGTTTCGCGTAATCATATAGCAGAATAACTAAAGCAAGCGGTCCATGTGTATTATAGTCTATGGTTCTAACCAATGATGTTGGATTCTTCCCTTTTCGGAACGTTGAATCCTATTCTCCACAATTTTTATGACAATAAGTAAAAAAGTAAACTACCCGTAGGACTAATCTGCTCATCGGGTGAGTGAGGCAGCGCTCACCAGTTTCTATGGCCACTGCACACTAGCGGATTGTGTGGCCAACACAACTCCCTGCCACCTTTATTTTACCTAAACTAGTGTCAGGTACCCAGGGGACACCCTCCAGTCCAGGGAACAAATCCTAGCTTTCACCAGGATTCGAACCCAGTACCGTTGGTACGCGCTGCCGCTAGGCCACTGTGCGCAATGTATGAGAATAAGCGATCTGTACATTCGACATCAGAGTTTCACAAACATTTTTCTTTTAAAAAAACTCGTTGTTGTTGTGGGTTTTTTGTGTACGTCTACTACTTGTCCCACTAACATTGTTATCGCTAAATATTAGTTTACACGAAGCATATAAATATTAAGAACTTCCGAACAAATTTCGCACAATATTTGCCTTATATCATCGAAAGAATTTTGTCGGAATAAAGTAATCCTCCATATCCATTGCCAAGTCAAGTGGTTCTCATATTGTGTGTCGCAATGTGTTTTTTTAAATTAGGTATTGATTTTTCGTTTCTGATTTCTTATGGTATAATGTGATATCTGGGGAACTTTTGACATAAGTAAGGGGAAAACTTTATTCCAGAAGGCGTCGCAAAATGGAAAATGGTTGTGAACAACTGGTCTAAATAACTTAATTTTATGTAGATTTTTTAAAAAAAGCTTATGTTTTAACTTATTTAAATTTTGTTTTATTTCCACAACGATAATGGTACAAATTTAGACGAAGTAACAACTGTTAAATAATTAAGTATTAAAAACAAAATACAATGTTACAGCAACAAACATTTTATACTAAATAAAAACATAAACAAATAAAAATATCTTTTGTATAAAACCTTTAATGCTTTCTAAAGTAATGCGTAGTAGAAATATACTGTGAGAAAGAAATATCGTATATTTACATTGGATAATGACGGCTAGATTTTATCATATAAACATCATTTATAACAAAAGAAAACTTCACAAACACACACACGCAAAACACACATGGCTAAGACAATTTTATTAACACAATACAAGATAGTGTATATATATTCCTTACTATCATAACAATACCGTCTTTTTATCATTGGCAATGAAAATTAGTAAAATAATGTATGTAAATTTATCCTACAATTTGTTTTTAAAAGTAGAATGAAGTTGTCATCAAGTAATAAATGGATAATTAAATGCTCAAAGAGTGATTAATGGTACGCTGCCAATGCCCTCCCCTGAAGCCTACTAATCGCTAAGTTCCCCCTTCGAATAGACCTGTTTGTTTGACCTAGTTAGAGCGCTAAGAATTATCCCAATTCTCGTGTCCTAATTTTGGGCACCAACGATTATTCCCATTCTTGTGACCTAATTTGGGGCAGCAACTAATAACTCGATTCCGGTGACCTAATTATGACTTTCTCTGGTGTGACCTTCTTATAGAGACCACTAATATTCCCCCCCGTTTCCAATAAAGGCTTTACTAAACGTGACCTAGTGACGTGACCTAGTGACGTGACCTAGTGACGTGACCTAGTGACGTGACCTAGTGACGTGACCTAGTGGTGATGAGGTCAGCTAATAGCCGCGGTTTTGGTACTCGCAAGCCCTGGCGCAATCCTGCTGGTTCTGGAAGATGTTGCTGGAGCCTCCGTAGGTCCCGGCGCATCTGTTGTACACGCTAACCTTGGAGCAGGACTTCAGGGCACTGTCGTAGGTGTAGGCGTAGACGCTGTCGTATTCCCCAGGGGCGGCACGGCATGTCACGTCAAATACACCACAGGCGTTATCTGAGGAGAAATCACCAGATAGATAAAATAGGAGCCTATCTAACCTTCAAGTTATCGCGTTTACATGTTTTGTATAAAAGGCCAAAGTTATTAAATTATGTTTATTTTAATGATGTATAGCCCTCAAAGAAGGGCAACCTTTGGCTTAGTCAAAGCTTCAAAGAATTGAAAGTCTTCCTTTGCTCAAATAACATTAATGTTAATTAATGAAATATATAATCTATTCTATTTCTGGAATATTCTCGATATAAAAAAATACAAATATTTGGATAATAGCCTACTTTGAATCTGCTTACTTGCACACAAAAAAAACCTATTAGATTTATATATTATAGTAATAACTGTATTTCGACATTTAACACGAATCGTGAATTTAAAATTTTAATTTTTGACATTTAGATTTCCAGAATGCTTTTGTGGATTGCTGGTCTTCTGCAGAATTTATCCTAGTGGAAAGGTGATGACTATAAAACTACTTTTTTTGTATTTGTCAATTTTCATCGCGCACCGAACCGGACACTTTTAAAATGTATCTTCTTATAATAATTTTTCTTATAAGTTTACAGACGTTCCTTCTAGATAGAAGATTATTACGTCCACTAGGCCCAAAACTCCTGCAGGGCGACAGGGATCCGTCGGTGGCAGTGATAGAACCCGCGACCTGTCCGTTGGTTTTTGGTTGACAGTCCGGTGAACTAACCGCTGGACCAGCCGGATTGCCGGATACGGTAATGAATCGTTAACCCTTTTTGTATTGTGCCTCTATCCATATATTTACATTAGTGTTGTACATGTTATTCTGGTTAGAAAAGTTTTAGTGGGTCACAGGTTAATTGTGTCACCAATCACGCGTACTTCGTGACTGTCTGTGTACAGTTGTAAAAAAGACTCTTCTGTATCTTTCGAGTTGTAAAATTGACTCTTCTGTTTCTTTAGAATAGTAAAACTGTCTTTTCTGTGTCTTTTAAGTTGTAAAACTGACTCTTCTATTTCTTTAAAGTTGTAAAACTGACAATATGTTTCTTTTACGTTGTAAAATTGACAAATGTTTCTTTTAAGTTGTAAAATTGACTATATTTTTCTTTTAAGTTGTAAAACTGACAATATGTTTCTTTTAAGTTGTAAAATTGACAATGTGTTTCTTTTATGTTGTAAAATTGACAATATGTTTCTTTAAAGTTGTAAAACTGACTCTTCTGGTTCTTTAAAGTTGTAAAACTGCCTCTTCTGGTTCTTTAAAGTTGTAAAATTGACAATATGTTTCTTTAAAGTTGTAAAACTGCCTCTTCTGGTTCTTTAAAGTTGTAAAACTGACAATATGTTTCTTTTAAGTTGTAAAATTGACAATATGTTTCTTTTAAGTTGTAAAATTGACAATATGTTTCTTTTAAGTTGTAAAATTAACAATATGTTTCTTTAAAGTTGTAAAACTGACAATATGTTTCTTTTAAGTTGTAAAATTGACAATATGTTTCTTTTAAGTTGTAAAATTGACAATATTAATTATGTTTCTTTTAAGTTGTAAAATTGACTATATTTTTCTTTTAAGTTGTAAAACTGACAATATGTTTCTTTTAAGTTGTAAAATTGACAATATGTTTCTTTTAAGTTGTAAAATTGACAATATGTTTCTTTAAAGTTGTAAAGCTGACGCTTCTGGTTCTTTAAAGTTGTAAAACTGCCTCTTCTGGTTCTTTAAAGTTGTAAAATTGACAATATGTTTCTTTAAAGTTGTAAAACTGACAATATGTTTCTTTAAAGTTGTAAAACTGACAATATGTTTATTTTAAAGTTGTAAGATCTGAAGCTTTCTAGCAAACGCCACTTTATTTTTTCCATTTACAATTCTGTAAGAGTAAAAAAGTAAAATATCCATTGGGCCGATGAAGCAGCGTTCACCAGTTTCCGTGGCCACGGCTTACTGGGGGATTATGTGGCCAGCACAATGCCCAGCAGCCTTTACTTTACCCCAACCACAGGATAAATATAGAACAAAATGCGCAATCGCATTTCTTCTGTTTCCGGAAGTAATACCGGCGCTATACTATTCAGACTCAGTGGACCTGGTTACACTATATATTTATGCTTATTTACAATGACTTTTTCATCAGATCTACAATTTCGAACACCCCAAGCTAATGTTTCAGGCAAAGGGCACAAAGGCTGCTGTGTAAGAAACTGCAACAAGGGTGCAAAAACGATTGAGTATCGTACAAGAAAGCATGTCAAACTACATGGCTTTCCTGACCCCGTAAAGGAAAAACAAGAGTAAGTTGTAAACTCATATTATTTATTATTAGTAGCCTTGCTTGAGTTCTAAATTTGATCAGACTAGATATCAGTAATAAATAAGCCTTTCTCATTTTAATATAGAAGCGTCTCTAGTAATCGCTTCCTTGGGTTAAAAGAAAATGACGAAAGCCGAGATTCTCTTTTAGTGACTGCGCATATAGGGATTACGCATTCTGTTCTATACCTATTCTGTGACCTCAACTAAAGTCATTTATACATCAGACCTGGAGAGTTTCCGAGATCCGAATTTCCGAGATTTAAAATACCGAGATCTGATTTTCCAAGATCCTAATTTTTTTGACATCCGCATTGACGGAATTTGTTAAGTCAGGAATACGAAGAAAATTGAGACTTCAATAGTCCGATGAGAACTTACTGTGTCCATGACCATGGCTCCCAGAGGCGCCACCAGCTTGTCCAGCAAAGTTGTATTCGGTGCAAACACAGCCGTCAGCGACGTAGCTGTTGGGGTTGATTTTGTATGCTGAGAAGCATCTGTCGTAGCAGCCGCCTTGGTTACTGGAAACAAAGCATTTGAATAGTTGTTACTTCAGGTGACTGAATATATATAGACTCTTATTAACGACCCCAAATAGATAAATTATTTTTTAATAGTCAGTCAGAGTCCAAAAAGATATATAGTTAGATATAATGATAGATAGACAGACAGATAGATAGATAGATAGTGTGATTGATTGAATGAGTGATAGAACAATAGATGTACATTAAAAAATCATTCATGTCGAAAGCCCGACCACTTGTAATCAGATCGAATTCTCATTTGTTTGAATCAATAAATCAACCACTCAAATTATCTCTTTCTTTCTCTTTCTCTCTCTCTCTCTCTCTTCGTCTCTAAAATCTCTATTTCCGTATGCATGTTCAGCAGCAGCCTGTGTCGTGTCTTCTTCTGCCAATATCTCGGTCTTTCTCTCTCACTGAAGCCATATACATACATATATATTTATATGTCTCTCTCCATCCATATCTCTCTCTTTCTCTCTGGCTTTCCACACACACATGCACTCTAAGACAAATGAAACAGAATCAACTTACCCGGATCCTCCATGTCCATGATTCCCGTGACCACCTCTACCGCCATGACTTCCACCACGCCCACCGTATGTCTATAATCAATCAAATACATCATTTTATATACACATAATAACAACTATCTCTCTCACTCTCTACTCTCTCACTCTCTCACTCTCTCACTCTCTACTCTCTACTCTCTCACTCTCTACTCTCTCACTCTCTCACTCTCTCACTCTCTACTCTCTCAATCTCTCACTCTCTCACTCTCTACTCTCTACTCTCTCACTCTCTCACTCTCTCACTCTCTACTCTCTACTCTCTCACTCTCTCACTCGCTCACTCTCTACTCTCTAATCTCTCACTCTCTACTCTCTCACTCTCTCACTCTCTCACTCTCTACTCTCTACTCTCTCACTCTCTCACTCTCTCACTCTCTCACTCTCTACTCTCTACTCTCTCACTCTCTCACTCTCTCTCTACTCTCTACTCTCTCACTCTCTACTCTCTACTCTCTCACTCTCTACTCTCTCACTCTCTCACTCTCTACTCTCTCACTCTCTCACTCTCTCACTCTCTCACTCTCACTCTCTACTCTCTACTCTCTCACTCTCTCACTCTCTCACTCTCTACTCTCTACTCTCTCACTCTCTACTCTCTCACTCTCTCACTCTCTCAATCTCTCACTCTCTCACTCTCTACTCTCTACTCTCTCACTCTCTCACTCTCTCACTCTCTACTCTCTACTCTCTCACTCTCTCACTCTCTCACTCTCTCACTCTATACTCTCTACTCTCTCACTCTCTACTCTCTCACTCTCTCACTCTCTCAATCTCTCACTCTCTCACTCTCTACTCTCTACTCTCTCACTCTCTCACTCTCTCACTCTCTACTCTCTACTCTCTACTCTCTCACTCTCTACTCTCTCAATCTCTACTCTCTCACTCTCTCACTCTCTACTCTCTACTCTCTCACTGTCTACTCTCTCACTCTCTCACTCTCTACTCTCTACTCTCTCACTCTCTCTCTCACTCTCTCACTCTCTACTCTCTACTCTCTCACTCTCTACTCTCTCACTCTCTACTCTCTCACTCTCTACTCTCTCACTCTCTACTCTCTCACTCTCTCACTCTCTCACTCTCTACTCTCTACTCTCTCACTCTCTACTCTCTCTCACACTCTCTACTCTCTCACTCTCTACTCTCTCACTCTCTACTCTCTACTCTCTCACTCTCTACTCTCTCACTCTCTACTCTCTCACTCTCTACTCTCTCACTCTCTCACTCTCTACTCTCTCACTCTCTACATTTCCCTAGTAAATCTCTACCCTAATATAATACCAGCCCACCTGGCACACCACGTCGTATCGACGGGAAATAAACCTGGAAACCTGGTGTGCCCACTGGGAATGTATATAGCTATAAATATATAACTAGACTGGAAATGTATATAGCTATAAATATATAACTAGACTGGGAATGTATATAGCTATAAATATATAACTAGACTGGGAATGTATATAGCTATAAATATATAACTAGACTGGGAATGTATATAGCTATAAATATATAACTAGACTGGGAATGTATATAGCTATAAATATATAACTAGACTGGGAATGTATATAGCTATAAATATATAACTAGACTGGGAATGTATATAGCTATAAATATATAACTAGACTGGGAATGTATATAGCTATAAATATATAACTAGACTGGGAATGTGTATAGCTATAAATATATAACTAGACTGGGAATGTATATAGCTATAAATATATAACTAGACTGGGAATGTATATAGCTATAAATATATAACTAGACTGGGAATGTATATAGCTATAAATATATAACTAGACTATACATATAACACGTTCTGCAATTATTAATCTATTATTCTATATATTTATGTTCCATTTACATCATACATCATATTACACAATATCATCTATAAATCATTATATATTTATCAATATATTAATGAGAAGTTTATTTTGTTTAAAGTCGGACAACTTTGATAGGCCTACACATTATTACTCACCCCTTGCTGTAATGATGGAGCTGCTGAAAATATAGAAAGTGGAAAATGTGGTAAAATGTCATCAAATGTCAAACGTAATTTTTTTTTCTCATTTTAAACGTACAGACTCATGGGGCAACAAGTCATTGGCAACTTCCCTGAAATGTTGACCAATTCCCGACACTAACAGCTGAATGGGCAATAAAAGGACGACTTGGTTACATGGAAATAGATGGCTAGGGTGGAGTTTTTTTTAGCATGCAAATCACAAGAAAGAAGCCATTATGTGCTCTTTGCTCTTTCAATTGGGAAAAAGTGTCTTTTGAAAATATCACAAAGTATTAAATTGTTAAATAACAAAATATTTAAATTGCGTTCTCTTATTTTCTCCATTGTAGGACCATAATAAAACTATTATTATAATGTTAGAGCTAATATCAAATGTTAGTGTGTACTTTAAATGTTTGATGAATAGCTTACCAAGAACTACAAAGACGGCAATGTAAGCGATAAAAGCCATTGTTGTTGTTTGCTTTTTAGGATTCTAGTTGGAAAAAAAAGTAATAGAAAAACAAAGTCATTAAAAAACAAAACAAAATGAAACCAAAATGAAATGAGGTCAGTAAAGGGGTGAATATTCTTATGATATCCTAGTAACAATTAATAATTTTTAGTCTGTGTTTCTTTGTTATGTTGTGTTATTTTATTTGTTTTTTATTTAGTTCTGAAATATAAATCATTATGAAATGTTGACTTCTATTTGTCTAGAAGAGCAAATGCACTTTATCTAGTTTCTAAGTGGTGTAAAAAACGATTAATTAAATGCTTTACTGAAGGCCACTTTGTCTCCTGTTATGTTTTTAAGATATTTTTCAAATATATATTATTATGCAGCTTAAACTGCTAGGCACTTTTGGATTGGTTTTTAGGATAGTTTACCCTAACGATAAAAGCCATAAATTATTTTTCTTTAAATAATTTATAATTTGTATAAAAGATTAAAGCTTACTGGCATGTAGGCCTATATTTTAAACCAGTTACAACTCTTGGTTTAAAATATATTTAAAAAATATTTAAAGTAGAAGTATTTATACATACTCACCGTAGAGTAGTACGAAGGTTTCAGAATTCAAGCACAGGAAAGAGTTGTAGATAGTGGTTGGAATCTATTGGTCCCTTTTACTTTTATAGTAAATTTTACTTTCACAAACTTGTTTGCTCTTCACTTCTTAGACATGTGTGTTTTATTCTCTCTCTAATTTAAGAAGGGTGTAGTAACGAATATGACAAGCATTTTGACGTTGAAGGATGAGGTGCGTAAATGACGAGTAGCGTTTCTTGGCTAATCTTTTCCGACATGACGTAATGTTTTTGTCAGGGGCTTCAGGTAGCCATCTGTTTTATGACAAACCTTATAATTTCAAACGTCCTTTCTAATGTGTCCCCCCGTTGATTCTGTTCTTAAATGGACACAAACACACTAATGGAAAAACAAATCAGATATTTTAGTTATAACTTTGTCTTTTAACATCAGAGTTTAAAGCTAAATAAATAAATAAAAGTATCCCGTCGAACCAAACTGATCCATAGGGCTGATGAAGCAGCGTTCACCAGTTTCTGTGGCCACGGCAAAGTAGATGATTGTTTAGTCAGCACTATGCACTGCCGCCTTAACTTTACCCGAACTAAGGTCGGAGCTGGGTAGACTCAAGGACACCCTCCGATCCCTGGAAAAAAAATACTAGCCTGCACCAGGATTCGAACCCAGGACCTTCGGTTCACCTGCGGCCCGGCCACCATGCCCCATAGAGTTACAAGCTAAGTGGACATAATTTGAGAATAACAATTTGAAAACTCAATACTTTTCACCCAGAACATGTTGACTTTTGAAAGCAGCATGGAATAAATCAAATAGGTCTAGATCTACATATCAAAATTTTTTATGAACATATTTTTAAGGGAAATTAAATTATGCAAAATACGCCTAATTAAGGATAGTAAACAAAATATATAAAATATGAAATATGATTGTTAATAAAGATATCGAAAAAATTCAGTAAACCTTTACTCTTTATAAAAATGAACTGTTTACAAATGTAATAAGAACGTAAGACTAAAATGCTAACTAACATTAATTAAACCTACACTAGAATATGCATCTTCTATATGAGACCCATAAACCGAAGAAAACATTTTGTTTTTTGTTTTGAAAACTTGATCAAACTGAACTTGAACAAGCTGTTGGGTTAATTGCAAATGAATATTTACTCCTGTCATTTGTAACAATATGTGTAGACTCGATAAATATATAAATATAATAACAATGAAATTATTAAATTCTAAAAATTAAATTTAAGTTACATTTTTTTATTGTAACTCAATGAGTTGAGAGATTAAATGAAACAAAACTTTTGTTGTTCAAAAACGTAATGACTAGTTCACATAAATTCTGCTTCTTCCGTCAGTTGAGTAATTCGAGGAAGTCCTATTCAGAGTAAAGTCTGTCTCCTATGTTTATATCTTATCTTATTTTATAAGTACTTTGTAAGCTGTTAAGTTTTACTTAGTTTGTCCTTTTCAATGTTTGTAAGACGGACAGAAATACTGTGTGAGAGGCAATGGTGGTCAAGTGGCAGCGCGCTCGGAATGTCGATGATGCCGACAGTCACGAAAACAAACATCCTGGCGATGGCTATGATTTTTTTTCCCGGGTTCGGAGCGTGCATCTGAGTCTATCCTGCTGTAAATTAAAATTCAGCTGGGCATTGTTGTAGCCACACAATCTCCCCGTATGCCGTGGCCACAGACCCTTGTGTACGCTGCTTCACTTGCCCCATAGTCCAAAAAGGACCGAAAGACATACTTTTTTTTAAACATTTATTTTCATTTCTACCCTTATTAGATCTTGGAAAAGAATGTAGGTTATGTCTCTGACATAACAAACTGTCAGCCTCCAATAAAGCGGTTGTCTCTTTAAAACCGGACTTCTCTTTAGAGCGGCGCAAGTTGAACAAGTACCTGAGCGTATGATATGACGTCATGTTGAGATATTAAAAACATAAAACAAAAAAAAAAAGAAACTCTTTTTCGTGTACAGGTTAACAAGTATACGTTGTTTTGTTGTATTTTTTTTTTATGGCGCAGATTGTGTGTGTGTGTCTTTGTATGTGTGCGTGTGTGAGGGGGGCGGTGTCTTTGTGTTTGGGTGGTTGTTTGTGTGAGTGTTTAACTATTTATTATGCCCTCTGATGACAAGGAACAAGATGCTCAAAACGCAGTGTCCTCGTAAATCCTAGAAAGAGATTAAAAGGACCGGGGCTTGGGAGATTACGAAACAGCAGAGATACATTTTTTTTTCTAGTTATTTTTAATCTTGTTGTCTTCGTGTTGTTGTTGTTTTTAATAAAGGCGATGTCCATAAATAGCCTCTCAAGCACCCTACTTTGAGAAGTGCGAGGGCGAGAGGGGGGGCGGACATTTTTATGACGATCTCGGACAATGCAACGTAACGTAGTGGATAGGGAGGCTAAGGAAAGAAAAGGATGAAAGTTGTTATTACACGTATAAGTTATATGACTCTTAGCAAGATGTAAACATAACGTTTAACACAGCTAAATTTCTTTTTTTTTAAATAAATCCAATATTCAGTTAACAACAACAATACAAAATTCAACTTTCTTGAAAAAAAATATTGGCTTTTTTTTTTCAGATTTGGCAGGGTCGTCATGTTTTTTTAAGGTGCTATGAGGTCAACAGTTAATGAATGTCACATTCAACGACGGCAATCATACGACGCTGCTGCTTCTACGATTACTGGAGATACTCAGCACATAAATGAAATAGTTCAATAATAAAAAAATCAATCAGAAGCAATGGTCAGCGTGTATGAATGTATAAATCCAAAGCAGAGAATATAAAGCTGTTGACATGGTAGCGCTTCTGTATCCATGGAGCTCAAAGCTGGTGAAGTGCGTTAACCTACATAATCAGGGCCCTCACAAGCCTATGTAGCGCCCCAGAGCAAAAGTTTCAGCGACGCCCCCTTGCATACTGCAACTGTATTTTTTAGTGCCTGCGCTTAGTTAATTATTATGTTTTATGAAATTTAAAAATGTAATTTTTCAATAAGAATATTCTAGATGAGCCAATATTTTATGAAACATTTGTGAGCCTATTAAAAGTAAAACATTTGTATAAAACAGTTTTAGTGTAAATAAATAAGAAGTTAACTTCTACTATTTTTATTCATTATTCCTTTTGTTCACAATTTGTATTTCAAATTTTATTTCCCCTCACACTCTCCTACAATTTATGGTATGAACTTAGGCAGGGCCGGATTTACCTATAAGCTAAACAAGCTATAGCTTAGGGCCCCTACTTTCTTAGGGGCCCCCAAACAAAATTGTTCGAGTGAACAATTGTCATGTATACTTAAATACACTGCAGCATTATATATATCTGAAGAAAGAAAATACTTTAGTATAATTCCTGACTCCTTATAACATGTGTCAAGAGATTAGATAATAAGCCTTTGTAAATTGTGCCTTTTCAAAGAACTTTTGTTTCTTTTCAGAGTTTGCATTTTTAATAAATGAATAAAATGATTTTAAGTTAAAGATTATTCAAATATTAATTATATTATTGTGATCTCAGTTTACTGAGATGTCCTTTAATTAATGTATTTAAAACCGAAATCAATTGCACACAATTACCGTTAAAGTACCGGAAGTGATACGTTGTAATCAGACAAACTGAGTACCTAATGTAATGTTTGAAAATATACATATATATATTTTATGACTAAAGAATTTATACAATTTTCAAATACCTTTTAAAAGTTTGTTTATTTTAAAGTTATACATTGTAAACCATTTATATTTTTATAAAAGAAATAAAAAGGACTAAAATTATTAGCGCAAATAAAATGCTGAAATTATCTCCCTTTAATAAAAAAAAAGTTTACAAATCTGATTCAATAGTGATGCCAAACAAGATATGTTTTGTAATATAAAAAATATTACTGACTTTTTAAAAAATTTTAATAAGTGTAATTTGAACCAAAAGTTGAAAGTAGAACAGCGAATGCCTATCAGTTGAGAATAACAGATGACTTTCCTAAGCTAAGTAGCTTCCTTTCAGATTTTTGTCCGCAAAAGAGCAAATTTAGATGCAAACTTTTTTTAAGTTATTGAAAGTCTTGGCTTTGGTTAGAAAACTCCGTTTTGAGTACTTCGATGTACTTCTGAAAAAGCCATAACTATCGTTCTTAGTATATGCCTTAATATAGGTAGGGATGTAGGCTACATTTTGTTAAATGTTTTGAAATTGATTTCATGGCAAGATAATGTCCAGTGGTCCTTGTACTATAATAAGATGGGTCGCTTGCTCTATTTTTAGAGCTTATGTGTTCTTTTTTTCTCCATACGCAACCAATAAGGCTGTCTTGGATTACTTCTACGCTCCTACGGTTGCATTAAAGTAAAGGTTTCCGCTGCATACAACTTTCGATTTAAGTCTTAATTTTCCATTGAGCAAATTATAGCGAATTTCTAAACCGGAAGTCTAGAGGACTTAGTGCGATCGGAAATTCCGAAACTAAGTGTTTCAAGTTATCAAATAGCAGATCTCGAAATATCAAAGCAAGTGGTCCATCTTATTTTAGACTTTGATTTACTATGTCACTATCTATAGGTCTATAGCCTACTTCTTAATTGTATTTCAGTTTAACCCTCTAGGTATCAGAAAATCATATTTGACACTGACATATAAGCTTATAAAGGGCCTCATATCTTAAATAGCTTCAGGCCCCATCAAATATAAATCCGGCCCTGAATTTAGGTTATATTTGCCACCCCCCTAGAAGTGTTAACCCGGGCATACCGCCCTCCCCCCACTCTGCCCTCCTCTATGTGAGGGCACTGGGGCTAATGCATGAGGGACAGCCCTTTTGCGCGTCCGAGATTTTGCAAACCTAGATTTTATATTCTACCCGCTGCTTAGAGAAACAATACTTTGGTTTTAGGCCGACATTTTGGTTTGGAGATGACCCGATTTGATGAACGCGTCATATTCAAGGGTAGATAAGGCATGGCAAAATAATTTGACTCGCAAACGTTATCTTCGCATCGTCCTTTATTATCGCCCCTGGGAAAAGTGGACAATCTGGACAAAACAATTTGCGCCTAGTAGACCACTCCCCTTTTGGGAATCATCGACGGCGTGGACATGTTTGGACAAATGACAAATTTTAATGTGACCAAGGGGGTAACGATGAGGTCAAGACAGAAACTCTGCATCTATGTTTGATATACATATTACAGACCGTTGACAGTAGTATTCATGGATAGTATCTCTTCCCCAGTATTCTTATATATATAGCTAGTGGATTACCTTATTTTATTATTACATTGGATTATTCGCGGACGCTGGTTGATGTTTCACTATTTTGATTTGTATGTTCTGTGCAGTCTTATACCTTTACTGCGGATGTTTAATGTGATGTGGGATTTAATTCTGAATACGTGTGTGTGACCTCTCTTCTTGTAAAGCAGCAACTGACTCCACACCATACAAACCCATGGGGGGCAAGTGGAATAGCGTTCACCAGTTTCAGTGGTCATGGCATTTAAAGGAATTTTGTGGCTAGCACAATGCACGACAGGCTTTACCTTCCCTTAACTAGTTTCAAGTAGATATACATATAAGAGGTGGTTAGACGCATGGACACTTTGCACACCCAAAATAAGAAATAAAAATGTATGCTTGTTAACTATGTTAACATGGCTCAATTTACAAAGGAAAATAAAATAATAATTAAGAAGTAGGTCTATCTATAATTAGCATTAATTGGTTTAACGAGTAAAAATATACCATATTATAACATGCACTGGCTAACACCAGCCTAAAAAAATACATTGTTCCGTTTTTCGGACTCGACGGTCGATGTATCAAGGTCATGGTTACGACTTCCGTTTTAATAATGAAGGGCAAACTATCATTTCCAACAACAAGAATGTCACGATTATTTTTCTTCTTCTTCTTCGTAGCCTACTAGACTAATGTTTTTACGGGGATCTATAAATCAACAGAGGTGACAACAAACGAAGCTGCGCAGAAGTTTATACAAACGAGTTGTTCATGACAAACACATACACAAATTCAAAGACATAGAGTCTACTCATTATTAAATGTTTATTAAATACGCATTTTTATAATGCACACTTTTATCTTAAGGTTGGTAAACCTAAAAAGGTAGACTATATTTTTAAACGGTAAAAAAAAACAATGTTGCAATGGACCTTCAGGTGAGTTGCAATGGGCATTCATGTGAGTTGCAATGGGCCTTCGGGTGTTGCAATGAGACTTCAGGTGTTGCAGTGAGCCTTCAGGTGTAGCAATGAGCCTTCTGATGTGTTGCAATGAGCCTTTAGGTGTGTTGCAATGAGCCTTCTGATGTGTTGCAATGAGCCTTTAGGTGTGTTGCAATGAGCCTTCATATGTAGCAATGAGCCTTCAGATGTGTTACAATGAGCCTTCAGATGTGTTGCAATGAGCCTTCAGGTGTAACAATGAGCCTTCAGATGTGTTGCAATGAGCCTTCAGATGTGTTGCAATGAGCCTTCAGGTGTAGCAACGAGCCTTCAGATGTGTTGCAATGAGATATCAGGTGCTGCAATGAGCCTTCAGGGGTGTTGCAATGAGCCTTCGGATTTGTTTCAATGAGCCTTCAGATGTGTTGCAATGAGACTTCAGGTGCTGCATTGAGCCTTCAGGGGTGTTTCAATGAGCCCTCAGATATGTTAATGAGCCCTCAGATGTGTTGCAGTGAGCCATCATGTGTTAAGAATTTTCCTCTTAATACCTTCTTACCTTGCACAATTCCTATCCTCACCTTTCCCTATTCGTCCCTCCTCTTAGCTTTTCCTGAATCCCCCCCCCCCCCCTCCATCACTTGTCATAAACAAATAAACAATCAGAACTATACATATACAAGTTAAGATGTCATTTTTTATCGGACTTCACATTGCTAAAACACAGCCACCCTCTTGTCACATATCGACAGGAATGTTTATATATCTATTCATTTTCTGCTACTTAGATCTAAAGTACGGAATCAAATTTTAAAACCTTTATGGCATTCAAGCGAAATAAAAAGCCTTTCTTTTTTTGTATTAATATTTCTTTTTTTCCCCTTTTTATTGGATTATAAACTCCCTAATGACATGAAGCTAAGTTTAGAGTTATAATTGTATCATTTTTTAAACACAAATAAACAAAAATCTGATGATTACTTAAAGTTAATGTAAATTAATAAACATCATTTTAAATACTATTAAATTTATAATTTATAAGTACCCATTGACTGTGATATGTGAATAGAGCGTTCGCAATGGGCGGAGCTTAAGTTGTTTTTGTAAATTGAGGAACAAATATGGCACATGGTGAAGTTTCTTATCATGCCAAATTCACATATGAATATTGGCTATCCTACTAAAAAATAAGGAGGTAAATAGTAGTACTGTAGATTAATTGATTAATGTGATTAGGCTAGGGCCGGCTAGACCTATTTACACTTTCAATTTCACTTTATAGGCCTACACTTTTAATGTTTCGTAGACTCGGTTTCGTAGGCTAATGGCTAAGTATTGCAGCTACGATTTCAAGTGATAGTGTTGGTGATTAGGCTATCTAGTCAAGTCACTAATAGGCTCACATCGTCTATGATCTATGTCTATGATAATAATAAAATAGCCTATTTTATTTAACAGACATAATACAGCTTAAATTTTAATAAGACTTAAAACACAACACATCATTTTAAAAAATGCTCGAGCC
The DNA here is from genome assembly GCA_949126835.1 of Anisus vortex. Taxonomy (NCBI): domain Eukaryota; kingdom Metazoa; phylum Mollusca; class Gastropoda; family Planorbidae; genus Anisus; species Anisus vortex. The sequence continues at coordinate 39,846,321 of OX421495.1, forward strand.
TATATGAAACTTTATTAATACAGCGGCCATTGTTAATTGTACACCATTACTCAAAGTAAACAAAAAATCATGTGCTTTTTGTCACGTGATTGCAAACGCCCTATAGCTTGAGACTCGTGTTCAAAAGCATATAACCCGTATGCCTACTGATGCCATGAGGTTTTCTCCCCCCCCCCCCCCTCCCCTCTATTAAAAAAAAAAAAAAAAAAAAAAAAAAGATATAACGTCTTCATTCCTACATCACTTTTGATTCTTCTTTGGTTAATTAATTGTAACTTTAATACACATAACAGTCAAGTACGATAAATATATCATGATTATGATAGTATCTTCGTATCTAGAGAACTACCCGTGGATTGCCAAGTATTAAAATTTAGGCTAGTCGTGGACCAAATACGGCAAGGTCCATCTGTTATTTCATTAGACAGTCAAAACACCCACACGCATGGTCAGTGTAGACCTAACGGAGAAGCCTCAACCTCCCCCTGTCTCTTTTAGTAAGGCCGGCTGGTCCTGCGGTTAGTTCACCGGACTGACAACAAAATGACCCGGTGCCTGCCGCCCTGCAGGAGTTTTGGGCCTAATGGAAGTAATAGTCTTCTATCTAGTACTAGAAGGAACTAGGCCTACTGTAAACTTATAGGACTCATTGATCAGAGCGTAGCAAAAGAAAATTACAAATATGTAAATATATGGAGGTTTTTCAAATGTTCGAAGTATAAGTAAATTTTAAAACTGGGCCTATGGATCAATTCGGTCTAACGGCTACTTTTATGTTCCACTGTGTACAATAATTCCACTTGTTTGAGAGCACTAAAAAACTTGAACAAGATGGAGAAAAAATCAATCATGCTCCAATCCAAGGATCGGCAACCTTTGTAAATAGTGTGCCAAACTAGGATTTCTAGACACTGATCTATAAGATTTTATAGATCAGTGATTTCTAGATCATTCAGCTTGAAATTCAACCTGCTCTACTATATATATATATTTTTTAAATATTTAACTCCCTAGCAAGACGAAGGTCAAAGGCATTAGAAATGTATAGAGAAAATCGTTAAAGCGTTTTATAGTTAATAAACAAAAATAAACGTGTTTGTTTATTTGGATTTATATCAAATTTTAATACCAAACTTTCACATTTATGTCTAGGCCTAAGTATTTTGTAAACAGCATCATTTGGTAGACAAGATAAGATCAAATTGATTATATTTAGTTCAGAGTTTGACTGAGATTTTCTTTAATTTGTTTAAGCTCAAAAGGATTTGGAATATATAGCCTACTTTCGTTAAATAGAATTGATAGGCCCACGTAGGCTTAGTACGTAGGCTAATCATACAAACTGGCTAATTAATGTAATGTTTATAAAATGTGCATATAATTTTTTTTTTAGTTTTATATTTATATTTATAATTTATATAATTTACTTTTGACAGTTTGGTCATTATAAAGTTATTTGTTTTATTGCACTAAGAAACATAGAGTGCGAGCGGTAATTTCGGATCATTGGGACTGGTGTATTTTACTTTTACTAAATAGGCCTAGGCCTACTTTTACTATTTCATCGCCTATACTACGTTATCTACTTAGTTTGAAATTGATGGATAATTAATCATCAAGTATTTTCACATTTAGTTTTCTGCATGATTCAATTAGATTTATTTCGCTTGTATTAGTCATCCATTTTTAACATTAGTAGGCCTATTGGTCTCAAGAAATAAACTGGATATATAATATATAGGCCTATATAATGGAGACACTGTACAAAACTTCCGCATCCTATGGCATGCAAATCAATGCCGAAAAAACTAAATTAATGACTAGTAACACCAGCGGCATCACCACGCAGATCAAGATTGGTGGGCAGAGTTTGGAAACAGTAAGCAGCTTCAAATACCTAGGAGCTATTGTATCCGAAGAGGGCTCCAAACCAGAAGTAATGTTTAGGATTGCCCAGACAACAGCATCACTAAAGAGGCCCAAGACAATATGGAAAGACGAGAACTTAGCCCTCAGCACCAAAATCAGGCTGATGCGCTCACTGATCCTCTCCATTTTCTTATATGCTTGTCATGGACATTAACAGCTGAGCTGGAAAAGAAGATAAACGCCATGGAAATGAGATGCTTCAGGACCCTGCTCGGTATCTGTTACAAAGACCATATCACAAACGAACAGATACGAAAAAGAATACAATAGGAAATTGGAAAATATGAAGACCAGCTGGCCACAGCCAAGAAAAGAAAACTGGAATGGTATGGCCACGTCACCAGAACCAACGGGATTGCAAAGACCATCCTGCAGGGTACCACCAGAGGAGGCAGAAAGAGAGGAAGACAAAAGAAACGTTGTGAAGATATATTTAAATATCAGGGAAAGGACAGGTACAAAACTGTGCGAAGCATTGAAGAACGTCTGAGAGACGGGAGGAATGGAGGAGGCTGGTTTATATGTCATCTGTGGCGCCCCAACGGTCCAACAGCCTAGGGGATATGTAGGATGTAGGGTAAGGATAATATAGTCTATATATATATATCATCTACTGGATGTTTCGTCGTCGGCATCCGTCCGTCTCGAGAGACGATGGTGTAGCTTCATGGTTGAGGTGACCACCTTCACAGCCGAGAATGGCTGAGTAGACCAACTCGGGAGTTGCAATCCCTGCCGCACTTGAGGCATTTGAAGGCGGACGGCTGCTGCAGCAGGTGTTTTCGCCTCGCTCTTCTCGCTCTTTTCTGGATGGCAGACTCATTGCGCCCGGTTTCTGCGCGGGATGTGCCACGCCTAACTGCGAGCCTCCAGGTTGGTCGGTCAGAAGCCTGGCATTCCCATGTGTCGAGGTCGATGGAGCTCTGGATCAAATCCCTTTTACATACTCATTGAAGAGCAGTTTCGGGCGCCCTGTCTTCCTACGACCTTCGACCAGTTCTCCGTGGAGGAGGTCTTTGGGAATGCGGACTGCATTCATCCTCTTTACATGGCCGAGCCACCTGAGGCGTTTCTTGTACTGGAAGTTTATTGCCTGCTTATCTGTTAATTTTATGTGTTCTGCGCGGGATGAAGTTATATTAAAGGAAGTGGCGAGCTGGTAAATCCGCCCTACTTATCTAAATAATAGTAATAGTTGATGCTAATATACATTTTGTGAAACTTTAAACACTGCAACAACGCTATACTCCATGACGACCAGCGGGGGGTGTATGCCGGGGCGAAGCCACAGGGAGGGGGGGGGCTGAGGGGGGCTAAGCCCCCTTGGAATTTGTAAACAATATTTTCAATAATTGTTTGTTTAATTATGAATTAAATTTGCTACAAATTTCGTAAATGCTAGTCACGCGAAAGTTCAGCCCCCCTGGAAAAAATTTTTGGCATCGCCCCTGGGTGTATGTACTAATTACTACACCTGACCTGTCTGTAAGGCTCAGATTCAGACCACCTTACAACATATAGGATGAAATTTTGTTTTTACTGAGCAAGTATCAAACACTCTGATCTTATTAGTCCACTGTTGGCCATGTATTATAACACAATAATCTTCTGTATGTAATATAGAAGGAAGATCTGTTACTTGTAAGATAAGATCTTTTTTAAAGAGATTTTCAGAATAAGATTTCAGATAACTTAATCAAAGAAAAAAAATGTATAAAGATACCCACACACAAACTTGTAAATATTTTCAGTACAAAAAAAAATATAAATATAACAAACACTGTACTGTGTAAAAAGTAATCATTAATGTGTAATAAATAGTGAAAAAGTAATTATTGGCTGAGAAAAATTTAAAAATTTAAACAAATTGACCAATCAAATCAGTAAGTTTGACATTTAACCAGTTATGTGAACTGTTGACATTGTCAACATATCCAAGTTAGAGGCATATTCAATTCTAACTGAAAAACATTTAACCCAAGTCAAAATGTGAAGTATTTAAACGCAATAATAAATTACTAATTATTTTTAAAATCTACAAGCTAATAAATTAATTAATAAAAACTTTAAGCTTCTTTTAAGGAATTTTGACAAATGTAACAAGAACATGATAAAATGCTACCTATCATTATATTAACCTAAACTAGACTATGCATCTTCTGTATTCGTCCCATCGACTAAAGAAATATATAAAAAAATTAGAACAAATGAAAAAAATAGCTGTAAGTTTTATTACTATTGAATATTCACAACTGACAATAGTAACTCCAATAATTAAATTACCAAACCTAGAAAGTAATAAGGGCAAAGAATAATAATGTAGTAAAGATTATTATGGGAACAAAATTATATAACAATCTATTACAAGCTCAGATAGACATAAAAATAAAAACACTTTTCTTATTCCATAAGCAAGGACAAATGCATTTAAGTTTTCTTTTCTTTCTGCCTGAGTGACATCCAGGCATGAAATGGGTTACCTGAACAAACATGAAAACCAACAACTTAACATCATTTAAATCCCTAATGAAAATGCGAGACTAGACTCAAACAATGGATAAGCATAGGATGCAATAAACTTCAGTATAGAAGGAGTGTCTGTAATATATAAGATACAAGCTTAATTTGCCCCTTGCCCGGGAAAAAATTGAATTAAATTAAAAATAGGCATATCTTTTTTTTTACAAAAAACTATATTGCCTGGCGTTGCCCATGAAAAAAAAATACACAAGGCTTAGGCCAAAAGGCACTAAAGCTAAAGATAAAACTTTTATAAACTACAATGAACAAAAAGCCAAAATAACTTTAAAAAAAATATATATTATTTATTTACTGAAAACATTTCAGAAAATAATTTAAAATAAATATTGTAATTGGGTTTAAAAAAGCATGTCTTTTTATTTAACAAAAAGTTAGGACTAACCCTGTGAATAAGAATCAAACACCCATCTTCCACATGCGTCTAAAATATAATTATCAGATATTATTTGCTGGAAACATTTTAGGAAAGCTTAAATCATAACATTCCTTATAATATTTAAAAAAAATATATATATTAATGGCATTTTTTTTAAAGATAAAAAATAAAAGAAAGATATCAGTCAGGGATTGAAACCATGTCGATCACATGGTAGTCAAAGGCGCTAACCACTATGCTAGGAAAGACACATGTGAAAAGCGAGATGGCAAAAGTAAAATATGAGACAATAAGGTCATGTGTCTTTAAATTAACCAATGGGGATCAGATACGACACACAGTCTACTTTAAATATATATAGATTAGATAACTATTTCTCCTCATGGCTTGAATAATACAAGAACTCTTCAGATAGCCTCGGATTGGGGCCCAGTGAGTGCTGCTAATAGACTTGTTAAAGCAAATATCAAAGTGATAAATAGACTAGTGTTAGCCACATCTTGCAATATTGCAGATAATATTTTACATGTGAAGTTGGCATTGAATTCACATATCATTAATAAATATTGTTTTTTTTTTTTTAAAGAACTGTCTTAGTCTTCCTTGTCAAAACAGCAAGGTGAGTAAAACATTTGACAGGCTAACAGGTGAATCTGTGAAAGGCTTGGGAATAAAAGGTACGCAGCAATAGACAGACCAATGTAAAAACAAACAATAACATGGCCCTTGCAAGGAAAAGGGCTACAATGTTGTCAAAACAATCTGGGAAGGTGGCACTGTCCCTTCCCTGGGCCACTCAGACAAGAATCACTACTAAGCTTCTTTGGTGTAAAGGGAAAGTTAACAGTAACGTTTATGTACAGTGTAAAAAAAATGCCAAAATTTTTAACAGTACAAGTGATGTCAAAACTGCTTTACAAATGGTTAAAAATAAAACTTGTTTTTAATTGTTACAGAATTACTTTTTGAATAGCAAATCAATTAAATTATTTTTATTTAAAAAAAATCATTATTTTAAAAACAAAACCAGTGGATTGGACCCATTAAATAAAAGTTGCTCGTAAACGCTCTTGTCTTTTAGGATAATAATGGTAGTGTGAAAGAAATTGAAAAAAAAACTTTTTTTTAGAAGAGCAATAGTCCTTACCCCGAATGCCCATGCAATACAAAATACAGTAGGTTGATAAGGATTGATGTGAAATAACATTTGAAGTAAACTACAGTTGGGAATAATTGAGGATATCAGCACATGACAGACACAGGTGGAGCTGTCTCTTTTAGACGTCATCTCTTTAGGGGTTGAAATTGTTACAACCAATGAGGGTCTAGAGCAGGGGTTAGCTACCTTTTGATGTGTGCCAAAGTAGGATTTCTAATTCATTCAGTGTGCCAACTGCCTAAAAAGTCGTCCGGCTCATTCTTGTAGAAGATACTGGAATGGCCTTTTTGTGTGGATCTCCCAAGTTCCGTAGAAAATCAGTCTGCCGTACAAGATGAAAGGTTGCCGACCCCTGGTCTAGAGGATACAAGTTTTAATTTGACAAATGAAAGTTGAGCTTCTTATAATATACAGAAATCATAACTTCATGTATTTTTGTTTTGCATACAGTGTGCTAAGAGCTTTGATTTAACCAGTAAAATGTGTGCGTTCATACATGTGTGTTTGCAGAGCCCACACAAGCTTATGTAGTTTCAGCGACGCCCCCTTGCATACTGCAACTGCTTTATTTAGTGCTATATTTAGACTATATTTGCCGCCCTTAGAAGTGTCGCCCCCCGAGCATATGCCCCCTGTGCCCCCACCCCACATGTGAGGGCACTATGTGTTTGGGATATTTAACCAGTAAAATGTGTGACTTCATAAATGTGTGATTGGCATAAGGATAAAATAATGAGGTAGAAAACATTCTTTGCATATAGTATCTTGCCATCTGGTAAATTCTAACAGTAATAATGAGCAATAGTCTTCTGTATAGAAGGAGCTTCTTTAACATTTAAGTTAAAATAGTAGCTTGCTGTATTCGAACTATCTTAATAAGCTAGGCATTGTATTGGTCAAGGTTTAAACAGCAGTACAAGGGAAAAACTAAACTTGTACTAAAATTATTTCACAAATTAGTGCATTGATACTAAAGTATCATAAACATTGGTAAAACTGGTGATAATAAACAACAAAATTTGACACCTTGGTAAATTTCTTTCAAATGAGTCAAGTATTACAATAAGTTTTAGCTGTTCAAAACCCCAAAAATTACTTCCCTTTTCTTTAAAATAAAAGGCACTGTAACTTTATTATTGCTTACAAGATTTTAAAATACAAACATTTATCAGTCAATAAATTAAAGATACTATAAACCTGCAGTCATCTTGTATAAAAAAAAAGGATAAGACATCGTTGATGGCGATACAAAAAAAAAACACAACAACAACCTGGCCAATAAAATTGTGTGTTAACAACAATCAATAATCTCAAAGCTTGTAAAAAAAAATAATGTTGCGATAAAAAAATTTCACTTCTAAAAACTGTTTGTTTAAAAACAAATGAGCAATCTATGAATAAGGCAATGCTAATAGCTTAAAAGACAAAAAAGCTTACATTTGAATAACTTTGAATAAGGCAATGGCGACAAACAAAACAACAACACCAAGTGGTACAAAACAAACCTCACAATCAACTGAAATCTTAGTAACACTAAATTGAAACAAGAAATTTTCTGTTCACTTAAAATATTCTAATTGAACCAAGCCTCTGTATTGTGAGAAAAATAACATTATTTCCTTTATTGTATTTTTTTATATAAAGTTTCTTCACTTTTAAATTTGTTCTATCCTTCCGGTCAAATTATATTTTAGGTGTTCTTGGCATAGGAAAGGGGGAATGGGTAGGACAAAACTAATTTATTTGATCCAAGTTCTTCACACGGATGTTAAACAATAATTGGAAATAGGGTTTTTGTTTTCAAAAGCGATTATCGTTTGGAAGGTATTCTATCTTCTACCTCAACAAGCCCATAATTTTATTGGTTCTGAAGAAAAGATATTCAAAGAATCATGTAGGGATTCGCATGAACAAAGTCATTACATATCTTGCAAACAATAATTAGACTAAGAATTTTTATGTTTATGTATTCCTAATGATGCTTTTGATATAGTATTTTAAAAAATTCAGCTTTCTTGGCATGTTCAGAAAGTTTTGGGGGAAAATGTTTCCTTTCATCAACAATTTGGGTATAAAGAACAAAAAAAAAGATTTGAATCTGATTTCTACAAACAAAAATTGGTTATGAAAAAAACAAAAATGATATTAACACCTTTAATACCATAACACCTGTCTCCTATTTGTCATTTCTAAGTATTTGATAGTTTACACCTATCATGAAGATTTTTCTCATCTGGAAGTGTTCTTTTCTAATGATATTTCCTTATAAAGACAACGTAGAAACATTTTAGCTCTCATTGGGGTGTTTTCAGATTTCCCAGGTTGAGAACCTGCACCAATTCACTTTCCCCCTACCTCTGGAAAAAAATAAGCTTGAGTGCCACAGTTTCTATGTTTTGATTGGGCTCGAAGCAATGAGGTCTGGATCTACGCAATATTGTAAGAATTTTCATGCCATTAAGGACCAACACTATATACCACAAGAGTGAGGGCAATCAAAAACTGTGTGGCTATTTAAATATCTAACCAGCTTTCAGGTGATGGATTACTTCAAATAAAAACAAGGCAAATAAACAAAAGTTATTTGCAAAACATAACAAACAAACAAAAAATCACTGTAAATATTTTAACTCCCTAAAAGTTGAAGCTAAAAATCAAGCAAGATTATGAAACAGGGTAAAATTACAAATATGGTTTAAAAAGCCAATGTTGAAAGATTTAAAAAATTGTAAATAAATTAACACTGTTGTTAAGATTGCAAATATAAAATTGCAATTTTTTTTTAATGTTATGAAATGATAAATGTAAGATCACAAGATAGAGTTTATAAATTACCAACGTAAACTTACAAATATAGTTTACATTTAAAATTAAATGAAAATTACAAAGGTGAAGAAAAAAAAACCTTCTCAATAACAGTGCATATAAAAACCACAACACTAGAAATGTATTGATGTGTAATTTGTAATGTTTTTAAAAACAATAAAAAAGCCAAATAATTCGTTTCTTTGAGCTAAATTTTGAAACCAATTACGGTATTAAAAAAAAATTTACTCGCTCCTCTGTGTTTTACTTGTTTAAGTAAAATCTAATTAGCTCCCTTGGGTAATCTTTTCACTGATGTCCCACAGTCTCTCAGCTGCCTCATCATCCAAGGCTGATTTAGCAGGTGGGACGGCTTTGCAATCGCTGCAATATGGGCAGTATAAACAAAAAAGTCATCAACTAGGCGTAACTAGTCGCACAATGCTTTTCATATGCTCTGAGGCTTAAGAACAAGGTAAGAATAGAATGTGTAAAAGTTAAGTATAAGTAAAGTATTTGGATGCACACTACACTATTGGTGGACCAACAACATCAATAGTAAGTAACCCCTTTAACGGATTTTGGACCTGTTTCTATTGTCATGGCATACAAGGGGATTGTGTGGCCAGCACATTGCCCAGCCGCCTTTACTTTGCCCCAACTTATGTCAGGTAATCATCAGAGCTGGGTAGACTTGGGGACCCAGGAACACATTTTTAGCCTCACCAAGATTTGAGCTCAGAACCTTCAGTATTAAAGGCGGACGCAATGCTACTCAGGGCTTATTAAAGTGCACAGCTTATTACAAGTATTATTGGTCAGGGTATAGGTGGGGATTGTGTCACCAGCACAGTACCCACTTGTCTTCACTATATCCGATAGATTTGAGCCCAGACTTGAACCCCACTTCTCTATGAGAATGTGAGCTGAGATAACTCCCTCAGGGCTCAGAGAATAAACTCTTCGGTATCGTGCAACAATGATATGCTGTGGAAAGGTTTGGCACAAAAGATTGGCCACTCATGTCCACTTTAAACTCTTGCTTGCTCGACTGTCTCTTCTGTATCCCTGCAGTTTCAACACTGTGAATCGAGGAGAGGCCTAAGCCTACTAAAATAAGCACCTATAGGACAATGCCAACAAAACTGAGCAATTATGAACTGTTTCCTTCTGTGTGGCCTCCACAACGGGTCAGGTCCATTAGGCTAATTTTTGGCTGGTGGAACCCTCCACTACCAGGGAATTATTTTTTGGCCTTTTCAGCATAATTTAAACAAAATAAAAACCTTTAGTGACACTTATAGATCACCAAGCCACATAACAAAATTAGCATGAGAAAACATTTTTTCTGAAAATTCAAAACATTACCTAAAATATTTTCCAGAGACTGACTCCAGAGATGGGTCCAGAGCGGCATAAATAGTCGTCTGGGCACCTTTAAATGGATTCTTTAAGAAATAAGCTCGGATTGGCTTAGTCAGAAATCTTCCGATCGGCACCCTAAGCAACTGGAAGTGTCTTTGTAGCTCGGTGTCGACAGAGCCAGGGTGAAGGCCATTCACAGTAACTCCAGTACCTTGAGATAGAAAACAATCAAAGCTTAAGTATTTTAGGGGGTCAATGACTGGGGTACTGATTTTTAGGTTTGACATAATTAAATAAATTCAACCACTTCTGTACACTGTCACTCTTATGGGCTTTTAGCGAAGCAGTCTCAAAATGTAAAACAAAACACAAAGCAAATAGTGAAAAGCCTTTCTTGATGTACTTATCACAATGAAATTTTCTATCAAAATTCTTTGCATTGTTGTATTTTATCATAAGTGCATGATTAAACCTTTCATTTATTACTTTTTGCCTTTTTCTAGAAATAATATTTTTGTATCTTTCTTGTCTAAAAACTTTTACATTTCTTTACTGATTCTTTTTTAAACTTTGCCATTTAAATTGGGACACTTATTACTACAACTTTTCCTTGACAGATTTCAGTATACGCAGACCTGCCTACTCTCCCGCATTTTGAACCCTGTTTTCTGCTTTTACGCACACCTTTAAAATTCTTCAGCTTTTTTGTTCGAAGTTTCGGTCGTTTCAGTTTTTCACCACTGAGCTATATTATATATATATATATATATATATATTATATATAGCTCAGTGTTTTTTTAACTTTCGACAAACACGCGAAGTTAAACCTTTTACGATTGGTCAGTCTAAAATCAATACAACCAATAGGCTTTAACCTCTATTTTTCCACGGCCGCCATCATTCTTATTGTGTGGAAGTAACTTAGTCCAGTCGTGTAAAGTTTTCAAGCTGATCATGTCTCAAAAAACCTTCACACAAGCGCATTCATGAAACAGATGAAGAAGATGCAAGTTCTAGTGGTAGTGCCTAACAACTCAAAAATATATAAAAATATTATCAAAAGATGAAAAGAGAGTATTCATCAGAATATCCCGATCTCTGTGAATCGACAAAGTATGGCCCCACACATGCCTTTTGCCAAGTTTGCAATCGGGATTTTTCAATCACGCAAGGAGGCAAATTGGATTGCGAGCGTCATATTGAGTCAACCTTGCACAAGAACTCAGAAAAATTGGCAAGTTCAAGAAAAATATCGTCATTTTTTTGTACAACCTGAGCAATCTACATTGTCTCGAACAACCCGAACTGAGGCGCTTATGTGCAGATCATTGCCGAGCATAACCTGCCGTTATCGGCTGCCGACTACTTAACGTCGATGTTTCTGGAGATGTTTCCAGACTCCAAGATAGCAGTAAGTCAAGTAAGTCTTGACATTATGTTAGCCTATACTATACTTTTTTAATGCTATATGCTATGCTATTATTATGTAGCCTATTTAATTATTGTATTAGTATTAACTATATGAAATACAAATTAATTAAAATGTAGGCCCTAATAATCCATACAAGTTTGTCCTGTATGTGGTGTTTGTTTTTACACTTCATTTTTTGTTCCTAACAGACATGCAGTGCTGTCGTAGCAAGGCTACAGCAATGGTTAAGGAAATGTTGGCAATGGCTATGAAGAGCCTGGCCCAAAGGATGAGAGTGCGACCATGGAGCCTGGCCACGGACGGTAGCAATGACAAAGATAAGAAGCAATTTCCGTTGGTGGTGACTATTGAAGGGGAGGATGAATCAGTCACACCACAGTTATTGGCTCTGCCTAATTGTGAGACATTTGCAACAGGTGAGTTTATGCAATTAACTGTTTATCTTTTTTATGGGTTCTGTTTAGGCCTATAGGCTATATAGCCTATATATATTATATACATAACCTATTTTTCATCTTTGCGTTTTTTTCATCTTTGCGTTTTTTAACCCAGTAATGTTTTGTGTTGCCAGGTGAAAATATATTTGAGGTTGTGAACCGGGAACTTTCAGCACAGAATGTTTCATGGGAAAACTCAGTAAAACTGTGTCTCCATTGGTTAAGACAATGCCCCTGTTATGACTGGTGTCCACAAAGGTGTGACTGCCTTTGTTCGTAAAAGAAGACAAGTGTGCACTTTGCAAGATGCTGCTTGCATCTTGTTCACATCGCAGCCAAAAAAGGTTAGCGATGCAAGTCTTTAATTTCTACTTTGCATAATAATTTATATTTATAAAATAGTTTGTGTATAATTAAAATTATAATTATTATTATGTATTTTTGTTACGCTGCTCATCAGTTGGAAAATCTCTCACATAACTAGCCTCTGTCTTCCTCATGGGTCCAGTGGGGGGTAGGCAGGTCTGGTATAATTTTTTTGATTTTATATAATGCTGAGTTTTTTTGGAAAATGAAAAATTGTGTTAAGTGCCCTAAGAAAAAGCTTTTTTTTAAAACTCATTTGCTACTACCGCGACTGAATGCGGCATACCCCCCTCCGTACTAATGCGCCCAAAAGCGGCGCCACGTGTGTGACTAGCCTCTAGTCGTTTATTGATTTTTTTGCCATGCGTTCTGTTGGTTTTTTTTTTACTGCAAGAACAGCTTTTAAAAAGAAGGAATATAGTTTGTTTCGTTAAAAAAAACTGATGTTTTTTTGCAATGCGCTTTCAAAGTACGGGTAGTTTTCAACGGCCTTCCGTCTTGTAATATTTTTTTTATAGCCTTCACCTTTAATTTTTTAGTTTATTAATCAATAGCGCTATACCTCCAAATATAACACTTAACAACAGTTCTGATAATAAGGATGCTTCAGATACAGACTTAGATGAATTTCCATTACAACTCGATTTATGGGCTTTATTATACTTTATCGGACTTCGTCGCTAGGCCTAGTGCAAATATTTGGCCAAATCCTAAGGTCTCAACACGCGGCGAATGATTCTACCGATAATTCGACATTTTTTATGTATAAAAGTATACATTTCTAGAAAGCTATTCTATTGTATGGTGTAATTGTTATTAACTTTGGGGAACATTTGGTCATTAAAAAAAATATATAAAAATAATTTACTAAATTTAATGAGGAGTTCCCTCCCTTTGGCTAGTATTTTGAGGGGTGTCTTTGAAAAGTAGGTTAGTAGCAGATGAGTTAATGTCAGGGAAAAAATGTTGTGCATTTATTTCTCTACAAAATTAACCTAAATGTGCATAGAGGTTGAAATAAATATCCAAGGCTTCTTAACAATATATTTATAATAATATTCTTCTGAGCCAGGTAAAATCATCTACCTGGTGTTTCACTGAAACTAAAATCAGATTGAAAATTACCACTACCATTGTATTTGAACCACCAGTTCCCTACATCTCAAATCACTAAAGTGTGCTGTAAGATACAATATACAAATTATAAGTGAACGTGACCTAAATCGCCAGATGTCGCTTCTATAAAGTCAGGAACCTTTTCTTCTTGTTTATAGCTACTCTGAAAACCTATTCATTAAAGTTTTAAGAATTTTATTTGACCGGTTTCTTACACTACAGATATTAAAAGAAACAAACAAAAAATTCAAATTTCAAACTTCACAAGTTTCATTATTATCAAAAACAGACCTATGACTGATGTTTTCTTTTAGAACATGTCAGCTGCCATTTTTTTTAATATAAATGTTTAACAGCTTAATTACCTTGCAGTGTCTTGGTCAGAGTCCTGACATGTAACAGGTTTGCCAGTTTGCTCTGGCTGTACGCATTCATTGAACTGTATTTCTTCTCGCTGTTGAGGTCATCGAAGTTTATCTTCCCAAAAATGTGTGCCAGGCTGGACACTATAACTATTCGACTTGGAGCACACTCTTTCAACTTGTCCAGAAGCAAATTAGTCAATAAAAAGTGACCTAGAAAAGAAAATTAGTGATTTTTTCAAAAACCTCTCAAATAAAAGTATTTTCTAAATTAAACAGCCTTTTAAAACCAAAGTTGCTCATTTGATTTTTTTACACGCATTTTGGGATTTTTTTTGGCCTTCCACAGATTTTGCCCTATGCCACCCACAAAGAAAGAAAGAAACAAAGGGAAAGTTAATCTAAAGGCACATAATAGGGATTATAAAATAAATTTCATTGGAAACCTCAATACCTCAATGCAATATTTTTAAACAAAACATTTATTTAAAGAAAAAGACACATAGAAAATCAAAATTAACAAGTTATGTTATTTATAGGGATGTTAATATCGTATTTGTTTCTAAACCGATTTTTGGTTTGCCCCAACCCCATGTTGTTGTTGTTTTTTTGTTTCTTTTTTATTATATTGGTAAAGATGGGGAAAAAAGCATTTGTTCTTTAGAGAATTGACCCACCAAACAATAAAAAACTGTGTCTTTGCTGTTTAGCAAGCCATGTTGATTGCAGTCACACAAAATGTTGAATTATAAAAGACACAGTCCTAGCTAAATTTAAAAAAAACTTTACAAGTGTATGGATGGAGCCCTAAAAGTTTAATACATGGTGAAGTCTTTAAAAACAAACTATTTGATTTTCACTGAGATGACCCAAAAACTAATTATCATCGATTTGGAATTAAACATAATTATATAGATCAGCGGATGCTGCATGTTGCACAACTGAATAGAATATTTGTAGAAAATGAATGAAAATCCAGATGTGCCTAAAGGTCTGTAGGCTCGTTGCATTCACCATCTGTGGTGGTGGTGGGGGGGGGGGGGGGGGACCCAGTTTTTGCTTCACAAGTACATAGATCAAACGGATGTGTTGACGACTCATGTTAATGGTAACTAGTCATCTAGGTTTGTTGTTGTCTGTGCTTGTGTCAGAAGCGATATTAGGTATTTAAAAAAAAATATAGACCTATGAGTCGCCTGTGACTAATTAGAGTTTGCAAGGCATTAAATGTTTAGTAATTATTTTGTGCCATTCAAACATGATTTGTAAATATTTCTTCAAGAACAAAAAAAAAAATCATGGACAGAATCTTTGAATGATTTCCTCCCAACCTCCGACAAAACCAGAAAATTAGTTTCAAGTTTGAAAACTGATTTTTAAGGTTTTGAAACCGAAAACCTTTGGGGAAATAAATATTGATGAAATGTAATAAAGATACAATGTATTGTTAAAAAATAAAATGATGATCACATTCTCTCACCAAAGTGGTTGACACCAATCTGCATCTCTAAGCCATCCTCTGTTTTCATCTTTGGACACATCATCACGCCAGCATTGTTTATTAGAATGTCCAAACGATCTTCCGCTGTTAAAAACAAAAAAACAAAATTTTTAAGTCTTATGTGGGGAAAAGACATGTTGCATCAAATATCAAGTAAAGTGAGACAACTGTGCAGATGATTGAAAACCTGGTAAAAAAAATTTTTTAAGTTTGAGTTAGATTCAAGATTACATGACACTCATATTTTGCACTTCATATGGAAGCAACGTTTCTTCTCAGTAAACTAGCAACTTACTTTCATTGAAATGTTTACAAAACTCTCTGATGGATTTAAATGATGCAAGGTCCAGTTTACGCACAAACACATTCTGGTTATTGGTACTTGCGACTATAAAATCTTTGGCTTCATTCCCTTTTTCCACATCTCTGCAGGCCAAAATAACTCTTCCACCTAGAAAAGAAAAAAATGAAAACTAAGAATTAGGAAGAATAAAAAAATAACAACTTATCATTATGTCAATTTTTTAAAGCAATCTTAAACTTGTGAAACAGTATTTGAGTTTAGTCATTGTAGTAAACATTATGTGGGACCTAGGCTACCTCGATTAGCAAGCTCCAGTGCGGTTTCTTTTCCAATGCCGGTGTTGGCTCCAGTGATTAATACTGTCTTGCCATCTATCCTCTCAGAACCCTTGTAGGTTGGTCCAGATAAATGTAACCTACACGAGTAAAGGAGTTGAGTTGAGAGATATAATGCCTGCAAGTCTTTCAGTTGAAACAAAGAAAGAAACGTAATTCTATATCACATTCAATATCTCATAAATAAAATTTGTTTTCAACAGTTCTGTCAGGGTCATTTAGGGTTGGAATATGGAACCAAAAAACACTCAACACTTCTTTATGATCATAATTCTAACACACAAAAACAATCTTTATTAACCTTACTAAAAAAAAAATCCATTTTTAATTTTCTTCTTGGTACGTAACTCACTAATATGCCAGCTGCTATTGCTTAAAATAGCTGCTTAAAAACAACCTCTCCCTTTTCAACTCACAAATTTAATGTTTATAGTAGCGTAATGGAGAAAAAACAATGTTTGGGTATAAAATTCTTGAACATGATTAGCATGACAGCGCCACTGAGGACATTACAAATATGTCACTAGAAATAAAGTTACATGGCTTCTTCAATGGTGTAGAAGAATTTTAAGTGTAGTTATAACTTTAAACCTTGCTTTCTTCAAACTTTAGTCTTTATATATACTGACTTCAAAATCTTAAAGAACAGTAATGTAATGAAGCATAGTGTTTAGGCTTGGTAATAAATTATTGCCTGTTCTAAGCCTTGCAACCATAAATAAATCTAAAAAAGTAGACAAACCCACAGCTCTAATTGTTATATTTTGAATTGGTAAGAGGAAGACTGTATACTGTACATTTAGAATTGTTTTCAAGTTTGTATTTATATTTAATTATGGTAGTAAGCATTTTCCTTCTCCTCCCGACAAAAATTCAAGAAAAATCCATTCCAAAATTTTCTGCACCAAAAACTACTGGTATATAAGGTCTTGCAGAGTTGTAGTACGTTTTTTTTGCAGTGTTAAAGAAGATATTTATTATCAACAAGTCCTGTAATTTTATTTTACATTACTTTCAAACATTGTAAATAAATGCAAGAATTAAATTCTTTAAACTTTATCTTCTAGTGGATTGAGTGTATATATTATGATGAGCCAGATTAACTCAATGAACTGTACTAACTGTTATATTATACATTTTATAGGTAAAACAAAAGAAAGACAACTGGGGAAGTAATGAAGCAAGAGAATTGTTAGAGTTGTAGATGCTAAACATTACTGTACATACTCGTGTCACTCCAATGGATAGGTCACACCTTTAGTTGGAAACTTCCTATAAAAAATAAGCGAATAAAGCAAATAGGCAGTGTTTCTTTTGTTTTTATTGACCGATCAACAAAGCCATTAGCACTATGGGAAAGTTTTTTTTTGAAAGCATCTGTTTCCTCTAAGTCCCTGTCCAGTTCCTATCCCTAAAGTGGGTCAACACTACAGACACAAAAAGAAGTCTTTTGAAGTGTCCTGCTCTATCAACTGACTGGCGCCTAAATTATGAAACACGGACAAAGGAATTAGTTAGACTAAGAGAAGTTAAAAGACCTTCTTTATCAAGTAGATTTTTATAAATAGAAAACCAGAACCTCTCTGCTTTTTTCACAGAGAGAAAGTTAGGACAGTGTGTGACAGACCACCAAGTAGTGTACTTATGACTGTGAGAATGAAAGGAAATATGGAGGAATCCAGTTATTGATCTTATCTTATACATTACAGACGCTCCTTCTATAGAGAAGATTATTGCGTCCAACTCTCATCCGTGGTCTGAGTCTAGTCTTGCATTTTTATTAATGTTTTAAATGATGTTAAGTTACTTGTTTTCCTGGTTTGTTCATGCAACCCATTCCATGCCTGAATGCCACTCTGGAAGAAAGAGTACTTATATGCATTTGTTCTCGCATAAGGGATAAGGAAATTGTTTTTGTCTTTATGTTTATCTGAGCTTTGCAACAGGTTGTTATTGGGCTGTATTTCTAAATTAGAGTTTAATGCCTTATGTATTATTACTACTTTACTCTTTGCCCTTCTGTCCTCCAGTGTTTTTAGGTTTAGTGATTTGACTAATGGTATTACTCTTGTCAATCAGGAATATTAACTAGTTATGAATTGTGTAGCTCTTTTTTGAATTTGATGAAGTTTTAATTAACAATTCATTCTGAGTTGTAACAATATTTTATGTGACAAGTGACGTGATTTATTCTTGTGTTATTCTTTGATGTCGACTATAGAAATAATGATTAAGATACTATAAGTAAAGAGACTCATTTTATTTTATTATTGGAGAAAAGATGATAACATCTCTGAATAGAATAAATAATTTACAAATGGTGGCAAGTACTTACACTAACCCTAGACACTTTTTGCTTGGTTGTGGCCATTATGACCAAATCCATTGAAACCTTTACATCAAATAATAAGTTTGAAATGACTATGGGGTAGAAGTGCATGGCTTACCTAATAAGAATCAAGATGACAGATAATCCGAAGATGCCAACAATCCAGTGAGCTGAAAAGTTCCTGCAGAAAGAAAATATAACAACCCAATAATTCCTACTGATACACAATAGTGATTTCTCTTTAATGCCAAGTTACACATAGGTCATAGGTCATCAGCTGAATGAATGAAAAATAAATTAACTGGATGCAATTATAACATGTCCCTCATTTGCATTTCTCTCCATTTACTACAGATCAAGATACTTTGCTTGCAGTCTTTTTAATCCTTATCTATCCCTCCCTTTCGTGAGGACTAATCAACTGTGTGTGCTTGTTTAACACCAGTTCCATGACTAATTGTCAGGTTTTTTACTTCCAAAACACTTCATCTGCATAAAGTCAGTCTGCCAACTGACTAACACTTCGTCTACAGATAGTTCATCTACCAACACTTTGTTTATCATGACACTTAGTCTACAGTATGTCACACAGGGATCTGTATGTCACATGGGGATCTGAAGTGAGCAAAATGCCCAGCAAAGTGACAATACCCAACTACTGTCAGTTACCCGTCAGAGCTGGGTAGACTCCGGGACACACTCTGGACCCGTAAACAAATCCTAACTTTCACCTGGATCAGAGGTGCGCTGAGCACGCTGCTACTAGGACACTTACCCCCTTCTCTTGATAAGTGGCTACAACCAACTCCCCCCCCCCCCACACACACTGCATGGATTTATTAGACTTTTGTGTAAACTATATCCCCACTTCATATAAACTCATCATTCTGTATTTCTTGTCTATTTTACTACTCCTCATTCATTAATATAGTTACTATTAACAATTTTTTGTTTATATCCGACCAGTCAACTGGGTATTGCAAGAAGTATAGATATTACCGATTGGGAATCAACTTTTTTCAAAAAGATTTTTCCATTCCCAGCTTACAAAAATAATAATATTGGGAAAATATATACCGGTAGTATATAAGAATATTCCAAGACATATGGTGAACACAATATCTCTTAATAAGGCTTCATATAATAAAATAATAATAATGGTTATTTGTGAAGCGCTTGTATCCATGCTATTGAATTTAGCATGCTCAAGTTGCAATATAGGAAAAATTTCAGAGTGGAAACAAGGAAATCCCTTTGCCCCAGTTCCACTTTCCTCTGCAGATGCCTGTGATAAAACCCAATGAGTTCTGCAACACATATGGCTAGTAAAAGCTAAATATTTATCCACAATAAAAGCCGAAACTTCAGTTACATCTGAAGTGTGTGTCCAAAACATATTTGCTTAAAACAAAATTAAAGCAAAGAAGCTTTTCTGTTGGGATTTCTATTGTGGACACCTTCATGCCGGCTGGTCCAGCGGTTAGTTCACCGGCCTGTCAACCAAAAACCAACGGACAGGTCGCGGGTTCTAGCCCTGCCACCGACGGATCCCTGTCGCCCTGCAGGAGTTTTGGGCCTAGTGGACGTAATAATCTTCTATCTAGAAGGAACGTCTGTAAAACTTATAAGATATAAGAAATGCCATTGTGTATGGACCATCAATACAAACAAACCAACTTTCCAGTTATCATACAACTCACCCTGTGTGAAAAATATAGATGAGAATGAGACTGAAGCAACAGTGCCCCAACACTTGAAGAATTATGGGTAGAGAAACAGCCATGGCAGCATGTGTAGACCTTTTTGTTACTTAACAACCAACCTGAAATTTTAAAACAGTGATTCGGAACAGTTTAGCATTTTCTGCTAATCAAGTAATCAGGAAAATTTCTTATGAAATAACTTAAATCAAATTTGAATGAATACTTTTTAATATTTAACAGGTAATGAAAGCAATTACCAGTTTCTGTTACATTGGTTAAATTAAAATTTTGCATATATAAA
Source organism: Anisus vortex (assembly GCA_949126835.1). Lineage (NCBI taxonomy): Eukaryota > Metazoa > Mollusca > Gastropoda > Planorbidae > Anisus > Anisus vortex. The sequence continues at coordinate 39,866,682 of OX421495.1, forward strand.
GGAAGTATTAAAAAAAAACATCAAATAAATGCCTTGCAAACACTAATCAAACTTAGAACAGAAATGTATTTGTTTTACAAATCCTGGCTATAGCTTTTAAATATTGTGTAAACAATGCCATTTTGGCTCTCCTGACCTGTGATGTCGTGTTGTTTCCTTCTATCAGCAATTTTGGGTTAATGAGGTTGTAGGGCCTACGTAGGGTAACAAACGGAGGACATAGAGAGACAAAAAGGATGACATATTAATATTGTGTTTTATTTGAATCATTTTTTTTTCAATTGAATGCAAATTTAACCAGCTATCACTACAATATTATACTACAATAATTGCCAATAATTATGTATTGGTATACCACCAATTAAAAAGTCTTGTAAACAGTAAACAATAAAATTAAATATAAATTCAATTGACTTTTTTTTTTTAACTTTAACATTACAATTTTTTTTTTTAATAAAAAGTCCAATCTACAATTAATACATTATTATTATTAATTATACAAGATATTTATCTGAAGAGCCTCGTTAGCAAGCACAAATGCTTAAAACTGCTCATTTACATATGATATTTTTCAAGTTGTGCTTTTAAGAATAATGTCCTTTACAGAGTTAACTGTTTGTTTAGAAACAAACAGTTAACTCTGTAAAGGACATTATTTAGAGTCGTCAACAGTAGAGATGCTATCCCCATCTTTCTCTTGTAACAATACAGCTACAACATAGGTAAATTTGAGTGTATGTGTGTAAGAGGCCATGAGGTGTAAAAACAGAAGAAGGGTGGACAATTCAACTAACACCACATTAGACAACACAATCTAATTCATTATATTTCCTGCTAAATATTCCTTTGTTTTGCTTTAGGTATACCCAACCCAGCCACTTTTAGACTGTAAATAAAAGAAAAATGTACATTAAGAATTTTTTAAACCGTCGACATATAAAACATAAAATTTTACAATAGCCGGACAGTTTAATGGATTTTAGCTTTGCCGGACAAAGGACACAAGGCTAAAAAGGAGGACACCCAAAGCTCCAAAGTAGTTTCCATTAGCTCTTTCTTCATTACATATTGTTAGATCTGTAATCCTGTTGGTAACATAAGCCTTGTAAAAACTTTTCTTTTTATGTGGACATAAAATGTTTATTCATCTTGACCAATGCAAATCCATAGGTGGCCTATAAGTTGCATTTAATTACTGAGCATATTCTACCCAAACATCATGATTACCTACATAAACCTGATGCATCTACTTTACACTGAAATACATTGGTACTTTACATATTAGCGATAAATAGAGAAAAGCTTAACTACGTTTTTAAATTAATCAAGAGTGACTGCATCCCTGGTTCATTACTAGTGAGTATTCACAAGAACTGACAAGAGTAACACCAAAAGTAATTAAATAACTAAACCTAGAAACTAGAAACACTAGAGGACAGATGGACAAAGAGTAAAGTAGTAATAATACATAAATAATCAAATTCTAACTTAGAAATACAACACAGTAACAATCTAATACAATTAATACTTGTATGTTCAGATAAACATTATAATAAGTGACATACGGCTGAAGACAATGTAAAAACACTTTTTATCCCATGCCATATGCAAGAACAGAACAAATGCATATTCATATAGAAGAGCTTTTAGATTTTAGAGATATAGTAATATAAGTAACAAACCAGGGAAACCAGTAGCCTAACTTAAAAACATATTTAAAACACTAATCAAAAAGCAAGACTAGACTCAGATCACGGCTTAGGACGCAATGTCAATAATCTTCTTTAGGCTATAATATACCTAGCTAGTAAATTATGGTAATTGTTTACCTGCGTTAGCCCACGAGTTTTTTGGTTCTGTATGAAAATGTTTTAAAGATTCATGCCCAATTCGCACGAATCAAGTCATTATATGTCTCGCAAACGATATTTAGATTTAGAAATCATTCATTATAAATTATATTATGATTAGGGCCTATTGAGTCTGACTATTACTATTCAAGACTATTGTCATTGTAATAATCATAATGCATGATTGTGGATGACATGAAAATGATGAAGATCATTTATTTTTATTCCAGAGATAAATTAATATTAATTATACTTTTAGTTTAGCAGACTTAGGACCTTTCCTTTATCTTATCTTAGACTAGACTCAAGCCACATATAAGCGTAGGACACACTAAACTTCTTTGTAGAAGTAGCGTCTGTAACATATAAGATAAGGCCATGGAGTATGAAGTATGATAGAGAAAAACATACCATTTCATAATATATTTCTTAGTCGGTCCAGTCTTACCTGAGAATTTGACTATTTTGCGAAATGAATAAGAATTACAATGCTGAATGCTGTCAACAAGTGTTGTCAACTTTTTTTCTAGAAAATCCGTAGACTATATAATTTGAAAAAAAAAAGTGTTGTGAGAGGTAGATCTATCTCTATAGCCTAAAACTTCTTTTTTTTTTCCTTTGAGCAAAAAATAAAACAACATAGACGTAATTATATATATTACCTAACCCAGAAACAAACAAGAAATGAAATAAATTTGAATAATAGATAACCTAAGTTTATAAAGTCTTTAGTCGCCCTCATAAAACATGGGTAGTCGACGTTATATGCGCTGACAATTACAGAATACAGACAACGAACAATAGACAAAAATGTAAATATGTAAGTAGGCCTATAGAGCGTTCTCGGTGGGCGTGGCTTAGGTTTTTAGTGACGTATTTGTGTAAATATAAGAACCCACTTGAGGTACACATGTAACGTGGTGAAAGTGAAGTTGTTCTTTATCATGCAAACAAGGCCCTCGAGAGAAAAAAAAGATGCCGGTACGAGATCTTTTATGGCCCTACCCCCCCCCCCCCCACACTTTTTTTATTAACATTATGTTAATCATGATAACATCTGATGGGGTTTGTTTGTTGTTGTTTTTTCTTATAAAATTAAACTATACTTAAATTTGTCCATTAGCTCCAACAAACGACCATAACAGTTAAGGGCTTGATGATGATACTTAAATGAGCCTTTTCTGAAACTTTAACTTTAGATTCTAACCGAGTAGACGATTTCTACCAAGTACACAATCTATCTTCATAGGATATATTAGGCTATGTATTTATCAGTGGGCTTCAACTAAAAAAGACGAATGGTCTCAAAAACTCTAAATCCCTACATTTACCAATGTAAAATTTACTAAGCCCGAGCTGCTTGCCAATGATATCGGCAAAGGAAAGTTAATCACTTTTTGTTTTAACATCTCAGTATATTTTTACAATTACACAGCGCGTTGGATTGGCGTACCGATGGTTCTGTGTTACAATCATATAATTATTTTTTTCCCTGGGTCTACATAACTTTGATGGATAGGGCCTATACCTTACATTAATTGAGGTAAAACAAAATTCGTCTGGACATTGTGCGGGCGACACAATGTTAGTATGCCGTGTCCACTGCTTCAACGACGTTATAAGTTTAGATCAATTTTGTCCGTTGTGATCACAATAAATGTATATGTTATATAGGCCTACCTATCGATCTTATCTTATATATTACAGACGCACCTTCTGTAAATAAGATTATTGCGTCCTACGCTCATCCGTCGTCTGAGTCTAGCCTTGCATTTTTATTAGTGTTTCAAACAATGTTAGCTACTAGGTTACTGGTTTTCCTGGTTTGTTCAGGTAACCCATTCCATGCCGGGTGCCACTCGGGAAGAAAGTGTATTTATATGCATTAGTTCTCCCGTAAGGAATAAGGAAAATGTTTTTGTCAATATGTTTATCTGAGCATTGCAACAGGTTGTTATTGTGTTGCATTTCTAAGTTAGAATTTAATGCATTATGTATTATTAGGATACAACTTTACTCTTTGTTCTTCTGTCCTCGAGTGTTTCTAGGTTTAGTGATTTAACTATTGGTGTATACTCTTGTCAGTTGTAAATATTCGCCAGTAATGTATGTTGTGTAGTCAAATGTAAGATTAGATCTGCTGTGGCAATACAGTCGACACATACATTTTTGTACAGAATCTTCCCAAAATACATTTTATTAAATGACAAAAAATGTGTTTTAAATTTTCAATATTATGTCTAAAATTATGATACCTTCAACCTCCCCTCTTGGCTACCGCACAGGAAATCATTAAAGTGTAATAGGATCGACTAACTAGCTTTGACTGCCGTACTAGTAAGCAATATGCAGCGACATTTACTAGACTCTTACTAGACTAGAGCATAGGTTCTCAACGGGGGCGTTATCGCCCCCCGGGGGGCGATGAGAGGCTTTAGGGGGGCGCTGACATTCCCGGGGGCGATTGGGGGGCGGTGAAGGGCAAGTGGGCGATACAAACGTACCTGATATAATTTTAACACCTCAGCTATTTGAATCGATTAGTTTTTGGATGAAATATGATGTAAACACAAGTGCTGCTAAATATCTGATATCCCCCAACATTAGGCATACACATTATTAAACCAATAAGAAATAGGAATCGCAATGACTTTTCGATGAATTAGGGGTCAGTATTTGGCAAATATGGTATGCGGCCGTCTGGTCCTATGTTGGTTCCCTGGCCTGTCAGCCCTGCTGATCGATCACTGTCGTCCTAACATATGCTAAAATTAAAGATATTTTGATCTCAGTTTTACCGAGATATCCTTTGTTTGCTTATATAAGATAAAATAAGTCTACCCATTATCGTTAAACAATATAGATTCGGAGTAATCATACAAACTATGTAGTTTTTGTAATGCTTGAAAATATACATATAAATTCTTTAGTCATATAATATTTATATAATTGTCAAATTAAATACTTTTTAGAGTTTGATCATTTCAGAGTTATAAATGTAAGCCAATAATTTTTTTATAAAAGAAAAAAATAATACAGAAATATTAGCTCAAATGTAACGGGTTAATTATTTCCCTTTTATAAACAAATGTTTAAAACATTTGATTCAAAATTGATGCCCAAAAAGTTATGTTTTGTAATATAACAAATATTACTTTTTTTTTTTTTCTTTATTTACATTCAACATTATGGTATTCAAAACAAGATTTAGTTATTAGAGGATTAAAATAATTTACGTTAAACAGTTGTAAATAAACATTTCCTGCATTAAATGTTTTGTCCATTTAAGGAGTTTATATTTTAAACATTAATTATTACAGAAATAAGGCCTACATGATATAGATCTAGTGTTATTAAATAAGTCTCCTATAGGCCTATTTATAAAATTAATAATACAAATACATTTGTTTTAGAATTAATTATAGGCCTATTTATGTTTAATTAAAATTAAGTTGCGGGGCGGTGAGCGGAAAAAGATTGTAAAAGGGGGCAATGAGCCGAAAAAGGTTGAGAACCTATGTAGGCCTACTAGAGTAGCCTATGTAGTTATGTAGGCCTAGGCTACTAAGCTAACAGGGAGAACTGTAAGCCTGTAATGCTCATAGGTCTATATTAAAATTTGTAAGTGTCTCTGGAGAAAAAATAATAAAAAAAAGATCCTAAATAATGTCGAAAATAATTAGGCCCTTTATTACAACTAAAGGGTTCATTGCATATTTAACAAAATATTTAAGTACACATTCAAAGAATATCAAAATTAAGGGCGCCAGCGCCACGTGAGATTGTAGGAGGTTTTGGGCATCTCCTCTTAGCTTAATAGTAAGTTAATAGCAATAATTTAAAATAATGGCGTAATTGCCAATTTAATTTTAAATTTTAATATTCATGGCCCCCCCCTAAACTCTTGTGGGCCCCGGTACGGCGTACCGGCTGTACCCCCCTTTCGTGGGGCCTGCATGCAAAATTCACATCTGAATATTGGCTATCCTACTAAAAAATAAGGAGGTAAATAGTAGTACTGTAGATTAATGTGATTAGGCTAGGGCCGGCTAGACCTATTTACACTTTCAATTTCACTTTTAATGTTACGTTTTCTAGGCTACGATGTCAAGTGATAGTGTTGGTGAATAGGCTATCTAGTCAAGTCACTAATAGGCTCACATCTTCTATGATCTATGTCTATGATAATAATAAAAATAGCCTATTTTATTTAACATACATAATACAGCTTAAATCTAAATAAGACTTAAAACACAACACATCATTTAAAAAAAGCTCAAGCCTATATGAAACTTTATTAATACAGCGGCCATTATTACTTGTACACCATTACAGAAAGTAGGCTAAACACAAATCACATGCTTTTTGTCACGTGATTGCAAACGCCCTATACGCAAATACTGCTAACAAAATAGGTGAGTCTTCAGTGGGCTCCTGAAGGTGTCGAAGCTAGGGCTCTGTCGAAGCTGTAGTGGGGGTAATTCCAAGCGAGTGGTCCTGCGTAGGAGAATGCACGTTGGCCAGCGGACACTAGCCTCACACGAGGGATCCGCAGAGTAAGCGCGTCAGAAGCCGAACGAAGTGGGCGAAATTGGGTGTAGAGCTAAGGTAATCCGGGGCAGAGTTATTCAGGCACTTATATATGAGATCCGATTGTTGATGGGTAGCCAATGCAGATATGGGAATCAGAGGAGTGATAGGCCTATTATTTGACTTCTTCTTAAAATTTTTGAAGACTAGTCGGGTTGCGCAGCTCTGGATACGTTGGAGTCCCTGAATGGAGGAGGCCGAGAAACCAGCCAAGAGCGAATTGCAATAGCCCAAGCGGGAAAAGAGGAGAGAGATGATAAGCTTAACACAAGCTTCCTTGGTGAGATAACGACGGATGGCGGCAATACGACGCAGACGGAAGAAGCAGATTTGGGTGAGGAAGGAGATGTGGGGCTGCATGGACAGCGTGAAATCCAGATAGACGCCTAGGCTCTTGACTTGACAGTCGGGGAGAAAGGCACAGTTGTGTCCGCCAGCTGAAGATCGGACGCAGTGAGATACACATCCCTCTAGATCTGTCTCGTACCGACGATAAAGGCTTCATTCTTCTCACTGTTAAGCTTCAACTTGTTTTCCGTCATCCAGTTCTTGATGTCCAGGAAACAGATGGAGACGGAAGCAAGGAGCCCGTCGAAGTCCTCAGGCTCAACACTGTTATAGAGCTGGGTGTCATCGGCGAAATAATGATATTTGAGGTTGTGGCCTTCAATGACAAAGGAGAGTGGTTAAAATTGAGTGTAAAGGGTGAAAAGAACTGGGCCGAGGACAGACTTTTGTGGAACACCATAGCAGACATGAACAGGCTGGGAGAATTAGGACTCAATCATAACGGTCTGGGAGCGATTCTGAAGATAGTTTGTGAACCAGGAGAGGACGATGTCATGAATGCCAAACGTAGAGCTGAGGCGATCAATGAGTCGGAGGTGGTCAATTGTATCCAAGGCAGCGGTCAAATCAAGCTACACAAGGGCAGAGACGAGACCTCTGTTCGAGGCGTTTAGGAGGTCAGTGGTGATCCGCAAAAGCGCTGTCTCAGTGCTGTGATGGTGGCGATACGCGAACTGGTGCGCGGGCATCAGCGAATGCAGAGACAGTTGGGCATTTAACTGCTCGAGGACAACACGCTCCAGGATCTTGGAAAGGAAGGGTAGGTTGGATACTGGGCGGTAGTTCTTGCACCTATAGGCCTACCATATAGGCTGGAACATAGCCTACATGAAGTATAGGCAATACCTGTTTCACAAAGATATTTTGTTGGAAATGAAAGTCAAAATAGTTTATTAGGCTACTGCCAAAATTTGATCCAGAATTTTGTAATTGGCATTGTAGAGAAATCAGTTTTTGCCGCATCGTTGTTAGATGTAATAAGTTCAAGGAACTCCTCTTGTGTTGTCTCAGGAACGCTTCAACTTTTACTGTGCATTGACTTTCTTTGGCAAGCGGAAATGGGGTGTAACTGTAAGATAGATGAGAAAAGTACGATGAAATTTCGTCTGCTTGCATCGGATCTTTTCAGACAAATTAAGGCAAGTTACATTTGGTCCTCGCAGTGATAAATTTAACTCATTCAGGATGGCAATGATTTCATACAAGTAGGCCTACGTTTCGCAGGTTACTTTATTGCCGAAAAGTTCTTTGAACAAGCTTGTTTTCTGATTAAAAATAATTTTTAAGTTCACCACGAAGATCTTTTCCTATCGATAACCATAAATCTCACTTCAGCAATGTTCGGCGTATCTAGCTCATTGCACTATTGCGTGAACAGTGCACTGTTTAAAGTGCTCGCTTTTACCTTGGACTATAATACCATAGACGCTTGCTTTAGTTTTTTATGCTATTATCTTCTTTTTTTTTTTTTGGCAATTCCCGATTATAAATAAAGTAATTGTCATACAAGTTCTGTTTTATTAAATCGCATTTTTTTCGACTTTAAATGAATACTTGTAGGCCTATTAATCCTATTATCATTGACTATAATAAGATGAACCGCCTGCTCTATTTTTAGAGCTTATGTTCTTTTTCCGTGCGCACACACAACACTGATCTATAAGTGTTTCCGCTCTGTACAACTTTCGATTTTAATTTTTCATTGAGAAAATCATAGTGATTAAATAAAATGGTACTTGTATATCAATAACTTTATTTCCTGGGTATTGTGTTAAGGAGAGGCTGATGTTGCCCATGCATCAGTTCCCCTCTCTCCACGCATCAGATGTAGACAAGGGAAAGGCGTAGATAATACAGCTTGGCATCAGTTGCGTCGCAGGAGTTGCCAGTATGCTACGTGACGAGCAGAAAGCGTAGGCCTACTGCCTTAGGGACTCCGGCTCCTGATTTGTTTTTGGGGCTTACTCCCTTTACCCGTGCATGGGTTTATAAGCCACCAGGCAGTGGAGGTTTGTGATAAAGAGTTTTCCTTCTCCGAAAGTTAATTATGATCTATGTCTATGATAATAGGCCTAATACATGTGAACTGGTGACCAGCTTACGTTGTATTTTTGTAGTTTTTTTACTATACCTGACCATGAGTTTACGTTGTATTTTTGTTGTTTTTTTTACTATACCAGTCTACGGTGTATGATTGTGTTTTTTTGCTATATTTTCTTTGTTAATTACTACATTCTGTACCAAAACTTATCCGTTTTAGGTAAATAACTTTGTTAACGATTATTGTTGGGGAAGATGGTTATTAGTAATTAGTAGGAAAGGTACTGTAGTTTGTATATATATCTATATAGTTTAGTTTAGTAGATTGTTTATATATTTAGAGGTCTTCGTTTTACTTATAATATGAAGCACACTTTTAACATTTTTTTAACTAATTATTTTTGAGCGCCTGGTCAAGTTGCTTGAATCTGATTGGCCGTGGTTAAATGATTAGGATTGGTCTGTATTTTAATCCTATTTGAATCGGATTGGTCAGTAATAGTTGTTGATTCGCCCTAGAGGGCTATTTAATTCCCTTCTGGTCAGTGTTTGGCCTTCTTATTGTGTGTGGCCCAGCTTTGCATCTCTTAAGAGTCCCGTAAGTTTTGAGTTATTATATAGTTCTATTACTTTCGTTGTTAAAATATGTATGATAAACGGTTGTTTGTTATCTTAACGTTAACAATTTGACAGGATGATTAGTAATTTTGTGTGATGGGTAAGATAATATGGGGATTTTCGAAGTACATTAAATGGACAGCGAACATACAAGGAGGCGGCCATTTTTTAATGGTCTATGTCCGTTGCATTGTGTTTAGTATATCTATATTATTATTGTTAACCTAATGTTTGCTTTTTTTATTCTTATTAATTAGGTCGGATAAAACCTACCTTGTTGGTTTCTGGTTATATATTATTTTTAAGTTAGAAGTTATAAATTGCTAGATCCCTTGTGTATATTTAGTCTTTTGTTATATATTATTTTTAAGTTAGATGTTAGAAATTGCTAGATCTGTTGTTATATTTTCTTGGTTAGATATTAGTGTGTTAAGTGATGAGAAGATTTGAATTATGATTTTGTAGTATTTGAATTAATAGTTGGTAGTGATGATGATTTATTTAGTGAGAAATGACGTTGGTAGATGATGGATTTATTTAGTTGTTGTTGATATTGATGGTTAGGGCTTATTATAATATGAATAAACTTGTTATGTTGACTCTTCAAAAGATTATTTGTTCTATTGATAGTTAGATACATTGTTGTAGTGTACGTTGTTTATGTTTGTTTATTTGTGGTTTGCTGTTCTGTGTTTAGCTTAGTGTAGTTTTAGTAGTGTAGTTTAGTCTAGCATTTAGTAAAGTTAGCTAGTAATAGTAGTCTTTAGTATTGGTTCATCCAGGTAGCTAATCCTACCTGCCTACCACAATATAGGTATGCACAGAATACCCGTCCCCCCTCTCTTGTATATAATGTATGTAAATAGATGTAACATAATATGTAGATAGGTGATGGTGTTTTATAATTCAAAAACCCATACCTGCTTCCACTCTTTTAAACTCAGTTAACTCCCCCCCTTACATACAGCTTAAATCTTAATAAGACTTAAAACACAAAACATCATTTTTAAAAAAAGCTCGAGCCTTTATATGAAACTTAATTAATACAGCGGCCATTGTACACCACTACACAAAGTAAAAAAAAAACACGTGCTTTTTGTCACGTGATTGCAAACGCCCTATACAAGTTTAATCGCTATGATTTTCTTAATGAAAAATTAAAATCGAAAGTTGTATACAGTGGAAACATTTATAGATCAGTGTTGTATGCGCACGGAAAAAGAAACACGTTTTGTACTGGCCTAAGTTCTAAAAATAGAGCAAGCGGTCCATCTTATTATAGTCAGTGATAATAGGAATAATAGGCCTACAAGTATTCATTTAAAGTCGAAAAGAAATGCGATTTAATGAAACAGAACATGTATCGAAGCTACTTTTTTTACAATCGGGAATTACTTAACAAGAAGATAAGAGCAGAAAAACTAAAGTAAGCGGTCCATGTGTATTGTAGTCTATATGCTTTTACAAAATTAACACAACACATGGCGCTTTTAATTACTGAATTCTTGTTATTCTTACGACAATATTAATATTGTTTGCCGATGATACAGTGAGTTCTGATTAAGCCTACTTTTAGTGAGCCATTTTGTACCAAAAGTTGAAATCCAGACTGAACAGTAGGCCAGTGGCGTAGCTAGAGTGAACGTCACACGGGGCGGTCCCTTCAAATGTCACCCAAATGACCCCACACAACCCTATGCTGAATGGTTAGGTGTAGCTAAAATTTCATACATAGGCTACTCTACCTCTAGGCTCTACTTTACTTACCGTTACGTTACTGCTTACATGTATGAATATTTCATTGTGTTGCGCCAGCATGCAGCAGCTTGTTTTTTCGTCTCCACTTGAAATATTTTGCGTGTTTTCATTGTGCTACTTGAAGTGTAGGCCTAATTATTTATATCAGTGGTTTAGTAAAACATTCCTCTTGACAAAGGTGTGCTTGTCATTGTGTTTCTATGAATACAGTAAGAGATGTTAATTTGCTGTTGAAATTTACTTTCTATTTCAACACTACACATTAGGACAGAACTTTCTTCACAACACTGGTCCCGGGCACTTGTTGTCACATCCGTTCCGCTCTGTTGAACCAGTTTCCAAACAGCCGTTTTACACACACAGGTGAAATATTTATAATCAACGGATCAAGTATCCAAAGACTTGCACATTCTTTTTAGTGAATCATATACACTTTCGTCCTTGTATCCCGGTCAACAAATGCTGATGGTGTAGTACAGTAGAGCCGAATTGTTTCGGCTTCGATCCATCGTGTACCGAAGTAAAATCCTTAATCAATTGCTTAATAGTGAGGTGAAGGAAACCCTGCGAAAGCTGAGACTAAATCGTAAAACAAAGCGTGGCTCACGTGGACGAGGGAGGAACGCTTTTCTCTTCGCCACGTCACCCAGTCACCTCGTTGTGTTCCAGTCCCAATCGGCAAACCGTAACATCAGTGTACCCGTCACAACCCAACCATCACCCATACAGGACTCCAACCTCGCACCTTCGACACGCACGTCATCCTTGGCCAACAAACCTCTACTGCCACCCCGTCGGCTGGAGAGTACAACCATCCGTACACTTGTTATCAATTTCCAGAGCATACTACCCAAGAAAGAGGAGTTGTTAAATCTCATATCGACAACCCAACCAGACATAATTTTGGGGACAGAGACCTGGCTTAATCCAAACATCAACAACTCAGAGTTGTTCCCTCCTACGTACAACGTGTATAGAAGAGACAGAGATGGCGGTTACGGGGGCGCGTTGGTTGCAGTGGATTGCTCACTCGCATCAAATGAGCTTCAAACAGGCTCTACCGCAGAAGCGGTCCTTGTCTCTATTACAACATCGAAAAAGAAGGAACCACTTATAGTTGGATCTATTTACCGTACTCCGTCAAACAACAGTATGGAACACATGGAAGAAATCCTAAAAACACTTGATGTAATAAAAACAGACGGAACAGTATGGGTTGGAGGAGACTTTAACCTTCCAGACATTGATTGGAACGACCTTAAAGTGGTCATCAATCAGTACCCACGTGCACTGAGTGTGACTGAGCGAGGCCTTCATTGATAATATCAATGACTTGGGTTCACACCAAGTGAACAACATACCCACCAGGGGCAAAAACGTACTTGACCTGTTCCTCACCAACAGACCAGGACTGCTGACCAAGTGCATCACTATTCCAGCACTGGGTGACCATGACATTGTACTTGCTGAAAACAAGATAAGGTCAACAAGAGTAAAAGCGGTGGCCAGGAACATCAGTATATGGAAAAAGGCGGAATTCAAAACCATGAAGAAATATACAGTTTTATTCTGGGAAGCCATTCAAGGAAACCAAGAAATCAAAGTCGAAGATCTTTGGCTGCGCATAAAAGATCACTTGACATTAATGATGAGTAAACATGTCCCCAGTAAAAAATCTTCCACCAAAAATCACGTGCCCTGGATTAGCAACAACCTTAAACGAATCTCGGGACGTAAATACCGAGCTTGGAAAACAGCAAAAACCTCCAACAAAGCCTCAGACTGGGAGCGCTTCAGGGAGATTAAGAAAAATACAAGAAGAACTAACAGACAGTGCTATCAGAAGTACATTAGCAAAATAATCGAGGAGGATTCCAACAACAGCCTGTGGAGGCTTATAAAAAGTAAACGTAGCGACCCGACGGGCACTGCACCCTTAAAGCAAAAAGGCTTGTCACACAGTGATAGCAAGACGAAAGCCGACATTTTAAATCATCAATTCTGCGATGCTTTCACGAGAGAGGACGTAAGCACAACACCTAACATGGACGACTCCCCATACCCAGACATGCCGGCAATAAAGGTCAATACCAACAACGTCCATAAGCTGCTCTCTAGCCTTAACCCCACAAAAGCTGCGGGCCCAGACGATATACCCTGCCGACTACTCAAAGAATTAGCATCAAAACTGGCACCTGTATTGACCCTCTTATTCAACAAATCACTGGCCTCCGGGGAATTACCTGGTATCTGGAAACACGCCCGAGTGCAACCAGTATTCAAAAAAGGGGACAGTAGCCTACCAGGCAACTATAGGCCAGTCTCATTGACTTGTGTGTGTTGTAAGCTTCTTGAACACATTGTCACGTCGGAAATCTCTAGCCACCTGAACATGTATAACATCATCACAGATGCTCAACACGGATTCGGGAAAAAGAGATCCTGCGAGTCTCAGCTCATCCTCACCGTTGACGACTTGACAGCGACCGTCGACAAGGCTGGGCAAACCGATACCATCCTGCTAGATTGTTCAAAGGCCTTTGACAAGGTCCCTCACAAGCGCCTCCTTCTCAAGTTGGATTACTACGGTATAAGAGGGCAGACCAAGAGATGGATTGAGAACTTCCTCGTCGGCCGCACCCAACAGGTTGTCGTAGAGGGTGAAACTTCCACAATAGGACCGGTCATATCTGGAGTCCCTCAGGGCTCGGTTCTTGGGCCTTTGCTGTTCTTGATATTCATCAACGACTTGGAGAGTGGACTTCACTCCAGGGTACGACTCTTTGCAGATGACACCATCCTGTACGCTCCAATCGATAGCCCTGATGATGCTGTCCACTTACAGGAAGACCTCCTAAAACTAGAGGCCTGGGCATCGAAATGGCAAATGGAGTTCAACGTCGATAAATGCCTCCTCCTCTCTGTTTCCAGAAAAAGAACTAGGATACCCACTAGCTATACTTTAAATGGCCAATCTCTTGCAAGGGTGTCAGAAGCTAAATACTTGGGTTTGAACATCACAGAAAATCTCCACTGGGGCATACATGTTCAATCCATTGTTGCCAAGTCTAACAGAGTCTGCGCCTTCATCCATAGAAACCTAAAGGGGTGTTCCACGAAAATTCAGACCCACTGTTATAAAAGCTTAGCTCGCCCCATCCTAGAATACGCCTCGCCAGTTTGGGCCCCCCACCAGCAAAACCTGATTGACAAACTGGAGATGACCCAGCGACGCGCAGCACGTCGAATACTAGATGACTACAGCACCAAATCAAGCGCCTCTGCCTTAGTAGCAAAACTCCACCTATTTACACTACAACAACGAAGAGCAATTGACAAAGTGTCCATGATTTATAAAATTATCAACGACCACGTGGACCTTTCGACCCAAACAAACAGAATGCAGAAAGTGTCCCGCTCTACCCGAGGCCATCCCACATGCACGCACCGACGTCTACAAACATTCTTTTTTTTCCGTCAGCCATTAGGCTGTGGAACACCCTGGACCAGGCCTCCATCACTGCCCCTACAGTTCCAGCCTTCAAATCGTCACTAAAGTGCTGGTCCAAAAACCTAAAGTGACATTCTTTTATCTGTATATAACTGTTGTTTGCTATGTTATGTTTGCTATGTTATTTTATGTGTATTTAAATTGTGGACTTTTTCCTCGGTTCTACGGGGTCTCCACAGTATTATGAAGAAGAAGAAGAAGTATGACCCAAGACAAAATCCGAATCCAATACCACAAAACAAATAGTTCAAATCCAAAGATTTTGTTAATGCAACTGTTCACTTTCATAACATCTAAATGCAAAACACGGTAATGCCCAGACCAAAAGAATATCCTTTGACTCTATAGTCCTAGAAGGGATGTCTTCTTGTTTTCATTGTGGCAAACAGGTCAATGACATCGTCAAAATCTAGGCTTATTTGTCTTGTAAGCTCGTGTTCGATGGATAGAACAGCCAGATCCAACAATCTCGACTGGCTCATGGTTGACCGCAGGTAATTTTTTTTATAAGTTTCATTTTGGAGAAACTTCTTTCACACGATGCCTCAGAAATACATATTGTCAGAAAGAATCTTAGAGTCAGCGTAAGATAATGATTCAATAAAGTCCCACTTGAGAATAAACCGTAGGAATTGCAGTACAGTCCAGTTCTTGGCTTCCTCCAAATTTATTACGGCTGCTTGTACTGTACGTGCTTAAACGTGGTATTTCTAGGCAAAGGTCTTCTTCAGACAGCTCACCATACACGGCTATGACCTTGGAAACAGACAACTGTATTTCTTCGTCGTTGGCACAAATAATATAGTCTGGCTGAACGGCAGAAAAAGTCAGCAAATTGTCAGTTACCGCCTTTCCTCTCGTATCTAACTCTATATGAAAACGGTCCAGACACTCTGACATTGCTCTCTTGGTCTCCTGCTGCAATGACAATCCAGCATCTCTTGCCCCCTCTCCTGGTAATCTTCTCTTTCTTATGATTCTCTTCTCTGTGGGGATATCAAGTTCTTCACATTTCGCAAGTGCCTGCTGGACGGCATAATCAACAACCTTCGTACGCTGCTCTTCCAAAAATACCTTGCCTTCGGATTCATGTCTTTGATCTTTTGTTGCACAACACCGTGGATTCCAGCCATGCTTGCTGCATTATCGTACCCTTGACCGCGACATAACTGAATATCCAGTCCTTCGTTTTCTAGTTTCTCGAGGATATCGCCAATCAACGCAGTAGCTGTTTTACCTTTCAAATGAAATAAATTCAAGGAATGACTCACCAAAAGAGCTATACTCGCTCAGACAATATTTTCGACGGTTGTTAGATTTAAATTCGAAATATGTGACGTCATAATGGTCACATTTCCTGTGTTGGTTGGGTTTTTATCACAATTCAATTCTCAGGCTGTTTTCGCACCTTAGCCTGGCTGAAAAATTTTGTTGGAGGTGATATAGTGTCACTCTCCATATGCTGTCACCCGGGGCGGTCAGGCCCCCCTCGCTCCCTCCCCCTTAGCTACGCCGCTGCAGTAGGCCTATCTACACTACATTCCAATATATTCAAGAAATGTAGTTTTACCACCAATAGACCAACTGCTGCTTTCAATACAGTAACTGCTTTTAACAGAGAAGATGGGTTTAACACGCAGCAACTCTCTATTTGTGCCTGGTCCTCATACGTACATGGCGCCAACCAGGCCCGGATTTCTGCCTAGGCCTACAAGGCCCGGCCTAGGGCCCAGCCAGTCTAGGGGCCCCGGTGGCGGAATCTTCACATAAGCTCAAAAGCCTGGCTTGCCTTATCAAAAAGCTTTATCAAAAATAATATTATAATAAATATTTTTACTACATTTTTCAAAAACAGGGCGCTTAATATAACTTACAGCCCTGCTCTTCTTAGCCAAACATTAAGCAATGGTGAAACACGACCTCGACCTTGGCTCATGTTTTCCAAGAGCAAGGGTGCAGTGGTTTGCGCCCCTTGTAAGATGTTTGTGAAATTGGGTTCGCTAGCTAATGAAGGGTACAACCAGGGCCGTATTTAGGATTGTGGGGCCCTGTTCCCAAGTTTATGTGGGGGCCCCTCATGGCTTCGCCCCTGCCTTCCACATAGGCCTACCTCAGAAAAATGCCGTTAATTCATGTTACATTCTGTAACATCATACATACTTTTTATGTTGCGCTTAGCTTGGATGAAATGGATCTCTTAAAATTGTAGGCGAATTAATGAATTTTATTTCACATTTTAAACGAAAGAATGTGGATGTCACTAAACAAATATTTTTGGGATGTGTGGGGGCCCCTATTTTGTGGGGGCCCCTGTTCTAATGGAACATGTGGAACATGCCTAAATACGCCACTGGGTACAACCATTTGGAAAACGGAGTTCAAAGAATGAAGGAACATGCTGATTCAGACGAACACAGGTCAGCACTTGTGACACTAGACTAATAGCTAGGAAGAAGGCTGTCGGTAGAGTTGACAAGAGTCTTGTTCTTCAAAAGGAAGAAGAAATAAAATACTGACATGGGATTTTGAGTCGCATTGGGGCTGTTGTGAGGTCACTTTCTGCACGCGGATGACCGTTTAGAGGTTCTCATGGGAGATTTGGATAAAAAATCAGTGGGAACTATGTTATGACCCTAGAACTTTTTGCTGAGTTCGATCCTTTTCTGGACTTACACATAAAACGCCAGGTTAACAATGGAAGTGGCACAAGATCAGTGCTTTTTTTGTGACGGTACGCACCGGTACGGCGTACCGGCACCTTTTTTAATGTAAGGAAAAATTATTACTTTTCTTGTATTTTAACGTTTATTATTAATTTATTTTATTATTAATTTATTAAAATTGAATTATTTTAAAATTGCGCGCAATAAGAATTAAAATACAAAATGCGAAACTGCTTTAAAAGTTAAGCAATCCATCACTGAGTACCGGCACCAATTTTTTTTACAAAAAAAGCACTGCACAAGATCATATCTTTCGTCAAAAATAGGCGATGAAATTATCAATATCATGGCAGAAAAGGTCATAAATACAATCGTGACTGAGATAAAACAGGCCAAATATTTCTATATCTCTGTGGACTCTACTCCGGACATTTCTCATGTAGATCAACGATTTTTGAAATCCATTCCAAATTGTGGCTTAAGTCGTCCTAGAGACATTGAAAAATCACGACTTGGATATCGCCGATTGCCGGGGACAGTCTTATGACAATGCTAGCAATATGCTGGGGGGCAGTCTTACGACAATGCTAGCAATATGTCGGAGGCAAAATTACGACAGTGCTAGCATTATGTTGGGGGCAGTCTTACGACAAGGCTAGCAATATGTCGGGGGCAAAATTACGACAATGCTAGCATTATGTCGGGGCAGCCTTACGACAATGCTAGCAATATGCTGGGGGCAGTCTTACGACAATGCTAGCAATATGTCGGGGGCAGTCTGACGACAATGCTAGCAATATGTCGGGGGCAGTCTTACGACAATGCTAGCAATATGCCGGGGGCAGTCTTACGACAATGCTAGCAACATGTTAGGTGTATATTCTGGTCTTCAAGCGATAATAAAACAAATGAACCCTCTGATAGATTTCGTTCCCTGTTCGGCTCACTCACTGAATCTTGTTGGATCATGTGCGGCCGAGTCTTGTAAAGCTGCTATATCTTTCTTCGGTATTTTGCAGTCATTGAATAGTTCTTTTTCGGCATCAACACACAGATGGGAAATTTTGCTGTCGAAACTGAAGTCAAATTCTCAGACAAGATGGTCTGCTCGAGCTGACGCCTGCCGAAGTCTATGTTGCTCCTGGGATGAGATCATGGCAGCTCTTCAGATAATTGCCAATGATGCAAATGAAAAACCATCTGCGCACTCTGGGGCTTCAGGTCTTCTGAATTCATTAGACTGGATGAAAACTTGCTTTTTGTCCATTCTCTACACTGACATCTTGGAAAAGTTCAACAAAGTAAGCAAATCTCTCCAATCTGTTATCATCGACCTGGGTACGATCGTTGAACTGTATCAGTCTTTGGTAACATACCTTGAATACTTAAGGAAACCCAGTACCTTTGATCATTATTGGTCGAAAGTCGGTGACAATAGCTATGCAATAACATGCAGAGGAAACGTAAGCGTAAAGTCCAGTTCGACGAAGAAAAAGGAAATGAGACCGAACTCTCTGGCAGAGACAGATTCAGAGTTACCATTTTCAACGTCATTATAGACAGACTAATTTCAGAACTACGGAGACGCGGAACTGCATATGAGGAGTTAAGTAAAAAGTTTGACTTTCTTACGAAACTACATCGTTTGGAATCTAACGACATTCGTGAAGAAGACAGAATAGGGGAGAACAGGCCCAATTCACTCTCTGTAATTTACATAGAGTCAGAAATAATGCAATTGACTATGATAACGTCATTCGTTCTTTAGCACAGAAGACAGTTCGTCGTATGAATCCATACATTTTATAGAATAACGTAACTATAGTAACATAGACTGTATTATTCTGATGTTTATTAAAGTCATTAAAGTCTATTAAAATTAAATGTTCTCTACTAGTGCATTTAATTTGCTAAATTTCCAAAATAGCTTCGAGATGGTGGAGGGGCGCACAAATGTCAAGTGCCTAGGGGCCCTGTGGTCTCTAAATCCGGGCCTGGCGCCAACAATGCCACATACACCTCTATTTGTACGCAGAGTATCTGATTGGGTTGGCGCGATGATGTCATCACGCCGGCTAATCATATCGCCTTGAGACTGATAGATCATTGGTTTCTCCCAAGACCATCAAAAATATATGTTTTCAGATGGTCCTAGCGGCGACCCCCGGGAAATTGTCGTTCGACCCCCAAAATGGTCGCGACCCACATTTTGGGAACCGCTGTGCTATAGGAACATCAAGTGCACTGAAATTAACTTACAATTTCCATGTTTCTCAAGTTAATAGTTATAGTTATAATAAGTTATATTAATATTATGTAGCCTGTTCAAGAGTTTGCTCTTCGAATTAATTTTTGTTATATTTGCACCTAGGAGAAAGACAACTAATATTTGTATAAAGACGTTATTTTTACGGTGAGCATTACATAACTTCTATAAAATATCTAGATCTAGAACAAAAATTATATAAAACGTTTTGTCGAAATCCTATAGGCCTATGTTGTAAGACGCGGGTAGGCCTATTGTGACTTGTAGGCTATGTTAGAGAAAGACATTAATTATCAAATAAATGCACATAATCTTTATATATAACTAGTGGTTACGCCCGTCAAAATGACGGATAAACGAATGACTACAATGTGTTTTGTTAAGAGAGAAAGAAAAAATACTATTACAATACAAACTGGAGTGAGAACGTTTCATTTCGGTATTAAGTTTTTGTTCTTTTTCATTGCTCTGGTTGCCCTGACCCTGGCATATGTATAAGAATTGTTGCTGTCAAACTTCTGGTACTACTGTAACCATGGGCCTCAAAGACTGGCGTAGTGGGTAAACCGCCGATACATTCCCATTAAGAATACACCGGCAGGCGAACGCATGGGGGACAGCCTCCGCAGTGGGTCCGAGATCCATTGCACTGCCGAGAGGCCATGGGGTCTCGGTGGAGAGGAAGCAATGGTAGCTGCAATCCCGTCTCGAGAACGATCCGGTGCCTGGATGCCTGCACCTATAGTATAGGATTTGTGCTACCGGGTGACAGTGCAGGTATACGGACGAGACACCACGATAATGATCTTTAGGGGAACCGCAGTAAACGGTCGCTGGCCTGCGGAAACCTCCCCTGTTACACGGCACGCCACGCCTTCGACGTGTCGGGGGTGGCTGGAGCCCGAACAGAGATTGCTCAATCCTAAACTGGACACAAGAGCCGAAAGGCTCGTCCGGGTTTTCTTAGAGACTTTTTAATTCGGTATTAAAAAGTAGCGAACAGCTGTGTTGACTTGACTTGTTTTTAATAATATTAAATTACCAATAATATGCTATCTAAAAGAAAAAACAAACAAATACCAAACAGTAAAAAGGTAAATAATAAAAAAACGTAGAGATTAATATTTCAAAAGAATAAAAACTAAAGTGGAGAACGATTTTTTTCGGTATTTAATTTGTGTTCTTGCTTATTGTATCAATAAAACAGTATGGATAATGTTTCTTTCGGTATTTAGTTTTTATTATTCTATATTGTGTCCGGTCGCCCTGACACTTGCACATGCATACAATTTGTTGCTGTCATGCTTCTGGTATTTAAAAGTAATCATTTATAACTTGTCCTTTATAATTCGTATCATTTAATTTATGGAGTGTATATAGTCGCCTATTAAAAGATGCTATCAATAGCGACGTGAATCCATTAAATAATTAAAACATTTGGTTACTTTTACTTAAAAGGATAATGCAAACATCTTTAATGAAAAAAGAAATAGACATTACGTCATTCGCTAGTATTTTTTGTAAAGTACACCATTCAAACTCTCCAAGCAAAATTTAAAAAAGGTCTCGCCACATAAAAGCAACAACAACAGAATTGGGAAAACCCGATAACACCATCGCGTTCAACAGAGTATTTCTCGCGTTCAACATAGTAAATGAACGGAAATGGCCATTTTTATGTACGGTTATATTTATTTGCATAGATAGATATAACATTTTGGATTTTTTTAAATCAACACATTCATGATTATAAGTCATAAAATAAAATTATCTTTTGGAGAACGTTTCCGATTTATACATTTAACTTTTGTCCCGATTAATCAAACGGCTTAGGAGCCTATAGCGAACAAACATATATATAAATAAATATATAAACAAACATATAAACAAACTCACGGTAATTATATATGTTGATGATGATGATGATGATATGCCATCCTTCCATCCTCAAGAGCAATAGCGCAGTCTCCTTATTCCCTGCCCCTCGCCTGTCTTCTGGCTCGCTTCTCTTCACTCCATTCTGTGAGGGTGGCTTCTGTGGCTTGAGTGCCCTTATATATAGCCTACACCTTGGACCGCCAGGGGGTGCGTTCCTCAGCAAGGTTCTCCCACGTTTTGTGGTCAATGCACATTTTTAGATCACATATTATTGGTCATACTTCAGTAGCTAGGGTGGGGGAGGGGGGTCCAAATTCGAAAATCCGCCCGGGCCCCTACTTGAGCGGGGCCCCCAAAGGAGTGTCCGAAAAAAATATGCAAGGGCCCCTAAAGAGACCAAGCCCCCCGGACCCCCAAATCCCTAGCTACGCCACTGTCTTATATCTTATAAGTTTACAGACGTTCCTTCTAAGTAGAAGATTATTACGTCCACTAGGCCCAAAACTCCTGCAGGGCGACAGGGATCCGTCGATGGAAGGGATAGAACCCGCGACCTGTCAGCAGTGCCCTCACATGGGGGAGGGCAGAGGGGGGCATATGCCCGGGGGCGGCTCTTCTAGGGGGGCGGCACATTTAGCCTAAGTTCTTGCCAGAAATTTTAGGAGAGTTGAAGGGGAAATAAAATTTGAAACACAAATTGTAATCAAAAGGAATACTGTATAAATATAGACTAGTAGAAGTTGACTTCTTATTTAATTACACTCAAACTGTTTTATACAAATGTTTCACTTTTTAATAGGCTCTCAAAGGTTTCATAAAAGATTAGCTCATCTAGAATAATCTTATTAAAAATTGCATTTTAAAATGTCGTTAATCATAATAATTAACCCAGGGGGCGGCGAGAAGCTATTGGGAGGGGAGGGGGCGCTGATGTTCCCGGCAACAGTAGGGATCGCTGAAGGGCCAGTGGGTGGTACGAAAGTAGCCTAATCGAAATAGATTCAACACCACTGATTTTTTAATTACTAAAATTAAGATCTGCTTCACTTATAAGAAGGGTAATCTTGAACTTTGACAAAGGCTTTATCGACTTGTGTCTACTGTGTAATTGTGACGTATAAGTCATATAAATCCCAATCTGTACTTAACCTTGATCTATTGCTATATTTAGACTGTATCTGAGAAATGCAGATGGGGGCGATGATTAGATTTTTAGAAGAGGAAATAGTGGCTAGGGTGAGTAGGCTATAAATTAAATATCTGTCTCAGCTCGTTAGAAAACGAAGTTAAGTTCGGTGCTTCTGTTCATTATCACAGTTTCATTCAGATTGTTTTGGTTTTAATTTGAATAAATTAGATTTATATAGCCTTTGATTTATAAAAACCAGTTTTGATATCGACTTATTAAAGAAATATAACTTGAGCAAAAGCACTATGCAGTGACGAATTAATGAAATGGCACGTGATGAAGTGATAGAAGGCCTACATTGTGTGAGTAGGCCTACCTAAAAACTTTCCACATTTTTACAACTTGATGGGAGTCTACGCTACCTGACAATAATTAAACGTTATGTTTTTTTTAGAAGGGAACATTTTGCTAAAGAAAATAATTAAGGACACTAAAGGCAAATTATATTACTTTAATAAAATACTTTTTAGGGAAAAAAGAAATTCTTACATCGACGATGATAGGCTATGGATTCTATCAGAGCTTGATGTCGTAATTAAAGAAATCTCTGCCAGGTGAAGGCCTATTAGCTGTGTTTGATTCTTCGACAGCATTAATTTGCTAAAAATCTCAGTTATCGCCTGCATCACTCACTACAATATACGCATTTAAAATTACTGCTGATAACAAAACAGAAGCAACGCATTCAATTATAGATTGTTCAGAGAGTTTGGCAGATTTTTTAAAGAATAATTAAGATTACAAATAGTTTGTTGCTACCACTTAGGTACGCTAGTCATCTAAAGCTTAAAAATATTGTATGAATATTTGTTTCGATGCTTAAGTTTTTGGAAACCAAATACAATTATTTGAGAGAAAATCTCATACAATTGAAAACTGATCTCCCTTATTTAATTTAATTATAAGTTTAAAAAAATGATTTCAGGGAATCGCATATTATTATTTCAAAACTTCTATTGTACAAGCACAACTTTGGACGCAGAAATCTTGAATTTATAAAGAACAACTGACGAAGACATGCTTACTTCAATACGTTTAAACAATCAATGATTACTTCAACAGACGATTTAACTATAATATTATAAACATGAAAATTCCTGATTGGTTATTAGACCTTTGTTCCTAGTGGTGAAGTATTAAAATCAGCCCTACCTTTACAACTGCAAGAAGAATAAATAACAAATAAATAATAAAAATTGAATGCAGAATTCGGCTATTATCACGACTTTTGGTTGCAAAAGGACATACATCAATTATTATTATTTCTCTATGTCATTTGGTTTTGGCACAAAAAAAAATTATTCCATTTCCACACCCTATTTATTGGAACGTAGACGAACTACTAGCAACATACAAGGAACAATTATAAGCTTCACTTTAAACTTGTTTTATTTTCAAAACCTCTTTTGCAGTATATTTTTTAATTATTATCTTTTAAACAACAATTAAACAAATGTATTAACTTTAGCACTTTTTATGATATTCCAGCTCTCTTTAGGATGATACAATTGCATACAAATATAGTCGGCCTATACAAATTATAAGCGGCAAATTTGACTCATTAGTTCAACTTCGGATTTGGGGTTGGGGGGCTGGGGGTGGGGGGTGGGGGTAAGCAGTGAGAGATAAAAATTTGAAAAATGGGGCGGTGAGCCGAAAAATGTTGAGAACCTATCCTATGTAGGCCTACTAAACAAAGCAGTTACAGAATGCAAGGGGGCGGCGCTGAAACTTTTGTCCAGGGGCGCCACAAAGGCTTGTGAGGGCCCTGCCTGTCAGTTGTTTTTTGGTTGACAGTCCGGTGAACTAACCGCTGGACCAGCCGGCTTCAATGTCATACTTTGACAAACTTGACAAAATCCCAAACATTGGCAAGCATAATCTAGTCATATAATATTATTCGATATATTGTAATGGAATTTGAAAATTACGGGTAGTCTATACCTATATGTTTAGACCGTTGGGAGAATCGGGCACATAATATAATGCTAGTATTTTTTTATATAGCTCAGTGCATATAATCCTAAAGGCGTAGTTCTTGACTCTGCCTCCTTCGAATCTTCTTGACCGTGTATACCATCTAATACATATCAAAACAGGTGACCCACATTATGCTTTCATGCTCATCGTTTCGGACGTTTTTAATGGTAAAAAGAAGAAACGCACATCTGGTCATACCAGTGTCAATATTATTATTGCGGTATATCGTTTCGTTTCTTTTTTCTTTTTTTTTAACAATATCGGACTGTTTTTATTTTTCTATTATTGTTTTTATTTCTCTTCTTAGTTGGCGAAAAGAAATGTGACAGTTCGTTACATCTCTTCTGGCATCGTCAAAGTCTATGTTTATATTCAGTCTCCAAAGCATTTTGTTCTTGTAAAAAATTATAGCATAAATCAAATAAATCCGTTTGTATCAGTAATACTGCGAAGTATGGCTGAAAAAACCCAAGCCAACTCGGACTCAAATAAAAACAACAGTAACATTATCATTAATGAATGCAGTGCCAGTGGCAGTGACAAAACCGAAAATGACACTTCAATTCCCCAAGGCCAAGTTAAATTAGAAGGGAATGATATAGAAATGGTTTCCAGCTCTGATGAAATCAAGAGCAATAAATGCATCGAAGAAAGTAAAAATGATGACGCTGATGTAGTATCCAGTACTTCGCCTTCGTCAACAATGAAAACTAGCAGAAGTAAAATTGATCAAGACGAAAGTATTGAAACTGAAAGTAATCCAAGACAGGGATGTCCTGGTCTAGGTAAATACAATGATGATGGTGGCGATGGCAAGGTCTCCAAGTCCAAAGCACTAACACGAGGATCACACAAATCAAAATACCCAGATAAAAGTAGCAATGCCTATGCCCATGATGATGATCATGAAGATGAATATAAACAAGAAGAAAAAGGTAAGCCAACTTTTCATTTTCATATTCTCAAAATAAACTTCTATAACTATATTATATTCAGTCATATAAATATTGGACATATTATACATTTATATAGGCCTTTTGACTTAGTAGGCCTATCTATGCTATAACTGTGGTCTGTAAGTTCTTGTGTAGGCCTGTAAGCCTGTAAAAAAGGTATTGAAAATTAAACTATGAAGAAAAGTTAGTCTATACTGATCCGCTTTTTTAAAGCTACAAGAAAAGCAGACTTTAAACACACAAATAAACATAGGCCTACTGTTACTTATCGCAAATGCTGCCCTGTTAAAAATTGTTAAGATTAACCTTGATTAAAAAAAAGTAAAGTTTCTATTTTTAAAAACTATGCTGGTCCATAGGATTAGATAGTAAAGCAACATTCACTGAATTTAAAAGTTTCTTTCTGCATGTTAGGATGTGGTAGGCACACTCACATTTCACCTCCTACTGAATACCTTGGAATTGGATTTAATGAGGCGGTATCACCTTATAGTCCTGAACTATTGCCTGGTTGTGCTAATACCAAACTGCACGTTAGTCGTCCAGACACCAAACTTGGCAAGAGTGTATTGTTGTACCCTTCCTTCCTCCCCAACAAAGGTTATTGGGTCAGGGCCTGTGCAATGAGCCACAGATGCACCAAACAGGAACACCTCCATGCAATGGTTAATTATTAACGGAATTGTATTACTAATACTACTAATAGTATTGGTTGCTTACACATTTCACTGAATTTAATTTGAAAGTGTCTTTAAAACCGGGCGAGCCCTCTGGCTCTTAAGTCCACAGCATAATATTAAAAGGTGCGGATCCAAGACCCTGTTTGAACCATGTGGCATGCCAATCAGGCACATCTCATGCCTAGGTATTCCCTTCCCCCTGCAGAATTCCCCCTGATCATAAACAAGATGGCATTACCTTGTTTATCTTTTATGAGGGAAAAAGAACTCTGCTTAAGGCCAGAAGCCTGTAAATATTTAACTGATATACTCTTTATGTAGGCGTGTAGGCTACATTATATTATGTAGGTACATTGTATGCTATTGCTAAAGCTTTATCTTTATCTTCTATTCAGCTTTACTATATAGTAAAATAGATAACTCAATTAGGCTAACAGTTGCACAACAATTGTCTCAGCTTTGATTGATATTTGTTAAAAATACCTCAGCAAACCATGTATTTTTTCTTCCATCACAGCAATTGAAATATGAACACGTATTTTTTTATATACTATATGGTTTATGATTTTAAATTTTTAAAAAATCATTTTCAGATAAATTTCTGAACATGGAAATTGATGAAAAAAGGAAGATATACAAATGTCGAACTGACTTTAAAACATTGGACCAGATTAAAACATGGCCTGTTTATTATGCTGAAAATCAATATCGTTTAGGTAAATTTTCATTTGTGAGAAAGTAACAAAAAATATTGATAAAAATGATTACATGAAAATATCTTTTAAGATGAAGGTTGCAATGCAACAAAGATTTACGTTTTAATATTGTAAACATTAAATGGCTAGACCTGCATCTAATTGTACACTTGTACACAATTTAATTTAGAAACAAGCATTTAAGATATCATTGATGTCACATTGACACCATAGGCTCTGTATCTTAACTACCAAAAACATCACATCATCAACATAAAAAATTGTGAAAGTTAAAGACATTGTAAGAATGTGCAAAATCAGTTGTTTTTTTAAATTAAAAGCATGCAATAGTTACAGGGTTAAAAAAAGATTAAGGTATGTAATATAGATGTGTAAACTAGTAGTAAAATGAAAGTTTCATTATTTTAATCTATATAAAAACTAGTAATGTATCACAATTTAAGCTTTTATAGTTGATGTATAAACTAGTATGCGATCAACTGTTTCATTGGTAAATCTATAAGCTGGCATATGAATGTAAGTTCAGACATTTATTCTATAAACTGGCATTTGAAAGTTAAGATATTTATTCTCTAAACTGGCATTTGAAAGTTAAAATATTTATTCTATAAACTGGCGTTTGAAAGTTAAGAAATTTATTTCTATAAACTGGTATTTATTTAAGTTGAGATATTTCAAATTTAATACAGGAAACTTTTAAAATGTTCATCTTTGTCCTATATTTGTTCATTTCAACAGAGAGAAAAGTCAAAGTAAAAAAGGATAAGCATTTTCCAGTCAATGAGGCCCTAAACAGCAAAATCTCTGTGGTTCGAGATGATATCACATGCTTGGAAATTGACGCAATTGTCAATGCTGCAAATGAATCTTTACTTGGTGGCGGGGGAGGTCAGTATTTAGAGCTTGGCACACATTGCAGAGTCTTAATCCCTCGTGATATTTTCCCATGAATATTTCATGGAAACCTAATTTAATGACCAGACTTACCTGTGTATAAGGGATCCAAATTTTATCATGGAACACAAAAACATTGCTAATGGTAACTACCCAAGACAAATGAATGATGCCCAGAACAACTGAGTGATGCCCAGTACAACTGAGTGATGCCTGATACAACTGAGTGATCCCCAATACAAATGAGTGATCCCCAATACAAATGAGTGATCCCCAAAACAACTGAGTGATTCCCAATACAACTGAGTGATCCCCAATACAACTGAGTGATGCCTGATACAACTGAGTGATCCCTAATACAACTGAGTGATCCCCAATACAACTGAGTGATCCCCAGTACAAATGAGTGATCCCCCAATACAAATGAGTGATTCCTAATACAACTGAGTGATCCCCCAATACAAATGAGTGATTCCTAATACAACTGAGTGATCCCCCAATACAACTGAGTGATCCCTAATACAACTGAGTGATCCCTAATACAACTGAGTGATCCCCAATACAACTGAGTGATCCCTAATACAACTGAGTGATCCCCAATACAACTGAGTGATCCCTAATACAACTGAGTGATCCCTAATACAACTGAGTGATCCCCAATACAACTGAGTGATCCCCAATACAACTGAGTGATCCTGAATTCAGCAGAGTGATCACCCAGTTTAGCTGAGTGATGCCCAATACAGTTAAGTGATCCCCGATACAGCTACGTGATCCCTGATACAGCTAAGTGATGCATAAATAAAATTCATACCAGGCTGAGTAATACTATCGGTGCTACAACCCCCCCCCCTTCCCTTTTTTCTGTAGCCTCAAATTTCAAATACACATCTTTGTCAGTTTTACGTATGGGCTTCGCTGGTCTAGAAAGTTGGCTAGACATTTTTAAATTGGCCTTAGGCCTTGGAGGATGGTCTTCCAATGTGATGGTGTTCAACTTTTCTTGGCGGATGCTTTATGGAAAAACAATTGTTCTTACAGTTGATGGAGCTATCCACACCGCTGCAGGCAAACTTTTGGTGAGGGAATGTGCCACATTGGATGGCTGCAATGTAGGAGAGGCCAAAATAACTGGAGGATATAAGCTGCCAGCCAAATGTGAGTAGAAGTGTTTACTATTAGACAGTTTTTTTTCTTGCTATCTAGAAACCTATTGAAAGAGTAATGAAGGTGATGATTTTTTAGATTTAAATAACAAGGTCAAAATGTAAGACCTGTTCACCAGCATGTGAGATTAAATAAAGATTAACTCTTTATAAACTTTTGGGCATTTTGGAGTGTTGTAACAGTTGTCACCTGTGATAGTGACTAAGTAAAGCACAGACACTGTGAATGGCATTTTTTTTATCAGGCGGGGTGGGGGGAGCAGAATTTACAAATGTGATCTTTATTCTTGAAACTTATTTCACACTGTGGTATTTAGTGTAGGTTTTATTTTTTCTCTATGGTATCACTATCAGCCAGAGTTGCCCATGATTGGGTAAACCCAAAAGCCCCCATGTCTAGCATCATTCCACAGGAACGACATCATTTGTTCATTTCCTGTGTGAAAAATTATAACACATTTTACTTGTATGTGATGCCCCCATATTCAACTAATAATGTTGGGAACTACTTCCCAAAAATCAAATGCAGTTTTGTCAAAGGTGCAATTTTTCTTTTCCTTTTTTTTTTTTAAAAATAAAACATACATACAGAGGCAAATCCATAAATTTTTATCTTAGATGTAATACATACTGTTGGACCAAGGGGAGAACGCCCACAGCGCCTTGCAGAATGTTACCTCAATTCCTTGAACCATATGAAAGAAAATAACCTGAGATCTATTGTGAGCATATTACTTCTTAGTATTAAAATGTGTCCAGTTCATTTTGATGTTTTATTTCTTTTGGAGGTATTTGTATGAATAATTAATAGTTGAAGTATTTTTTTTTTACCCAGCTAATGTTTATGCACTTTAAAAAATTTTTTCAGGCCTTTCCTTGCATATCCACAGGAATTTTTGGTAAGTCTTAAGCTTTTCAGACCAAGTCTGTTAAAATAAAAACTCTGGGAGAATTTTAAAATCTTTATATGAAAATTTAGATACAGAAAGCTTTTGAGAAAAATGTGAAATGTTTAACTTAGTTGTAAGATCAACCTTTGTAGAATTGGTGAGGCAGATTTCAGGGGCTCCGCAAATAAGGATTGTGTGGTCAACACAGTCGCATGGGAAATGTTGGCCTAGCACCAAAGGTCTTGGGTTTAAATCCTGGTGAAGGCTAGGGTTTGTTCTTATCATTAATCTATCTATATTGATGAACAAAGTTGTTTTGGCTCTTAGAAGTAAGAAAAAAAACAATGTGATACTCACCTGACTGTTTATTTGATCTAGGCTACCCGAATTTGAAAGCAGCAAATGTTGCTCTTGAAACTATCAGACGTTGGCTAGAGGAAGGTGACAATGCCGAAAATGTAAGTACCTTGAATTAATCTTGAGTTTATTGACTGTACCAGCTATCAGTCATTGCTTCTCCTTAACTCAAAGAGTTTCCATAATTGTCCCTTATGCTTGTAATGAGAGAGCTTTAATATTTCTCTGTAATATTGACCTCAAGTTTTCTACTAAGAGATCTTCAGGGTTTCTATATGTCAGGGGTCGGCAACCTTTTGATAGGGACGTGCCAAAGTAGAATTTCTAACTCACTCAGCGTGCTAACAGCCAAATAGTCAACATCTGCCATATTTATTATTTTTAAACAATAATTATTAAATGTATGTAGCATGAAAAAAAAAGGTGCTTTACTATGAAGCCAAACAAAACTCAACACAGAATTACAGCAATTACGTAATATAATGCTCGTACAAATACGCTTAAGCTGTTGTTTATTTAAAGTTAAAACAAATAAATATGATCTCAAATTATTTTGTGTGCTTATTTAAAAAAAGTTAAAAAAAACATTTGAATGCAATTTGTCTGTATCAATGAATGTGAGTCTTGCTTAAGCTTCAAGAGTTTTATTGTATGAGAAAATTTTTTATGAGAAAAGCTGTTTACAAGTGTAAGTTGAGCTAATAGATGAAAGTAAAACAAATGAAACTTATTTCAAACAAATGAACGGTTTAAGTATAGCTGACGACCTTTCTAAGCAGCTTTCTTCTAGATTTTTTCGCAATTCTGCAAATTTTGATGTCCATATATTGGGTGTTTTAAATTCAATTTGCAGCATTTCAAAATATGCTTCTGCCAGAAAACTCCACTATGATTGCTTCAATCTACTTCTTAAACTCATCTGTCTGTAATGTATATAGAACTGAATGAGCTTTAGCCTTGGGGAAATACTTAAATGTTTTAGAGTTAATGTCAAGGATAAATATGTCCAGTTTCAATCCAAATTCTTTCCAGTAAAAATGAGTAACCAAACTGTTCAAGAATTGTTTGATCCTGTCCTTGTAAATGCAAGTTCAACTCATTTAACTGAGTCGCTATGTCTGTCAAAAACATCAGTTTCATAAGGCATTCTTCATCAATCAATTCCGAAAAATGTTTCATCAAGAAACATCTTAACTGCTTCCTGACACAAAATGAATCTATTCAACACTTCACCTTGACTAAACCAGCCAACACTGCTGTACAACAGAAGATCTCTATATTCACTTTCAATTTCTTGTAGTAAAGATTTGAATTGTCGGTGAATCAACGAAGAGTGGGAAAATATAAAGTTGACTATTTTAACAACAGTTTCCATTACGGTGCGCAAGTCTAAAGTAGAGATCTTTGCACCCAAACTTTCATGGTGTAAGCCTATAATGCAATGGAAGCTTAACAGTAGACGCCCAATGTGGTTTACAAGAAATTTCACAAATCTTCTTTGCTAGTCAACCATTGCAGCAGCGTTTTTTGTCCTTTTCGGCCTTTTTATGGGCACTTATACTTATACCTTGATATATCGCTGCATGATATAACATTTTGAATTATTGTAAAAGTTTTCTATATATAGGCCTACAGATATGAAATTATAATAATTTGAAGGATATCCTCTTATTAAGATAAAACTTTAATATCAAATTTGAAATCAATCAAGGTTGTTTTTTTTGTTTTGTTTTGGGCGGAGGGGGGAGAGTATTTATTTTGGTGGCACACTATTTTTTTATGTTAATTGTAGGAGATACTTTATAATAACATTATTGAAATCCCAAAAAACAATTCAGTTAATGGTTTGCAGTTCCTAATTATTTGTATTCAATATTTTTTGTGCTTGCCATATAATAAAAACAAAACCAACCCAAATGTAGAGTAGTCGGCACATTCTTTTGATGTAAGCACAGGAGACGCAAGGACTAGTTTTTATCCGCTAATACTGTACGCTTTAGAACAAGCAAACAATAGAATGAAATGGCTGGGCTTTGATTTATTTAAAAGAAATTGTTCTTCTTTTTTATTAAATTATAATCAGAGTCTGAACAGCGAGAGCTAATGAACAAAAGACATGGCACGCAGAAGCCATTAAAAACTTTTTTTGGGGGGTCCTCCGCAATGCCGTTGAAAAGGATTCCGCGTGCCAAGTCTGACATGCGTACCGTAGGTTGCCGACCCCTGCTCTGTGTAATATTGATCTAAAGTCTGTAACTGAGAGATCTTCAGGATTGCTCTATGTAATAATGATCTAAAGTCTGTAACAGAGATCTTCAGGATTGCTCTATGTAATAATGATCTAAAGTCTGTAACAGAGATCTTCAGGATTGCTCTATGTAATATTGATCTAAAGTTTGTAACAAAGATCTTCAGGATTTCTCTATGTAATAATGATCTAAAGTCTGTAACAGAGATCTTCAGGGTTGCTCTATGTTATAATTATCTAAAGTTTGTGACTGAAAGATTGCTAAAGTTTCTCTGCTATCTACAGACGTCACCTGCCAACCCTTCCGATTTTCTCAGAATTATACGGATTTTCACCCCTCATTCCGACATTCCGAACAAAGCCCTTAAAATTCCAATTTTTTTAAATTTTTTTATTTTTCCGTAACCATAAAATCTGATTACAACTTGTTTTCATATGTAGCGATTAATAAAACCCAGATATAAAACAAAAACAATGAATCTCTAGCCCTACAGATGCAATGCCATGTAAGCCATATTATTAATGATTACCGGTTATTGCATTTGTAAAAATACAATTTTGCTTGACATCAAGTAATACTAAGACTTAGTAAGTGGCCTTTTTTTTGGAAAGGGACACATTTTAGCTCTAGGCCGCCTTCATCTCTGTACTATAAATTAAAACGCATATTGTGAGGCCGGCTGGTCTAGCGGTTAGCACACCGGACTGTCAACCAAAAACCAACGGACAGGTCGCGGGTTCTATCCCTGCCACCGGCGGATCCTTGTCGCCCTGCAGGAGTTTTGGGCCTGTAAACGTATTTGCGCCAGCAGGCAGCACTATGTTTACAGCAGCACATAGAACTGTTCCCAACGGGAATGGGATATGCGCTATATAAGTCTCATATTTATTTATATTACTCTTCATATACTTAAACTGACCATTGAAAAACAATAAATAGGAATAGACCTACTACAATACTAAGGAAAAATATTTTTTTGGCCAAAATAACTATGGAAAATATTTAAAAAAACAACAACATAGGCCTAGCCTATAGTTATAGACAATATACGGTATAAATATGTTTAGGCCTGCTAATAGAATTTTTAGTAGGCCTACTAGTACTAGTAAGCCTACTAGTACTATTTAGTTAGTATTTAGGCCTTCTACTTGGCTATAGATTATAGGTCTAGTATAGCCTTTATGACAGTATTTAGATTTATAACTAGGCCTATTGATTTTCTTTAAAGCTAGATACACAGATTGCTATTGATTAAAATTAAAACTTTAAACTAATTACATTAATAACAAACAGTACCAGTTATTTTCCTTCCAATTGGAAATACATAACTTGTGCGTGCGCACCCCCACTTATAAAATACATATAAAACATAATAAACAAATACAAAACTTCATATATTAAATGTTATAATATAGTAATCCAAGAATGCAATTATTCTAATGTATGCTAACAGCAACAAACAAAATATGACACTATCATTGAATATTATCAGGTTGATCGCATAATTTTGTGCCTGTTCCTGCAAAGAGATGTTGACATCTACGATGGACGCATGCAAGTCTACTTTCCAGTTCATGGAAGCCCTGCTGCGGAGGCTGCGCCCAAAGAAGGTACAGAGCATTTCCCCACGGCCCATCAAAGTCAATTTTTGTTTTTTGTTCTTCTGCCATTATGTGTTTTACTGTTGGCCCTCCTTGTGTATTTTAACATGTCGCACCATGAAACATTTGATTCCGACTGACACTGCTGGCATTTGTTCAAACCTGATTAGCTTAATTATTGAAAACCTAACTGACTTAAGATATAGTGTCAAGTCCATTTTTAAACCTTTTTTTCTTTTACAAAGTGATATATAGAAACCTGCGATAATATTTTTAAAGTAATTACTTTCTAACTAGTTGACCCAAGGGGACGATTAGATTCATATGTTGTATCAGAATCATTGGTACGTGTATTTTATCAGGTAGAGTTATGTGTTTTAGAGATATTTTTTTTAAATCTTTAAATGAAGTTATTTATATTTTTCTGCCGCGCACAAATATTTTTTTTACTGTATTACAAACATGTAAAAGTTTTAAGAATAAGCAAAGAATAAGGTTTTGTATGGAGTTGTACAAGGGATACCTTGACATCTGAGTGCACTAGCTTACAAATTTACCAAGTTATGTTATTTTATTTGTGAGCAAGAGAAGAAGTGTACTATAACATTTAAAATATGCATTTCATACATTATTGTATATGTTTATTATGTATTTTGTATTATATTTATTATGTATATTGTATTATATTTATTATATATTACAAATGTATTTGTATTGTTTATTATGCTTAAGCAAATAATTCATTTAAACTATGAATTAAAATCCTAATTCAAAGGGTTTGAAGAAGATGTTTTAAAGCACTTTATAAGTTTTAGAGTTGGCAGTAACTAATTTGAATTTTAAAAAAAAAACTGTATAAAATTAATTTATCCAAACCTTTTTTAATTCTAGCTTCTCTTCATGCTTTTTGTCATTATTAAAAGAGATGTTGCTTTGGCAACAAGGAAATAAAACTCTTAACACATGTTTCTGATAGTTTCTACCACATGTTTCTGATAGTTTCTACCACATGTTTCTGATAGTTTCTACCACATGTTTCTGATAGTTTCTACCACATGTTTCTGATAGTTTCTACCACATGTTTCTGATAGTTTCTACCACATGTTTCTGATAGTTTCTACCACATGTTTCTGATAGTTTCTACCACATGTTTCTGATAGTTTCTACCACATGTTTCTGATAGTTTCTACCACATGTTTCTGATAGTTTCTACCACATGTTTCTGATAGTTTCTACCACATGTTTCTGATAGTTTCTACCACATGTTTCTGATAGTTTCTACCACATGTTTCTGATAGTTTTTACCACATTTGACCATTTACAGAACCAAGTGACCCCAGCAATACGGAAACATCTCTATGAATCAAATGTCAAGTGACAGAATCTCTAGAGGCTGCTGGTTTTTTTTTTTCGTTTTTTTCAATGTGTCTAGACTATTGTTTCTATTTGGCTAGACATTATTATTCACTTTATTCATATTGTTAGAGTTATATTTTGTTCCTTTTTATTCGTTGAATTTGTGTGATGCACCCTTACGGAAGTTGGCAAAATAAAATATTTAGTTTAATGTGTTTCATAAAAACTAATTCATTTATCAATACAATGGAGAAAAAAATTCTAAAATCAATTAATTAGTTCAAAAGTTATTCAAAATTACATAAGTAAAGGTAAAGAAAGACGTTTTGGAGAAAAATTAAACACCACAGATATTTCCCAGTTTAGCATTGTAACAGTAATTAAATATTGCCAGGTTGAACAAATATTAACCAATCGCCATGAATTTAGGCAAACACTTTCTTAATGAGTCAATACACTAGCTGTTAAATATTTAAAGATTTTAAAAACTATTTAGTTGACTTATAAACGATTTTATCTTAAGAATATTAGAAGAAATTTTGTTTCATTTAATACAAGCTGCATAAAAACACATTTTTTTTTAAACTTCTAAAAAGAATTTTAGTTTGAAAATTTCACAGCTATAAATAAGTTAATAAGGCATTCAACATTAAAAATCAAAAATAATATTTAAAATAAGTTGGAATCCATTTTACACATTTTTTTGCATTTATCAAAAAATTTATTTTACCAACTTCCGTACCGATTCGTGGGGTAGCATCACATATTTGTAATGAGCTTTTTGGATTTAATTTACTTTTGTTCAATTTTTCATTAAACAGTATTCACGAGACAATAACAAAGTGAATGAATTTTGTTAACATCAAATTTATAAATTGTTTTTTTATTTTAGATCTTTTAAATGAACATATTTGTATAATGTGCCATAATATGCAATCTAGTTTTTGGTTTTATTTAAAGCCTATTTGTTTCTCTGTACAAATGAGAAAAAATAAAAAACAACTAGTCTATATAATTTCCTTTGTCCCTCCCCAAATAAACAAGGGTTGTCGGGGTAATCCAATATTTAACTTTTCCCAGTATTATTTTTTAAAAATATTACATAAGCATAATTTTGGTCAGTTTGAACTTGGTTTTAACTGACCATGACTTGGTTTTAACTGACCATGACTTGGTTTTAACTGACCATGACTTGGTTTTAACTGACCATGACAACAGCCGGTGAATAACTTAATAATATTGAGAAATGAATAAATTACTTATCATTGTTAATTTGTTTTTTAATTGAATTTCTGATTATAGAATTAAAAAAAAAATACCAGAGTAACCAATTGGGATTTTGTGCCTCTCACAAATAGTGCTGCTAGATTAACATGAGCCCTAGATGTTGTTTCAATGTTAGATCTAAATCTAATCCCAAGTTTTCTATTGAAGTCAGCCTGAACTATTCCACTAGACAGCAGCTGCTCAGTTGGCAGATTGACAAAATCAGAAGTTTCACGCTTTAACTTTAACATTTCCATTCTCTTGTCAAAATCTTTGTCGACACTATGTTTACAGCAAAGAAAATTATTGTCCGGCTTCATATTATGGTAGAATCTCTAAATCTATCCTGTTGCAAATGCTACTAATATGAAGCCATCAACAAGTTTAATTCAGGAAAAAGAAATATACCTGTGACATGTTGTGTTTAAATTTAATTCAAATGTTTCATTGTTGCTTTTTTTTTTTTACATTGCTCACAGGTGTAAGCAATCTAATCTAATTAAATCAAGAGATTTTGGTAGAACCATCAAAGAGTTTGAAAATTGTTCTTGCTTAAATTACTTCAAAAACTGTTCGTTCTGTCATGTTTTTTGTGAACATAATAAAATACACTATACACCAGGGGTCAGCAACCTTTTGCTTCTAGTTTGCCAAACTAGGAGTTTTGAATCATTCAGCGTGCAGTGAAAGTCAAAGTGATCAACTACATTATTTTTATAAAATAATTTATTTAGGGCCGTAACAAGACCAAAAAAAAAGTAGCGTAATAGAGAAAATCATTAAAGTGTTTTATGTTTAATATAAAATTAACCTGTTTGTTATTATCATCTTTTAAAAAAATCCATTCATAGGTAATACACAATTTCATTACTCAACTTACACATTAATAGTTATCAACATTTGAACTTAGTTGTCTTTATTGATTGATCTCAGAATAACTGAGCTTACCCTAACATATTATTTTAACCAGTGGATGAAGGTCAATTGCTGCTGTTAAGTTGAAGAGATACGTAGTTATCATACAAACTGTGTAGTTATTGTAATGTTTCAAAATGTACATAGACATTCTTTAGTCATAAAATATTTATATAATTTTCAACTATCTTGTGTAGTTCATTTGTAAGTCATTTATTGTTCTAAAAGGAAAAAAAAATATTAGAAATATCAATGTAAAGAAAACAGTTTAATTATCTCCCTTCAATTAAATTCTTTAAATTTGATGCTAGTGGTACCACAAAGAGTTAATTGTTTTAATATAACTAGTGTACTTCTGAAAATGCTCATCTATCTTAATTTGCCTTACTTAAATTAAAGAAAGAGTTAAGTGTTTTGAAATTGATTTCACAGAAAGATATGTCCAGTTTCAATGCAAATTCATTCCAGTGGCCCAACACTTATCTTATACTTATAAGTTTACAGACGTTCCTTCTAGATAGAAGATTATTACGTCCACCAGGCCCAAAACTCCTGCAGGGCGACAGGGATCCGTCGGTGGCAGGGATAGAACCCGCGACCTGTCCGTTGGTTTTTGGTTGACAGTCCGGTGAACTAACCACCGGATTAGCCGGCTTCACTTCAAAAGCTTTTGGACCCAGTCTAGTGAATTGATGTTTAACTCACTGAAATGTGTTACCATGTCTTTCAGAAACAACAGTCAGTTCTCCTCAATCAATAACAGAATTTTTTTTCCATTAAGATACATCTTAATTGCTTCCAGACAAGAAACGAATCTATTTAAAACTTAACCTATACTTCTTCTAGAAGAGACTTGAGAAACTATACAATT
This sequence comes from Anisus vortex, assembly GCA_949126835.1. Classification (NCBI taxonomy): domain Eukaryota; kingdom Metazoa; phylum Mollusca; class Gastropoda; family Planorbidae; genus Anisus; species Anisus vortex. Next base: position 39,905,290 of record OX421495.1, read on the forward strand.
GACTATCTTAACAATAGATTCAATCACAGATCGCAAGTCCAATGATGAGAGCTTTGCATACAAACTTTCCTGAACTAAAACAGTCGACCTCCAGTGTGATTACCATGTAGTTCGCAATGCAGCACCCACTAATTATGCTGACATACGTTGCTTTCACATGCATTAACAATATTCTTGGAGGTCTCTCGCGTGTCACTGAAAATCAATCTGCAAGCCAAGTCTGGCACGCTTGCCTTAGGTTGCTGACCCCTGCTATACACCATACAAAATATGTTTTTACTTTGAAAGTACGGCATCATCCACCATCAGCCCATTTTCTATTCACACAGTCGTACAAGCCATTAAAAAAAAATGTATGTGCAAAATATACTGAGAACTAACTTTTCAAAGAATCAGATGAATGCATTGATATGATTTGTTCTAAACATAACTTGCTACACTGAATTTATACAGTTCATATGGTTTTGGGATTTTTCAAGTTAGGGAAAGTTTGTGAATTTCATAACTAGACAAAACAGCAAGTGAATAACCATGTAGTGGAGTTCATAAGTCTAATATAACACCCCTCATGTTTTTTTTTTTACAATAAGTGCTTTAAAACATCCATAAACTTTGTATTAATTTGAACTGGCAACATACATTGTCAGATGACAATAAGAAATATACCACATGCTGATGAAAATTGTGAATTTCTTATAAAGTTTAGGAATTTTAAATGATTTTAGAGAATTTTGTTAGAATAACTTTAAACAAGTATACCACTGCTGAAACATAAAAGCTATTAGGAAGAAAACCAAATTAATTTTTTGAACAATTCTAACCAATTAATTAAATTGTTCTAGATGTAAAATGAACAACGTTTAACACAATCATAAAAATGTTGTTTTGACAATATGTATATAAACACTTTTGGTTTACATAAAAATAGGCTTTATTCAAGAAATTTGTTTATTAATTTCTAACTAAGAATATAAATATAGAAATGTACAATATTTCTAATATTGTAATATTATAACAGGACGGCATCAATTGCTTAAACACAGGCTATTAACTGCAACATTTTATACGATTCCCAAAGTGGCAAATGTTTTAGTTGAGCTGGGCCAAAAATGGCAAATGTTTTAGTTGAATAAGGCTATCTTCAATTATCACAAGTTCAGACTCTGCAATGATCTCTATTAGAAGGTCAAATTCAAGATTCTGAGAAAGTGTCCTCTAGGTCAAACTTGACTTCTTGAGCATTAATCTGCAGCTGGGGAATCAAAGAAATGGTTCCTTCTCGCTCATCTTTTGACATTGTGTTTAGGATATCGTCGACCAGGACCTTGGAGGAGGAATTGAGACGCAGCGCCTCGGTCGATGTCTGGCTCGCTCTGTGCAGCTGAGAACGTAAGAATTCTACCTCCCTGGCCAAAAGCTGACGATCTCGGCTCACTTGACTGTATTTAGTAATGGCTTCAACCAACTGAAACATAGTACCGGTATTTTAAACAAAAAAGGTTAAAAATTAAAGGTGTTTAAAAGATGCTTATAAATTTTAAACTCTATTTATTATAGAACTTCTATTTGATTAATTTATCCTTAAAATTTAGCTTAAAACAATAGAGAATTTGTGTGTCTCAGAATACCCAGTTAACTGACGAGCTGGGGAAAGCTGAGCTTTGATCTGGGTATTGTACTGACCACACAGCTTCATAAGCCACATGGACACAAAATGGTCTTAAGGAGATTCCTAACTTTTTTTTATCTTAAAAATAAAAGAGTTTCTAAGACAATATGAATGAATGTGTCATCAGGTACAGGTGGGGAAACCTTGAACACACCTGAACAGCCTGGTTCTGTCCCTGGTCATCTAAAGATTTCAGCCTCTCTTTCATCTTCTCATGGACTCTGCCATGCTGGTCTGCCTGGTTTTCAAGCTCAATACTACGCAGGTTCATCCTTTCCATTCGCTTCATTAGTTCACCATTGGCTTGTTGCAGTTTTCCGTTCTGTGATCTGTACAGTTGAACAAGTTAAAACATATTAGTATAACAGCAAGAACAAGTTATTTAATACAGAGTGGCAATGGTTCATATTTTAATTACATTTTTAAACTATGTTTAACATTACCAGCACTTTTAAAGATTAAAAGAGTGGACTTTTTACTGTTTCAGTATGATTGTTGACACCAAATAATATTCACAAGTCCACTCGGTAAAAAAAAAATAATTTGTGTTAACAATCACAATTGAGAAACTGTTTTAAAACTGACCTATATTTCTTGATAGTTTTCTCCAGGTGCAAAGCTTGTTTCTTGCACTCTTCCCTGAGTTTCAGGATAAGTTTGTTCTGTTTTAGTAGCATGGTGTCCAACTCATGAGTTGATTGAACTGTGCAGGAAAATACAATACATGTACAATTCAATTAATACTAGAGGAACTCTATCACAGTGTATCTGTTAATTACTCAATTTTCTGGAAGTAAATCAGCTGTCAGATGCTAATTAATGTCCAGTTGGGAAAAAGTAAAAATTGGCTTGGTTTTATTAAACCCATATTTCTTGTAAGTGAAACTTTAAACTATTTACACACTACAGGATACTTTTTTTTTAGGGGCATGGTGGCCGTGCGGCAGCGCGTTAGGCTGGCATACCAAAGGTATTGGGTTCGAATCCAGGTGCAGGCTCAGCGTGTTAGGCTGGCATTCCAAAGGTACTGGGTTCAAATCCTGGTGCAGGCTCAGCGTGTTAGGCTGGCATACCAAAGGTACTGGGTTCGAATCCTGGTGCAGGCTCAGCACGTTAGGCTGGCATACCAAAGGAACTGGGTTCGAATCCTGGTGCAGGCTCAGCGCGTTAGGCTGGCATACCAAAGGTACTGGGTTCGAATCCTGGTGCAGGCTCAGCGCGTTAAGGCTGGCATACCAAAGGTACTGGGTTTGAATCCTGGTGCAGGCTCGGCTATATTCATTCCCAGGTCTAAAGGGTGAACCTGAGTCTACCCAGCTCTGAGGTGTACCTGACCTTAGTTGATAAGTTGGCTTAAAGTAAAGGCGGCTGTGCATAGTGCTAACCACACAATTACCTAGTATGCCGTGGCCATAGAAATTGATAAACGCTGCTTCACCGGACCTATGGATCAATTTGATCCGATGGGCACTTTTCTACTTTTACAGGATACTTTTAGTTTTCCAAATTAAACATTTTCCAACAAAAATAATTAATTTTGCAATACCAAAAAGAATGTAATTAAATTTAGAAAAGGAATGAAAATTAAGTTCTGAAATAGAATGGCATTGAGAGCAGTAATGATGGTTGCATAAATAGAAAAGTTTAATTGTTTACTGTGTCTATCGTCTGCTTCTTCCATTTTCAGTCTCATCTCCTCCTCTCTGTCTTGGGCCTGCTTGCGAATGACCTTGAGATCTTCAAGTCGTGACCTTTCAATGGTGTCTCTGGCCATCTTGGCAAGGTGCAGCTGCATGGATAATTGATGAAAGACAAGCATATAGAAAGTTTGACCAGAAATTATTGCCATAAGTGATGAAAGACAAGAATATAGAAAGTTTGACCAAAAATTATTGCCATAAGTGATGAAAGACAAGCATATAGAAAGTTTGACCAGAAATTATTGCCATGAGTGATGACAAAATTTACCAGCATTTATCTTTTTTTTTCAAATCCTTTATATTAACTTTGCAAAACTTTGTTTCTGGCTGGCTGGAGACCAACTGGAAATTTAGAAGGATAAGTAAACAAGTTCCCACCGTCCTATTGATCTTAAACTTGGCACATAAACCTTAAAACATGGGCAAGACATTTTATCAAATTTTCAGCCACAACCCCTACCCAGCCCACAATAATCAGTTTTTAACAGTCTTTTTTTTTCCTTGACACTCTAAGGTGCCCTTTGATGCCTATCTAACACACCTGGAATGCACATACCCAATATTTTTTTAATCATAAAATATGTAGTAGGCCTTAAACACTGACTAACTTTACTTTAGTTACTTTAGCAAAATCTTGTAGGATTGATAAGAAAAATGTTCTTTTAAGGGTTTTTTTTAATTTAGTATATACGCCTGACATTACAAGGATTAAAAATTAAGAGCTGCTTTTGACAGTGATCTATAATTATCTTTCTCCACTCTACCGGTTTGTGAGTATATGGACGACACAAGTCAGGATAAAGGTTCATCGGCTCATTAAAATCAATAGGTGATTACAATAAAAATAAAACCCTGTCATGACGTACCGGTACTAGGTTTTTCAAGCAAATTAAACCCATTTTAAAAATGGACACTTTTTATTGTTTAGTTGTCTTGTTTTTTTAGCTCTGCAGTAAAATTGAATTTTTTTTTTACATGCTAAAGTTCTGCCAAGAATGCTTACGCGGTGCACCTTTGTTCACTGTCCTTATAACTGAACCTATTTTTTTTTTATTTGCTGGACCCCAAGCCAACCAGGACAATGTTACACACAGACCTCTCGCTCCAGTGCCTGGATGTTGGATGTCATGTGGATACACTCCTCTTTAGAGTTGACAAGCTCTCTTTCTGCCTTGTTTAGTCTTTGTCTCAAATCATCCAATTCTATTTTGGTTCGGCTCATCTCCTTTATTCAAATACATAAACAAATATATACAATGCAAAAATAATACAAATTATTTTTTTTATTATTATTTTTTTTTATTCTTGCTATAATTTGGTTTTAAAATCTAATTCCATATTCTGACCAAGGAAAATAAAAAACCACCAACTAAAACTTTCTAAAGGTGCGTACAAAATAAAATACCCAGTCCATAAAAAGTAATATATGTATCAGAGTTCCCTTTTCCTTCTAGACTTTATTCTTAATATTGTTAAATATTTATTAATTATTAAATATATCCTTTTCTTATTTTGCAACTAAATGTTGGATACTCTTAATTAAAATGTATAAAGATAATCTCTACTTAATTTCAACTTTTAATATAGCCTACAATAAAAAGATAATCATTTTAGTTGGGATTGCTCTGTTGCAGCACATTTGGCTGGTGTCAGGCCTGCCTACCCATGATTTCAAACTTCAGGGACATTTTGCATATTGCGGGGAAGGAGGGGGGGTGCGCGCGCATGCATACAAGTTATTTATTTTCCATTAGAAGGAATATAACAGTTACTAGTATTGTTTGTTACTAATGTAATTAGATTAAAGTTTTAATTAATAGCACTTTCTGTATTTAACTTTGAAGAAAATCAATAGGCCCGGTTATAAAGCTAACTATTGTATGCTAATAAAGGCTCTATAGGCCTATGCCTATAGTATAACAATTAGCCATAGTTAAGAGTCTATAGTCTATAGCAGTATAGCCTAGTAGAAAGCCTAAATAGTAATAGTAACTAGTAGGCCTACTAAAAATGATAGTAGCAGGCCTAAACATATTGATACAGTATATGGCATATACTCCCATACCTAACCAAGTACCGGTACTAGATATTGTGAGCAACATGATAGGCTATGCTTATGCTATAGGCTAGGTCTATCCTATGTACCCTACATGTACTATGTATTTTTTAAGAAATATTTTCTGTAGTTATTTTGGCAAAAAAAAAATTTTTTTTTATTAGTATTGTAGTAGGCCCAATCCTATTTAGTTTTTCAATGGTCAGTATAAAAAAGAATAATATGCGTTTAAATTTATAGTTCAGAGATGTAGGCCTAGGGCCTAGAGCTAAAAAATGTGTCGGTTTTCAAGAAAATATTAGATCTAGTCTAGTCTAGGCCTACTTGATGTCTCGCGAAATTGTATTGTTTTACAAATGCGATAACCGGTCATTGGGTAATCATTTATATGGCGTTGCATCGGTAGGCCTAGAGATTCATTGTTGTTGTTTTTTTATTTCAGGTTATTTTTTAAATCGCTACATTTTTTAATGAAAAACAATTCAACATCGGTCTCATGTAATTGTTTATGTTTTGACGCCATTTTTAATCGAAAGGTTTTCTATGCGCATGCGTAGAGTGGCTCAAACAGCTGTTCGGCAACACTCGGAAGGCTACGTCATCATCGTCTGCTGTGACTTCGGTTACCGGCGTCTTTATTTTTTACACACGCATGCTTAGAAATTGTGTTACAGATTTCTTTTTTTTATCCGGGACGCAAAAAAAATTTCCTTATTTTCCGTATCCGATGTTAATATTTATTTATTTACGGGACAAATACGGAAATTCCGGGACGGTAGGCAGGCCTGTGGTGTACAGAAGGTCCTGGGTTCAATTTCCTGGTGCAGGCTAGGATTTTTTCCCAGGTCTCAAAAAGTCCCTGAGTCAACCCACCTCTGATGGGAACCTGACCTTAGCTGGGGTATAGTAAAGGTGGCTGTGCAAGTGCTGGATACTCAATCACCTAGTATGCCATGGCCACAGAAACTGGTGAACGCTGCTTCACGGGCCCGGGGCCCTATGGATCAATTTCGTCAGACGGGATAGGGCCTACTTTTATTTATGCATAATATTTATTATTGAAAATCCTGAACACTAGATTTATATTTACACAATTTTTTATTGTCTCTGAGAAATAAAGAAAATGTATTTTTGATGACAAGTATTTCTTTATTTTAACACTAATTGCATTTTATTTTCTGTCAAAGCGCTTGAGTGAGTGAGTCCAATGCATGTTTACATATAATTCTATAGCAGGCTGTGTGTATAATTATTGACAGGTAAAATCAAACCAACCTGCTCATGCTCGTGTTTCTCTTTCTCAAGCTCAGAGCGCAACCTGTTTGACTCATACAAGGCAGAGTTGCGCTGAAGAGAGGCATTTGTCGTTTCAGTCCTGTAACTTTCAGCCGTCTGTAACAATTTGAAAAGACAACATCTAATATTTAGTTATAAAGTTAGGTAAAAAATATGTTTACTTTTAATATATTAAAGTGGAAAATAAATTATTTCAAACAATCACTTTGATATTTAAAAAAAAATTATCACTGTTTAAACACACATTTAGTACTATATATTCCTTTTTGCAATTTAAATATATTTAGTCATGGGTTCATACCATTTGTGAAAATTTGGGGAAAACTGACTTGATTTTTCAGATTTGGGAAAACTTAGTGAATTTCACTAAAATGGACAAAACAGCATGAAAAATACTTTTGTTGTTGTTGAAAAAGTGAATGAACCTATACTTTAATTGAAAGTTGTTATTAGAACACCATTTTGTTTTATTGGCACTACCTATATACACTGACAGTTACAGTTGAGAAAATGCATGCCAATGAAAACGTTTTGTTGTAAAGTTTAGAGTAAGACCCTGTTATTCTAAAAAAAAAAGAAAAAAAAAGAAGAATCTGTATCAAATTAAGAAACTCTTGTTCTAGTTTATTGTGCTTAAAAAAAATCATGCTTCAACTTACAACTGTCACTTCCCTATCACAAGTTCTCAATTGTAATTTCAATTCATTTATTTCACTGGTTAGTGTAGCTTTGTCTCTGACTTCTTTTTCAAACTTGGTTTGGACCAGAGTGTAATATTCAGCAAGTTCCTTCAGCTACAACAAACATGGAGAATGCAATTAAAAAAAAATGTCACAAGATTTATGTAGAGAAAATAATACCTGTAAATTTAGTGGTTCGTGGATTATAATATTTTATGATGAATATATAAAACTTGAGAAGCCATATGATGAGTATGAACTCAATCCTGAGTGAGAGGTGCCTGCGATGAATAGGCCATGTTCACAGGATGGGCCAGGAACGTATCCAAAGATCCCTGCTGTATGGAGAGCTGGCAGCTAGAACAAGTAGAAAAGGTCGCCCTTGCCTACATTTTACAGACGTCTGCAAAAAAGACTTGTTACTGGCACACATTGACCACAAAACGTGGGAGTACCTTGCTGAGGAACACCCCTCCTTGTGGTCCAGGGTGCCCGAGGGCTCTCAAGCAGCAGAAATTACCCTCACAGAAAGGAGTGAGGAAAAGCGAGCCAGCAGAAAGGCGAGGGGCAGAGGTAAAAGAGACTGCGCCAGTGTCTTTGAGGATGGGAGGATGCCATATATATATAAAAAAATATAGTGTAAAGTGTGTATAACATGAAGTATAAAGTGTGTATAATATGAAGTGAAAAGTGTGTATAACATGAAATGAAAAGTGTATATAACATGAAGTATAAAGTGCGTATAATATGAAGCGTAAAGTGTGTATAACATGAAGTATAAAGTGTGTATAATATGAAGCGTAAAGTGTGTATAACATGAAGTGTAAAGTGTGTATAATATGAAGCGTAAAGTTTGTATAACATGAAGTGTAAAGTGTGTATGATATGAAGGCTAAAGTGTGTATAACATGAAGTGTAAAGTGTGTATAATATGAAGCGTAAAGTGTGTATAACAGTTTTTTCTCAAATAAATGACACCTTACCTTATTATTCAAGTCCTCAATCAGGGTTTGGTTCTCTCTTCTTACTGTTTCTCTCTCTGCCCTGACTAAAGTCTGAGACTCTCTGACATGATCCTCAAACCTCTGCCTCAGTCTGGCTAACTCTTCACACACTTGTTCCTTCTCTACTAGAGCCTGAAATACAGAAAGAAAACACAAAGTTCCTCTCAAACCTGTTTCATTAACAAGAAATAAATCAACGCAAGGACTTGTTAAATACTTCAAACAATTTGTTCCAGCAACTTCAGCATAAACTAAATCAAATTCAGTGTTCATGTCAATAACACACACAATTTGTCAAATTTGGTTTTCAGTTTTTTTTTTATCGCTGAGTAATGAACACATATTTTTTTTTCCTTTAAACTTATTTCCAACCTAGCTATTATACTCCTATGAAGCCTCTTAAAAGTCAATATTTCTCAATAACTATGTTTTTTTTTTTTTAAACAATATTTGTCATATATGGAATTAAATAGAAATTAAGTATTTATAATACCGGTACTATATATTTTACATTTATTTTTTTAGAAAAAAAAACAACTATTTAGATTACATCATGGTACAAAAGACAAGTAAGTCAGAACCACAATGGAGAAGAGTCTTTAAAATATATATATATATATTTATATATATATAAGATATTTAACCTGTTTAATTAAATTAATTTTGTAGTATTTAAAAAGAAAAACGTTTTTTTTTATAATTTCTTTGCCATACTTCAGTCTGTTCCAACTGAGCCTGCTCCACTAACTGGATGCCTTTCTTCATCTGTTGGTAGGCATCTTCCTCTCTTTGGCTCATCTCTTTCAGCTGAGATTGAAGTACTGTCACATGGTCCATAAGTTCATCTCTTTCTCTGACAACAATCAAACATTTATCTATTTATCCAAGAGGTCTTATTTTCTATCTTGACAGCAAGGGTCTGTGATGTTTGAGAAAATATTTTTTTTTTTTTAAGTTTCTTAATCATATTGCTGCTGCACAATGCTGCTCATTGTGAACAGTTGGTGGGACTAAATAACTCTCAAAGAACAGTTTAAATAAACTATTTGTTAAGTGACAAAATTTAGTTAAATAACACTTGAAAACATTGTGAAATTCAACATAAAACTATGAAAGCACTGCTTTTGAAAAGTAAAAATACTAGTGGTTGGGAGAAGGCGTGGTGGGTGATATTTATCAAGACAGCTTCTACAAGATGAATAAGTTATACGAATGCACGATGAACAGTATCTACAAATGCTAGATGAACAAGCTCTACAAATACAAAATGAACAAGTTCTACAACTCACTTGGTAAGTTTCTCAATGGTACGATGGGTTATGTTCCTCTGCGTTTCTGAAAGGAATGCTCCTCCCATAAATGATCCATTTTCATGGGTAGGTATTGATTCTTGAATCCTTAGTTGTGACTTCAGGTCCTCTACAGTGTGCTCCAATTTCTCTACCTCAGACCTGGACATTCAAAGCTATAACTCATTAGATTTATTTGATAAAGCTATTGAACTTCTATATTAAAACAAGGGTATTTTGACATAGTAAATAAGGTACAATTAACTAGGCTAAAAATATTTATCTTTCAGACAAGTTGTAAAAAAAAATGTGTCCTTTTACAACTATGGGAATTGTGTGGCCATCACAATGTCCAGATACCTTTACTTTCCTTCCAAACATCAAATGGTGTTTGAAATATAAGTCAAACCTTCAGAAGGACAATCCCAACAGACCAACCAGCCCCATGTCAAAGATTTAGTTACTGTAAGAACTATACTAACCTTGAGTAATTTAACTGTGATTCAAGTCTTTCTGTCTTTGCTGCATGAAGTTTACTTAATCTTTCCTACAAACAATCAACAAAAACAACCATGATATAAATCAAGTCAACTAAATGAATTTCAACACTTGCTATTCATTTTAAAAAACATTTAAGAATTAACATTTGTTGGTACAATAATCCATCTTCTGCAAACACTAATCATAATTTTTACCTCTATTAATAATATATAAGGTTTTTAACAAATGCTAAAATTGAAAAGAATTTCCAAAAGCAGCGACAAATAGGGTAAACTAACTCACCAATTCAACCTGCCACCGTCTAAAATCATGTCGATTCATAGCATTAGAATAAGAATCTGAAAATGTCTGGTCCAAGGTACCCATGATCTATATTGAAAAAGAAAATATATATCTTTTGACACAGAATCAGATAAACTATAAAAATATATTGTATATATTTGTGTAATATTATTTCATTGTATAAGAAATTTTTACTGAATCTGGGTAGACTCAGGACATGCTCCAGACCCAAGAACAAATCCTAGACTTAACCTAGGATTTGAACCCAGGACCTTTGTGGTCATTGTGCCCCTTACTACATGAACATTATTACTTAATGATTGAAGTAAACGCAACATTTGTTGCATGTCGCACTATGTTACTCATCAATTACATTAATAATTTCGCCTCCATCTTTGAGAATTTCATGAACAACTGTTGTTTTAAGCTCATTATGAAGAGTTCTGTTTTCTTCCAACACTTCAGCCAACTTCATTCTAATCACAGCAATTTCTTCCTAATGGAAAACAAATAAAAAAAGGAAAATATATCAATGTAAAAATAAAAAGAGAAACTTAAATAACGAATGGAAAAAAGTAAGGTGCACAGAATGAGTAATTGAAACTTTTTTTAAACGGAACAAAGTGCCATGCAGGCTTTAAAGCCGGCTGGCCTAGCGGTTAGTTCACCGGACTGTCAACCAAAAACCATCTGACAGGTCGCGGGTTCTAGCCCGGCCGCCGACGGATCCCTGTCGCCCTGCAGGAGTTTTGGGCCTGTAAACATATTTGCGCCAGCAGGCAGCAGTGTGTTTACAGAGCGCACTGAGCATGCTGAAATAGCATGGATAGAAGCGCTATATAAGTAACCAATTTAATTTAATTTTTAATTTTAAAACTAAAAAAAAAGTAGAAGGATGTTATCAATATACAAAAATCTGCCTTACTTCTAAAATTTTATTTACTAATGCTATAATGATAAGATGAGCAAGACAAATATTGCACAATTTTTTTATGTTCGTCGATTAAAAGCTACTTCTGTCATAAATTCTAATTTTCATAACAAGTTATAAAAAAATAAATGTAAAAAAAAAATAGTTGTATGCAATTTACTGCAGCACATCAATTTGCAAGCATTTCTTTGATCAGATAGAGCAAAACTGGTAACTGATAAACAGATTTATTTTATTCAGGTGATAATTTTCTAATCATTACTAATATGTAATCAAACAATGATGATGACGATGATGGTTATTTATATAGAGCTTCTTTCTTAGCATGCTCAGTGTATTCTTGGCATAATTTGCAGTTGCAGATGTATGGCTAAGTAAGGCACACAAACACTAGTTAAAGAGAAAGGTCTTTAAACTATTCAGTTATAGCTCCAAACAAGAATTACCTTAATGTAGGCGGATTCTGATTCTAAATGACTTGTGTAGACTGCCTGGTTTTTTAACAAAATGGCCGCTTCTTCAGGAGTAGGGAGTGGTCCATGGGGAGCATCATGTGACTCCTGCTGAAGTATTTCAATGAAAATGACTCAATAATTTATAATAAATGCATTTTGGCTTGGTCAAAACAATAGTTACAATAAGAAGAATTCGTCATGCTCATTGAATGTAAAAAACTAGCGGCATTGTACAGACAGTGGCAGCTTACCTGCATTGAGTGTAAGGTATTCCTGAGCTGGGATGCTGCATCCGAGTGTCGGAAATGTGTCCTGCTTCTGTCTTCCCATGTGAGTATCCTGGGATGTACAGTCTTCGTAAGATGCTGCTTGCTGTCACCAGAACTCCCAAAGAAAGTATTGCCATGGTAACAATCCAGTCGCTCTTCTACTCTCTCTTCCTCTAAAGCAAAAATGCATTTGTATATATTCAAACGTTCAATCCTTGAATAAAAATTACATCTAATTCAATAGTCGCCTGGGAAAAGAAAAGCCGAATTAAAGAGAAGGATTTGTCTAGAATGTTAGGTATGCTTTTTTATTTTAATATCTTGATTTTATAAATGTTAGTTCAATATAGGCAGTATGTGCTTCAATGTTGTTTGTTTATTTAAGCTGTGCAGGCTAGGAGAAAGGCTGAATGGTCTTGCTAACTAAAGATGGTTATTTGTGTAGATAATACAAAATAATACTTTAAAGTGTCTTAACCAGTAACCTTCAAGCAGTCAGTAGGTATCAATTTTTTAGGCTGGCAGATAAATGTTAATTGTGGAAAGATTTATTGTTTGCATTCTATAAGAAGTTTTTTTTTTCATTTGAACATATTATTGCTATAACCTTCTGCATAGAAGTATAGAAGGAGCTTCTGTAACATATAAGTATATGCATGATATAATTATAATGCCTACACATGCCTACAACCTACATTATTACTACATAGTACATAGTAGTAACATAGACTTAGACTTAGACTTTAGACTTAGTGGCTATAGACTATAGGAGAATACAAAACCTATATGCCTACTTAGCAAAAATATATTTAATAAATTACCAATCGATCAATTAAGTCAAGACCTAAGGCTAAGCAAAATTAACTTTAACTTTTAAAAGCTAGGCCATTCTAGGCCTATTAAAATCTTGTTCATACTTGTCACTTGATTATAATTTATCGGTCTTTTTTACGAAAATATACAAATAAAGTATATTAAATGTATACCTCTGGTAGAATCTACATGATCGCCACTCTCTGTACGTTTACCGTAGTCTCTAAAATAATACATGATGATTTCTAGAACAACTAATTCAAAAAACAAACTATTGAAGATCTGTGTTGTTATCCCTTCGCCTCCATATTGTTTATACTGACCAGATTTCGTTAAGATTCTTTAACTAGTAAATTTGAGGAATATGTCTCAATTTTTTGTATTCTAAACGTTAAACGGAAAGTCTTTTTCAGTTTCTGTAAATGAAACAAAAAAAAGTATACGTTTTGTTAATTACTAAGAAAGATTCAATATTTTTTTATGATTTGTCAAAATAAAATATGATGACTTTTTTAAAGTGAAAAAACTGGAAAATAAAACTGGTAACCGGAAATCATATTAAACTTATTTCGAATAATTAAATGTAATTAATTAAATTTTTGTTTGGTCAACCAGCAACATTGGTTTTTATTTTTATATTCAAAATATATAAATAATGGATAACATTTCAAATGTTACAGTGACAGCCTGTGAAAGTTCAAATTATTTAAAACCAAAGCGTATACATTATAATCAGGTAAAAAAATATAAGTAGGCCTACGTATTATTATTAATGTGACCTGTGTCTGTCCTATTTTAAATTTATATTAATTATATGACTTGAATCCGAGTCAATCTGAATCTGAGTCGAGTCGGGACTAGATATCTAGTCTAGATTAGGTAGTTTTTTTTAAATAAGTTTAGTACGGTATAGTATTTAGACTAAATTTAATTTAATTAAAAACATTCCAGAGTCAAATATTTACAAATCAATTTATGTAAACTTATAAGAAATGTCTATTTTATTAATTTATCTTTTATTGACTTATAAGTCACTTATGACTTATGAGTCATACATAAGTTATGGCGGTAGGCAGCTATCCTGCGGCCCTGCACCATGTCTGATTATAATATAAGTTTACAGACGTTCCTTCTAGATAGAAGATTATTACGTCCACTAGGCCCAAAACTCCTGCAGGGCGACAGGGATCCGTTGGTGGCAGGGATAGAACCCGCGACCTGTCCGTTGGTTTTTGGTTGACAGTCCGGTGAACTAACCGCTGGACCAACTGTTGGGTGTTTCATGTCTCATTTGCAGACATCCGCATAACCTATCACAGTTTTGGATGTCCAGCAGGTCTCTGTCCTTTAATGTTAGGCCTATGTAAAGGGAAAGGATGTCTTGTGGCATTTGGTGTACATGACTATGACCTAGCCAGCTGAGAATAATCATTAATGTGAATGTCTTGACACCCTGCTCTTTGCAGGACTTCTGCATTTGGGACTTTATCCTGCCGTCCTGCCATTTTGTATCTAGGATATGTCTGAGACACCTGAGTTGAAAGGTGTAATTCAGTTTACTTTCCTGTCAAGAATTATATGTACACCACGTCTCACTGCCATGATGATACAGCAAGGTGCTTAACATGAAAGTTTGGTAGACTAGTGATTTGACGTGGAGCAAGTAAGCAGCTGGTTCATCCAGACTCTATTTTTCATGTCCATGGCCTTTAAAGCTATCCAACTGTTGATTTCCCCATCTAGGAGCACATCATTTGAGATTTTTGCCCCAATTGGTGGCATAACTTGTCAACTTCTTCTAGTGGTTGGCCATCAACAGTAATGCATGGCGCGATGGTAGCATTTTGAGCCAGTATCTTTGTTTTACTTTGACTAATGTTGAGGCTGAATTTTCGGCATTCAGCATCCAATTTATCAATTAGCATCTGGAGCTCATTTGTAGATTCAGCAATGATAGCTGCATCAGCTTTAGGATGTCCTTGTATGTATGTAGACACGTTCATAGTGGCCTCCATATAAGCATAGTTCAGTAGGTACGAGAAGAATATTCCAAACAAGGTTGTTGCAAGTACACAGCCTTGTTTAATGCTGCTGCGAATTTCAAAGGACTCTGTGCTCCGTTAAACTTCACTGCTACTCTCATGAAAACAGGCAATAAAAGAGAGCAGTTTCAGAGGGCATCCTATCTTTGCTAATACTTTGAGAAGTCAACTTTTGCTGACCATATTAAAGGCTTTGGTTAAATCAACAAAAGCAATATGTATAATGGCTTGTTCATTCTAGAAACTTTTCTTGTAGCAGTCAAAGGGAGGAAATCATGTCTTTGGTGGATCTGCCACTTCTAAAATCACACTGAAACTATGGGTAGACTGTGGATGCCAGTACTTGCAACATTGATAGCGCCACTCTTGCGAAGATTTTACCAATTATGCTCAAAAGGGAGATACTTCTGTAACTATTGCATTTGCTGTGTTCCCCTTTGTTCTTATATAAATAATGTAACGATAGTTACGTCACGCATATCTGGTGGAACATAGCCCCATTCCCAGCACAGGCAGATAAGTTCATGAAGTTCTGGAATCAGAATTGACTATCATTATTACCCGGTACCCAGTATAAATATAATTTATGCACTCTGCTATGCATTGAAATTCTGAAAACAGGGACAGTGATTTAACATGAAGGATTACAAATCTTGGTTGTTGTACAGAAGAGATCCTAACATCTACCCATAAAAAGTATCCGTTGTTTTGCCCAGCTCATTAAATATAAAAATATTGTTGTGCGTTATAATACTAGTGTCACAATCTCCTCATATGCATGGTTAAAGAAAAGAGAGAACTTCTGCCACAATATGATTTGTCTTTAAAGTTTAAAGTGAACTTTAGGTATTTAAGATATATATATATATATAAAGTATTTTTATCTCTTTTTGTTAATACAAATTGCTAAATGAAATGTTTAAATTTATTGCTTGTTTGTCAATTGTGAGCTGCTATTGTTTAGTTTAAATATATTCATTTTCTTTGCCTCTTTTATATATTTTTTAGAATGGACTTGATAAAATTTGGGATGCTATGACAGTGCACGATGGGTAAATTTATGCTTCTAATAATAAACTATTTTTAGAAAACATAACTTTTCTTATTTCATTAGAGTAGAGAGAAATAAATATACAGTACCCCCCCCCCTATAATAGATACAAAAATAAATTTGAATACCTGTGTCACTGTGTCTAAATGTGATATCAACAGGGTGGCCATACTCCTTTTTAACACCACAAGAAATGTTTTTGTGTTTGTGAAACAGTTTCGTCCAGGTAAGCTTTGTTAAATATTAGCAAAATATGTAAACAATGCTCCTTTAATGGGTAATTAAAGTATTTTCATAACCTGTTTTGAATTATAAGTCTAATCTATATATATAAAAAGAGAGTGTTTGTACGCATATGAAGCCCCATTGGTCAATTTGAAATCACGTGAGTTTGTGTCACTGACCTTCTTCACTAGCTCAGTGGTTAACGTAGCGGACTGCTATGCGGGCGACCCGGGTTCGATTCTACAGTTAGATTATACCTTTTTTTTTTACAATTTTTTTTCTAGCTTTTAAAAACAAAAGACCTTGTAAATCTACGGGCTATTTAGATTTTTGTTAAATAAAAATACCGGTACCTGCATTTTTTTTTTAACCCGATTACAATATTTATTTTAAATTAGTTTCCTAAAAGTCTTCAGTAAAAAAAATAATAATTTAAATATTAGATTTAGACTATAGCTTTCTTTTAATTGTAGTTTATAAATTTTTTATCGGCAACTTATACAGACCTGTTTTTTTTTCACCCTGGCAACGCCGGGCAATGTAGCTTGTCAGTTTATATATTTCAGTAATCTTTGTTTTATATCAATCTAAATTTTTTCCCAAAAAATGTACTTCAAAGAATAAAGCATGTCCATAAACTTCTTCAGCCATATACATCAACAGCGTCAAAACAGAAATAAAAGATGGAGTTGAAACTGTCGACACAAACCTTTTTCCTGGCTCATTGGGGTTGGCACTTGAACTTTGTGCTGGTATTATTGACAAAGATAAGCCTGTCCCAGAAATAGCCAAATCAGAAATATTAGAAGAATGTGGCTATGATGTGCCCTTGGAAAATTTGAGGAAAATTACAACATGCAGGTCTGATTTATTTTTAAGTAATAGCAGAGATGGGAAAATTCCATTGGTCTTAGTATTTTCTAATTATTTATACCTAATTCTCTATATTGTATCGTATATATGAATATGAGTGTTCATATGAATACTTTGATTGGTGGCTGCTAATTTGAATCATTTGATTATACACCTTGACAAAAAAACTTTTTCTTTCTTCTGTGAAATTAGGTTTTTCTTCTGTCTGCTTTTAATATTAGTATTTATTTACATGTTTTAAAAATTTTAAACAAAAATATAGTGATACGGTTGTTTTGCATGCTCTTAATAAGGTATCTATGTTTTAAAACATTGCTGTAGAATATAAACACAATGAAAGATCATTTTCAATATCAGCTTGCTTTAAATTACAAGAACACTAAACCCCATCTCAAGTTCATACTAAACCCCATCTCAAGTTCATACTAAACCCCATCTCAAGTTCATACTAAACGGTACTAAACCCCATCTCAAGTTCATACTAAACGGTACTAAACCCCATCTCAAGTTCATACTAAACCCCATCTCAAGTTCATACTAAACCCGATCTCTAGTTCATACTAAATCCCATCTCAAGCTAATAATAAAAATAATAATGAAGCTTATATAGCGCATATCCCGCAATCAGTTCTATGCGCTTAACAATTACAAACGATGATAACAATAACAGACAAATATTAAAAAATGTAAGTGGGCTAGGAGTCAATAAGAAACAGGTGCGTCTTGAGTCATACTAAACCCCATCTCACGTTCATACTAAACACCATCTCAAGTTTATACTAAACCCCATCTCACATTCATACTAAACACCATCTCAAGTTTATACTAAACCCAATCTCAAGTTTATACTAAACCCCATCTCAAGTTTATACTAAACCCAATCTCAAGTTTATACTAAACCCCATCTCAAGTTTATACTAAACCCAATCTCACGTTCATACTAAACACCATCTCAAGTTTATACTAAACCCAATCTCAAGTTTATACTAAACCCCATCTCAAGTTTATACTAAACCCCATCTCAAGTTTATACTAAACCCCATCTCAAGTTTATACTAAACCCAATCTCAAGTTTATACTAAACCCCATCTCAAGTTTATACTAAACCCCATCTCAAGTTTATACTAAACCCAATCTCACGTTCATACTAAACACCATCTCAAGTTTATACTAAACCCAATCTCAAGTTTATACTAAACCCCATCTCAAGTTTATACTAAACCCCATCTCAAGTTTATACTAAACCCCATCTCAAGTTCTCTTTCCACAGCTTTGATTTCTATGACATTTTGTTTGTGTTTTGATGTTAAAACTATCATGATAAACGAATTAAAACCATCAATATATACAGTAGATAGAACAATTTGATATCACTAAGCAAAATTTTCTTCTCAAATTTCTCATGCCTAGAGTATTGATTATATGATTAAATTTAAAACTGACGAGAGTGTGCAATACTAAAATACATAAAAATTTCTAGCTGATATTAGTAATTCAAAACAGTAACGTGACGTGTGAGTTCTTTAAAGAATATAGATACTGACTAATAAATCCCACAACGCTAAGACACATTGAATAACACTCCTTCCCTTTATAAACAAAATGTACTTTAATGCAATAAATTGAAAGAATGAATAGAACAATAGTCCATAATCGCCTACAGAATAATACACAGTAAACCAAACATGAACACAACCGTCCAGCCGCTATCTCATAACCCATCAACTGCCTTATAAAACACACACCGGGTCAACCCGTCATCATTTATCCACTATAAAAACAACTCACAACAAAAACGCTGCTGACGGACAATGCTCCATGACGGTAATCATACATAATTTCATTAGTAAATAATGTGCATGGCAGCAAATCAGAAACTCTCATAGGCTAAAAATATAAGCTGTTGAAATGTCCTAAAATATCTAGAAATAAAATTACTTATATAAATATAACATAGTATTAGTATAGATTAATGAATTCTGATGTATTATTCTCTGGTATGGAGAAAGTAACTAACTTGTAATGGTTATATCCCTCAGTGGCCCACTGATAACACTGCAAATAAGAACTGGAATAGAACCTACCGTAGTCTAAACATTGAGTTTTCCAAACACTAGAACATAAACCTGGCTTCCAGGGAATAAAACTAAACCCTTGCATAATAGAATAATTTTATTATAAAAATAAATGTTCATTTGATTTTTCTTTGCATAAAAATAGTACATGTATGGTTTGGATATTAAATAATTAAATAATTAAATAATTAAATAATTAAAGTTATATAGCTGATGTAATCTTTTAATTAATTTGTGTTGTTATGTTTTTACAGAAATGGTGTTGGAACAACTGGAGGACTGATACATTTATACTATGCAGAGGTTACAGACGAAATGAAAGTTGGTGTAGGGGGAGGGGTGGCCAGCGAAGGGGAGATGATTGAGACTGTGGAGATGTCTGTGGAGGAGGGGAGAAAACTCATGTTTGATGAGACAGTGAACAGGATGCATGGCCTTATATTCGCACTCTATTGGTTTTTAGATCATATATGGAAGAACATAAGTTAAATGTCCATCCAGTTATACAGAAATTGATGCCTTTCTATTGTTGATGTGTTAAAAATGAATTTATTCATGTGTGATGTACCCAATATGTTGAATAAATATTTTTATAATGCAATTATAATATTACTTTATTTTAATTTGTATATAGTTATAAAATAGTTATGCATAGCCAGGTGATAACAATGATTATAATGTACAGTGTAATATGAGCCCAAGTCAAAAGGTCGTACCTCAAAACTGATATTTTTAAAATCGCTATTAAAGGGTCAAAATGCAATGAAATAGTTAAAACTTGGACTTAGTTCACACCAAACATGGACAACGAGATATCATGAGATAGCATTTTGACCTAGGTTGATTAAAAAATGACTCAAAACGCATTTTAGATGAAAATATTACATTTTTTTGCCGGTGACTCTTAAGTGACTAATTACATGCACTTTTTCTAGACTTTATTTGAATAACCTAGGAGCTTTAAATGTATCTCAAACTCATTTGGTGAATACAAGAAGACCTTAAATAACTATTTGCCACAAAGTTTGCTCAAATTGATGCAGGGATAATTTTTTTACAAGGGTTTAAGTTTAAAAGAAATAGTGTTGCTTAGGACAGTTTGTTGTCATTTCAAGTGAGTGGAGTTTATGCTCCTAAACCCCCTCTTTTGCAACTCCTATGCTTGTAATTATACTCTTGAATATCATAAATATAGACTATGGAGATATGTGTGTTAAATTCTTGAAGAAATCCATCAAGAATTAGTATGTTTTTTTCTGAAGTCAATTTTTTGTTGTCATTTGTCCTAAGTGACACCAAGGTGTCTATAGCAGCCATTACTATTGTTTCGCGTTTTCCGTCACTGTGTCTTTTCCAGTGTATAACTTATCTTCCCACTATTCAAATCATGTGTAGGAAGGTTCTGACAATACTTAAGTGAATTTTTACACCTCTCTGTGAATATGAAATTTTTTCCCTTGAAAGAGCAGCTTTTGACTTGGGCTCATATGTTATTTAGCTCACACAGACAGAACACCTCCCATAGAATACCATTTCCTACTAAAATACATTATAGAAAATGTTCCATTTTATAAAAATCAATACAAGCAATATATAATTTCTGTTATTAATGGCTGTAATTTTGTTTAGGTGAGTTTCTTATTGGTAACAAGCAGTTAAAATTTGTTCAACCTTGTGATCATATGACATCCACATCAGATAAGCATAATGGCATCCAGTGGACGCTATGGTCACAACTAGATGATCTAGATTTTGCGGATGACCTGGCATTACTCGCACATACTCAGCAACAGATGCAGGAAAAGACCAACATCGTGACAGAAAACTCCACTCGCCTTGGCCTCTACATCCACAAAGGGAAGACCAAGTTCCTTAAGGTCATCGCCTATCACTCTCAAAGGTGAAGCGCTAGAGGAAATTGAAGAATTCACCTATCTAGGCAGCATCGTCAATAAGAAGGGTGGATCCGATGCCAATGTAAGGGCAAGAATCAGCCTTCCTCCAACTTAAAAATATCTGGAGCTCAAGAGAAATATCCCTGAAAACAAAGTTCAAGATCTTCAACTCAAACGTGAAGTCTGTCTTACTCTATGGTGCAGAGACTTGGAGGACCACAGCTACTAACACCAAGAAGATCCAGACTTTCATAAACTCATGTCTCAGTAGGATTTTGCATATACGCTGGCCAGACATGATCAGTAATGATGAGCTCTGGAGTCGCACAGGTCAACCGGCAGCCGATCTGGAGATCATGCAAAAAAGATGGAGATGGTTGGGGCACACACTCCGAAAACCAGCATCCAACATCACCAGACAGTCCCTATCGTGGAACCCCCAAGGAAAGAGGAAGAGAGGCCGACCCCGTAACAGCTGGCGCCGAGACCTGGATGCAGACGTCAAGAGAACAGGCCATTCATGGGGACAGTTGGAAAGACTCGCTCGGGACCGGGATGGCTGGAGAGCCCTTGTTGGTGGCCTATGCCCCGAGAGGGGTAGTAGGCGTAAGTAAGTAAGTTATGATCATATTGCTTGAAAAATGATTTCCAGGTTTCTTGGCCGCAATTTATTGCCTTCTAAGCTCCAAGACTGACTTAGCTGTTAGTGAACATTGGTTACTACTTTTCTCTTAACTTAGGCAACTTTTAAAAAGGGGCAAGTGAACATTGGTTACTACTTTTTTCTTAACTTAGGCAACTTTTTAAAAGGGGCACAGTGGCCAGGCGGAAGTGCATTCGGCTGGATTACCGAAGGTCCTGGATTTAAATCCTGTTGAAGGCTACAATTTGTTCCTGGGTCTGGAGGGTGCTATTAAGTCTACCCAGCTCTGATGGGTACCTGACTTTAGTTTGGGGTAAAGTCCTCTAGTCCCTGAGTCTACCCAGGTCCATGGATATCTGACATTCACTTCTGTACCCATGAACCTCAAAGCTGATGAAATGTGTAAATACTATCAATATCAATAGGCTCCAATTAAGAGTACCCTATTGGGCCCCTATTGCATGTCAATGTCAGAGATTTCATTGCACTGGTGAGAGCTCCAAGACTTGGTGGGGAGGAAGCAATGTGCACAACCGACTGTCTTGCCAAGCCCGGTGCTTGAATGTACATAGGACTTTAGTCTGGAATTTGTGCTACCTGGCGACAGTTCAGGAATACAAGCGAGCTACCACATTACCGATCCGGGAAAAATCTGAAGGTGGGGAGATGCAGAGTAGGACATATGTGACTGCAGAGACCGTACCCTTTTGTAGACGGCGCGCGCATGGTGGCTATAGTCTCTTATCTTATACATTACAGACGCTCCTTCTATAGAGAAGATTAGGTTTAGTGATTTGACTAATGGTGTTACTCATGTCAATTGGGAATATTCGAATTCATTAGTTATGAACCTTGCAGCTATTTTTTTAATTTGTTATATTTTTTTAATGTTTTCTTTAGTTGATGGGTCCCATACAGGTGCTGCATATTCTAGTATAGGTCTAACTAAAGTTACAAGTGAGTGTTTTATATTCTTATTACATTTTTTAAAGTTCCTTTTTATGAATCCTAATGTTTTGTTTAATTTTTTTAATTACTTCATCAATATGAGGGTTCCAAGATAACTTATCATTTATTATTATTCCTAGATACTTAGCATTGTTAGTTTAAGTTAGTTCTTTACCATGAATATAGTAGTTTGTTATTATTTGTTTCTTTTTCTTGGATACCCTTATTAGTTGGCATTTTTCTAGGTGAAAAGACATACTCCAATTTGATTACCATTTTTATTGTTCATCTAGGTCTTTTTGTAAAAGTTCACTATCTTTTCCTGTCTTTATTATTCTATAAATTATGCAATAATCAGCAAATAATCTTACTTTTGTTCCTGTGTTGATGCAATTTGGTAGATCATTAATATAAATTAGAAATAGTTGGGCTCTTGGTGTTTATTTTCAGGTGAACCAAGATTTAGCATAAGGATTTATGCTTTAAGGGCATTTTAAGTATTTGATGGGGCTCACGGCAAAGTCATAAGTGCTGCATAAGGTAGATAACGATAGTCGTATATATAGGCCTATCATATCAATCATATGGGATAAGGGCAGGGCCGGATTAAGCCATTTTGGTGCCCTAGGCACAAACCCACATGTGTGCCCCCTTCTTCCCCGGGCCCCCGATCATGCACTGGCCGCTGGTATGTTCAATATTATGCAAAAAACCAACAGAGAAAAACAGTTGTTAACACATATGTTTGTACTACTATCACTCATAATCACATAAAACCTACAATAAGGTATTTCTGTATTAAAATTAATAAGTTGTTAATTGTGTAATAATAATACACAAAAATACTGTAACTTTTTAAATAGATGTGATAGTCAGAGAAAGCACTCATTTACATTTTAAAGTTCTTTTTTCGAGATTTAGATCTGGCAAAGTTTTTGAGTACTTTTTCATGTGATTGCATTTTTAGGCCTACCCAACTAATACAACAATAATGATTATAATAATTAAAATTATGATTATTGATATAATTTCTTTAGCGTGCTCTGTTGCCGATGTTGGGGTAGGAAAGGCACAAACTCTAGCTAAAGAGAAACAAAACGAGGTTTGTGGGTATAGCATATATTTTCATTACATAATCAAACTTATTATTCGCACAATCCAAGTTGTTAAGTGTTGCTAATATTTAGATTTTGTAAACAAATATGACTGGATTAGTTCCCTCTAGCTTCAATTTTTATTTGTACTCTCCCTTAGTTTTGTGACCCAGAGTTGTTTTTTATCTTGACAAACATAAATTGGCGAACCATTAAATTAAATCATTTTATATCAAAATTTCAAATGATGTTTTCTATCAAATAATGACACATATTAAATAGTGCTGCTATAATTCTATTTAATTATTAACCTTTTTAAAGTGTAGTATTATCAATAGAGTTCACCATTTTAAATTACAATTCGGTTTGCGTTGGGTGAATATTCTACTCCATTTTCTTTAAGATCATACTTTTAGGGATCATTTCTTTAGTATGTCTTGCCGAGACGTCGAGTAAGTTTGCTTGACACCCAAGCCACGATGACGAGATTCAGTCTCTTCCTCTGAGCGTGAAGTCGATCACGAACTAGTCACCTGCTCTCGTGACTAGTTCACTGATCATTGAGGATCGTTCCTCTCCTCTATTAGTGAGGAGATGGAGGAGGAAGAGGCAATCTGAGTGGTTTTCTTAATATCAAATGAACGAGTGGAATTGTTAGTATTTTACTAGAGCGTCCGACACTTGGATTGAGTCTCTTTAAGTTACTGGTTTTCCTGGTTTGTTCAGGCAACACATTTTATGCCCCGATAAAAGTACTTATACTTATATGCATTTCTTTTTCCATATGATAAAAGAAAAGTATTTTTGTCCTTATGTTTGTCTGAGCATTGTAACAGATTGTTATTGTGATGTATTTATAAGTTAAAATTGTATGTCTTGTGTATTATTACTACCGGTACTTTACTCTTGGTCGGTGTTTGGTAAGTGGAACCGACAATGAGACCCCTGATATATTTAGCTATTTATCCTAGAGCATTTTATCCGTTTTCTTGCATTTTAAAAAAATGGCTCTATGCTGTTTTATGTTTTGTGCTGCTCAGTGTTAAAAGCGTTCTGAGCTTACATTATGTTTGTTGGCAGCGCCTTTTAAATGAACTTATCATTATTATTTATCTATAAACCAACAGAAGAATAATCTAGACAAAGCTAATGAAAACAACAATTTTAATTCAATACAAGTTAGAAAATAAAAGAGACGAGATGGAGAGAGAGAGAGAGCGAGAGAGAGAGACGGGTGATAGGCAGTGATACCGCTCTAAAATATCAGAAAAGCCAAGTTGAGCTCCTAAAAAAAGCCCAGAAAAGCCAAGTTATAATAAAAATGGTCTCGGTGAGCTATTTTTTCCTTTCCCCCCCCCCCCCCTCTTATTTTTTTTCAACTTCACCCATGACTGCACCTCTCCCCCACCCCTTTTTTTGTCCCAAAAACTAAAAACGTTAAAAAAAATGTTAATTTTTAGTTTATGAAAATGACATTTTTTTTTCAAAATTTAAGTTATAATAATTAGATCTGTCTACGTTTCAATTTTTGAAACTTTAAAAAAATAATTTTTGAATTGTTTAGGGTGAAATAATGCACAAGTGCAGAAAGAGCCTGATTTATTATTGCCCCCACCCCAAACTGTGCACTTTTTTTCCGATGAAAATGTTGCCCCCACCCCTTTATACTATTTGCCTACCCTTTCCCCCCCCCTTACCCCTCCCTACTTATTTACACTATTTGTCTAGTTAATAACCTACATAGTCATATGATGTGGAATATTTCTTTGATTCACTCGCAATAAGCGGCAGCGGTGGTTGTTTAACATGATGGCTCATCAATTAATTTTGTGTTGCCAAATGTGATGTTAGATTAATTATAGACCACTTCATCCTTCCCTCCCAATCCTCGTGGCCGCCTTATCCATTCACTCAATTTCCTGCCAACTCGGCAATGTTTTTATACGATATAGCTTATACTTATATAACCAAGCCGTCGCTGGTGACTCAGAGCCGCTATTAGTCTAGACAAATCTGCTGTGGCAGTAAAGATGACGTGCATTTAGACTTTAAATTGCTTCCCAAAATACATTTTAGACACTAAAAATACATAAAAATAATGCTAATATTTTCTTGAAAGAAAAAGCCAAGTTAAAAAACCAAGGTCCTAGAAAAAAAGTCAATATCCCAAGTTGGGATCGAAAAAGCCAAGATCTTGGGGAAAAAAGCCATGGAGTGGTATCACTGGTGATAGGGGAGAGAGGGGGATAGGGATGGTGAGAGAGTTACACAAGAATTATGTAATTACAAATTCAGAGCCAAGAAATTTTTCGTGGGAATTTCTTCGAAACATTTTTTTTTCAGAATAAATGAAAATGAGAAAGAAAGGCATTAATTTTCTTCTTAATTTCTTCTTACTGGGAACTGAGCTGAGTTTTTAATACATTAGACCTGTTTTTTTTGTGTGTGTACCGGCATCTTTTTTTTTTTTTTTACATTTAAGCTGAATTTTATTTTTAAATTAAAGATGTATTTTTCATTTTGGCACATTAATGCCGAGTTTGTTTTTTTTAAAGTTGGTCTTGCCGAGACGTCGAGTATATCTGTTCGACACAAACCATAAGATGGACCGCTTGCTCTATTTTTAGAGCTTGTATCAACTTTGTGTCCGTGCGCAACCAATAAGGCTGTCTTAAATTACTTCTACGCTTCTCGTTGTTTCTTAAATGTTTCCGCTTTATACAACTTTCGATTTGAATTTTAATTTTTCATTGAGAAAATCGAAGCGATTCAATAAAACGGAATTGCAAATGAAACAACGAATCGGAAATTCCGAAAATCAGTGTTTCGAGTCATCATATATCAGAAATACTAAAGCAAGCGGTCCATGTATATTATAGTCTATGGAGTCATCATATATCAGAAATACTAAAGCAAGCGGTCCATGTATATTATAGTCTATGGAGTCATCATATAGCAGAAATACTAAAGCAAGCGGTCCATGTATATTATAGTCTATGGAGTCATCATATAGCAGAAATACTAAAGCAAGCGGTCCATGTATATTATAGTCTATGCACAAGCCACGATGATGAGTTTCAGTCTCGTCTTCTGAGCGTGAAGTTGACCATAAATATGTTACTTGCTCGTGTGGCACATTTACTGGTTATTGAGGATCGTTCCACTCTTAACTATAAGAAGAGATGGAGGAAGAAGAGGCAATCCGAGTGGTTTATGTAACAAAATATCATGATTGGAATGACCATAGAGTCCACAGACTATTGTATATCTATAGCAGGGGTCAGCAACCTTTTGATAACGGCGTGCCAAAGTTGAATTTATAACTCATTCGGCGTGCCAACGGACAAATAGTCAACTTCTGCCATTTTTATAATTTTTAAACAATAATTTTTAAATGCATGTAGCACGATGAAAAAGGTAAAGCGTTTTACGAAGAAACCATACAAAAAAGTCAACACAGATTAATCACATATTTCGATAATATAAAAAAAAAAGTAAAGTATCCCGTCGGACCAAATTGATCCATAGGGCCGGTGAAGCCGCGTTCACCAGTTTCCGTGGCCACGGAATACTAGGTGGTTGTGTGGCCAGCACTATGCACAGCCGCCTTTACTTTACCCTTTACTTTACCCTTTAAAACTAAGGTCAGGTACCCATCATAGCTGGGTAGACTCAGAGACACGCTCAAATCCTGGGAAAAAATCCTAGCCAGCACCAGGATTCGAACCCAGGACCCTTGGATCGCCAGTCGAACGCGTGCCTCATTGTACCGTGATAATATAACGTTCGTACATTTTCGCTATCAAATTCTTGTAGATTTTATAATTACCGGTAAATCAAAGAAGTGTGGTAAACTATAAAGTTGACCTTTTTATCAACAGTTTCCATTACGGAGAGCAAATCCAACGATTAAATCTTTGCACACAAACTTTCGATATGTGTAATGCAATGGAAACAAAACAATGTGTTTTCAAGAGGTTTGACAAATCCTTTTTTTTTTTTGCCAACCATCGTAGCAGCACTATCTGTTGTCAAAAAAATGTTCTGACTTTTTATATACCCTACTAATGCAACCAGAAAGGCCTCTGACATACAACACTGTCACAAAAGAAAGCACATATAGTGCGATCTTTTTGTTGGATATTCTTTTGTCCAAAATTTCTTGAAACGGACTTTGATCGAGTCTTTTTTTTTTTGTGTTTTTTTTCATTTTGGGTCATTTTATGGGCACTGGTCAGCTTAAACTCTGATACCGATATATCGCCGCGACAATATCACATTTTGAACAATTGTAAAACATTCTATAATAACAGATATGATGATATTATTATAATAACTTGAAGGAAATCCTCTGTTAATTAATATAGATCTAAGTCTCAAATATATGACTTAATAAATAGTAATTTCTACCAGAAAGAAACTAAGTTAGAGCAATAAAACTATGAAGTATAAACAGAATCCTACTAATAAAAAAAATAACTCGTATTTATGGATGTTAAACGATAATCGATATTATTTTGTAAAGTTTTCATTGTGGTGGCACACGCTTTTTTAAACTTTAAATCTGAAGAAAATACTTAGACTTTAAAATAGCATCATTGGAATCGCACAAAACAATTGAGTAAATGGTTCACAAATAGAACCTACTAATTATTTGTATTCAATAGTTCTTTGGCTTGCGATATAATACAATCCACATCAATAAAACGTAGAGTTGTCGTCGCATTCGTTTGAAGTATAAGCATCCTTTGATGCCGGGTTTTCCTGGCTGAAACTGAACGTTTTCGAACATACAGGCAAACGAAGGAGTGTAGTCATGGCGGTACTTTGATTTTAGTGAAAGAAAATGTGCTTTTGAGATCTTTGAATACAGCCAGTCGCTGGCCAAGGAAAATGGCTCCGCGTGCCAAGTCTGGCAAGCGTGCCGTAGGTTGCCAAACCCTGGCCTAGGGCATCAAAAACCCTAGAGCCGGTCCTGTCAGCAGAGATAAGGAATCAAGCCTTACTTGTTTCATTGTCGATCTACAATAACCATTCTCTCCTGTACTGCTCACTATTTGCTTTTGTGCCATAGAAGAGTTTTTGAGAACAATATCTTGTTATTTTTCCTCCAGCATAAATACAGCAAGATTTATCAAAGGGACCATAATGATGCTGACAGTTAGTGGGCCTACAGTCAACCCATGTAAGCCCTAAACTATCATCAGCGGAGACGTCAATCCACAGTCCTGATTATTTTAGCATCTTCATCTTTATCCTCTTCATCTTTATCATCATCTTCAGCAGACTGAAATGGGTCACAACAAATTTCATTTTCAAGCACTAATGCAGTGTCTGGATCTTAGTAAGGGCCGTATTTAGGATTGTGGGGGCCCTGTTCCCAAGGGCCAAATTTATGTGGGGGCCCCCTCGTGGACTCGACCCTGCCAGTGTCACGTAACAATCAAATGTGATTTCCCAATCAAAGCATTTGTTCATTGTGCGCTTCTACAGCACTGTTCTAATTGCCGAAAGAAAAGACTACATTTTTTTTAATGTGTGGGGGGCCCTTTTGTGTGGGGGCCTCTGTTCCATAGGAACATGTGGAACATGCCTAAATACGCCTCTGCCTATACCCCCAAACGCTTGGTGCCCTAGGCACATGCCTTGTTTGCCTAATGGTTAATCCAGGCTTGGATAAGGGAGGGATAAGGTGCATCTAAATTCATTTATCTTTTTTCTGTCTGTCTTTTTATGATTAATTTTTTTTTCAGTATTTATTGTTATTAATTGAAATCAAGAATGGTAACTCTCAATCAGTGTTACCCCATCCTGTTAAAAGGGCAGCTGGGTATTTTTGACTAGATTTGTGTATTTGTTTTACAATGAAAAGGGAGGGGGGTAGTAGGCCCTATACTAGTATTTAGGGTCTTAAATTAGAATAAAAGGTCGACTGAAGATTTATAATCTACTAATTGACATAATACCGAGGAGAGTCCAAAGAATTTTTTTTTAAAGTGGTGAAGGCCAGTGAAGGGAAGTATGATTATTTTCTGGGTTCTTAATAATTCAAAATCTGGGTATTTTTATTTACAAAACCTTGGTGACATGCTTTTGATATTGAGAAATGGCTGCTAAAAGAGCTGTAGCACAGGTTGCCGATAAGGGCAAACGCAAAACATTTCTGTCAGTGCTAATACCTGCAGGAAAAGCTACTCCAGCTCCCCCCTTGGGCCCAGAATTGGGACAGGTATAAAAATTGTGTATCTATTTTTTGTTTTTATAATTTAGATAGCTACTAGATCTAGTCTAGTAGGCCTATGGCCAGTATGGCCATAGTATGGCCTATCATATAGTAATATAGTCTATACACTATAGTCTATCCCTATATTCCTATATATATATATAGTCTATAGGCCTAGCCTATAATCTATTATATTATTATACATAGGCATAGGGCATCATAGGATAGAGGTAGAGGGTAGGCCTACAGCAAATCTCAGTTGAGTAGGAGTAGGCTAAAAATTAAAATGCTCAGTCACAGAGCCATATGATTGATTTTGATAATTATAATTTGATTATAAATCTAGGACCTAGGATTAATTGTCTTTTTAAAAGGTAGCCTAAACGGTTTTTTTTAACGCAAGTCAAATGATATTAAATTGCATTATAGAAATATAGTGAATTTAAATTTAAGTCCTGATCAGCTTATTTGTCAAGTTACATGCGACCCTAAGACTCCTACTAACTAGGCCTATACTCATATACCTATAGCCTATAGACTACTATAGCGGACATAAAACAAAATTATGTTATCTCACAATTATTAGTCATTATCGTTGTTAGTTAGACTTGTACTAGCTATAAGCATCTTCTGTACGAAGTGGCTATTTGGACCTGATAGACTTAGTGATAAATAGTTAGTATCGGGTAGTTTATATAGGTTAGGGATGGCTTTGTAAATTGTAGTATTTTTGGTAATAGTTAGTATCGGTTAGGTTATAAAGGAAAGGGATAGATTTGGGGTTTTCTGTGCTACTTCTTATAATATATGGTAAAACAAATATATTTTTGATGTTTTCTATGAGTTTTAAGGAATTCTGACTGAAGCTGGGTCAGAATAGCCATTTCATGCTATAGGGACCTGGGTCTGAATAGCGGCAACCTCTTCTGTATGAGACTGTAAGGGACACATCAACTAAAACTCATTCTAATAAATAGTAATAAATAATAAATTCAGAAAAGAGCAGGAAAGCTAATTACTATTAATATTTCTAGTAAATATTCACAACTGACAAGAGTTTGAAGAGTAACACCAATAATAAATTACTAAATCTAGAAAGGTTATAAGCTAAAGGACAGAAGACAGTAGGTAGGGCAATTAGTGAAATAGTAGTAATATAAGGAATTATCATTAAATTCTAATTTAGAAATAAGGCCTAGAACACAATAACATTCTGTTACAATGCTCAGTTCAGATAGACACAAGAATGACAAAAACACTTTCCTTATCCCTTATGCGAAAACAAACACATATAGACCCTAAGTTCCTCTTTCTTCCCAAATGGTATCCAGGTATGGAATGGGTTGCCTGAACATACCAGGAATTGAGGAATACCAATAGCTTGACATTATTTAAAACTAAGTGCAAGAGTAGACGCAAACCATGGATAAGCAGTAAAGCATAATCATAAACTAAACGTTTTTAATTTAATAAAATCTTCTGTATAGGCTAGCATGAACTATTGAAGGTCTGTAACATATAGATCTATTCCTAAGATAAGACTTGTGTGTAAATCTACCAAGTTAGTGTTTAAATACAGCTGGAGTGACTAGACCATGAGTGGCATGCTTAAAGTAAAGAGCTTTTGTTTGTGGCCTATGTTATGTTCCTAGGTAAGGCACAAGCGATGGTGATTGTTCTTTATTGATATAGGTTCTAATATTTTATTCTGGACATTACTCAATTTTACCATCATTTGTAATGTTGTTTGTTAAACTTTTTGTTTCTTGTTTCCATTATATTAGATGCAAATACAGATTGCAGCATTTTGTAAAGACTTCAATGAGAAGACAGCACATATCAAATCAGGAATAAAGATTAAAACAGAAATTACAGTCAATGTAAGATTCCCATTGCACTAGTGAAACTATATAGACTTAATACCGGTACTCGTTTTTAATGCACTGAGAAGTAAAAGATTTTTCTGAAAGAGATTACACTGTCAGTAATTCAGTAATGTAATAATCACAAAACGTCCAAAATACAATGTCACATAGAAAGAATTAGTCATTAGTCTTTTTTATTTACTCATAAAGGAATCATATTGCCGTAATGAAATCATAGAAGAAAAAAAAAGAACGGTATGCTTTAGTGGTTATTTTAAGTTAATGTTCTATTCTTGTCTTAAAAATTGTTATACATACATATTTTTTTACAGCCTGATCGGTCCTACAATATAAAGCTTCTTAATCCAATAGCAACTTATTTTTTAATGCAAGCTGCTGGCTGTCAAAAGGGAGCTGTGAGATCATGTAAATTTCAACTTCAATTTTCCTTAACATGATTTAGCTGTAACAGTAATTCATTATATTTTTGGATTCACATTTAAATAAATTAGCTCAAAAAGTCATAAATATATTAGAGAATTAAACATCATGCTGATTTCTTAATATTTTTTTAAAAAGCCAAACAGGTTAGTGGAATACTGACGCTAAAGCACATCTACGAAATTGCTAAAGTGAAAGGTCAAGACCCGTCCTTTTCCTGCATGACATTGGAGCAAGTCTGTAAGGCGCTCATAGGCAGTGCGCACTCAGTTGGAATAAAGGTACTGTAACTAACCTATACTTGACACTAAGGGTGTTAATGTAGTTGTTTTTTTCCCAGACACACATCAAAAGTATCTGTCAACTACTCAGGTTTATTGTAAATTCAATTTTTTTATTTTTTGTATCTAAGTTGGTTATTTCCTTCAGAACCAATAAAATCATGGCCACCACATGTAAACTGTAAAGGATTACCTTCCAATGTCAATTCATCAGTTTTGAAACCAATAATCAGATCCCTGATCAGTGTTTCACAGCCATGACCTACAATTTTATAGTCTCTGCATTGTGCAAATCAATATTAGCTTTTCTTGTGTAATTTACAACATACAAAAAATAATTGCTTGAAAAACACATCTGCAGATTGTAAAAGAAACACCAAGTGTCGAGGAAATGAAGGAATTCCTAGCCAAGAGAGCAGAAGAAATTACCCAAGAAGACAAAGAGCTAGAAGAGTTGAGAGTGTCCAAAATGTTGAGGTTATAGTGAACAATGCCTTCAGTGTGTTGTTGGAAACATTCAGCTTAGTGAGACTATTGTTTGTTTAAAGAGACAACAAAATGTTCTATTCTGTTACACTGAGAACTGTCCAATCAGTTTCCTCTGGAATTATGTGATTATGGTGATGACATGAGAAACTTTATTGTTCCTGGGTGGCCATAGTTGTTCCTTTTAGTTTTCAGTATGTAGCTACTGTGCAGTTTTGTATCTTTCCGGACGAACGTCTACTAAATTGCTTGTTTGTTTTTTTTGTAATCTTTACTCACTGATCTATAAAAAGAATGGATTGCGCCTTCTTAATAAATTTGTTTGAATAAAGTGAAGACAGGGAAATCTAATCAATTTTACAGCACTTTGTGATATAAACAAAATTGTGTCTAAAACTTACTGCGCCACTTTTCTATAAATAGATCAGAACTTAATCTATGTTGCTGCCATTTTACACAATATACATATGAATTGTTGCTGTCAAGCTCCTGACTTTTTATTAATAAAATAAAACTAACAATAATACGATCAAAAGGAAAGAAAAAGAAAACAAATACCAAACAATAAAAAAAGTTAATAATTAAAAAAGTAGACAGCAATATTTCGCAGTACGGGAAAACCCGGTCCCAAAGCACACTAAATTTGAAAGCATTTGAAAGGGACATCATTTGGAAATGGCCTTATAACCTTAACATAGGGTGATTAGTAATAGGTCTAAGTTTATTTTTAAAAATAAATTAACGAATTAAGCAATATTGTTGATCAAATAACAATTTCTTTTGAAGGAAGTTTCCAATTTATACATTTAGCTTTCAACCCGATTAATCAAACGGATTAGGAGACTATAGAGCAGAAACGAACATCTAAATAAATAAACAAACTCTTGGTAATTATATATATTGATCAGTGACAGTATAAACATAATGGCGGAAATTTCTTCAATGATGTTACTTCCGAGCCTAATCCATTCTTTTTATAGATCAGTGTCATTACTAGACAAGCAAGATAGGAAAAACTCACTGCCTCCTAGCAATACTCTTGTTATGATAACTTGTCTTGTTGCTGTTAGTAGTGTTAGACTGTGTGCAAAGTAGGCCATTTACAAAAAAAAACAACTAGCTAAATTTCCAATGATTTGAATGGTAAAGAAAGGACGTTAATGTTTGGTTGATTGGTCTAATTGTGTCTGCTGTTTTAATGTATGCAAGACTTGTTTATAATAAATAAAATGTTCATTAAATTCATGGAAAAAAATCTATTTTATTTTACTTTGTTTTTGTGTTACCAAATTGAATGGTTGTTTTTGATTTTTCAAGTTGCCCTTTTTATTGAATCAGTATTAAAAGTGAGTGAAAACCTTTTAATAATCGTACCACTCTGCATAATAGTTACACCAGTTTAGTGTTAAAATATATGTCCAATAGATGATAGTGTTGTAGCAGTTACCAATTCATTGGGGATTTGTTAAAACTTTTCAAACCAGAACAAATAAAGCCAGGTTTCTGATGTTCCTTCTATTAGTATTAGTTCTATAGACCTTATTTGGTTTGAGCTTTGGCCTTGCTTCCTCCACAGTAAGTAAAGTATCCTCTTACATTCAGACCATGTTTGTTCATAGGGCCACTGAATCACTGGAAGCAGCATTCATACAATGAGATTGTGTGGCCAGCAAAATGCCCAGCCACCTTTACTTTTCCCTGACAAATGTCAGGTTAACATCAGAACTGGATAGACTCATGAAAGTCATGAACACCCTCCAGATCTAGGATTTGAATCTAGTCCCTTTGGTAAGGGCAATCCAAGCATGCTGCTGTGTCCCATTTTTTTCCTCAGTGAATAGGGTTGAAAAAAGGGGGAAACAATCCTTCATAGTACCGAGTAATAAGAAATAAGCCTCATGTTACAAAAAATGACTTTTAATAATTTTTAAAATACGAACTCTTTAAATTATTTTTTTTGTGAACTTGGTTCACCAGACCTCTTTTGTATGGTAAATATGAATATATAGCAAGCTGACAGATGGCATTACATTTTAAATACGGTATATAGTATATATATATCATAATGTTTGGAATATACAGTTGGTTTTAAAGTACAGTAGTTCCCCTTGACTTGCAGGCCCCACTAAGTTGCATAGGTTTCTTGTGATTCTTTACACAAGGGGATTGTGTGGCCAACAAAACGCCTAGCCTTCTTTACTTTAGCTGATCTCGTGTACCCATCATCAGGGTTGGGTACAGCCAGTGATCTTTTACTTTTATCAGGATTCAAACATTCTGCCTCTAGACATTTTTACATTCAAACATTCCGCCTCTAGACATTTGCATTCAAACATTCTGCCTCTAGGCATTTACATTCAAACATTCTGCCTCTAGACATTTACATTCAAACATTCTGCCTCTTGACATTTACATTCAAACATTCTGCCTCTAGACATTTACATTCAAACATTCTGCCTCTAGACATTTACATTCAAACATTCTGCCTCTAGACATTTACATTCAAACATTCTGCCTCTAGACATTTACATTCAAACATTCTGCCTCTAGACATTTACATTCAAACATTCTGCCTCTAGAAATTTACATTCAAACATTCTGCCTCTAGACCACCCAGTGCAAATAATTTATACAATTTTGGACTGAAAAGAAAAACAAGACTAAGAAAATATCTGTAACACTGTGGAATCATTTACATCATTTTGTATCAGCTCACTGAAGTCAAGGTCAAATGTGATGCAACCAAAAGAATGGTTCTGAAGTAGGCCAAGTAAGATTTTTAGTTTAAGGTGTTTATTAAAAGCTTATTTATTTATCTATAGATTTAAATACATAGGTGAAACTATATTTCTTAACTCGATTAGCTAGTTCAAAAGTTAATCAAAATTAACATAAGCAAAGTAGGAAAGTCGTTTTAGAGAAAGATGAAAAAGTACTTATTTTGTACAATTAGCATTGCAACAGATAATTAAACATTTTTAGGATGAATAAATATAAACCGATCGCTTTTTAAATCTAAATTTATCAAACACACTCAGAATGAGTCAATACGCAAGCTGAAGTTCTAAATGTTTTATCTTTAGAGGAAATTTTGTTTGATTGTTTACAAAAGCTACAGAAAAATACATTTTTAAGTAATTTCTTAAAATAATTTTAGCTTGAAAATTTCACAGTTATAAGTTAAGACATTCAACATTACAAATGAAGAAATAATAATCGAAAAAATGACATATGACCCCTTTCTCACTTTATTTTGCATTGATTATTGCACAATCAGTTTTATCAACTTCCATATCGGTTCGTGGGGTAGAATATCATTTCATCTAGTTAGTATCTAATCACAGCTGAATATGAATATGGTAAGTCTTGGACCGATGGGGTGACAGATGACAAGTATACTTCATCTAATCTTCCATTCTTTTCACTTTTCAGTATTTATGGCATCCACTGTCATCCAGCTTCACATTTCCATTCCTGTTATCATTAACCAGACATATTTTTCTCTCGTTTACTCTTCCTTATACTTCTAGTACCGGTAGTAACTTGCAAGATTGTTTTGGAAACCCATGGGTTATTGTAATTTGGTCTGTACCTCTGTTATTGATTTTATGCCTTAACTAAAAACTTTATATGGCAATTAAAATTAAAAACACTTTTTTCTTAGGACTTACAGTTACATAATGTTTATTAAATCCTTTTGGTTTATATTCCTGGCCCACGATTGGAAACAAAAGATGAACATTATTATTTTTTGTAACCGTAAAACGAACAAAACACATCTAAAAATATGTTAAATTTGTATTTTTTATTTTTCTTAAAAATGGAAAAAATGTTTCTTCTTGTACACAGAATCTTCATTCTTATAAAACAACTAAATGGCAGGATAGTGAATCAATCAACTCTTTAGTTACATATAAACAACCTATTTACACAATAATTTTGCATGAATTTTCTTCTTATTTACAAAAATATAAGTATAAGCTCTAAAGACAACAACAACAAATGATTGTTTGATGTAAATGAGTAAATGAATATTCTCCAAAAATACTACATGAAAATAAAACATATGCTTTAGCTCTACATTGAAAAATGTAGAAAAGAGAGAAATATCCAGAGATGCAGCTTTATATACACGACTGTGGTACACTTAGAAACACTAGCCTTAATAATTGGGATTCGAATCAAATGTAAATAATAAAGATAGTGACTGGGATTTTCTCAGTCTAAATTTTGTAAACTAAAACAATTATCCTTTCTTTTTAAAAAAGAAAACGAGATTTAAAAGTTAAATATATTTTTAGGAAAGAAAATTAATCATTTGCACGATGGAAATGAAAATGTTTTATAGGTCATGTACATCCATGTACAATGTATATATATAAACAATACAAAGGTATTTAAACAATTATTGTTTTAATTTTTCTACAGTTATCACATGTATTCCAAATACAACAATTGTTATATAACACTAACACGCACTACCGCATCGCCCATTAGCAATTAATATATGTAATAATGTAATGACTACCACACTATACATGCAAGTTCATTCCATTATTCAATTTCAGTATTCTTTTATTACTTTTACACCATTTCATCTTCATCGGCTTGGAAATACTGGCTGTCAATATTTTTCAAAACGTCCAGAGTCTCGTCCAGGTCATCCTGCCTCAGGTGTTCCATCTCGCTGCTGAAGTTCATGCCCATAAGGTGCTGGTGATGGGGCTGCTGGTCAAGAAACGCTGGCAGGCTGCCGTAGCTCGACACATCTGGCGCTGTTTTATTAGGGGTGGTTCCCGAGTAACAAGCAGAGGGCAGATCACTTATCTGGAAACTGTCTGCCACCTCTGGGGAGTTCCATTTGGTTGTGAATTGTTCATTGAGGTTAGAGGAAGACTTTCTTCTGTTTGTTTCTTTGGCCAGTTTGCTACTGTCTGAGGAGATCTGCACCTTGCCTGCTGCTTCCAGCGGGACAGACTTGGGATAGACAGTAGAAAATGCTGGGGCTTGCAGCATTGTGGAAAGACTTGAAGTTTTTGAACTCAACAATTGTCTCAAAGAACTGTCAGAGGGCTGTTTTTTGCTGGTCACTACACTATGAGTATGAGGCACAGATGACTGGTGAGAGAACTGCATTTTGTCATTTTTTGCAACCATATTCAGAAATGTTTCTATTGTCATACTTTTTGTTTTATCACCAGCATCTTTCTTCTGCCCACTTTGTTGAGGGACATGTGAGATTCCTGGTGCTGACTGGGGCATTGATTTACTACCTTCTGTCTGTTGGGTGCTGACGGGTGGTGAATGTCCTGATAACTGATCACCACTATTGCTTTCACTAATGCCACCAGTTTTCTTTGGAGCTTCTGGTGCGTTGTTGAAGTTGTTCTGCGAGCCGACCAGGAGGGAGATAGCCTCTTCATATGTAGGCAGCATGTCATTAGACAGGTGCATGGAGGTGGACATGGTGTCAGGCTGGTCTAGTTCCTGTTTGACGACCACCTGACTGGGGTAACCTGTTGCAGCCTGGGACATTTCATGACCACCCCAGCCGTCCTTCATGCCCCTTCCCGAAACTGACCCGATCCCACCAGTGAGTGACAAGACAAGAGCGGGCGGTACAGTGACATGTCTCTCACAGTTCTGATGATCTTTCCTCTGGGAAGTGTTTGTGTTACTATTATTACTACTCGTATGCTGCTCAGGTTCTGAGTTCAGAAAGTTTGGAAGCTCCTGTGGCTTAGCCTTCATTTGACTGGCAAGTAGAGACTTGGTGTGCATGTTGGCTACGTTGGTGACAACAGGGCGTATGGGCTGAATGTAGCCAACCGCAGAATTGCCAAGTATCCCAGAGGTCTGAATGGGCACAAATCTGTTGGGGGCTCCATTGGAGTCACTAATGGGCGTGGTGCAGCCAGAAGAGGTAAGCTGGCATGGGGTGGGACATCTGGGCGATGCTAAACACAGCTGAGAGCTGGGAGTGAAAGGAGGTGAGGGGTGGGGATTGTACATTTGTGTGCGGGGATGGCCATGTGGTAAAGGAGATGTAACTGGGGCAATCTTAGGGCTTGAAACCTTTGGACTAGACTTACTTTGATGATTAGTATTTGTCTCCACATTTGCACCCTGATTATCTTTTGCCACTGAATTAGTCAAATATGCCTGACCAAAATGAGCATTTTTAGTTTCTGATCCCGCATTCAATGAAGAGTGGTTTGCTTCATTGCTGTGGCAATTTGAAGGGCTGGAAGGTGGGGTTGGAATACAATGGATCTGTGTAGTCAGGTCTTGCAATGAGGTTGAGTTCACACTTCTGCCAGATTTGGTGGCGCCAGCTGGGTCAAGCCCAGTTTGAACCAAGTTTTTAGAAATCATTTTTGAAGAGTCAAGGAAATGTAAAAGTTTGGTGGTGTAATTGTTCACATCAGCTGTTCTGTTGGTCCTACTGATGGGGCCATTGTCCGCTGCATTCCTGGAGCTGTTTTCGCTCCTCAGAGGCATGAAAATTGTGGCTGGGGATAAAATATCCCTGCGCTCCGCTTCTCCGAAATAACTGGTGGAGGCCATCATGACCGGGCTTGGGCTGATGCTACTGACATCAGAGACAGGTGTCTGAGTAATACTTCCATAACCACCATCCGAGAGAGGGGTATGGTTGGAGGACCTGTCGGTGTCAGGCTTACCTGCTTCAGTGCTTGTGGAACAGGTAAAGCCACCAAACAGCCTCTGATCCAATAATTTAATGAAGTCTTTATCACTATCAGCAAGGTTCCCTTTGACACTGGACACCTGGCCTTGTTGTACCTCAGCATAAGCTTCCTCTTTACCATGTCCACCTGAGTCTCTGCCCCACACAGGTCGAGCTATTTTGTCTGTAAGGAGCTTGGAAATCAATCTATCAACAGGTACTTTACACTTGTCTACACTGCCTTTTAGTCTTGATGGTGGGCGATCACTGTTTGCTTTTGAGTCGCCCACACTTTTTGTGACGCTTGAATCGCTGGCAACGGACCGCTCCATTGACAGTCTCCTGTTCATCTTAGCTGTACCCACTGGACTTAGGAAAATTCCGCTGGACTGACCCTGGGAAGTCCTATGCGGATTTGCGCCAGGGGTGTCGCAGTCAAGGTCATACAAGTTACTCTCATGGTCAGCTAGTGAAACCTTTATGTCATTCACTCTGGCTGAATGACTTGCTTGGTGAGCCAAAGCCAAGGTGTTGGGAGCGGAGAGACTTCTCAGGAGCGTGGAGCTATGTTCAAACTTATCTGTCTTGTACATATCTGAATAGAAAGAACTCCTGTAACACGTAGACTCTGTGATGAAGTCTAGGATGTCCCCTGGAAGTTCATGCTCAGACTCCATCTCACTGGTTAAGGAGAAACTCCTCACTGGGGCAACTCCTTTGTCCGGCGTGGACACAGTTAGGTACTGAGCCAAAGTAGGATGATTGGAGGCTTTTCCGTTAGGGGCACTGGGACGTTGAACATTAGGCGACTTTAACTCAATATTGGTCATTGAACTTCTCCTAATCGGTTCTTGTGTTGTTATTTGTTTGTTTAGTAAATCTATTTGGTTCAACTGTGCAGGTCCTTTGTCTAAATTAACCAAAGTCTTTTTTCTAGCAGCTACTTTGGGTTTTGAGCCATTGGAGGAGGTGGTTTCTGTTCTGCAGTTTTCTGTTTTGGGGGAAACGCTGCAATGCTGCATCTTGCCTACTGAATTCATGGTCATCATATTGGGATACATGGATGTGGGGTCTGGGACTTGCCTGGACACTATGTGCTTGACTGTCTTTGATGCAGACTTTGCGGCCACACCAACTGATGTCTTTTGCTCTTTGATCCCATCAGCCATTTCGCTGACCAAATGAAGACTCCAGGCCTGGTCATGGTCCAACAGAGCATCACTCTCCAGGCTTTCCACATTGAGACTAACACTTTTACCATCCCTGGCACAAGGTTGGCCCATCTCACTTCCCGGGCTCACTTTGTCAGACTTGAACATTGAAGCTTCTGAAGAACAAGACTGCAGAGCTCCGAGCGTACTCAAGGCAACAGCTGTCTTGCATGCTCCTAAATCAGCCTTTACATGTGTTGCTCCGCCCAGGCTCTGTGTCCCACAGACCATTTTCGCCCTCAAGTCATTTAAAGCTTTTACTGTTTCTTTCACTGTCAGACTTTCCTTATTTGGCAGCATTCCCAGGAGTTTGTCCGTGTCTGACTTGCTGCCGTCCGCACTGGACTTGTCATCCAACTTCTCTGACTGCATGCCATCCACTGTATTGTCTTTACCATTCGGAAGGTTGACACTGTCCTCAATGTTGATAATGAAAACATCATCATCTAATTCTTTCTTCATAGAGCGATTCATTTTCTTTTTTTTCCCATGATCTTCACCTCCAACTTTTCTTTTCCTGACTAATTGTGAGGCTTGGGCATTGGAGTTTTCTACAGCTTGTAGAGGGAAACTCACACTGTTAGTGTTTACATTATTTGTTAGAATGGCTTGGCTCAATAAATTCTTGACAGGGTTATCTGACGGTTTCAACTGTTGGTTGGAGCATTTGTAGAACGCAGACGGGGATGACCTATGTTGGATGGAGGGCTGATGTCCAGCACTGACCGGCTGATGTGCAGCACTGACCAACTGGCTCAGCTCAGAGAGTAGTGTAGAAGAAAGTGACATGGTCTTTTGGTTCAGCATTAGCTTATCAAAGTTCTCATCACTAAATTGTACAGATGGCCTGACCTCTTTGCCACCCTTGAACTCTGCTTGGCTAGTGATGGAAGAAGTGGTCAGGGCTTCCTCAGTTTTAGTCGAATTTGCATTGTAAGATAAGGAAAAACTTTGCCTGTTTGGACGAGGGCTTCCAATGGGTCTCTTTTCATTGACTGTATCCAAACCATGAAACGTAATTAGGTCAACATTTTGATCGATGTGTTGACCACTGGTAGACATGTCTTGATTATACAGTTTGTGATGTGGCATGGTATTTTGGTTCAGCATCAGATTATCAAGGTTCTCATCACTAAATTGTACAGATGACCTGACCTCTTTGTCACCCTCGAACTCTGCTTGACTAGTGACAGAGGAAGTGGTCTGGGCTTCCTCCATTTTAAGCACATTTGTATCAAAAGTCAGAGAAAAACTTTGCTCATTTGCACGAAAGCTTTCAATGGGCCTATTATCATTGACTGTATCCAGACCATGCGACAGGACAGAGTCCACCTTTTGATCATTTTGACCATTGGTTGACATGGCATGGCCATACAGTTCACGATGATCACCAACAGGCTGGACGCAATTCGCCGACCTGTCTCCACCTTTTACACTCTTAGTCGGGGATAAAATGATGAGTTGTTTATTCACACAGGCGGAAGCAGTGGTCCCTGTGTTTCTATGATGTGAAGTCCTTGGAGAGCATAAGGCTATGGGCAAGCCTGGAGTACTGGGATTAATGTCAGTTACTAACTGTACACCTGAATCATTGATGTTTGGCTGGCTGCTGCCTCCTGTTAGAAAAGAATTAGCAGGCTGGGTCAACACTGGGCTGGTCAAAGAGTCACTGCTTTTTACCTGCTGTGTTGGAATGGTTAGTGGCCATAAAAGCGGGCTGGAATTTGTTGTCAATGAATAGTTCTTAGAAGAGGGAATACTGTTGGATGGATTTATGGTTACTAAGAGGTCGCTAGTCTTTGATTTGCCAGGAGCCAAACAAAGTATCTCGGCAGGCATTTGAAACTTGACCTCACCTTGATAGTTATTGCCCAGATTGACCAGCAAACCTTTGGCAATTTTAAAACCCCTTTGTTCTTTCAGTAAGGCAGATACAGGTCTCATGTCTTTTTTGGTAGGGGATGGAGTGGTAGTGAACTGTGGTGACCGAGACCCTCCCAGTTTTGGCCGAATAGGAGTAAACCTGTTCTTACTGACTCTTTTAGGTGGAGTTAACGTTGAACTGTTCGAAGAGCTGACCTGTGAAGTGCTGGAAGAACAGGTAGTGGAGCTGACCGGAGATGTGGAGATAATGTTAATAGTGGTCGATGAGGTGTTGGGGCTGATTACTGATGTAATGGCACTGACATTCCTGGGTGGCGGCGTCATAACAAACGCAGTATGCGTGCTGCTGACTGGAGAACTGGTGCTGACCACAGGAGATGAGACGGTGGAAGTGCTTATGCGGGTGACAGGTGATGTGCTGTAGGATGTGGTGGGAACGGCAGAAGCCACCACCAGGTGTGGTTGACAAGAAGCTTGAGACATGTACAGGACTGTGTCTGGAATCTGTTTCTGTGGACGTAGAGTGTCATTGACTAAGTGAAATGTAGGAGAATCTTGATTGAATAAACTAGCCTTTTCCAATGTCTCTTCTGTTGAAGCATTAACAGAAGGTGACACTGTATGGGAGAAAATTGAACCATTTGAATAAAACGGGTGGTCAAGGTGGTCGAGAAATATTTTATCAACATAACTTGTGTCCAAAGAATCTGTACTGGACTTACAGGACTGTTCTGCAGAATGGAACAAGGACGGCTCAGAGTCCTTACTTAATGTGAAGGGTGGGAAATGTTGGGACAACTTTGTCTCCTGCTGCGTGGAGCTACCTATATGTGACTGTTTATGGCTTGTCACTGGGACGAAAGCACTTCGGCTAGATTGGTTGGAGAGTTTTACAGCGCTCTCTGAGCTATTGGACGGATCAGTTATGACTCGTAGCTGGTGATTTGTCAGGGTGCTCAAGTCTGACACGGAGGAGGCCAAACTGTGGGGTCTGCTGGCAGACAGTCTGTCTGCCTTCAGCTCACCAGATTTCCTCCATAGCAGATCCAAGTCTGAAGACAGCAAAGAGTTAAGAATGTTGCTGCTGGGCCTGCTATGCCTCACATCCCCTGGAGATGTGTCAGCGTTCTTGGTGAACTGCTGGAAGTCTGGGCAGGACACAACATTGTGGAGATTGTTTATCCTACCATTAATCACAGTCGGCTTTTGCACAAAATGAATTTTGTTCTCCTGAGTCTCTCTCTTGGTGTCTTTTTTATCACAACGCAATTTCACTGGCCACATCTCCGACATGACCCCATCATCAGACGTTTTGCACTTCTTGGCCTCTTCCTGGCCAGCAGGTTTGACCTGACCCTGGTCACTGCATATTACAGGGCAAGAATAGGGCCTAAGTCTGGTCAACTCATTGTCATCACTTAGGTGGATCGGATTTAAGTTCTCTTGCTCCCTGACCCCAAGGGAGGTCATGCACCTCCTTTTAGTTTCCCCATCAGGGCTAATGTTGTCACCATTACGTTTGTAGTGCTGGGAAAGTAGTGTTTCAAGCCTGCTGTTGCCCGCACGACTGTTGCCTCTTGTGATGGCAGGGGACGACATGATGGTATC
Source organism: Anisus vortex (assembly GCA_949126835.1). NCBI lineage: Eukaryota > Metazoa > Mollusca > Gastropoda > Planorbidae > Anisus > Anisus vortex. The sequence continues at coordinate 39,949,768 of OX421495.1, forward strand.
CGTGCTGTCTGAAGTCATGCTTGGGGAGGAAAAGGCAGGATTCTGTGCAGACAAAAGCTTCTGCTTGCTGATGGCATCCCTCTCCTGAAACAGGTCTAAGACATTACTGGAGTCGGAATATTTCTCCACAACACTGGCGCTCTGACACCGCTTCATGGGGGTCAACGAGTCCTGGCCGCCAGACACCAGGATGCCCATCAACCTGCTGCTGGCCTGTGCCGCATTACTGTGAGCCTCAGACAGCGGCATCGCTTGCCCAGAGGTGAGAAAGCCATAGCTGCTGTTGATCTGATTGGAACTCCAGGAAGGTGTGTACGACTGCACAGACGATGGTCTTGGTTGATTTCTATGCTTCCTGCCACCCGCGCCTGAGTGGGTCAAGTTCAGTGGTGAAGTTTTAGCAAGCTCCCTTTGAAATTTTTGCTGCTCCTGAAGTTTCTGCTTGTGCTGCCGTATAATCTCTTTCTGTAATAATTTACGCTGAAGGAGAACTTGTCCATCTTGAAAACGTGGAGACTTTCTGTCCTTCTCTAATTGTTTATGATGACCTGCATATTAAACAAATATATATTTAAAAAAACTTTAATTATATGGCCACTAAAACAGAAGTCTTTTTCTAAAAATCATATTAAAAATCACAAACTTTTCCAAAACATTACAAAAAAAAATGTATAAAGCAATATAGTCTGTTATTTCAAATACTAGAATACCTAGAATTTCACAATTGAACATTTTGTTATTTGTAGATTTCTAAATACTAATAGAGCTAATATAAAACAGCTTTTGAACAATTAAAAGAACTAACATATGAATTTAAGGCTCCTTACGTAAACATTTATTAATGAAGTTTTAAATAAAATATTTTTCACTCTGTTATGTCCATTGTAGCTAAATTCATAAACATTGCCATATTTTGCAGTTTTTGCCAAACTTTCCCATACCAAATAGATATAGTAAAAAAAATTTAAAAAATGTTCTTTGCCCTTACAGCCCAAGGCGCATATATTTCCACTGACCTACTTTTCCCCCCAGCCCCAAGAATGAATATTTTCATCAGCCGACGCAATTCCCTGTGGCCCAGGCATGTATATTTTCCTAAATGATGGTTGTCTATACAAAGAAAAAAAATAAGGATCTGACCTTTCACCTCGGGCAGAATGGTTTATTGATAGCTGAATAGTAGACCTTTATTTCGCTTTTTAAAATTATGAAAATTGACCAATTATTGACTTTTTGTTACGAAATGGAAAGTGCAGGTCTAATGTCCGATAGCTTCCGCTATTATGGACTTAGATGTTGAGTAACTATTTTATGAATTAATATTACGAATGAACACAATTATTTTGAGAATTAGATTATTCTAATAAGATAAGTTATTAAGTTTAAAACAATTTACTCTCAACATGTTATTATCACTTTTTACAAATAAAAAAGGTAAAAATATAATTTTGGAACCATATTCGGAGCCATTCTAAAATAAAGACTGGGCCGTGGGAAGCAATTAGTAAAGTAATTGCTGATAATGAAGGTGTGCAGAGCAAGAAAGTATGTCAGTGCGTGAAGGGTAAATTTTTTTTTTTTTTTTTTTTTTACACAATTACAAAAAGCAATTGTTTTAGAACTGACCTGAGCTTCCTGATAACAGGCTAAACTTAGCCGCTGCTTTTCCGTAGGAAAATCCTTTGGAAACCAAGTACTCAGACAGTGATTTAATGTCAGACAGCTGGCGATCCAACAATTGTGACGCCCATTCACAGACAATCTGGCATGACAGTGTATACAGGTGGACATCTGGACTGGGCTTCTGTAATTAGAATTATCAAGACCTCATGTAAGAGACTAACAGAATGTATTGACTTCATTTAATTTATAGCCTTATCTGTTACTAACAGAATGTATTGACTTCATTTAATTTATAGCCTTGTCTATTCTTTAATTTTAAAAACATAATACTTTATTAAGAAATAGCAAATGGTTTTTATTCTGTGTGGTTTACCTCAGTTAAGTCTCTGTTGCAAGCAGTACAAGTGGAGGATGTATTACCTTCCTTTTTCTTAAGCCCTTCATAGCCATATGTGCACTGGAGTTAAGGCCAACAGATTACAACTTAAATAAAACAGCATATAATAGCAAAATAATGTTGGATTGCTTTAATCTATGGATTGATTTCATTGTTTCCACCATGAATACCAAATGAACTAGTCTATTGTGTATGTTCTTGATTTTTATCCTCTATTGTATGTGTTCTGAAATTTCAGGAGGTAGTAGGAACCCTGAACCTAGCTTTGAGAAACTGTTTCAGTATTTATTGCAGTGCCCTCCCTTCCCCTCAGAAACCCAGGGGGTGATGGGGACTGCAGCGTCATAACAGGATATTCACTGAATATTGCAAAGGCTTTCATAATTACTTTTTCTGTTTTTGATTATATATCATCAGACTGTTACTTATTGAAGCTCACATCAAAAGGGACGCCACATTGAACAAAAGTTTTGGAACCGCTTTAACGTATGTGTTTCTATCATGCAGATGCATTTGATCTCGAGCATTTTCTTGATCTTATGAAAAGCCAATGAAACCAGGTGATTAATTAATAAAATGAAAAGGATATCTAGATTTGCCTCTCTGACCAAGCCGCCTCTGTGCTATCTTGGGAAAGACAAGTTTTATCACCTTCCCAAAGTCTGCTATGCTGAGTGGTTTACTATCTTCAACTTCACACTCTTCTCTGAATGTTACAGAAAAAAAAAATTTGTAATCAGAAATCAGTCATGCGTGACAATAAAGTATTTAATAAATTGTTTAATGAAAGGTCTCTGTCTGTGTTCTCAATTCAAAATCTAGATAAGAACAAATTTATGTTTATATGTAACAATGACTCATTTATAGCTGATGGATGTCATTAAGTCTACCTCCCTCCCAGCAAAAGCTATTCCCCTTTTATGTGTCATGGATACAGACTGAAAAGGTCTGTAGAGGGAATCTAAGTGTTCACCATTAACTTACAAGAGCCTTGATATAAAAAAAATAAAAAAATATCTGTATTGCCCCAGTGCAAGAGGAATTAGCCCTAGATGGCTAAATGATGGCTCATTAAAAAAAGAAAAAAAACTATAAATAATCTTTTTAAAAATTGAATTTTTTAATATTTAGAATGAAAAAGAATTAACATTTATTCAATTAAAAATATGTTATGTGTTTATTTGCTTGAGTGGTTTGAACATACAAAAAAAAAAATTTAAAAAGGAAGAAAAATCTATGCTACATTAATTATTTTATCCACATTCTATTTAGCCCTACAAACAAATATTGCTGCATTTACACTATTTTAACCCCTGATATTTATATTTCCTGAATGTCCACAACACCAAAACTTATGATGAGTGTTTAAATTAGGCCTACGGACATGAGCACAGAAAAAATTCAAAATCAGTCTCTAAGTCTATAAATTGTGTTGAGGGAGACTATCAAAGTGGTTTCATTGTTACCTGTAGTGTTCATAAAATTCTTCCTTTGGCAAAAACACAGACTGGTCATGAGTATCTGTGTAGTTTTGTCGAATCCACTTGACGGCAGCATCTATCCTTTTAGCCATCAATGTCAGGGGGCTGAAAACAAGAGAGAAACAATATATAATGATATAAACATTGTCTTATACAAATTAGTTATAACAAGCAGAGCAAAATGCCAACATATTTGTGCATCTGGCTTTTAATGGACAATTATGTTTTGAAATGTTTTAAACCGATGTAAATACTTTTTTGCAATGCATCTACACAAAGTTTCTAAGTAAATATTTTGTTAAGATGCTTCAATGTATTTAAAATGGTCAGTAAAACCTACGCTTTGCTAGTATCATCAATGCCATCATCAGCTGTCTCCTCTGTTGGCAGTTGCAGGTAGAGCATGTATTTGTCTAATTCTGAGAGTTGAGATACCTGGTTCTGAAATAGGCAGAAAATATAGTAAACATTTGTTGTTTTTTCCTTATCCGAAATGTGAATCAGATGATAAACCGATAAATGGCAACAATGAATAATATATGCAGAAAATATCTACATACCAAAATGCTAGCCACTTTGTCATTCTCGATGCTGAAAAAAGAACAATATAAACAAATAAGATATATAAAATACAAAGCTTTTATAAAGGTAGAATAAACTTTTAAACCAACTTTTCTGATTATTTTCTTTAGTTTTTGTAATAAACTATAGCCAAAAAATACACAAAATACATCATTGTATGAATGTTTTTTTAAAGGCATGTTTTAAATGGGCAACAGTTTATTTTAATTTATAAATCAGTAAGAATTTGCTTGGCTACATAAGACAGCATGTTGAGCAGCTTGCTGTACTACAGTAAACAGTGTGCATATGCATCAGAACTGTGGCAAATAAAGAGTTCTACTTTCTCAGTAGTGGCCTGACTCATAAATGAATGGCTAGGCATTCAACAAATCAAAAAAGGGATTTGGGACAAACAAACAAGAAACTAAGTGTTCATATGATGTCAAGTAAAATTTTACCTTTTCACTGATTCATCAGCTTCAGAGGATGGTTCTTCCATTATGATAGATCCAATTAGACGAGGCTTTTCATCTAAACAAAAAATAAGAACAAATATAATTATGAAATTATACACTAAGGCCTTCAGGTCAAATGGAAAAACCGTACACAATGTAAATGTAAAACATGATAAATAATACAGGTTTTCAGAATTCAGAAGGTTGTTGTTAATAAGCATGCCAAGATTTCAGTCCTTTCATTATTGCACTTTTTTTTTTATCAACATAACTTTTTTTTTAAATTATCATATATCTTTTAATGAATAAATGGGAGTTTTTTTTTCTACAAGACAAAAGTAATGTACATTTAGAAGATACACATTCAATAAGTGGGCCTATTTTTTTGTATTTTTATATGATCTGTTGCTTAGCCATCAGCGGTTTTTGCCTTTATCTGAGGGAGGAAAGTTGTAAGATAGAAAAGTTTAAATTGAGGTTGTGGGTGCAAATGTTTTGTTCAACAGCCTACCACATCACCTAGATACAATCCCTTCTTTCTTACCCTGGTCTTTTTCACAGGAGAGACTTAATTAGAAAACGTATCAGGAGTGAAGTGGGGTTATGCTGTCTAGGTGTCCATTGGTTAGAGTTAGGACATGAATATAGATGTATAGAGAGTTGAGAGTAGTGTAGATGTTGAGTGATAGAGTATCATGTTGTATGTGTAGTCATCAATGTAACTTTATTTTACTATTTATCCATATTAATTATGATGTGTGCTACTCAAGAAATGGAGTTAATGTCATTATTCATGTGATAGTGACATGGAAATATAAACTCACAAAATCTGAACTTGTAACAGACAGTATGAGACTATATTAACAACAGAACCCATAGGCTATATTAAGAGGGCTGTAAATTATGGTCACCGGAAATGGCTATCTTTAATTTTTAATTAAATGAACTGATCTTATATTGACCACACACATCTCCAACGCCATCTTTCACATCTATAGCTTAGCTGGTTTTGTTAAAGTTAAGGCGGTCACGTGACATGTTCATCGAACGAATATGCCTATCTTGTGCTACAGTTAAGATTTGGTTACTTAATTAGCTAAGAAAAAGCTGCATAGGCCTATTTATTTACAACTTAATAAGGTTAACAAGTTTAGGGTGTCAACACAGTTGAAAGTATTGACAATTTCAGTTTAAAGCAAAACAATAACATTGGGCCATTGAATAACAAAACTAAAAGTAAAAGCACGAGTCAAAATAAAATGCTGTCTTTGGCAATTTATGTTTGAAAAAATAATTCATTGGATAGATTAATAGACTACGCTAGACATGTTTTTAATACATTCAATGACATTCAGTTTTCTAATTAACGATTTAATCTGAAATATGTAGGACTGTCTGTAGGTTACTTACTGAAAAAAAATTGGTTAGATCGTCATAACTCCAGTTTAAAAAAAATGCTTTACAGCCTCATTCCGTTTTGAAAATTATTAGACCTTTGATATTTGGTGATCAAAATTATGAAACACACCGACAAATCAATAATCCCAAACTCGGCGTTTATTTAAAATTATAAAGCGTCTTAAAATTTAACTTTGACTGCATTTCCTTGTAAAAGAAGCGACATTTTATAAACAATAGTTCATAGCGCATGCGTCGGGTGAAAACTTCCGCTAAATTAAATTAAAATAATATTCAAAAGTATGATCATGTAAAACAATACTTATATTAAAATGCAATACACAATAAAAAGTCAGTTTATAGAAAATAAATGTATTTATTTTATTTCATTTTGTAATATTATGTTTTGTAGGTAGGAGTTTTGATAAATGCAATATTATGTTTTAAAAATTCTTTTTACATTTTATTCTGTAAACAGATTTTGATCACTAACAAGAGTTATAGTTTTTAGCACAAAAAAAAAGGCTTTTAAAAAGAAAAAGCTTAACATTGAAGTGACTCATAATTATCTCATCCAAACTTTGATCTATATTTAATATACGGCCTGATAAATGGAAAAAATAAAACGTAATATGGGAAGAGGGGACTGAAACATAATATTTGAGAAAAAATTTTGGTATTCTTATAGAATCGCCTGGTCCGAACAGCAAACTGTAGATCTATATAATAGGGCATTGTAAAATATATAAATAATAGGTTAATAGGGATATTTTCCCATGGGCGGAGTTCCCGGGCGGGACACTATAAATCGTTTTTTTTTTTTCTGAAAAAATTGTCTGGCAACCCTATCTAGTAGAGCAGGGGTCGGCAACCTAAGGAACGCGTGCCAGACTTGGCACGCAGAACAATTTTCAGTGGCACGTACGCGAGAGACCTCCAAGAAGATTTTTTAATGCAAGTCAAAACAACGTAGGCCTACGTATGCATAATTAGGCTAATAGGTGCTGAGTGTCGAATTAGGCCTACATGGGAATCACACTGGACGTCGACTGTTTTAGTTCAAAATGTTTGTGTGCTAAAATCTCATCATTGGATTTGTTTGAATCTATTGTTAAGATCGTCAATTTTATAGTTTCTTAAGTCTCTTTTAGAAGAAAGTGATACGGAGTATAGGTGAAGTCTTAGATAGATTCGTTTCTTGACTGGAAGCACTCAAGGTGTATCTTGATTTTAAAAATTCCGCTATTGAATGAGGAGAACTGACTGTTGAAGCCGATCTTTCTGAATGACAAGGCGACATATTTCAGTGAGTTGAACAAGGACGGGGTCGAAAAGCACTGGAAGTGTTGGACCACTGGGATGGATTTGCATTGAAACTGGACATTGCATTGAAACTGGACATTGCATTGGAACTGGACATATCTCGTCGTGAAATCAATTTCAAAACATTTAACTTTTTCCCTAATTTAAGGCAAATTAAGATAGATGAGCTTTTTCAGAAGTACATTAAAGCTCTCAATGCGGAGTTTTCTAAACAAAGGCAAAACTTTCAAATTCATGGACATGTTTCTTCCATACCACATTAAGCCTTACGGGCTTGATCTTACTAAAAACTACTTAGATCTGAATCTTTTTATAGTGGAGGGAAATTTGCATTTTTTTCATTTTAAACATCCGAAATGTGACGATTTGCGAAAAATCTGAAAGGAATAGCTACTTAGGCCTAAGAAAGCCATATGTTGTCAACTGCAGCGCATATTCGCTTTACTTTCAACTTTTGGTTTAATTTGCACTAGTGAGCATATTTATATTTTATCGTACATGAAAGCTGTTTTAAGCATACCAAGAGCTAGGTCACTTAAACTTGAACACTCAGAAAAGACTAAATATTGAACAATTAGCGAAGAACATTTAAGGAAAAGGCGTTTATTAATTGATAGGCCTACATGCTAATTACATTCAAAAGAGTTTTTATGCTCATCTATCTTAATTATGCAGAAATATAATTATTTCTAAAACAAATTTTGATTGTTTTATTATTGTAATATATAAAACAGGCTTATATAGTGTAAATATAGTAATTAATGATGTTTTAAAAAAACAACAACTTAAATTGACTTTCATGATGCATAAAATGTTTATTTACAACGTAAATTAATTTTATACATCTAATTACACAATAAAAAAAATAGCATAAGCTTAATGCTGAATTGGTATAAAGAAATAATAATTTAAAAGCAACACGTTACATTTTTTTTAACTCGTTTGGCATCACTAGCATCAATTTTTTTTAGAATGTTATTAAAGGGAGATAATTAACCAGTTTTTCTTTGCGTTAATATTTCTGTTTTGTTTTCTTTAAAAAAAAAATAATAAAATGACTTTTAATTATAACTTTAAAATTATCAAACTATAAAAGATAGTTGAAAATTATACAAATAGTATATGACTAAAGAATTTATATGTAGGCTACGATTTTAAACATTACATTAACTACCCAGTTTGTATGATCACTACCTATCTATTTCGCTAAGTTGCAATGCTTATTTCTTGAAAAGTGGTACAGGTATCTCCACCAGTAATATTTATATACAAGATGAAATCTCAGTCATTCAGAGATCATACATAATTTAAAGAATTTATGCCTATTACTAGAAAAATATCTTAACAACTAAATTCAAATAAGCTTAATAAGAGTTGAGACATTAACCATTAATGTGTAAGTTAAGAATTGAAATTGTGTATAAGCAATAAAAGGATTAAAAAAAGATGCTAATAACCAACATAGGTTATTTGTTATGAAATATAAAACGCTTTAATGATGTTCTCTATAATGCTCCTTTTCTTTTGGTCTTGGTCTTGCTACGGCACTAAATTGTTGAGCAGTTCGATTTTCACGTTGTTGGCACGCTTAATGATTTAGAAATCCTAGTTTGGCACACCTTAAGCAAAAGGTTGCCTACCCCTGTACTAGAGTTTACTAGACTATATAAGGGGAACAAAACGTAACAATATTACGCCATGTAATGAAGTCTCTTAAAACTGGCGTTACAGTGGCAGATAGTTATAAAAATATTAAATAGAATATTAGGCTAGGCCTATAGATTAGAGCTTTATAGTTTATAGCATAGTTATTCTTTTTTGCCTTATCTAGTTCTACTCCCTATATTGAGCGTAGGACATTCACAATTTATTTTCAGGTTTTCCTGTCTCTGGCACACCTAGAGCCATTTCTATATCGCCATAATTCTTGGGTCTATACCCCTTCGTCTCCTACCTTGCGGACTCCTTGACATAAAAGCTTATAATAATATAGGCCATATCTAGTCTAATTTGTAGGCTAGTCGGTTTTCTCCATCTGCCATTTTTTTTATTTCTTGCTATTGGAATTTGTGCTGTCCTTTTCTATAGGCCTAGTCTACTGTTGCATTTATAATATAGGCTATGTTTCATGACATTAGATATAATATCTAGATGTAGTAGGCCTATTCTTCGTAGGCATCTGTTCACAAAATTGTGTAGGCCTAGTTTGTTTCAGTCCCCAACTTATTGAGCCATATTATACAGCGGACAGATCTTACACTATAGGCCAATGGTTGAAAAGGCTTTACTTTATCTCTTTACATTCTATTTGTTGTGATTTCCAAATATTTTTAAGCATAGAAGAATTAATAAGCTCATTTTGCTTCGTGTATTCTTGCTTGATATCTGCTCCAATTACTTTCCTAGTAGGCCTACAGACCCTAGTCCCTAGTAATTAGGGCTTATATTATAATATATATATCTTCATAGATATGTAAAGTTGTCTACTACTTCCAGCACTTTCCACCTACTTCCCCTGATTCAATCAAATAAAAAATGTCCCTGTCGAACCAAATTGACCCATGGGGCCGGTGAAATCGTTCACCAGTATCTCTGTGGCCAGATTGTGTGGCCAGCACGATGCCCAGCCGTCTTAAATTTACTTTACCCCAACTAAAGTTATGTACCGGTACCCATCAGAGCTGGGAGACTCAGTGACACCCTCCAAGACCCGAGAACAAACCCTAGCCTTCACCAGGGTTCGAGCCTAGGGCCTTCAATGCGCCAGCCGAACGTGGTGCCACTTGGACACCGTGCGCCATCCCTGCGCCAGTAGGCATACTATTTGCTTTATTCTTATTATCTTGTATTTGCGCGAGGCCGGCGGGTCCTGCGGTTAACTTCTGTACTCATGGGCCTACACGCTGGCGAAGTGTGAAAACCACCGATACGCTCCCTTTAAGAGTGCACGGGTGGGCTAACGCATGGGGGATACCCCCTGTCTCGCGTCTCAGAATCACTGCCGAGATGCTTCAAGACTCGGTATGGAGGAAGACATGTGCGCAACATTCCGTCTCAACCCCGCCCTGGTGTCTGGAATTGGCGCTACCATGCAACAGTGCAGGTATTATACGAGCGAACCACCACGTAAATGTTCCGATGTGAAAAACTTATTCAGCGAGTAGCACCTTTGATTGGAACGGATTACCTACACGTATAGGCCTATATATAGTCAAGGAAACCAATAATCTATATAAAACCAGCGAGACTAAACTTTAAACATGGATCAGCTTAGGACATACCAACCTTCGTTTAAAAATGAGTTGTATGTAAGCTTTAATAACTAATATATAAAATAATATTGACCAATTTGTGTTAATTGTCTTAGGACTTTACGCTTACAGACGTTCCTTCTAGATTCTAGATAGAAGATTATTACGTCCAGGGCGGGAGGGATTGGTCGACGGCAGTGCTAGAACCCGGACCGTTTTCTTGACAGTCCGGTGAACTAACCACTGGACCAGCCTGCATCACATCTCCATTGTATATACTTCCAGTTAGTTTACTAACGGTGGTTTCGTATTAAATCATTAGTAAATACATCCATTGTTCCACGCAGGTCCTTTGACTATTCAATTATATTGTAAGATAAAAAAAAATAATATATATTCTTCTAGTTTGCCATGTACTGAAACGTATCGAACTGTCTTACCTTACTACTAGCCAAAGGCCGAGATGTATCTTATATCTGAGCCGCGTGTTGGCCTATTCCTTACATGATGGCTAATTATGAAATGTGTATTGTATTTTTTTTCAGTCACCGATATCTCTTATTATTCACAGTCAGTTAAATATATTTAACTCCCATATATACTCCCGCTTTTTAGAACCAGAAAAAACAAAACACTGGAATGCTGCTACCAACACTTATTTTTTATTCAGCAAAACCATATTTTGGGACCCTGGCTTTCTTTTTATAAATTTTATTTTTAGCCCCCCCCCCCCCCCCCCATGAAACAGTTTATTGAATTATTTGGAATAAAACATATGACTGGGAGAATGAGAGGGAGGAAGAAATAGAGAGGAATATAGGGCTAAAACAATATAAGAGAGAGAGACAGGGAGCCATAGTGAGTTTAATAGTATGGGGCGAGAGAGAAAGTGGGAAAAATCCAGGCTTATCGCCTCATATTAAATTAAAGCGTTTTTTTGATTGAACACATTAATTACAAAGTATGACGTGTGAATCTTTGTATACAAAATGTAATCTATGTATCACTATGTATCCAAATATAGTTTGTATCAATGAACCAAAAACAAAGTACAAAAATGTAACGAAAAACAATAAAGGGGCGTCCGCTATGTTCTAGGCGTGGGTGCATGTCTATAATAGTAAACAAATATTTCATAACGAAAGACAAGGCTGTGGACGAGTGAACGAGGAGTGTGGCACATGAAGTTTACATTTTATATAGTAAAAGAAAATTCTTTTTAAAAAAGGGGAGGGGCAAGCACGCAATATGCGGACACACGTGATAACAATAGAAGTATAAACATGTATAACTACACTTAACACAGTGATATTTACAGCAACGATATAAAAAAAATATATATGTAACAAACATATAACAATAATCATAAAATTAAAAGGGATTTCTGTTTAAAAATTTGAATTAAAAAATAATAGACATTATAAAACATCACAGTGGAATGGGAATTATAAATTATTGGTTATTGAGGGGTTATTGGAGATCTATTTGGGATTACGGGTGCAGGGACTCTTATGCCAGTCTTGCTATCGTTATGTTTTTAATTAATTTTTCAGAAATCTTACCCGCTATATAGAAAAACGCCCGACGTAAAACTACGTTAAGTGTAGACTTTGTAAGAGACAGTAAAAATTATAGAAATAATTATGGAAAATTCATTAAAGTAATTATAGCAAATTTCACATTGATAAAATATAATTTTTCTTAAGATATAATCTATATTTCCAGAAGTTTTTTTGTGAAAAGAAAAGTAGCCTATTTTTCTGTCAATTTTTTAAGTAAGTTATCAAATGTGAAAGATAAAAAACCCTTTTTTTTACTGTTAACAAACTTTTACAAACAATTTGTAATTGCATTATTTTTGTTATGTAAAGTAATAAATATGTTGCATTTCTTTAAGCCGATCACGTTCGTTTTTAACGTATAAAACCCATATTGCAACGAGTAGCCCGCCACACTAAATACAGCCACACACCAAATACAGCCACACACCAAATACAGCTGGATGCATTAATTTAAAAAAATACAAAAATTGATGTAAACTTATAAAACAATTAGAGAGAGAGAGAGAGAGTAATTGATCAGTGAGAAGAAGAAGTGGTCAAAAGAAGTGAAGTGAAACGAGAGGAATAAAATAGAATAGTATTCATTTCCTCTATGACGCACCTACGTTAACTAATACTAAGGGACATAATGTATAACAATGAGATCAATGAGATGAAGTAATAATTAAGTGTTGAAATTATCTTTTTTTAACAACCAATTCTAGGATTTAGGCCATAAGCACTAGACTAGGGGTCGACAACCTTTTGACAATAAAGTGCCAAAGTAGAATTTCTACTTCATTCAGCTTGCCAAGAATCTAAAATTTATCCTGCTCTAGTCATCAATATATTATAGAAAAGACTAATTGCCATTTTTCGATCTGCATTCCATGTCTGGCTCGCATGCCGTAGGTTGCCGACTAGACCCTTCACTAGACTAGACGTGTTTTGCAAAATGCTATATCCCTTTCGTTTTTCACCCCCCCCCCCTTCCGTACACACACTTAACCAACCCCAATGCAGGCTTAAAAATATAAGGAATGATGAGAATTCAAACACAGACATCAAGTTGTGTTTGAAATCACACGTGCCGCCATGCTGTAAACTAGTTGCCATTCTGAAACTCCCATTCTGAAATTATCAATCCGTTGAATTTGAAAAAAAAGAAAAGAAAAAAAAAACAGGTGTGCTAAATTGAAAAAAAAAATGTCCATGCCACTACAAAAACACAGACGTGTTGTGTCCGTCACGCCTGGCTGACGCCGTGGCTTGGATCAGATTGGTCGGCGACGGGGAGAACATCATCATGGAAGCCATGGCTGGAGACAGCGCCACCACGCCTCGTTTAAACCACTTCCACGAGGAGTGCATCACGTGACCAACTCGTTTACGCATCTGTTGATTGAGCGGGAAATAAAAAGAGAAATGATGTTATAAGATCGACTATATTAATGCGAATACAGAAATAATAATTATAGGACTAAGCCTATATTGTATTTCGAAAATATATAAATATCTATAAATATTATATATTGATCAATGAAAGGCCGGGTTTTCATACACAACTACTTTTAGTTTTAGACAGGTTTCTTTCCATAGACATCCTACCTGATTACCTCCCTTTTAAATACATTTTAGCGGAACGCCATGAAAAAAACTTAGAAAAAATTATTCTTCATCTTTTCTTTTTTTTCTATTGCAAATCCAAAATTGTAGCCTATTTACCAAAACTACAAATACAAAGCAGTACATGTTCACCTTTTAAACAAGAAAACCGTAAAAACTAAGTTTTTATTATACTCCCTTTATTTGCAAACTAAGTTATCCATCATGTAATTAAATAATTGATTGACTACTGCAAATGAAACGTACAGAAAAAATATCTGTGTCGCAAATCTCAAAAATATCTCCTTACTCAGTATGAATTGTTCTAAAAATAATCTTAGCGCATAATTTTTTTTCTAGCTTTGCGCCGAAAAACTATAAAAAGTTTCACAGGCATTTTTAAAGTGAAACCAAAATATTTCTTATACTTTCCTTTTAAGAAATTAATATTGTCATAAGTGTAGTATTATTAAGTCGTTTTAACTGAAAATTTGATAGGATGTATTGTTAGGCGCCCCAAATCTGCTGTCCAAATTTCAGCTTGATCGGACCACGGAAAGTGGTCGAAAAATCGAAGCCAATTTTTGCACCCACGACGATTGCAGACAGACAGGCAGAAAATGCAACTTAAAATAAAGGAAGTAAAAAAGACTAATTGATCAACTGATTGTTAATTGAACATTTTGGCTCAAACTACTGGATTTTTAGGGCCTTATCAGAACATGATTCCAAGTCCTTAAAAAAAAATCCGGATTACCGGGAAGGGTCTTATAAGTCTCTACCCGGTTCTGGGGCAACGAGTTGTACAAGCCTTAGGCTATATGGGGCCTCATTTTTTCTTCCATTCTCCCCTTTCTCTCTCATCTTTTTCTCTTTTTCGTTCTCTTTTATTTTCTCTCTCATTTTTCTCTGTTAATTCTCATTCCTTTTTCTCTCTTTTTCTATTCTTTATCTTTACTCTCTCTCGTTTTCTTTCTGTTACTCTCACCTCTTTTTCCACATTTTTTTTTATCTTTCTTTACGAATGGCATGGAATAGGCTACCTGAACCACTCAAAAGTAACGTATTCAGTAAGCCCAAACTCGGACTGTTAATTCATTCATTGATTTTAAGCTTTCAGGAAAAACCTTCACTAATTGTTTGCACAAGTTCCAAATAACTAAGGCATTTGGCTATTAAATATAGATAATGGTTGGAGTTGATCCTACCCGAGGCAGGCACAAGTTAGGGAAACCTTCCGTAGAACGGATTTGCAGTGTCCGCCAATTCGAGTGGTAACAAGGCTCAACAATCAATGTAATTGTGTGGCCAGTACAATGCACACCGATGTATGTCCGGTACCCATCATGTCTGTGTAGAATCAGGGTCGCCCCTAGAACCCCGCGAGGTTTATTTACATGGATTTCTTTGAACTCTACCTTAGGAATTAGATATAGATCTATGAGTTTAAAATCAACAATACGAGAAAGACTATTGAATAAATAGTTTACCTCTTTCCTAGCTACCTTCCGTTTCTGTTTCCGCCTCTGCTTACTTCCGGTCAAATCTATGCGTTCATTGGCTGTTTCATTGACTGTCCTACGGTGTTCTTTGGCGGCGGTGAAAGGTTTGAAACAGCTACTCCCACCACCATCCTGCTCATCCCTGCTCACCAAAGTGGACTCATCGTCACGAGGCGGTGAGGTGAAAAACTGATCTTCGATGTCGGAATCTCGCCGCCCGTGTCTGTATCCTAAGCAACTTGAGTTCAGTTTCGGCATGTCGAAAATTGAACAAATTTCGAGATCTAAAATTCACCAAGAATAGTCCGATACTCACAAATGTTAGTTCACATCTCTAAATAAAAGATGTTCTTGCGTGTGTGCGAGTGCGTATGTCAGTGTGTGTGTGTTTGTCCGTGTGTTTCTTTCCCATCAATGTGTCACCAGCTGCATGAAAGGTCAGAGGATTAAACGGAAATTGAAAATGTGCAGGCAGGCAATATTATGATGTAAATCCTTTTAACATAATTGTATTGCTAGTTTGTAGACATCCGTTTTAAAACCTCATTGTTTGGTATTTTATTTTGAGTGTGGTTCTTTGTTTGACATCACTAGAATGTTCGTCCAAGGTATTCAAGAGGTTCCGATGTCACAAATCGTCTCTTGGTGGTGATGTCGTGTAGAACCTATTGCTAAAGTGACCATCACTTGAAGACATCTAGACTCCAACCTGTTAGAATATACAAGAAACACGACAATTTTACAACAATAGAGAAATACGTGTTCCTTAAGCAGTCAGCAAAACATATTTAAATACATTACCATATACCATAATGATTTAGGCTAAATGAGTGTCCGTTAGAATTTTTCCTTTCAATTATAGAATACTAGTCTTTTAGTTGTAAATGACATGACTATAACTATCTGACTATGCTCACCCCCCACTAAAAAACTGATGCGGTGACCTTGTCTCTAACACGTAACACAAAAATAACTTTAAAGAAAACATGTTTATAGTCACTTTTATTTAAATGAGGATGAAACGTTATATGCCCACATTTCATAAACAACATCTGCGTCGGAGATAAATATATGTATTAAATGACCTTATTGGCTTTAGTGAAGTGCCTTGGTACACACAGTGTAAGCTCTTAAATGCTGTAATCATTACTTCTGTTGTTGTTTTGTGTAAGTTATTTGTGAGTCAGAGCGTCAGGTTGACGCTTTGCTTTGGGCATATGGATGCCACTAGGCATTTGGCTATGCTCATTTTGAAATAGCAGTCCTATCCAAAGGGGCGGATCTTACTTGCCCGGGACTCTGACACTTTAGTTTAGTAGGTCATCAGTTGGATGGGAGATCTTGCAGAGCAGCTGATTGTTACATATACCGATGTCTGAACATAAATGTCACACGACCTAGTGGTCTCATTTTTGTTGTTGTTATATAAAGGTCACTGGATGGTGGTTTAGGGTAGAGAGAAATTGAAAAAAAAACGGGGGGGGGGCGGGGGAATATTTCCATTTTATTTTAATGTAACATCGCTACGTAACATCATTACTTATTTCATCACATTAACCCTTGCTGTATTTTTTTTTTTGGGGGGGGGGGAGGATGGGTTAAGGAGTCTTTTTGTTTGCTCGACCAATAGTTATAATTGGGAGACTTCAAAGCATAGTCCAGATGTGGGAGAAAAACCTTCCCTCTGCTCACCTTTTTTATATTGTAGGTATAGGTAGGGGGGGGGGGGGGGTTAGGCTATTAATGTATGACTATAATTAAAAAAGTAATATACGTAGGGTCTATTTTGTTTTTGGGACGAAAATGATGATGGACAGGCGGCTGACAGGCCAATATGTGGTGTAAATTAAAATGCCAAGCATGCAACCGTGCAGCCCCTCCTCGTGGCTTCGCTCCTGTGCTTTAGCGATCCCAGATAAAAGAATAAGTGAGCCTCTAAGCTTTACTTAGGCCGATTAATGCCCCTCCCCCCTTTTTCCAACCATACTAAACTATAAATGTTAGCTAGTAATAATTTTAGTCGCACAATATTATGATTCGTCTTGTTGTTTATGCAGCTATTTATAGACTTCAAATATTAGAATATATGCCTACTATAGCCTACGATATATATTATGACAGTTTCCTATTAGGCTTAGGCATTAAATTCTAGTCTTAATAACCACTGGTTGCTAGGAAAAGACTGAAACATCGACGATGCGGTTTATGTGTATTAGTTTGCACATTATTTTATTCCGATGCAAGAAAAACAAACACAAGAAGTCAGTAACTGTAACTACGAAGTTAGATAACCCTGTCTTACGGTTTTGATCGTTTGTCGAACTTCTGTATACAACATAGCACATAAGCTTAATGTTTGATTACACATGAGTAGGTACTGACATGAGTTAGCGTTATAAACATAAGCATAATAAATTTAGATTAGAACAAAATATTAACGAGATAAAAAAAGGAAAAAAAAAAACACAAAAAATCTCAATTTGTTATGCTTACAGTTCTGAAGTATCCACACTGCAAGGACTACTCTCTAAGTAAAGGAGTCTTTGCCGCACTGTTAACCCCAGCATTCAAAGCGTGCTGCTTTGTTATCGTTTGGTCACTGCAAATCTAGGTCACAACACAGAATAAATTCAATACCTATTCTGTGGGTCACAACACCCGTAGTAAAATTTTTAAAAAAAGCATGTGTTTCTAGGTCAGCGTGTAGATCGAATGATTGCGTGCTGTCAGTGCCTGTCACTACTAAACCGTAAAATATGCGTGCTGGGTACGCGGTTCGACATTGCTGTTTCACTTTACACTGGCTATTACGTACAGACACTATCTTTTTTCTTGTTCATAAAGTAAAGGCCAACATGCGATTGTTGTAAACGCTTGGTAAATACAGTAATGGGAGAGGGGAGGGGAGAGAAAATAGTGCAAGGTGAGCGATAAATAGTGCAAAGTGAGTGTGTGTGTGGGGGGGGGGGGGACAAATAGTGCATTGAGGGAATAAATAGTGCAAAGTGAGTGTTTTGTGTGGGGACGAATAGTGCATTGAGGGAATAAATAGTGCAAAGTGTGTGCGTGTGGAAGAGGGACAAATAGTGCATTGAGGGAATAAATAGTGCAAAGTGTGTGTGTGGGGGGGACAAATAGTGCATTGAGGGAATAAATAGTGCAAAGTGTGTGTGGGGGGGGGGGAAGGACAAATAGTGCATTGAGGGAATAAATAGTGCAAAGTGTGTGTGTGTGTGGAAGGGGGACAAATAGTGCATTGAGGGAATAAATAGTGCAAAGTGTGTGTGGAAGGGGGACAAATAATGCATTGAGGGAATAAATAGTGCAAAGTGTGTGTGGATGGGGGACAAATAGTGCATTGAGGGAATAAATAGTGCAAAGTGTGTGTGTGTGGATGGGGACAAATAGTGCATTGAGGGAATAAATAGTGCAAAGTGTGTGTGTTGGAAAGGGGGACAAATAGTGCATTGAGGGAATAAGTAGTGCAAAGTGTAAGATGAGGGGACAAATAGTGCATCGAGGGAATAAATAGTGCAAAGTGTGTGCGTGTGGAAGAGGGACAAAAAGTGCATTGAGGGAATAAATAGTGCAAAGTGTCTGCGTGTGGAAGGGGACAAATAGTGCATTGAGGGATTTAAATAGTGCAAAGTGTGTGTGTGGGGAAGGGGGACAAATAGTGAATTGAGGGAATAAGTAGTGCAAAGTGTAAGATGGGGGAACAAATAGTGCATTGAGGGAATAAATAGTGCAAAGTGTGTGTGTGTGGATGGGGGACAAATAGTGCATTGAGGGAAAAAGTAGTGCAAAGTGTGTGTGTGTGGAAGAGGGACAAATAGTGCATTGAGGGAAAAAGTAGTGCAAAGTGTGTGTGCGTTGAAGAGGGACAAATAGTGCATTGAGGGAATAAGTAGTGCAAAGTGTGTGTGTGTGGAAGAGGGACAAATAGTGCATTGAGGGAATAAGTAGTGCAATGTGTATGGGGGGGACAAATAGTGCATTGAGGGAATAAATAGTGCAAAGTTTGTGTGTGTGGAAGGGGGACAAATAGTGCATTGAGGGAATAAGTAGTGCAAAGTGTGTGCGGATGGGGGACAAATAGTGCATTGAGGGAATAAATAGTGCAAAGTGTGTAAGGGGGACAAATAGTGCATTGAGGGAATAAATAGTGCAAAGTGTGTGTTTGTGGAAGAGGTACAAATAGTGCATTGAGGGAATAAATAGTGCGAAGTGTGAGGGTGTGTGGAAGGGGGACAAATAGTGCATTGAGGGAATAAATAGTGCAAAGTGTGTGGGTGTGTGGAAGGGGGACAAATAGTGCATTGAGGTAATAAATAGTGCAAAGTGTGTAAGGGGGACAAATAGTGCATTGAGGGAATAAATAGTGCAAAGTGTGTGTTTGTGGAAGAGGTACAAATAGTACATTGAGGGAATAAATAGTGCGAAGTGTGAGGGTGTGTGGAAGGGGGACAAATAGTGCATTGAGGGATTAAATTGTGCAAATTGTGTGTGTGTGGGGGGGGGACAAATAGTGCATTGATGGAATAAATAGTGCAAAGTGTGTTTGTGTGGAAGAGGGACAAATAGTGCATTGAGGGAATAAGTAGTGCAAAGTGTGTGTGTGTGGGGGGGGGGACAAATAGTGCATTGAGGGAATAAATAGTGCAAAGTGTGTTTGTGTGGAAGAGGGACAAATAGTGCATTGAGGGAACAAATAGTGCAAAGTGTGTGTGTGGGGGGGACAAATAGTGCATTGAGGGAATAAATAGTGCAAAGTGAGTGTGTGTGGGGGGGGGGACAAATAGTGAATTGAGGGAATAAATAGTGCAAAGTGTGTGTGTGTGGGGGGGACAAATAGTGCATTGAGGGAATAAGTAGTGCAAAGTGTGTGTGTGTGGGGGGGACAAATAGTGCATTGAGGGAATAAATAGTGCAAAGTGAGTGTGTGTGGGGGGGGACAAATAGTGAATTGAGGGAATAAATAGTGCAAAGTGTGTGTGTGTGAGGGGACAAATAGTGAATTGAGGTAATAAATAGTGCAAAGTGAGTGTGTGTGGGGGGGGGACAAATAGTGCATTGAGGGAATAAATAGTGCATCGTGTAGGTTGCAAGGGTAGGTGAAAATGGTAGCCTACAGGGTTGGGGACAAATTGTGCAAGAGGGATGAAAATATTGCAAGGTTGGGGGAAAAATAGTGCATGCTGAGGTTGCTTGATGACAAAGAGTTATTAACTTGTAAATCGTTATTTTTAAAATCAAGTTTCCTGGAACAGGTTTAGGGTGGGGTTGGGAACCTCTAGGCTCTAGAGTCTAGATCAGAGGTCTTCAAACTAAAGGCACGCGTGCCAAGTTTGGCACGCAGAGCGATTTTCATTGGCGCGCGAGAGAACCCCAGAAGTGTTTTTATTGATAAAAACAACAACATTTTCCGGTTCTGAATGAGTAAAACTGACTGTTGACGCCGATGATTCTGAATGACATATCGACACATTTTAGTGAGTTGAACGCAATTATAAAGGCGGGGTCAAAGAGCACTTGAACTGTTAGACCACTGGAATAGATTTACATATATCTTGAGTGAAATCAATTTCAAAACATTTCCCTCTAGGTAATTCCCTTTATTTAATTATTAGGATGATCAATCATCAATAATCAATATATATATAATTAATTTGAGTTTGTTTATTTATATGTTTGTGCTCTACAGGCTCCTTCAGGCTCTAGCAGTTTGACTAATCGGGCTAACAAGTAAATGTATAAATTGGAAACGCCCTCCAAAAGAATTTTTTTTTTACATAAACAATATTGTTTAATTCGTAAATTTTTATTTTTTTTAAATACCGTAAACTTAGACCTATGGTAAAATGTTAATCTGAGCGCCATATTAGAATGATCTTTTGAAATGCTTTCAAAATAAGTGTGTTTCGGGACTGGGTTTTCCCGTAGTGCGAAATATTGCTGTATACTTTTTTTTTTATATTATTTACTTTTTTTTTTATTACTCCCTTTCTTTTAAGTTCTGCTGTCTGTCCGCTTGGATGGTTGGTTGGATGACAGCAAAACTTTGAATCGATTTTCCGACCACTTCCCGTGGTCCGATCAAGCTGAAATTTGGGCAGCAGACTTGCACAGACTAACAATACATTCTATAAAATTTTCAGCATCATAGCATTTGGAAGAGTCACGAATTCCTTCTACCAAGTTGCGAATCGAGGAATATATTTTACGAGAAAACATGTCTGCCTTTGACGGAAGTACATAAACTTTTCGGATATGTTAGTTTTTACGAAATAAATACGAATGAAAACGACACAATATAGCCGAAACAAAAGCACGTTTTTTTTTTAATGCGCAATCGTTATAATTAGATATGTATTTGCCGACATTACCGATTCGAATTTTTTTAGTTCTGTAGTGAAGTGGAAATGGTAAACTTAGTTTGCAAAGAAAGGGAGTATAATAAAAACTAAGTTTTTATGGTTTTCTTGTTATTGTTTGGCATTTTTTTTTTTCCTTTTGATAGTATTATTGTTTGTTTAATATTATGGATAAGAGGTCAGAACCTTGACAGCAACATTTCATATGCATATTCCAGGGCCAAGCGACGGTAAACAATAAAAAAATAACACAAACTGAATACCGAAAGAAACGTTCTCACTACAGTTTTTATTGTAATTTTGTTTTTTTATTTTTTATTTCTCTTTTAACAAAACACATTGGAATCATTCGCTTCTCCGTCATTGTGATGGGGCATAACTGATAGTTATATTATATTTCATAAGTACATCGAAGCACTCCAAAGGGGAGTTTTCTAACCAAAGGCAAGACTTTCACATTTGTGGAAATTTTTTCACACCTCATCAAGCCTGACTGGTTTGATCTTACTACAACCTTCCTAGATGTAGATGTTTTTTAAGAGGAGGGTTATTGGCGATTTTAAAACGCAAGTTGAATTTGAAACATAACAAAAAATGGTCATCCAAATGTGCCAATTTTCGTGAAAATCTGTTCAGAATAATTAGCTGAAGCATTTTGCTAGACACAGTATTTGTTCAGAAAATTCAATTTTAATTTCAGAAATGTTTAATAAATCTTTTTTTTTTATGTTTCATTCATTTTCTCACCCATTTTCTTCCTTCTTTTCTCACAATAATGTCTTAGATATTTCATTTCACTCACATATCTAAGTTTAAAGATACTTTTGCTGCACCTGCTTATTCGTTTAAACATAGGCCTACTTTTGTTGTTGTATGGTTCTTATGGTACAGACTCCTAGTCCTAGTAAATAGAGGTTTTACTGTAATGCTATCCTAGAAATGCGGAAATATCCTAAAATGTTCGGGTAAATCCGAAATTACCCTGTGTTTAGAATTTTATTGGTTTCAGTTTCATAAGGATATTTACAAGTGTAAGTTATAGTCTTTAATAAAGATGAAAATAATGACAACATTAGTTAGAGCTTATTAAATTGTTTGAGTTTGCTTTCTCTAAAAATGATTTAAACGTTATAATATAGCCTGCTATATCCTTTAAGTTTACAGGCAGTATGTATTAAAATAAAAATGTAATTTTGGAAAGAGTTAAATGACATAATCATAATGTCATAGTTTCCGGTAAGATTTTAAGTATTCATTACGTAACTATTATTAATCATTATGTCATATACTTAATATTGATTTTATTAATGTCTAATGAAGGCTATTTGTATGTTTTGCTTTTTTCAATAGGCCTATTGTTATTTTTTTCTAACAGTTCTTAAGTATCCTATTTGCTTAATAGATATTTTGTTTAGTAGACCTAGTATCTAAAATGCACAAAGCCGGTTAAATATTTGTAACACTATTTGATGTTATTATTGACAATGGTTAGGTTGGGTAAACATGACGTTGTTTGACATACTTGTATACTTTTATAATGGGAGGGAGATAACTGAAAGTTGGACCGGTGTTGACATTGGAAAAAGGAGGAGTAAACATTAGCCTACCGGTACCTAAAACCTGTGGACGTAATTAATGAACGTCTCCTTACTTTTGACGAGCAATCGTTTGGAAAGATAGCATAATAATACAAAACCCCTGAGAGTAGTAATAGTAGGGCCTACAACTAACAGGGACATGATTTTAATATGCTTCCAATTTTGTTTTCTGCTTGTTAATGACGATGTGTGAGATTATTATTTAAATCAAATCTGTAATCCCCTTCGCCCAATATTACATTTATAAGCATCAGGAATACGAGTTGTACTGTTTTACAAGACAGCGTAGGCTATATGTTTTTTTCTCTTAAATTTAATGTAGGCCTAGTTTAATCCTTACACTGAGGCATGAATATTATAGGCCTATGTAGGCCTAAACCTTTCACTGTGTCAGGAATGTAGGGTCTAGTCCTAAGCCTCATACTCATACTGAAACAGTCACACATGCGCAGTAATACAAAGACGGATTATTTCTAATGTTGCAAACTGTGTAGTCCTATATGCAGTGAACTGTTTAGACTCGGTTTAAGATAAGGTTGTTACTATTAATAAAACTTCGGTTAGCTGAATTTTGGGGTCAAAGGTTAGTTTCATAATAATTTCTTTTAATGTTTGTTACAAAAAAAAACAACAACGACAGGCAACTAGCCAAGAAAGTTTTTAATCAATCTTAAGTAAATATGTAAACTACGATTACTACATTAAATTTCTACATCTGTGGTAAGTTGTTCTGCTTTTATTTACAACCGTAACCTGTAAATCTAGGTGTTGCCTAAATAAATTAAATGTTAGGTTAAACGTACACCTAATATTTTATGTCAAAAGCAGAATCTAGTAGAGTCTATAATGTTTACTTACCATGGTATGCTGCACGTTCTCTTTGCCGTTTACAAAACTTACCAATAAATACGTTTAAAAAAAAAGTTAAACATTGAAACAATCAAATGTTTTGTTCATTCAAGATTAAAACCCAAACTCAATAATCATTCTAACAAAACATAACTGCCTTCATAACCACAGCTATAATCTGCTTAATATGAAAATGACAGTATAACGAGATCGCTGATTGTAAATATTGAATAATTGAAATGAAATAGTACTTGAGTCTACTAAATTTAGGCCTATGGCTATTAACATTTACAAATGGGCTATGTTTTCTTGGTTATTAGATGGAAATTACGTCACGAAAGGCTATAAGGAGTTTTAGTTTCATGAATAATCCATATATTACATACGCAAAAAAAATAATCTTTTATTCATTTTTCTGTAGGCCTACATTTTCGGGTCATGAATTTAGTTAATGCATCTAGCAGTTGTGATATATTTCCAGATAAGTAGTTAAAAGTAAATACAAAATATCTGTCATTACTCGCTGAGCTGTACTGGGTTCGAATCCTGGTGATTAGTATCCGGGACTGGTGGGCGTTCTTGCGTCTACCCAATGTTGGTTTTAGTGGGGTTTTTTTTATATATTTTTATTCTGGTTATTTAGCTGGCATCGTTTTGCATCAACAAGGACCTCAATAAAAGTTTAACGTTTATAAGATCGCCCAATCTCTTTT
The DNA here is from genome assembly GCA_949126835.1 of Anisus vortex. Taxonomy (NCBI): domain Eukaryota; kingdom Metazoa; phylum Mollusca; class Gastropoda; family Planorbidae; genus Anisus; species Anisus vortex. Next base: position 39,974,442 of record OX421495.1, read on the forward strand.
TTGCATTCAAATGTTATCTGTGAGTCGAACTTAATTGTTAATATTTATGAATAAAGACAAATGCTTAACCAATAAAGTAATATTCCGTTTAACGAACGCCTTCTTTTTTTTTAAACGTTTATTAAGTTTATTTTTAATAAATTTGTTACCCCTTCATTATGAAAAAAACATTGCCAATGCACACCCTGGGGCCAGAAATACACTTTTATATACCATGGTAGCCATAATATGTGTCAATACTTTTTTTCCAGGGCCTAAAATTTATCAAGTCCAGTTGCAGTATCTTTCAATAGTATTGAATCTATAATTATTTTTGCAATATTCAAACTTAACTCTACACCTCTAATAAATACACTTTCTGAGGTAAGTGACACATCTGTGCTCTTGTCGAGAGTAAAATATAGGCCTATTGCTAAAGCTTCAGTGTCCTAGTATTTCCAATTATTAGCTGTTTTTCAACGTCACCTGTTAACATCTGAACTCTGAATATCGTGTTGCTAACTGTATAAACTGTATTAGTAAACAAGCTTATGTCTTCAAAAAATTTCTATTTATGTGGACTTAAAATTATTTTTAAACTGATTAATGGAAATCCATATTTAAAGTTGCTCTTAATAATAATGGCGCAATATGCCAAAGCTTCATGAGCTATACAAACATGACGACTCTAATTTTTAGCTCACACCAGCTAGAAAAACAAAGTTTACATTAGCGAAAAATGTAAAAAGGCAAAGCTTCTTTTTAAATTATCGAATTGAGCCTGACGGTCTTGATAAACCGAATAAAAAATTAAATGTCTTATCCAACAACTATATCAATAATTTAAGCGTAATTATGGGTGCTGGAAAGTTTTAAACATAATACAAATAGTTACTTGGCAATTCTTTGGGGAGGGGGGGGGGAATCCTAGAATCCGTCTCGGGATGCACGATAGCCCGCATGTTTCAGACTCCTGCTTTATAATCAAATTTGGATATGTTTTTTTCTTATATGTATCCTCGTCTCCTCAAATTCGATTCATACTAATTACAGGTACTTAATTCTTGCAGAGTTAAAACTACCTCAGGATATTTAATTTATGCATGCATTCTTTTCTATTTAAAGATGGTTTGATTCAACTTAAAGTGCAGCGACAGAAGCAAAAAGAAAACACGATGCAGTCTTTTCAAATACAACAAGGCCAAGCAATTGGTCCGATTACACAGCAGCAGTTCCTGCAAGGGGAAGTCATGTTACAAATTCCACCGGAACAGTTTCAACAAGGTCAAATGTATCAGGTTATTGTACCAATGCAAAACAACATTGTTAAATCACAGCCAACGGATCTATTTCAAGCACTTTGCTTACCGACGAATCATCCAAATATTGAAAATATCAAACAGCAAATGTTAACATCTAAATTTAAAAATACGCTTGAGACTGCAGAATTGGAAGACTTGAAACATTTTCGCCCAGGTCTCAATGAGATGGAAAAGAATTTTGACGTGACACGACTTATGATTTGTGCCATTTTCGGTTACACGGACAAAGGTGAAAAACTTATTTCGGAAGGGGCTAGTGTTGACATACAAACTAAGCAAGGTAATACATCGCTCGCGTTTGCATCAATGTTCCAACAAGAAGACTTTGTTGAAATGTTGCTAAATAAAGGAGCTAATGTCAATTAAAAAAATGGAAGGCAAATGGATGCCTTAATGTGGGCAGCTCTACAGGGCAATGAAGAAATCGTTAAGATTCTTGTAGACAACAATGCAGATGTCCATGCAAGAACTCAAAATGGCATAGATGCCTTGCATATAGCAGTAGAAAAGGGTTTTGATAACATTGTACGGATGCTTGTTGACAAAGAAGTTAACGTCTCATCAAAATCACTTGACGGGTGGACACCTCTCATGAGAAGCATACGCTTGCAAAATTATACTATTACCAAATTACTTCTTGAAAAAAATGCCAATGTCAATGTAAGAAATTCAGAAGGCATCACGGCCATGCATATTAGTGCCATGTATGGGAATAAGTCATCAACAAGTCGACTTATAAAGCATGGCGCCGATGTCAATAGTACAAACTCACTTGGCATGACGCCATTAATGTACGCTGTGAATACTGAAGACAATTTGGAGACTGTTCAACATATCTTAGATAAAGGAGATAAAGACACAATACATTATGAAAATAATTATCAACGTACTGCTCTGTTTTATGCTATTTTTAGCAACAAGAAAGAAGTTGTGAAGAAATTAATTAGCTCAGGTGCCAAAACTGAAATATATGACGTGGCTGGTTTTTCACCTGTAGCTTATGCTTGTAAGAATAAATGGAATGATATAGTTAAGGAATGGTTGAAATACAAAGGGAATTTATGGTACAAAGATGAAGAGTTTTTGCTTTGCTTACATTGCTGTGTTGAAAATAATGATATACCAACAACAAAATGTTTGTTGAAATTTCAGCAGAAGCCACAGATTTTGTCAGAATTAAAACTTGCACTAAGACGAGCTCCTTTATCTTCTTTATTAGTTGCTGCCAATAATAAAAATAAAGAAATGTTGAAACTTCTTCTTGATGCAGGTGCGGATGTGAACAGTAGAAACGCTTTCTTTCGAACTGCTTTAATGATAAGCATAACTCTTAAGGAAACCAAAACTGCAAAACATTTAATTGAAACATACGATGCAGATGTGAATTTGAAAGACTTTAAAGGCGACACAGCTTTAACATTAGCAGCAATGACAAATAATAAAACTATGGTTGACTTTCTTCTGAAGAAAAATGCTTCCAGATATCACACTAACAATCAAAGCGTATCAGCAATAATGTTTGCGTCCTTTTGGGGAAAATGTGATATGGTTCGCTCTCTGCATGAGGAAGGCTATAATTTGGATCTTTGTGACAGTAATGGTTGGACACCCTTGATGATATCATTGATAAATGGAGACATTCAAACAATCAAGTTTTTACTAGACAAAGGCGCTAATGTGAATGCATTTTCTAATTTACGCGGAACACCATTAACAATAGCTTCCAGTCATGGTAGAAAAGAACATGTTGCCCTGTTATTGGAGCGTGGAGCTTGTATTAATGAAAAAGATATAAATGGACAATCCTCTCTGATTCATGCTGCAATAAATGGACATAAAGCTACAATGGAATTACTTCTGAAGGCTGGAGCGGATGCTGGACTTCAAGACTGCTTTGGGAAAACGGTTTTAACATACACAGCTCAAAAAGGAGATTTAGAGAGTATGAAATTACTTCTTGAACGCAATGCACAAAATACTCAAGGAGATATTACTGGTAATACACCTTTATTAATATGTGCTTTTAATGGCTTTACTGAATGTGTAAAAGCACTGTTAGATAGGAAAGTAGCAGTAAATGAGTGTAATGTTGATGGCAATACCGCTTTACATTTCGGCTCGTCTCATGGACAGAACGTAGCAGTATCTGTCCTGTTACAACATAATGCAGATCCCAATGTGACCAATGGGAATGGATATACTCCATTGATGATGGCAGCTGCCAAGGGCGATGACGCAGTCGTGCAAACGCTTTTGGGTTGTTCTGTAATTGACAAGGATTTTCGCAGTCCAGTTGACGGGAGATCTGCTCTAATGATAGCAGCGCTGTGCAACAAGCTCTCAACAGTCAAAACTTTAGTCCACACTGGCGCCAATATAAATGCTACAAACAAAGACGATAATACTGTCTTAAACCTGAGTGTCATCAAAGGGTTCGGAGATATTGTCAACTTTCTCGTCACTGATCCTAAAATAAAAGTGAATTCTGAGACTGTCCAAGGCTTTACACCGCTACTACTGTGTATCTATTTCCAAAAATGTGAACTTATCCGACCTTTAATTGAAGCTGGAGCAGACGTTAAGACAATTACGAAATTGAAGGTGAACGCCATATCCTACAGCATTGCAAGGAAGTCTGTGTCGTGCTTGAAAGAAATTTTGCTCAAATGTCGACTGACAAAAAAAGAACACAGTGGATATGTGGAGATGGCACAAAAGGCTGGATGCGCAGAAATTTTAGAAGTTATTCAACAAGCAACAACTTATGAAGACAACAAAGGTAAGCTGCTCATTGCTAAAACTATTATAAATTACCTATTGAATAAATATATAGTGATATCTAGTCTGAAACATTAGGCATTATCAATTCAGTGATTATTAGACTATAAATAATCATGCTAACTGCAACTAGTGCATTAACTCTAATAATCCATGCGATTAACATAATGGGGTTTGTAGGCCTCAAGCTGCGCCAGTAAAATGTTTCTTTCCATTATAACCTGTAAAGTAGCGGCCTTTATTTATACACAGGCGTTGGGACACTGAACGGGACAGTTGATAGTTCTGTGGATGAAGAATGTGGCTCTAGATGTAACATTCAAGGGACATTTAGTTCCTCAGCTTTGGCTGATCTACGTGGAGAGGTCAAAGGTCTACCAGATACTACAACAGAACAAACAATTAAGTACGTTCTACTTTTAATTTCACTTGTTGATTTTTCAATCTTTTCAAATTCTCTTGCATGTCATTTTTTTTGCTTACATCCAACCCATGATCTAAAATATAAAGGTAATCTAAAGATCATCCATGAAAGGTATTTGGCATTACTTATTCCGGAAAATCACACCTTTTCACTTCTATATTTATAGATCTGCGAAGCCTATATTATTATTTTATTACTAAATTTAGAATAAATTCCTTACTATTTACATAATACCATTATTTTCGTAAACTCAATCAGAAATATTTTTTTAAGGGGAGGAAGTCCAGTAAAAATCGACCTAAATGTCAGATAATTCACATTTTTACTTTTTGCCTAAGTTGTATAGTATGTATACTTTAACTATTCCTGGATCTAAAATATTCAGGTCGGGAATTTTAGTAACATTATTTCAATGTAAAAATTGCATTTGAAATGGGTAGATCTATACATTAGAATTTTTCATTTTCTTTTTAAAACATATTTACACTACAGTAATATAAAAAAGGGTCTAATTCTATATTATTATACATCAAATTAAAGGTTAACATCTTGACTTACAACAAACCATTAAAAATTTGATGAAAAAAAAATTATTTTTTCGAAATTTCGTAAAAAAAAAATGTTTTTTTAGAATGTTCAGTTTTTCCGTTTTTTTTTCAAAACTTTGTTTTTAGGTCTTATATTCCGAATTTTTTTTTTCCATATACTTACCGATTTTTACGCATATTTGACCAGATATTCATTACATTAGGGATTTAAATCTTCAAAGAGGAATTTTGCAAAAAAAATAAAAAAATAAAAATATTTTTATTAATATTTTTGTAACTTATTTAATGTTTTTTTTCATGATTGCATCACTTGACATACAAAACAAATTCATAAAAAATTCCTTTATACAATTTGCACAAATGTAGTTAATGTCCATTTATGGTAAATTTTAATAAATTCTATTAATAAATAAAAAAAAGTCATGTCACGTTTCGTTCAAGTAAAGAATACTAATTGAAAATACAAAATGGCCACCATCTCCACGACAACCAATTTTTTTTTTCCAAATTTGTTTGGCTTTTTATAAGTTTTGTCATTAGTACTATATATTTTCCAAATATCATAAGCTACATATTGGATAAGAAATTAAAAAAAATCCCTCTCTACTGGACTTCCTCCCCTTAAATATCTGTTTCACATTTCTCAAAACAGGTCAGGTTTGAAGAATATTTCTAATACTAACCGAAATTATTAGGAGGGGAAACAAATAGTTCAAAGTGTGGAAATCGAGGCAAATGATGCAAGACGGAGGGAGAAATATCCAGTAAACTCTGAACCGATGCTAAATTTTAACATGAAAAAACAAATATTTAATCTAATTATCAATAGTTCAAATTTAAAAAAAGTAGATGAATTAAATTCGTCATTGTTTCAAATCCCTTTTTTTTCTCATAAAATTATTAAGAGGGGAAATGTATAGTTTTATTATTCTTTAACACAATTTCAAATTCGGTGAAAAAAAACAACTAATAACGTGCGCGCGAAGTAAAAATATTTTAAATAGTTTTATTGGTGGTAAACAATTTTCCTAAATGTATAAGCTTATATATTATCGTTAATGTTAACATAATATACAAAACTATAGGACCTATAACTGCCTCTGAAATTGTCGTAAATTATTTTTAAACAAAAAGAGTAAAAGAAAAAAGAAATATTTTTTTAAATTCCTGGTTTCGAATGCGAAAGAAAAAAAAGGGGAAGGGTGGTTTTAGGCGACCTTGACCCTCTCCCCGCCCAATCGTCATGGATATTGCCATTCCAGTACAATATAAGGGGAAGGGGGCTATATAACTGTATAGGTAACGATGGGATTTATTCTAGAACATTAAAATATATACAAATAAGCTTATATGTTTACATATTATATTTACAGTTTACAGATAGACAATGCCAATGAGAAGACCTTGAACTTTCATTTTACTGGCGATTGTCCTGTTGTGTAAGTACATTTAAAATAAAAACAAATTGTGGGACTTAACGTGCTAGTATATTTATTGATAGCTGAGAAATTATTACATTGCTTAGAGAAGTAAAATTTGCAATAGAAAACTTATGCAGACAACATTAGCAATAAACAATAAATGCTTGTAAAATTAGCAATAAAAAATGAGTATGCAGCATTAGCAATAAAATGTATGCATATACTATTAGCAATTGAAAACGTATGCATGCAACATTAGCAATAAAATGTATGCATATAATATTAGCAATAGAAAACTTCTGCATGCAAAATTAGCAATAAAATGTATGCATATAATATTAACAATAGAAAGCGTGTGCATGCGACATTGGCAATACAAAAAATAAAGAAATAAAAAATGTATGTTTGTAACATTAGCAATAAGTTAGTCGATGTTGTTAGTAAGCTAAACTTAAACAGTAAATCAATCAGGAAGATATAACTATGCAATAAATAACTAAGAGATGAAATGGTTGTAACCAATACTTGATCAAAACACTATTGTGTTATAAGATAACAATTTAAGTTGAACATTTAAGAAGTTGGACTGTTAGAAGGTGTGGAGACGTGTGCACCATTTCGACACAAATTAGATTTTAAAGTTTTATCATCATGGTCCTTAATTATTTTTTTTAAACAATATTCATTACAGAACCATCAATACAAACATCAATTCTGATACCATGAAGAACTGCATGATTGGAAATGAAAACGTACTCAAAGACCAGTCTAGGCAGATATAATAAAAAAAATGATTTTGTTAAGTAAATAATTTTTGTGACTTCGCATCCACCTTATGGTTTTAGGTATAAGCTTACATGTATTTTCATTTAAAAAAAACAAAAGTTGATTATTGTTATTAGTGCTATTATTATTTGAATTTTTCACAACTTTTCAACAATTTATTGTATAGTGTACAATTCTGAAACATGCTTTGTAAATTTATGAAAAATGACAGCATTTAAATGTGTAACAAAAATTGCTTTGTATTTTCTCTTTAAATAATAATTGTAATTATTTGATTCTTATAATTATTACCATATCCATAAAAGAGTTCTTGTAAAGTTGGCAAGTGTTTACGACATATTTACTTTTATAATCGTCATATTTTTTTTGTGCAGAAGCCTCCCCTATTTATCTTAACCTTACTCAGATTATGTAATACATTTTATTAGTGTAGACTGTTGGTCTACGATGCATTTTTGTGTTTTTTTCATTATATTTCCTTTGTTATTTAACTATATTTTGTACCAATTTGACCGTTTTGGGTAAATAACTTTGTTTACGATTTGTGTTAGGGAATATGGTTAGTAGTAGTTGGTAGGAAATGTGCTGTAGTTTGTAGATATATATAGTTTAGTGTAGTTATAAAATTTAGTTGTTTAGAAATCTTGTTTTCATTCAATAACGAAGCACACTTTTAAACATTTAACGGCATGTGGTGTCCAAGTGGGGCAGCGTGCATGAATCGGATTAGTCGGTTATTTTAATCCCATTGGCTGCGGTTGCATGAATCTGATTGGTCAGTGGTAGTTACTTGATTTGCCATAGAGGACTATTTAATTCCTTCCGACCAGTGCTTGGCCCTCTATTAGTGGTGGTTGTTGAAAGTTTGCATCTAAGCCCCGTCGGATAAAACCCGCCTATTAATGGTCTCTTTTTAGATATTCTTTTCAATTGTTAGATCTTTTCGCGGGTTAGATCTTTTCGGGGGTTAGATCTTTTCTCGTGCTAGGTTTTCGCTTGTTAGATATTAGATAGCCATGTTGTGTTGATATGAGGATTTCAGTTTTTGGTAGAAGTGAATTGATAGTTAATAGTAGTGCCGTGGTAGAGTAATGCTTTAGTAGAGATGATGAATTTATTTAGTTATTGATGATATTGATTGATTAGGGATTTTTATATGATATAAATAAACATATTTTACGCTGCCTCTTAAAAAGATATTTGTTTACTTAATAGTTAGATTCAGTGTGCGTTGTTTATGTTTGTTTATGTGTTGTTGTGATTTAGTTTAAGTTTAGTTTAGTCTAGCTCAGGGGTCGGGAACCTTTTTGTCTTAGAGAGCCATGGATATTTAAAAAGTAATTCTGTGACAGCCATACATTATGTTTAAAACTAAAAATTCAAGTAAATGTGTGCATTTTGTGTAATTTCAACACTAAAGTACAATAATTATGTCTCTGAATTCTTCTGATGCTGAGCTGCCGTAGACTTTAGCTCATTTGTAGAATGAAATACTGATATGCAAATAATATGTAGATCAAAAAGTCTTTACAAATATTTTTTTTAATAATCGAACATTTGTCTGCGAGCCAGACGCAGCAATCAAAAGAGCCACATCTGGCTCGCGAGCCATGGGTTCCCGACCCCTGGTCTAGCTTATAGTATGTAGTACTTTTAAGTGTAGTTGTTTAGTGTATTGGTTCATCCAGATAGCTAATAATCTCTCCGTCACAATGGAGATGGCACAGATAGAACCCTTCCCTCCCCTTGTATATGATGTAAAGAATAGACTATAATAATATAAACTGTGTTATATAATTTAATAACACATGATTTACATAAACCTTTTAAATTCTCGCCCCCCTTACATTAGTGTTCCACATGTTTACATTGACTGTGTACTTAAACGAAAATACTTTTACTGTAATAATTCACCGTGATTGTGTACAAAGTCTTGTTTAGGTTACTGTAAAGTTGCACAATTTGTATATGGTGTAAAAACATTAGGTCTCCTTGCCTCGCCATCCCCTGCCCCACACACATTTTAGACTAAAAACTACCTGAATTTCTTGAAAGTTTTACATGTGTGAAATAACAGCTTATGTTCTCATGACTGGGGAACGGCGGCCTAGTACTTACCAATTTCCTGGGTTGGATTCTAGGTGACAACCTATGTCACGCGTTCCATGGAACGATCCACCAGGAGCTGGCGCCATCCCTTTGCTACGCTACTTGATTATATTTTTAAAATAGAGTCAATGCTACTTTATCATTCAATCAATAAATTAAATTCCTTTAATTAGACATAAGACTCAGTTAGGCATAGGGCCTCGACAATTCTCATCCACTCCTTTCGGTCTTAGGACAGTCTCTGCATCTCTTGCCATTGCGTTCCCGCTTCTTTCAGTTCTTTATCCAGCGTTCTATAGAGCGATTGCAATAGGCGTGGCTTAGGTTTTTTGGTGACGTAATTATGTAAATAGCGGCCATGATGATGATAATGGGGAATAACATTATTCTTTACCATGTGTAGGCCTATTTTAAACCCAAAATATAAATCTTGATATTTAACTGTGATACTAGCCCTTAGTAGTCCGTCCACGAAGTAAACAAGATTTTAGGCTTTTATAGTTTTTCATTAGTTCTTTTGAAATATTGTACATTCTGCTTTATGCTTTTCTTTTAGATAGTAACTTAGTAAGTTAAATAGGCTAACTTTCGACAATCGACATCTATAATTAAATATTCAGCACTTACGGAACTTTTTCCATTGATTTTTAATGGCTTAAAATTTAGCTTTGAATGTTAATTTTCATTGCATGACAGTGTTTTATATATTTTTACGTCATATTGTTGAAATGCTGAGATTTAAAAATAAAACCTAATTAAATAAGCCTATTGTAATACGGCTGCCATTTATCACCAATAGACAAAGTAAACAAGTATCACGTGCTTTTTGTCACGTGATTGCAATCGCTCTATTGATATTTTTTTTAATCCATTAAAATCAAACAATCACACCAAGAAGTACAAATAACTTTTAAGAAGAAAAGGCTTTGGCAAAACTTTGCGTGTATACTGGAATTCAAAATTCAAATATATGCTCTTTCCCTCTGTTATATTAGCTTATCATTTTGATACACGTTGATACACTTGTAACCTACAGTCCTACAGTGACCCTATCACCCATATGTTACTTTCGTTCTTTTCTCTATTATATCACAGATGCTTCTTGTATAAACTTACATAGTATGTCTCATTTAACTCTTATAGCTAAATGTATTAAGACTGATTTATACTTTGTTTGTTTAGTTATACCTTTTATTTTATCCCTTATTGTGCACATTGCTGTGTCTGTCGACGCTTAGATAATGAAATTAACCAATAAATAATTTCACTGACCTACTTAATGCCCTGTTAAACAGAGGTTTTACAGTAACTGATACTATTCTGAAGGCTGTTGAAATATTCGGGGAAATCCGAAATTACCTGCTTGCTTTGAATCGCTTTTAGTTTTAGCTTACGTAACCAATTTTACTTAAAGGCTTTGGTCAAGATAAAAAGAAACATTAGGTAAAATCTAGAGCTTTTCGGATTGAGTTATTTTGCTGGCACAACAGAAATGTAAAAGTATAATCATATTATATTTCTTGACTTTAACTTACAGGCCTGAAATATTTGTTATTGGACTGATTGTTGGAGAATGTTAAATGACATAACATCCGGTGGAACTTAACGTAAGTATTCATGAGAGTGTTTTGGGCTAAGTAACATCTATCTATATTCCCATCAATGATCATGTTATATATATTATGTTATTAATGTCTGATAAAATTCGCCTTCTATACAATTATAATATGAATAACATTTTATATATAGCATCAACATATATAATTGCCGTGAGTTTGTTTGTTTGTTTATATATATACTAGTGGTTATGCCCGTCAAAATGACGGAGAAACGAACGACTACAATATTACAATATTAGTTAAGTTAAGTTAATATTAATGTTAAGAGAGAAAGAAAAGAGACTATTAAAATGAACGTTTCTTTTCGGTATTTAGTTTTTGTTCTTTTTAATTGTTTCTGACCCTGGCATATGCATAATAATTGTTACTGTCAAGCGTCTGATATTATAACGTAGCAAACAGTTGTGTTGACTTGACTTGTTATTAAAAATAGCCTATTAAATTAACAATAATATACTATCTAAAAGAAAAAAAAAACCACAATACCAAACAATAAAAGGTAAATAATAAAAAAAGCGTAGAAAATAATATTTCAATACAATACAAACTAAAGTGATAACGATTTTTTCGGTATTTAATTTTTGTTCTTGCTTATTGTATTAATAAAACAGTGTTGAGAATGTTTCTTTCGGTATTTAGTTTTTGTTATTTTTTTGTTTTGTTTCTGGTCGACCTGAACCTGACATATGCATAAGAATTGTGGCCTCAAGGACTGGCGTAGTGTGTAAACCGCCGATACATTCCCATTAAGAATACACTGGCGGGCGAACGCATGGGGCACAGGGGGAGGAAGCAATGGACGCTGCAATCCCGTCTCGAGAACCACCCGGTGCCTGGATGCATGTACCTATAGTATAGGATTTGTGCTACCGGGTGACAGTGCAGGTATACGGGCGAGCCACTACGATAATGATCCTTAGGGGAACCGCAGTAAACGATCGCTGGGCTGCGGAAACCTTCCCCGTTACACGGCACGCCACGCCTTGGGCGTGTCGTTGGGTGGCTGGAGCCTGGACAGAGATTGCTCAATCCTAAGCGTTACGCCCTGGACACAAGAGCCGAAAGGCTAGTCCGGGTTTTTTAAAGAGACTTTTAAATTCGATATTAAAATGTAGCGAACAGTTGTGTTGACTTGACTTGTTATTAATTATATTAAATTAAAAATAATATACAATCTGAAAGAAAAAAAACATAAATACAAAACAATAAAAAAGGTAAAAAATATTAAAAAAAATAGAAAATAATATTTCAATGAAATAAAAACTAAAGTGAGAAAGATTTTTTCGGTATTTAATTTTTGTTCTTGCTTATTGTATCAATAAAACAGTATTGATAATGTTTCTTTCGGTATTTAGTTTTTATTTTATATTGTTGCTGTCAATCTTCTGGTACCCGGTATTTGAAAGTAATCATTTATAAGCCTAACTTGTTTTTTTATAATTCGTATCATTTAATTTATAGGGTGTATAAAGTCGCCTTTTAAAGGATATTCTCCAATAACAACGTAAATCCATTAAATAATTAAAACATTTGGTTACTTTTACTTAAAAGGATAATGCAAACATCAATAATGAAAAAATAATTTCATAGACATTACGTCATACGCTAGTATTTTCTTTAAAGTAAACCATTGAAACTCTCTAAGCCAAATAGCAGTGCGTAGGTGTTAAAAAAAGGTCTCGCCACATTAAAAAAACAACAGTAGAATTGGGAAAACCCGGAAAGACCCTCGCGTTCAACATAGTGAATGTCGCGTTCAATATAGTAAATGAACGGAAATGGCCATTTGCTATGTACCGTTATATTTATTTGCATAGATGGATATGACATTTTGGATTTTTTAAATCAACACATTTATGATTATAAGTGATAAAATAAAATTATCTTTTGGAGGACGTTTCCAATTTATACATTTAATTTTTGGCCCGAATAGTCAAACGGCTTAGGAGCCTATAGCGAACAAACATATATATAAATATATATATATATATATATAAACAAACATATAAACAAACTCACGGTAATTATATATGTTGATGATATATATATATATGTATATGTTTGTTCGATATAGGCCCCTAGGCCGTTTGACTAATCGGGACAAAAGTTAAATGTATAAATCGGAAACGTCATCCAAAAGAAAAATTTATTTTATGACTTATAATCATGATTGAGTTAATTTTATAAATCAAAAAAAGTATATCCAGCTATACAAATAAATATAACCGTACATAGCAAATGGCCGTTTCCGTTCATTTACTATATTGAACGCGAGTTTCACTATGTTGAACGCGAGGGTCTTTTCGGGTTTTCCCAATTCTGCTGTTGTTATTTTAATGTAGCGAGACCTTTTCTAAAAGTTAGGCACCGCAATTTGGCTTGCAGAGTTTGAATGGTGTAGGCTACTTAAAAAAAATACTATCGTATGACGTAATGTTTTAATTATTTAATGGATTTACGTCGCTATTGAGAATATCATTTAATAGGCGACTGTATACACTCTATAAATTAAATGATACGAATTCTAAAAAAACAAGTTAGGCTTATAAATGATAACTTTCAAATACCGGGTACCATAAGCATGACAGCAACAATATAAAATAAAAACTAAATACCGAAAGAAACATTATCAATACTGTTTTATTGATACAAAAAGCAAGAACAAAAATTAAATACCGAAAAAATCTTTCTCACTTTAGTTTTTATTGCATTGAAATATTATTTTCTATTTTTTTAAATATTATTTACCTTTTTGATTGTTTTGTATTTATGTTTTTTTCTTTCAGATAGTATATTATTGTTAATTTAATATTATTAATAACAAGTCAAGTCAACACAACTGTTCGCTACATTTTAATATCGAATTAAAAAGTCTTTTTAAAAAACCCGGACTAGCCTTTCGGCTCTTGTGTCCAGGGCGTAACGCTTAGGATTGAGCAATCTCTGTCCGGGCTCCAGCCACCCAGACGACACGCCGAAGGCGATCGTTCAATGCGGTTCCCCTAAGGATCATTATCGTGGTGGTTCGCCAGTATACCTGCACTGTCACCCGGTCCGAAGGTGTGGAATCTATTTCCCATTATCGTGGTGGCTCGCCAGTATACCTGCACTGGTACACCGGTTCGACGGTGTGGAATCTTCTTCCCATTCAACTCAAGCAAACAAGCTCCACTGATTCCTTCAAGAAGAACTTAAAAACTCATTATTTCAATATCTATCTCAGTTAACATGCTTTAGAGCCCCACTGTCTTACTTATATGTTAGGTCGGTTATTTTGTTTTAGTTGTTTTGATTTGTTCTATGTTTGTAATGTTTTGAATCATCATTTAGTTGTTTTTCTTATCTCTTGGACTATAGATTGTATCTGTGTTCTTTAATTGTTATGTTAAATGCGCTCTGAGCTTACGGTATGTTTGTTGGCAGCGCTATACAAATGTCATCATTGTTATTATTATTTTTTTACCCGGTAGCACGAATCCTATACTATAGGTACATGCATTCAGGCATCGGGTGGTTCTCGAGATGGGATTGCATCGTCCATTGCTTCCTCCCCCCCCCCCCCCCCCGAGACCAGTGGCCTCTCGGCAGTGTAATATACCTCGGACCCGCTGCGGGGGCTGTGCCCCATGCGTTCGCCCGCCAGTGTATTCTTAATGGGAATGTATCGGCGGTTTACACACTACGCCAGTCCTTGAGGCCACAATTCTTATGCATATGCCAGGGTCAGGTCGACCAGAAACAAATAAAAATAACAAAAACTAAATACCGAAAGAAACATTCTCAACACTGTTTTATTAATACAATAATCAAGAACAAAAATTAAATACCGAAAAAAATCGTTCTCACTTTAGTTTTTATTGTAATGAAATATTATTTTCTACGCTTTTTTTCATTATTTACCTTTTTATTGTTTGGTATTGTGTTGTTTTTTTTTTTAGATAGGATATTAATTGTTAATTTAATAGGCTATTTTTAATAACAAGTCAAGTCAACACAACTGTTCGCTACGTTTTAATACCAGACGCTTGACAGTTACAATTATTATGCAATGCCAGAGTCAGAAACAATAAAAAAGAACAAAAACTAAATACCAAAAAGAAACGTTCATTGTATTTATTGTACTATAGTCTCTTTTCTTTCTCTCTTAACAAAACATATTGTAGTCGTTCGTTTCTCCGTCATTTTGACGGGCATAACCACTAGTCTATATAATAATAGCCCAAAGAAATGTATCTGTCATTCCGGAACGCTTAGCGACTTGGTTTTGAGACTGAGGGTACAGACAGATGACGTGATATCAAAGACTATAATAAGAGGACCGCTTGCACTATTTTTATAGCTCAATGAATCGTGTTTTTGGTGCGCAGCAAAAAAAGCGTGATTGAATTGAATTGTTGAATTTCCGGCTCATCAACATCGAAGGTTATATAGAGCCTTTTTGATAACGTTGTTGTCATTTTTCTCTTGTATCCATTTTATTGTTCTTATATCTTTAGATTTTGTTGTACAGTTGTATGTCTTTAATATAGTTTATTATACGTTTTGGTTTAATTTTGCTGAAAAGTTCATGAAGAGTTCTACAGTAATAGAATTTACGTCGAATGTCATCAAATGTGTTACATTCCAACAAAATGTGAGACACTGTTAAGTTGGCATTGCAGAAAGCACACATTGGGGCCATTTCTCGTTTTAAGATAAACGAATGTGTTAGTTTCGTATGTCCTGTATGTAGTCTGCAGAGAATAACTGCGTCCTTTCGAACAAGTTGGCCTGTATCATGCCAGGTTTTTGAATTTTCCAAATACTGCAGTTTATTGCATTCGGTTTTCAAGAAGTTATTCCATGTTTGTCTTTCATGTTTAATTATTAAAGGTTTCAAGTCTCGATATGGTATTGGGATAATACTCTCTGATAACAACAGGGCGGCCTTAGCCTCTCTGTCAGCTTTTTCATTTCCATCTATCCCTGCATGACCAGGAACCCAACAGAAAACGACACGTTTGCCTCTTTCATATATTGATTGGTATTTTGTCAAAATGTCCAAGGCAGATATATTCCTGGTATTACAGTTTCCCATAGCAGTAAGACAAGATAACGAATCGGATAAAATAACAAAATTTTGGTTTTCTGATTCCTCTGCAATGTCTAATGCCAGGCATATTGCTAAAGCCTCTGCAGTATTTATTGAGATACTGGAATTATATTTTCTTTTTTTACTTGTATTTGAGGTAAGAGCAACCGAAGATGTCGCTGTATCATTTTTCGATCCGTCTGTGTATATTTGTACATAATTTGGGTATTTTTGTAGCACTTCTTGGAACATATCCATGCAAGGATCCTTTTTATTTCTATGGTTTAATTCTAAGTTTATAGGCGGGATTTCAAAAAGCCATGGTGGAGTTTTTGGTATATAATATCTTTTTATAAATCTAAAGTCAATTTTAGTTTCGATCATTTCTTTTTCAATTCTAAGTCCAAAAGTTGGTATATATTTTGAGTTTTCAGTAAAGCTGTTTTTTTCTTGTGGGTGAAAAACACATAAATACGCTGGATTATTCGGTAAGGATTTTAGTTTTAGTGCATATTGTAATGATAGCTTGAGTCTTCTATTTTGTAGTGGTGATTCATTTGCTTCTATTTGCAAACTGGTACATGGAGTAGTTCTAAATGCTCCTAGACATAGACGTAGACATTGATTTTGTACAGGATCAAGCATTTTTAGATATGATGTTCTTGCTGATCCGTATACTAAACATCCATAATCTAATTTTGATCGAATGTGTGATCTATATATTTTCAGTAGACTTTTTTTCTCTCCTCCCCAATCTGTATTTGCTAAAGTTTTCAGTAGATTTGTGGATTTTTGACACTTGGATTTTAGTTCCTTTATATGTAGCAGGAAATTTAATTTACTATCAAATGTTACTCCGAGAAATTTGACGTTAGTAGTTACAGGAATCTGTTTTTTATAAAGGTATAGTTCAGGGTCGGGGTGTTTTTTGTGCATCTGACAGAAATGCACTACTTTTGTTTTTTGAGCGGAAAATTTAAATCCATTCTTTTCGGTCCATTCTTGAATTTTATTGATTTGAAGTTGTAGATGATTCTGTATTTCTATCATACAATTAGCTCTATAATAGATCACAAAGTCATCGACGTATAGAGAACATTTTGTATTCTGTAATAAGCATTCAGTGATATTGTTTATTTTTATATTAAATAGTGTAGGCGACAATACGCTTCCTTGAGGGACACCTTCTTCTTGAATAAATGTATCTGATAAATAATTTCCAATATTTACTTGGAATGTTCGGTTGCTTAGAAAGTTTGATATAAATTTGGGTAAATTTCCTCTTAAACCTAAGGAATATAGATCTTTTAAAATTCCATATTTCCATGTAGTGTCAAACGCCTTTTCTAAATCGAAAAAAACAGCTATCACATGTTCTTTCCTAACAAAAGCTTCTCTAATAAATGTTTCTAATCTAATGAGATGATCTGTTGTTGAATGATTTATTCTAAATCCACATTGAGTCTTTGATATTAAGTTATTACTTTCCAGAAAATATATTAAGCGTTTATTTACAATTTTTTCCATAATTTTACAGAAACAATTTGTGAGGGCTATTGGTCTGTAATTTATTGGATCTGTGTGATCTTTTTTCTCTTTAGGTATTGGAATGGTAATTGCTTTGCTCCATTCCGTAGGAAATATATTTTGTTGCCAAAGATCATTAACAATTTTTAATAGAGTTTTCAGTGTTAACGTTGGTAGCTGTCTTATAATCTCATTATGAATTGTATCTGGGCCTGGTGCAGTATTTTTGGTTTCTTTAATACATTGCGTAAGCTCATTTATTGATATTGGGGAGTTGTAGTATTCAAATATATTTGTTTCAAAATTTATAGCTTCTTTTTCTAATTCTCTTTTTATTTTTTTAAAGGAGTCTGTATAATTTTCAGACGATGAATTTTTTGAAAAGGTCTTTCCAATTTCATTTGCAATATCTTGTGTAGTTTCTGCATAAGTGCCATCAGCCAGTTTGATTTGTTTAATTTGACTTTTTTTTGTATTTCCTTTAATTTTTCGAATCATTTTCCAAATATTAGTTATGGGTGTGTTTGAATTTATTTTGTTAATATAATTTTGCCATGCAAGCCGTTTCTGTTCTCTGATTACTTGTCGGGTTTTTGCTCGTTCAATTTTAAAGGCTTTCAAGTTTTCTGGAGATGGGTTGGTCTTGAAAATTCTAAGCTGTTTATTTCTAGTTTTAATACTATCTTTACAAATGTTTGTGAACCATGGTCTATTTTTTTTTATTTTATATGTTGTTTTAGGTATAGTCCGTTCACAAATTTGATATAATGATTTTAAAAATGTTGAATACTGTTCTTGAGCATTAGAATGTATATTTATTTGACAGAGTATTCTGTCGCATTCTAATTTGAATGTATTCCAATCTGCTCTTTTAAAGTTCCAAGTTAATGGTTGTTGAGTTGGTATTTTGGAGTTGGTAGTAAGCAGAATAGGCTGATGATCTGAACCATAATTATTTTCTAAAACACTCCAGGTAAAGTCCGTAAATAGAGTTGAATCTGCCATTGTTAAATCGAGATAAGATGGAGATAAATACGTAGAACTATAAAAAGTCGGAGTACCATCATTAAAAATGCATATATTTCTTTCCTCTAGTAATCTTTCAATTAATTTTCCTCTTTGGTTTGTATTATGACTTCCCCATATAGGGTTATGGGCATTAAAGTCTCCCATAAGTATAATTGGAGGTGGGAGTTGTTTAATTAGATCATCTAGTTGAGAATATAGTATTGTATGATCTGGTGGAATATAAATTGAGCATATGGTTAATGGTTTTGTTAATGTAAATCTTACTGCCACAGCTTGAATGCAGGTATTTATTTTGATCCTCCTATGTAAAATATTGGATGCTATAAATATGGAAGTACCTCCGCATGCAATTTTTTTAGAATGAATTTGGTGATAAGCGGTATAGCCACGCAATTCAAATGATTCTGTGTTTAATTTTATTTCTTGTAGACAAATTACTATAGGATTTGTCTCAGTTATAATAAGTTGTAGTTCTGGAATATTGTATTTTAGTCCTCTACAGTTCCATCGTAAAATATTCTTATATTCTGAATTCATATCCAAGAGTGTATATTTGTAATATTAATTTCTTTCTTTCCTTATTTTTTTTTATTTGGTTTTTGAAGGGTTTTTATTATAATATTACATTGAGCTTGATGTGGAGACTTGTTTGTTTTCCGATTACTGTTTTTTGAAATTGTGTCATTTTCTATTTCATTTTCTTCTATAATTTCCATGTCGTTCTCCCGTGTACTACTATCCGTTTCTTGTTGTGTCCTAGTTTCTGAATTTAAAGGTTGAGACATTGTTTCTTTTTGTATTTTTAAATCAGTTATTGAATCATCCTTTTCACATGCCTGTCCCAAAATGTCCATAGTTTTATTTCCTTTAGATTTTAAGTCCTTACCCTGATTTATTTCTTTCATGTTTTTTTTCATATAATTCTTATTTGATATGTTCTCTGGGTTAACTTTTCCTGGAAGCATTTCTTCTATATTTGATTGTGTTGAGTTTTCTTTAGTGCATATTATTTCATTTATTTCCCATTTTTTGAATGTTCCATCTTGGTCTTTGTAGTACAATTCTGGTAAAGTGGGTGTCTGGGTTTCAGCGTGTTTGACTTTCTTTATGTCTGTTTTAAGAGCTCCAGCATAATTCTTTTCATTTATTAAAGATTTTTGTGTTAGAATAAATTTCTTTGCATCTTGATAAGTTATATTTTTTTGAGCTTTTAATTTTTGTATATCCTTTTCTTCAATCCATCTTGGACACGTTTTTGAGAATGATAGATGTTTTCCTTCACAATTTACACATTTCATTTCTGCACTGCATGTTTCCAAGCTGTGTCCTTCATTTCCACAACGTGGACAGACAGCATTTCTTTTGCAGTGTTTTTTCAAGTGACCTAATTTTTGACAGTTAAAACATCTCATAGGGTTTGGTATGTAGTCTTCAATTTTGATGTTTAAGAAACCTGCTCTAATTTCCTTTGGAGGAGTTGGTTTATTAAAAGTTAAAATTATTGTGTTAGTTGCAATTTCTTTTTTATCTCTTTTTATTTTTATTCTATAAGCTGAGATAACTCCTTGATTTTTTAGTTCTTGTGTTAATTCATCTTCCGTACAGCATTCCAACTCTTTTGATTTTATAACTCCCTTTGAGCTGTTTAGGAAGGCATGGGCTTTTGTTTCTATGGCTATTCCTGCCATACTAGTTGTTCTTAATAAATTGGTTGAGTGCGCTTTTTTTTCGCATTCCACCAGAATCTGTCCAGATCGTAATTTCTTTACAGATTTAGGTGCTCCTGCCATCCCAGTTATGGCTTTTTCTATCACAAAGGGTGATAATTTAGTTAGTGGTTTTTCTGTTTCTTTAGATGAAATTGTAATAAATCTTGGCCATATTTCTGTATTTTCATAGTTGTTTGAATCTTCACCTCTTTTTCGTTTTGTCTCTCTGCCTTCCATGTTTTCAAGAGTTTGGGTTTGTATATACCCGCGGCTCCAGCCGCTTTTCAACGTTTTAGTAGCTAGTTTTAGTTTGTTTACTGTTTCGTTATATTTACAAAAAAATTAATAATAATTAAAATCACAAAAAAATACTTCCTAATAAGTTTCAAACTTTAAATAAGTACGTATTTTCAATAAAAATCTCAAGGACGTAAACATTGAGGTCATAACATCACCGCCATCTTGGTGCGAATCAAAAAGCGTGATGCTTTATGCAACTTTATAACTCAAGAATGGTGTTTTCGGTGCGCATCAAATAACGTGTACTCTAAAAGATTTCCGCTGTATGCAACTTCTATTTTATTTTAAATTAGAGTTCTAATCTTATATATATAACAGACGATCATTCTATAGAGTATTATTCTACAATTTCTACATGAGAAATAATGAAACGAAGAAATTGAAAAACTAAAAAAATTACTTTTACAAATACATTATTTAATAGTTTTAATTTACATCTATTCATCGGCATTTTACGTCTATAATATTCCTTTAAATTATCCGACAATAACTGACAACCGGAATAAGTATAGTTTATAGTTTTCCAATCATAAAATGAAATCGAATTACTAAACGCTAGGTCTATAATTCCGTTTGTGATCGTAAATTCCGAAACAAAAGTTTACGAGTCATCAAATAGCAGAAATATTTAAATCAAGCGGTCCATCTTATTACAGTCTTTGGAAATATCTAAACAATATTAATATGCCCCGAGGGCCTACATGTGTATGTCTACATTTTTTTTTGTATAAGGCCCCTTAATTTGGCTATTTCGGCTTCATTTTTTATTATTGCATAGCGATTAGGTTTTAAGAGTATGTAAATCTTGCTTTGAAAAATGAAGTTGACGTTCAACCTTAGCATTTTAAAGACCAAGTGAAGAGCTTTTTATCAAAATTGAGTTAACATTTGATTTTGATAGTAAATAGTGTATTCAGTATCTGAATGTTAAAAAAAACATTTATACAAAATATCAAAGATACATTTTAAGTAATTAGTTCAATATTTGCACTTAAATGTGTGTGTTTTTCGGAAGATTACTCCAAATCTCGTAGCCATTTGAGACGTTTTTATTTCCGGCAATATAGGAAAGTGACGTAACTTAAAGGATTCCGACTAGGAAAAATGAAAATTGTCACGTGTTTTGAATCTATTGCCACATGTTTTGAATCTTTTCCCGGTTCTTATTTTTAACAAAATGGTTAAATATAGATTTATAGCGTCTATTTTTATTTATTTATTTCCCTTGTGATACGTCACTGCCGTATGAGGCTATTCCAAATCTCGTTCCTTTGAGAAAAACCTCTTCACTTGGTCTTTAATAGGTCTCTGCTAAATAAATCCTCTTCCATTCTGTCTGTCTGCCTCACTTACACATACATACACACAAACACACGCAAACACACAAACATATATGCAAGATTAGAACAAAACATACTTTTTAGAAAATATAAAACGTCTATTAATAAAATCCCTAAAGTTCGATCCCTAACTCTATACTTTATTATCTCTTTTATTCTTTTATCTATCAATTAAGCAAACATAAAACTAAGCCTCTATTACTAATACATGTAGGTCTTTATATAGTCAATTTCTAATTTTTCCTTTCACCCAATCTTTTCTCCATAAACTTTGACCATTCTTTGAAATTTTTATTCCTAAATTAAAACCTTAAAACATTTAGGTTTTCTACTTTTGTAAAACAAAGTATTTAGAAAGAGAAATATAATAGCTTTATATATGTCTTTAGAATTACCAACTTATTATACCCTAATCACTAATCCCCACTTTCCCAACATGGAAAAAAATTGATATTGAAAAAGGGGGTTTATTGGATGAATAGTACATATATTTAAAACATTTAAAAAGGAAACACAACAGTTTAAGAACAATAATAACTTGGTATAAAAAAGACAATTGTTGTTAATGTACACATTTTAGTCTATATATTATTCTTGCTCCCCTCCCCCTTTCCCGACACACACACCCATTTCCCTATGGTTTTAAGGAATGGAATTCCTAATAGTGAGGTACTGACGCGCGCCAGCGCTAATATCATGTTCACAGTTCTTAGTGAAAGACGCCTAAGATGGCTAGGACATGTAAAAAGAATGAGTCCAGGTAGAATCCCTAAGGACCTCCTATAAGGAGAATTGGCATCTGGAAAGAGAAACACAGGTCGCCCACACCTCCGTTACAAAGATGTCTGCCAGAGGGACATGAGAGCAGCCAGCATAAACGCAAATGACTGGGAATGGAAAGCAGAGGATCGATCCACCTAGCGCACTTTTGTCAGGGGGGGGGGGGGGGGTTAAAAATAGCAGAGGAAAGAAGGATGGAGAAGATTGTAGATAAAAGAGCTAGAAGAAAGGCGAAAAAAAATGGAAAGCACAAAACAAGTGTGTAAAAGCTTTGATAAAGACTGCAATTCAAGGATAGGCGTGCACAGCAACACGGGGAAATGCATCCTCAATCCACGGTGATGCACCATCGTCTCGTGAGACGGAAGGATGCCGAAGGATAATGACTGGCTTCCCGCGAGTAGTAGTAAAGTATCCCCGTTAGACCAATTTGATCGATAGGGACCGTAAAGCTATGTTCAAAGGTTTCTGTGGCCACGGCATACTAGGAGATTGTATGACCAGTACAAAGACCACAACGCCCAGTCTCCTTTACTTTTCCCTAACGAATATCAGGTACCTATCAGAGCTCGGTAGGCTTAGAGACACCCTTCAGAGCCCGGAACAAACCCAAGCCTTTTTTCAGGATTCATACTCAGAACTTTCGGTACCTCAGCCGAACGCTCGAGCTCACAAAATGTTTGGATAATGTCTGGTAGAAAATAACACTCAACAGACAACTAGGCCCTACACATGGAGACCAAGAAAATACACTTAATATTGTTTTTAAGGAAAAGTTTAATCTGAATTTATTACATTGAAAAAAGGGGACGTCCATTAATTACGTCAACAAAATAGGGGGGAGGGGGGGTCTGAAAAAGTTTGACAATTGTTGACAAGGGGGAGGGGGGGAGGTCAAGAAAAGTTGACGTCAACAATGTTACTTTTTAAAAATAAATAATGATACAAATTTATTACAAAATTCTAGGCTACATTTGTCATGTGCCACTTACATAGCAGACATAATATATAAACATGCATGGTTTTACGTTAATACAAATATATTAATTAAAATTACGGACGCTACATTTGACATGTCCTTTTTGTGTTCATCTTGTTAGTTTGTAGATCTATGTATGAGTGGAAAGTGGAAACTAATGCAATTGTTAGCACGGCAAAATGACAGATCAATTGTAAAAAACGTCACCTTCGCTGTAGTCTAGCGAGCCATTGTGACTGGAATAAAAGAACACACCAAAAAACATTCTGCAGAGTACGTTCAGAAACAGAAACCCAGTTTTATGACGCTCAGTAGGCCTACATCTAAATTAGGCGCCGTTCTGTTATTGAGTCCTGAAAGGACTATGAACACCGTCCGAGAGTCGACTGCTTTAATTCAACGCCCATGGTTGAGTCTTTTCAAGTTCCAACCCTTGAAAACATGTTTGGATCAGCGTTAGCAGGCCACAGTGTCAATTCTAGGATTTCAGAAAAAGGAGATCAGGATCTCCCTCCAACCAAAAAAAGGAGAGCAACATTTTACAGGAGAGTAGTTTTTTTTTTTTTATTTCACGAAAGATAACGCAATGATGTAATATTATGGTACATACCTTAGTTTAAAAAAATAAAAACTGCACACACAAGGGGCGCTGGGGTTTAGTTTTTCTGGAAGAGAGAGAAGGATTTTTCCAGGAGGTTTTCATCTTGCATGTTTCCCTCACACTTAAGAGTCATAAGGGTATTCATGCTCTCTTCCCCCAGCCTGTTCCTTTTTGAAGTGATGATAACATTTTGGGCACTGAAGCCCCTCTCACAGTCAGCCGTTTGGAGAGGAAGAATGAGGGCCAACTCTGCAAGGAGCAGGTGGTTGGGAAGTGCTTCCAATGTTTCCTTAAGAAGCTCTTTGGTCAGTCTTTCTCTTTCACAGTGGTCTGAGCTGAATGGAATGGTGGCTAATATAAGCATGACCATGGACAGATATTTAATAAGAACTAGTCCTTTATCCTTCATCACCAGTTCTCTTCATGTGATAACAATAGCTAATTTTGAAGTTGTAGAAATGTCTCAAGATTTATAACTAACAAATTTAGCTATAACAGAGTAATACATCTCTTGATATTGTACTACAGTTTTAGTAGCTAAGGGAAATTGTGGAAATGATCCAATATCATTGCTACCATCTGTAGAAATTGTACCTAACTGTTTCATCCTTTGGTAGCGGGACTATTTTACACTTTAAAAACAGATAAACTTAGATTGATTTGCTACAGTGAAATGTAGTTATGGTTGACTCTGGAAACATTTCTATAAAGTCAGAAGTAAACTATGTGCTGCACAAAGAAGTAATAAAGAAGTAATCATTTGTAATAAGCTGATACCCTAACATAGCCTCAGCCTTCACAACAGCAGTATTTGTATTAGTGGTTACAAAGCAGTAGGCCTAGATAAAAAAAAACTTTTACTGAAATAGGAGAATGTCTTATTTTCGCCAGAGCAATATTCGTGTCTTTTTATTGACACGCGTCATCTACAATACTCTGGGCCTGCATGGGAAATAGTTAATTCCACATCATAACACACTTCACACAAATATCACCTCCTCTGGCTAAGGCTAAGCTGATATTATTTTCGGTTCCTAAAATCATATCATAAATTAACTTTATACTTCCCACTTATCACGAGCAAAGTGACAGGCCGGCTGGTTTGGACAAGTCTAGAACTAAACTTTAAAAAAATAATTCCTAACTCTAAATCTAATTAATAGTACCGTACCCGGTAGGCCTAAAGACCATTGACCTATTTATCGTTCGCTGCCACTGCAGTGAAAACCTTAAAATTTAAAATGCGTCCTTCTTATATCTTCAATACATAAACCTGTTAAAGCTATAGACTATGTGTTTTGGTTCTGTGTATAAATTAATCTAAGCCTTTTGTAGGCTATGTAGGCCTCTATATGTAGAAAATAATGCCATTGTTCTTTAGCAAAGTGACCGACCGAGAGATACAAAACCGCGCCTATGCCACTTAGCGAGGCACAAAAACACAGGCGCTACAGAAAGCAATATTTGATTGGTCGATAAAAATAGATGATAGGCCTACATTCTTGGAAAAAGTCTAATACAAGGGTGTGCCAAGCCTTTTGGTGTGGCCTCCGAAGCTTCTAACGGCACTTTTTAATTCATTGCATTGATAATGCAAATACATTTTCAGACTGTGTGGCCCGTCTTGTTGTATAAAATTTCATATGCGGCCCAAAGCAGAAAAATGTTGCACACTCATGGTCTAATAGTTAGGTCTGTCGGAACGTTCAGCGTCAACAAGAAAACCCAGGTTGTTGCTTCTCTAGTAGTCTAAGTCTAAGGGCCAACGTTTATCAAGATCGGATTCCCGATTTTCGCCATTATCCCTAATTCCTGGCGATATTTTAGAAACATTGCTTGTTAAAGTTGTGTGTGTGTGTGTGCTGTATGACGAGCTTTAGTTTTTTTATTTAATCAACGGCATTTTACTCACGTAGGCCTACACCGCTTAGGCTTAGGCCCAGTAAAACTGGTAGAGCTACAACGTCGTTGATAATTGGAACAGAGGGATCTTGTGCAATTACTAGACTCTAGTGTTTTTATTTTTAGCAGGCTGATTAAGAAAATTAATTTAGAAACTCATGTTAAAGATGTCAAACATCGCGCGCTGTGCAACTTATAAAGAAAACGGAAAAGATTCCGACAATAAAAGAAAGTAGGAAATATACGGTAATAGTATTACTAATACCAACTACCGCATCGGACCGTAAAGGCCGTTTACCGTATTTTTCGGACATTTTCGGTGGGATTTTTTAAAGCACCGTTAAGAAAACGTAAACGTATTTCACCGATTAAAGAAAGGAACGAAACATTCGGGAATACTAGACTAGTTAAAAGTAGTTACCGTATCGGACAGTAACAATAATTAAACTTTTTTTTCGGACATTTTCGGATAATTTTTGGTGAGCTTTTTTTGAAGACTGATTTTTGAAGACTCGCACTGGTTTGTTAATTATGCGAGCTCCATACGGAAAACGCGATCAGAGGGTCGCACTGGAATTTTTTTTTTGCGATCAGGTCCAAAAAAACGCGAAAATCTCGCGCGATCGCGCCCTAGAAATGACACTGAGGCCATCCACTCCGACTTGGAAAGATATGAGAAGGCAGGCGTTGTCCTACAAGGCCGTCGTTTGTTGGGTCGGCTTGCTCTATTCGGATTCCCCTTTTACGAACGTACATTTGCTCGAGCCATCCATGGCTTGCCTCGTATTCCTGTAATGTCGGCTGACGGTGTGTTGGCCGAGCGGATTTTGTCTGACATGGAGATGTCATCCCCTCAAGGCCACCTTTCAAAGCAGCCGTCTTTACAGGACGTTTTGTATCCATTTCCGTACGTCGCACCAGCCCCCACCCCGGAGACGCCAGAAATCGGACAGTGAGGTAGGCCTACCTCACAGGCCCCCTCTAATGGAAGAACAGAACAAGCCGACTAATCTCCAGACTTGCAGCTCGGGATACCACGCCTCTTTCCGTCACTTACAGAGATGGGAGTGGAAGTATCTCGGCGACCACTTGTCCCATGCATTAGCTCACTGGTCAGACTCGGGGAACATAGTTAAAAGGTCTCAAAAAAATATAATCGGACGAGCCCGTCTTGTGTCCAGGGCGTAACGTTTAGCGTTGAGCTCAGCTCTACCCGGACCCGCTGCGGGAGCTCTCCCCCATGCGTTCGCCCGCTGGTGCATTCTTAATGGGAACGTATCGGCGGTTTACATACTTCGCCAGCTTTGGGGCTCATAGGTACAGAAGTGAAATTAGGCACCAGAGACTGGCGTTCGTTATATATACCATGTAAGCGAAAGCTGGGATTGGCAATAGAACTAAAAACAATAATAGGCCCTCTCTGAGACAATGTTTGAATTGCATTGAATGAAGTGTATTGTGTGAATCCAACATTGTTATTTTAAAATATTTCCTTCAGAAAAATAATTCGTGGCCCATGAAGTCCAAAATACTTAGCGTACCATTCCTTTTAACATCCCTAATTCTGATATACAAACTAATATATTTTTGCTGACACGTTATAATGGGTGAAACATTAAAATTTGGTGATTAGGCTAAATATAGTAATTTTTTAGTTTTAATTTCTAATTTTGTAAAAAAAAAAATTATGAGATAAAAATGTATTAGTAGGCCTATAGTGGCGTAGCCAGATTGCAAGGTGTTGGTGGCAAATAGTGCAAGGTAGGAGCGGTAGGGGCAAGGAAGCCAACTGCCGTGTGTATAATCATATAATGTGTGTGTGTGGGGAGGGGGGCAATAATGCAAGAAGGAATAGTGAGCATATGGTTAAAATAGCAGGTTAATTTACAACTGGTGCACAATTTCCCCCTTAACTATTTAATAATTAACATTGTACTAAAAGCTCATTAGTGAAACGTACAATCAGAAAGTATTCAATATATCTATATGAAAAGAACAATAGTAAATGAAAAGGAAAGAAATATTGTTAAAATCCTCGGATTGGAAAAACAAATTGGGAGAGGCGATGGGGGATAGTAAGCAAATTACACCCCTTTCGTGGCAAACGCCTATGAGAGCTCTATCTAGTCAATATAAAATCTTTAAAACAAGTTTTAAAATGTATTACAATTAATTATAATAAAGATCTTGACCTTTCCGTTTTAAATCTATTTTAAACATAAAAGCCAGCGTTTAATTTTTTTTTAACTTGTTATAGGGGGGGGGTAACGAATTGTTGACGTAATTATATAGGGGGGGTCTCTGAAAAATTGACAGTTGTTGACAAGGGGGAGGGGGGGAGGTAAAAATCGCCAAAAAATTGTTGACGTAATTAATGGACGTCCCCAAAGACAGTTAAATCAAAATATGTTTATGTTTTACTATGTCAGTAATTCGATAAAGATGTATAATAACCAATTAGAATCGTCATTTCTTACATTTAAAACCATGACTTAGGACCAGTTTAATGACAGCTCCAGTTTCCCGACTTTTGAAAAAGCAAAATAAATATATAAACACAATTCTAAAAATATTAAAAACACATAAAACCAAACTCTTTATCCCCGTGGTTTCCCACGGGCTATTTCTAGTATAATAAATATTTAAATATATGTTTGTGTGTGTGTATGTGTGTCGAATGTAGCCTATTGATATTTTTTATTCAGCGATTGAATACCATACATTATAGTATTTATAACTCATAGTTTTTAACATTCTGTTACCATTTAGGTTTTAATTTTAATGCTTCAGTTCAGTGATTCCCAAATGTTTTTAGGCCATGACCCCTTTATACAGTTTTTCATGCTTTGGCATGAAACAAAAAAAACAACATATCCTATGATAAATGAAAAAAATGATCCTATATCATCAATCAATATATATAATTACGGTGAGTTTGTTTATTTATATATTTATATATATATATATATGTTTGACCTCTATAGGCGCCTAAGCCTTTTGACTAATAGGGTCAAAAGTTAAATGTATAAATTGGAAACGTCCTCCAATAAAGAATTTTATTTTATGACTCATTATCATGAATGTGTTGATTAAAAAAATCCAAAATGTTAGATCCAACTAATCAACTATGCAAATAAATAAAGCCGTACATGGCAAAAGGCCATTTCCGTTCAATTACTATGTTGAACGAGATATTTTGTATGTTGAACGCGATGTTCTTATCGGGTTTTCCCTATTCTGCTGTTGTTTTATTTAATGCAGTGAGACCTTTTTTAAAAGTTACGCACCCGCAATTTGACTTGGAGAGTTTAAATGGTGTAGGCCTACTTTTAAAAAAAATACTAGCGTATGACGTAATGTCTATCAAATCATTTATTTTTTTCATTAAAGATGTTTGCATTATCTTTTAAGTAAAAGTAACCACATGTTTTAATTATTTAATGGATTCACGTCGCTATTGAGAACATCCTTTAATAGGCGACTTTCTACACTCTATAAAAAAATGATACTAATTATAAAAGACAAGTTATAAATGATTGCTTTTAAATAGCAGAAGCCTGGCAGCAACACTTTTTATGCATGTGCCAGTGTCAGGACGCCCGGGCACAATATAAAATAACTAAAACTAAATACCGAAATAAACATTATCAACACTGTTTTAATGATACAATAAGCAAGAAGGCGTGGCGCGCCTTGTAACAGGGAAGCTTTCCTCAGACCAGCAACCGTTCACTGCGGTTCCCCTAAGGATCATTATCGCGGTGGCTCGCCCGTATACCTGCACTGTCACCCGGTAGCGCAAATCCTATACTACAAGTACAGGCATCCAGGCACCGGGTGGTTCTCGAGACGGGAATGCAGCGTCCATTCTTTCTGGCCACCGAGACCCCGTGGCTTCTCGGCAGTGCAATGGATCTCAGACCCACTGCGGGGGCTGTCGCCCACACGTTCGCCCGCCGGTGTATTCTTAATGGGAATGTATCGTCGGATTACACACTACGCCAGTATTTGAGGCGCATGGGTACAGTAGTTGGCCAGGGCGACCAGAAACAAGTAAAAAGAACAAAAACTAAATACCGAAAAGAAACGTTCTCATTGCAGTTTGTATTGTAATAGTCTTTTTTCTTTCTCTCTTAACAAAACACATTGTAGTCATTCGTTTCTCCGTCATTTTGACGGGCATAACCACTACTAGTATATATATAAACAAACTCACGGTAATTATATATATTGAATATAATAGTACTAAAGAATGTATATGTATATTTTTAAGTATTACAATAACTACCCAGTTTTTATGATTACTATGTACCTAAACCTATTAACGATAGCATAGTCTCATTATAGAAAGTCTCAAACACATGAAGGACATCTCGGTAAAACTGACATCAAAATATCATTAATATTAGCAGATTTTAGGGCGACAGTGATCGGTCAGCAGGGTTGACAGTCCTGTGAACCAACCACAGGACCAGCCGGCTGCACCCCATAAGCTTATTTGCCAAATACTGACCCCTACTTCATCGGAAAGTCACTGCGATTCCTATATCTTATTAGTATAATAATATGTAGGCCTGCTGAGATAGACCACTGTTAAAAGAGCTTGTCTTTACAAAAGGGCACAACTTATGACGCTTTTTATTACTTCTTTTAACTGTTGTGGCAATATCTTTGTAGCTAATCTGTGTCCATATATCATACAGTGAGCTCCGATTACTTTTGGTCACTAATTCTGTTGAAATCCAGACCGAACAGAATCTACACTAAATTCCAAAATATTCATGAAGTGTCGGTCGTTTTATCGCCAATACTACTGCTTTGGTGTCATTAAGCCAAGTAGCCTACACGTAGTAAGCGGATGTATTGCATGTTGGTGAACTCTCCTAGAGACGGAAAGATGAGCTGTGTTTCGGCACCTAAGACCATATAAAATATAAGTTTTCCGAAGGTCATTAGCGACCCCTGCAAAATGGTCAATCGACCCCCAAGGGGGTCACGACCCACAGTTTGAGAACCGCTGCTTTAGTTCAATCATAATAGCCTAAAGCATGTATGACAAATCCAAGTCTTGAGGGCCGGATAAAGACCATGAGAGGCCCTAGTCACAAAAACGAAGTTCGTGCCCACTTATATAAGTTCATACAAATATTTTTTTAAAAATGTTTCATGTACTGTAAATATACTATCCGGTGAAAACAAATGTTGTTGTTTTTTGTGGGTGTGCATTTTCTATTTGATCATATAGTTGAACAGTTTTTAAATGTTCCAGTAATTAAATATGGGTCCTTTCTTTTTTTATATTTTTGAGGATCCTAGTACTATTGGGACCAAGGACCGTGGCACATTCCTGTGGTGTCTCTTTTTTTATGCCATAAGCTCGTGCATACTGTGCTTAATATTAAATCCTGGTTGGCAGTGCGAGATGCATACGATTATAATATTGAAAGTCTACTCTTGATAACAAAAAAAAAAGCAAACAGAAGGTTTAAAGATAGTAGAGATAAATAACAGGGGCATTCAGCTTTATTATCACTGCTATCTAGACCTATATAGTTGAAATTTTAAAAAATAATTTCGATATATTATCATTAATATCATGAGGTGAAATATTATTATCTAAATATCCACCCGTTTTACAAGACGAGCGATTAATTTCAAATGTACCACAGTTGATTCATTTAAGATCTTTTGCTGACATTATACAAATTTCCCATTTGATTTAACATTTTATTATAGGTGAGTTTCACAAAATAACAGTAGATCTAAGCTCACATTTGGGCTGTCACACACCCATAGAGGGTTTATTTATTAATGCTGTTTTTTTTGTTTTTTTGTACACTGTGTTGGCCAAGGGAAGCGCATTATGTAACAGTTGCTACTCGGGAAGAAAGAGAATCAGTTTTATAATGTGTTTTGAAAGAATTGATGAATTATATTTCTAACATTAGAATGTGTGACTTTTTTTTCAATAGTTTCACGACCTTCTCCTCTTGCCTGATTCCGAATAAACAACACGATGCAGGCTTTCAAAATACAACAGACCCAAGCAATGGGTCCGATTCCACAGCAGCAGCTCCCGCAAAGTCAAGTCATGATACAAATTCCCTTGGAACAGTTTAAGCAACAGATGCTACAAATTCCACCGGAACAGCTTATACAACTGGTTTTACAAATTCTACCGGAACAGTTTAAACAACAAATGTTTCAAATTCCACCGGAACAGTTTATACAACTGATGTTACAAATTCTGTTACAAAACCTACCGGAACAATCGAAGCAAATGATGTTAAAAAGCCCGCCGGAACAGCTTCAACAAAGGATGTTACCATTTCTACCGGAGCAATTAAAGCAAGAGATGATAAAAATTCCTCCAAAACAGTTTAAACAAATGATGTTACAAGTTCCATCAGAACAGCTTCAACAACTGATACTATCTCTCCAACCGGAGCCATTAAACCAAGAGAGTCAATCTGATCAGGCTTGTTTGGAAATCCAACAAGATCTTGTTAAATCCCAGCCTACAGATCTCTTACTGGCACTTAGCATAAATGTTTATTATTTTGAAAACATCAAACAACAAATGTTAACGTCTACATTTAAAAATTCGTTGGACTCTACCGAGTTGGAAGACATGAAATATTTGGTTACAGAACTCGATGATGTGGAAAAGAAGTTTGGCATGACTCGCCTCATGATATGTGCCATGTTTGGTTACACGGCCAAAGGTAAAAAACTGATTTTAGAAGGAGCGAATATAAATATGCAAAATGATGAGGGTCTCACAGCTCTCATGTTTGCTTCAATGTACCAGCATGATGATTTTGTTGAGATGTTGATAAATTCTGGTGTGATTGTCAATTTAAAAGACAGGGGGCAAAGGAATGCTTTAATGTGGGCAGCACTACGGGGCAATGAAGAAATCGTAAAGGTGCTTTTAGACAACAATGCAGATGTTCATGCCAGAAATCCAAGTGGCATTGACGCATTGCATATAGCAGTAGAGAAATGTATTTATAACATTGTACAGATGCTTGTTGACAAGGATGTTGATATTTCATCAAAATCACTAGACGGGTGGACACCTATCATGAGAAGCATGCTATTGCCAGACCCCACTATAACCAAATTACTTCTTGAAAAAAATGCCAATATCAATGAAAAAAATTCTGAAGGCAATACTGCACTGCACATTAGTGTCATGTATGAGAATATAACGTCAACAGTTCTACTTTTGAAGCATGGTGCTGACGTCAACAGTACAAACTCTCTAAGCATGACGCCTCTAATGTATGCTGTAAACATCAAAGACGATTCGGAGATTGTTCAAGAAATGTTAGAGAAAGGAGCTACAGAGACAATAAATTGTGAGAATAATTTCCAACGTACTGCTCTGTTTTATGCTATTCATAGTAACAGAAAAGAAGTTGTAAAGAAATTAATTAGTTCAGGTGCTAAAACTGAAATATATGATGAAGTTGGTTTGTCGCCTGTAGCTTATGCTTGTAGAAAAAAATGGTATGACCTCGTTGAAGAATGGTTGAAATTAAAAGAGGATTTATGGTACAAAGATGTCGAATTTTTGCCTTGTTTGCATTGTTCTGTTGAAAATAATGATTTACAAACATTATCATGTTTGTTGAAATTTCGTCAAAAGCCAAAGATTTTGTCAAAATTAAAACTAGCCCTAAGACGATATCCTGTATCTCCCCTGTTTTTTGCAGCTAGAAATAAAAATATGGCCATGCTGAAACTTCTACTTGATGCAGGTGCAGATGTGAACTGTAGGAATGCTTTATATCAAACTGTTTTAATGATAAGCATACTAATAAAGGACACAAATACCGCTAAACTTTTAGTTGAAACCTACAAAGCAGATGTAAACTTGAAAAACTTTAAAGGCGACACAGCTCTAATGTTGGCAGCAGCCACAAATAACAAAAATATGGTTGACTTTCTTCTGAAAAAAAATGCGTCCATTTTTCTCACCAATAATCAAGGCGTCTCAGCGATAATGTTTGCATCTTTTATAGGTAAAAGTGACATGGTTCGTTCTATTTATAAGGAAGGCTATAACTTGGAGCTTTGTGACAGTAATGGTTGGACACCTCTAATGTTCTCAGCTTTGTCTGGAGACACTCAAACAGTTAAGTTTTTGCTATACAGAGACGCTGCATTAAATGCTTTTTCTAGAGATCGTGTAACTTCATTAATCATTGCTTCAGCTAATGGTAAAGCAGAGGTTGTTTCTTTATTGCTGGAACGTGGAGCATCAGTAAACGAAAGAGATTCAATAGGACGAACCGCATTGATTCATGCTGCATTAAATGGACATAGCAATGTATTGGGAATATTGCTAAAGAATAAGTTAACAGACAATACTTGTGGAGACATTTTAAAGAAAACTGCTTTAATGTATACAGTTTCCAGAGGGGAATGTGAGAATATGAAGTTACTTCTTCGATACAAAGCAAATGGCAGCCAAGGAGACATCAATGGTAATACGCCACTGATGATGAGTGCCTTTAATGGCAACACAGAATGCATGAAAACACTTTTAGATTTACATGTTGAGGTGAATGAGTCAAATGCTGATGGCAATACCGCTTTACATTTTAGCTCCTCTAATGGTCACAACGACGCAGTTTCAGTCCTGTTACTTCATAATGCAGATCTAAACAAAACTAACGTAAATGGAAACACTCCCTTGATGATGGCTGCTGCTAAAGGCTATGACTCAGTCGTGCAAATTCTCTCGACTTCTGCTGCTGTGAATGTTGACGTTCACAATTCAGTGGATGGGAAATCTGCTTTGATGGTTGCAGTCGCGTCAAATAAGCCGACAATCGTCAAACTGTTGGTAGATAAAGGAGCTGCCGTTAACGATTCAATGAATGCAGGGTTAACTGCCCTCCACATTAGTGTAATTAAAGGTTTCGCCGAGATAGCCAATTATCTAATATCTGATCCAAATATAAATCTAAATGCAGAGGATGATCTAGGTGCAACACCATTACTTTTAAGTGTTCACTTTGAAAGGTTCGACATTATCAGAACATTAATTGAAGCAGGCGCTGATATTAAAAAGGTCACTAAATTGAAGGTGGACGCCATATCGTTCAGTATATCAAGAAATTGCACTTTGGCTTTAAAAATAATCTTTCAAAAATGTAAACTATCTACAAAGGAAAAAGAAATGTATCTAGAGAGTGCAAAAATAGTTGGGTGCTCAGCAGAGATCTTAGAACTAATTCAACACGCTAAACCAAGTGAACAATTGAAGAGTAAGTTGAAATATTGGGCCTATGATGTCTATGATTATTTATTAATGTTTTAATCATATATATATATATATATATATATATATATATATATATATATATATATATATATATATATATATATATAAAAATATAAATGTATATATGGGTTTTCTAATTAAGGTCTAAGTAATAGATAGATCATTTTATAAAGTGTGTAAATGTGTAAATTGAGTAATATTACAATTATTAAAAAAAAACTTTAAATCATGCAATTGTAGACTATATTGAAATTTATCCTAGCTCCTACTAGACTAAATTTACCACTGCGACAACATTACGTTTCTAACATTGATCAAATTAATTTATTACGTAGTTAGTAGATATAATTACCGGTATTCGAAAAGTCTTCCAAATTTATATTTAGGTGTAGGCTACATCGTATTGTTAACAGTGATTTATTACAAATGAAATACTTAAAAAAAAGGCAACTGTAACTAGTTTATGTTGTTTCTTATTTTTGTATGTGACTATTCTATCTTTCTCCCTATTAAACTAGTTCTGTTCATCAACTATACCATTACGTAACAATTAATGTAATTGAACTTGTAACTTTTGTAACAGCTGATAGTTCTGTGGAAACTGAATGCAAACCTCATAGGGCATTTGGTACTTCAGCATTAGTTGATTTAGGCCTACTTGGAGTGGTCACTGGTCTACCGGACATTACAACCGAAATAACTAGGTAAGCCTAAGTTTTTCTTTTCAATCTTTCCATTGTTTTTGTGTGTGTGGAATATTCCTGGAGATATGAAAACATTTGGCGATTATTATTGTTACGTTTATTTTCGTTTATTTATTTTAGTTTCTGAGTTATTCTCTGCCGGCTTGTTATTTTAAACACCAGTGGTTTAGCCAGCATTGCAGAGTGTGAGTACTGGGGGTAGAGAGTAAGTAGTGCAAAGTTGGGGGACTTAGTGGCAGAGGAGGAGGTAGAATGCTAGGGCAAAAAAGTGAACGGACCTGGCATGGCTTCTGGAAAAAAACAACTAAACTTTTCGTGCCCAAAATTTTCTTTTTTTTTTACCTTAAGTCCCAATAGAAAAATTAAATGAAAACAAATTTAATTTTTAATGCCAAATCTCTTCACATAGGCTATTATTTTATGTTTTATGCAGGGCCTGCTCTAGGGTCTTTGGCGCCCTAGGCCAAAAAAAATTATGCGCCCCCATTAAAGTGCCTGTGGCGGGGTCTGCCGGGTATGGAACTTCGGAAATGTGTTTTTGTTAATAATTGTTAATTGGGCTATACCCAACAAAGAATTTTATTTTATAGCCTTTGATTGATTACTGTGAAATGTAAATAAAACAGTTAAATAAAAAGTAACAATGGTTTTGCATTATCGATTAATAATTAGAAATCTAAATTATTATTAGAAAATTTAAATAACATACAGTTTTATATTAGGTATATAGGTTTATAGGTTTTATAACTGCATTATTTACAGTTCTCTTAAAAATAAACAGAAACTAACAGTTAGATTACAGATAGTTTTTATGTTTTTTTAACACTTAAAACAAGAAAACCATAAAAACTAAGTTTTTATTATACTCCCTTTATTTGCAAACTAAGTTTACCATCATCTAATTAAATAATTGATTGACTACTGCAAATGAAACGTACAGAAAAATATATGTGTCGCAAATCTCAAAAATATCTCCTTACTCCGTATGAATTGTTCTAAAAATAATCTTAGCGCATAATTTTTTTTTTCTAGCTTTGCGCCGAAAAACAATAAAAAGTTGCACAGGCATTTTTAAAGTGAAACCAACATTTTTCTTAAACTTTCCTCTTAAGAAATGAATATTGTCATAAGTGTAGTATTATTAAGTTGTTTTAACTGAAAATTTGAAAGAATGTATTGTTAGTCGCCACAAGTCTGCTTTCCAAATTTCAGCTCGATCGGACCACGGGAAGTGGTCGAAAAATCGAAGCAAAATTTTGCTCCCACGACGTTTGCAATCAGACAGACATAAATTGCAACTTAAAATAAAGGGAGTAAAAATACACAATGACTACTTGATATTGCTTGATATCGGATTATTGTTTTCTTAACTACGGTCCAACAGTCACTTTTAAATACTGATTAACAGTATTTATACTCCTATATGTAAGGGGGGGGGGAGTAACTAAAAGTAAGTAAAGTAAATGTTATGCAATGTGTGTTATTAAATTATATAACACCATTACTTATTATTATATACATATTATATTTACATTTATATATACATTATATACAAGGGAGGGACGGGTTCTATCTGTGCAACCCTATATTTTGGTACGGTGGTAGGCCTATAGCTACCTGGATGAACCAATACTAAAGACTACTTCACTTAAGAGCACTATATAAACTAAACTATACTAAAGTTAAACTAAAATTACAACACAACAACAAATAAACAAACATAGACAACAGAACACAAAATGTAACTATCAAGTAAACAAATAATCTTTTTAAGAGACATAATAAACCAGTTTATTCATATTTTATCATGATCCCTGACCATCAGTAAATCATCAATCACTAAATAAACTCATCAATCACTAATAAACTACCAATAAACATCCACACCGCAACCTTATATTATCACTCAAAGTTCTCACATCAACACAACTATCTAAAACTGACTATAGAAAAGAATATCTAAAACGAGACTAATCTACAAAAAGAGAATATTTAACAGAGACAAAACCTATCACGAGAAAAGACCAACGATAGGCGGTTTTTATCCCGACGGGACTTAGAGAGATGCAATATTGGACCACACACAATAAGAAGACTTTACTGCTGACCGGAAGGGGATTAAATAGCCCTCTAGGGCGAATCAACAACTATTACTGACCAATCCGATTCAAATAGGATTAAATAACAGACCAATCAGAGCCAGGCAAGCTGACTCCAACTGGACATCTAATAACTAGTTAAAATTGCTTAAACTGTGCTTTGTTATGGAGTGAAAACAAAGGCCTCTAAATAAATAAACAATATAACTAAACTAGACTATATACATATAAAAACTACATCACATCTCCCACCAACTACTAATAGGCCTAACTATATATATTAACAAACATTGTAAAACAAATTATTAAGCCAAAACGGGCAAGCCAAAGACAAAGGAAATATAATGAACATAGCACAAAAACACATTGTAGACCACGTGTCTACATATAGACTAAAACCGTAATGGTACTTTTCTTGCTTTCTGCTTAGCTAATTCTTGTATGATGGCTTTTGAGTCTAACTGTCTTGCTATCTCATTTTCTATAGAAATTGTCGCCAGACCCACAAGTCTCTCCTGACACATTGTACTACGCAGATAGGTTTGAATTAGCTTAAGTTTAAAAAAACCTTCGTTCAGCACTAGCTACGGAAAGTGGCAACGTAAGCAAAATACGAAGGGCTAAAAAAAAGTTAGGAATTCCATTTTCAAGATTCTGTTGGTAAATGTAGTTGAGGACTTCTTCTGGGTTTGATACTGGAGATGATGAGAAACTGCTCTTCGTTCAGAACACAGTCGTAGCCTACAGCAGCAATGTCAGATTCACTCAAACCTTCATCTTTTTCCATTGCTAATGCTTTTTCCAAGTTTTTGCACATCGACTTAACCTCTGATGTAGTCTTGTTTTTTAAGGTCAGGAATGTTGTACAAATTTCCAAAGACACCAAGATACTTTATTTAAATGGGAAAATATTTTTTTTTACCGCATAAGCAGCTGTGTCTAAAGCAGCAAAAAAAGTGGAACTTGAAACTTTCTGAGGGGTCACTTGCAATATTTACAGATTCATCTGTTGATTCGTAATCAACCGTGTTCTTTTTTTTTAAATTCGGACCTTCTCTTTCTCAAATACTGGTTCTATTCCATGCAACTTCTAATGCTACTTCATTAGCATCAACCAAAACTCTATTGAACTCTAAAAACTTCTAGTTGTAACCAAAAACTCCTCGTTTTTTTTTCAGGTGACTAACTGCTCTCTGGAGACTGACGTCCTTTTCTTCCAGTATCTTACTAGTTATGTTTACTTGGAACAAAATGTTGTGCTATGTGCAACAATAAACTTGAAGTCTGAGATATTTTTAAGTAGCCCAAGTGCTTCTACTTTCGCAATACTGCCACTAGATCCAATTAGTGTCTTTAGAAATCTCTTCCAA
Organism: Anisus vortex; assembly: GCA_949126835.1. Lineage (NCBI taxonomy): Eukaryota > Metazoa > Mollusca > Gastropoda > Planorbidae > Anisus > Anisus vortex. Next base: position 40,014,137 of record OX421495.1, read on the forward strand.
AGCATCGCAAACATTAGATAAACTGGTACCCCAGAGGTGCTAGTGCATCAATTCGACTGGGACATCTTGTGCCACTTGGGGGATTTAATGTACTCATTTTCGGAATTAACAGTCTGAAAATGCACAAAAACAACAACAGAACTGCCAATGCAAACAACTCAGCGCCCTCACGATTTACGATTCACGAACTGACTTGAAGGTCACGGTCACGTCACTTCACAATGATATTCAGCCGCCTCATCGCATCCAGAGTTTGTCCAGGGGAAGTGAAGGGTTGGCTTTTTTTCACTCCGACACGCAAATCGAGGTTGCCAAACTAAATAGCCTACTGTTAGGGCTGTTAGGGCATACTTTCCTATTTTCTAAGACAACTTAAATAAAATACCATTCGCCCTTTCATTACCTAGTAATCCTTCTGCTTATGCTAGTAGAGCGAAGAAGCACCAAACTTTAATATCATATCATTATCATCATATCATATATATATATATATATATATATATGCCCGTCAAAATGACGGAGAAACGAATGACTACAATGTGTTTTGTTAACAGAGAAAGAAAAGAGACTATTACAATAAAGACAATGAACGTCTCTTTTCGGTATTACGTTTTGTTCTTTTTAATTGTTTCTGGTCGCCCGGTCATATGCATAATAATTGTTACTGTCAAGCTTCTGGTATTAAAACGTAGCAAACAGTTGTGTTGACTTGACTTGTTATTAATAATAGACTATTAAATAAACAATAATATACTATCTAAAAGGGAAAAAAAACACAATACCAAACAATGAAAATGTAAATAATTTAAAAAAAACGTAGAAAAATATATTTCAATACCATAAAAACTAAAGTGAGAACGATTTATTTCGGTATTTAATTTTTGTTCTTGCTTATTGTATTAACAAAACAGTGTTGAGAATGTTTCTTTCGGTATTTAGATTTTGTTATTTTGAATTGTTTTGAGGTCGACCTGACCCTAGCATATATGCATAAGAATTGTGGCCTCAAGGACTGGCGTGTGTGTAAACCGCCGATACATTCCCATTAAGAATACACTGGCGGTCGAACGCATGGGGCACAGCCCCCGCAACGGGTCCGAGGTCCATTACACTGCCGAGAGGCCACTGGTTTCGGTGGGGAGGAAGCAATGGACGCTGCAATCCCGTCTCGAGAACCAACCGGTGCCTGGATGCATGTACCTATAGTAGGCCTATAGGATTTGTGCTACCGGGTGACAGTCCAGATATTCTGGCGAGCCACCACGATAATGATCCTTAGGGGAACCGCAGTGAACGATCGCTGCGCTGCGGAAACCTTCCCCGTTACACGGCACGCCGCGCCTTCGGCGTGTCATTGGGTGGCTGGAGCCTTCGGCGTGTCATTGGGTGGCTGGAGCCTGGACAGAAAAAAACACAACTTTTGATTCACATTGTCTTTGCCAGTACAACTTTTTATAGTTTTTCGTCACAAAGTTAGAAAAAAAAGGATGCGCTGAGATTATTTTTATGACGTCATCAATCTTTGCGCATGGATTTTATAGCAATGAAGGGACATTTTTCATTCATGTTTAAATTGACGTCATCAAACTATGTGCATGGATTTTTATCTCAACTCAATGACGGGAACAAATTTTCTTCATGTTTAAATTGTCTACGTGCCGTAAACAACATAAATTCTTTACACTACCAATACTGTAGTTGATTTTCTTAATCTATCACTACTTTAATACTTTACACTGTGAATACATGACTTAAAGCTAATTAATAATTTAAAACTTTACAAACATAGGACAAAGAAAATAGATATAGTCTTTTTTTTTCTGTTTCGGGAAGTAATACCGACGCCTTATTAAGCTTATTTAAACGCAGTGGTCCTGGTTACACTCTATATTTAAGCTTATAATTATATGGCGTCATCAAATTTTGCGTATTTATGCGTTTAAGAAGTTTTGTTTTAATTTGTAGAATGCAATATTTAAATGGTTTAAGTTACCGGAAAATACTTTATCCCCGCTTAAGACTATTGTTTATAACTCCATGGGTTATTTTATCCAGTTCCGAGAACTGGGCACCTTTAGGCTTATCGCCTCGGTAACGGCCATTGTTTAAATTACCGGGCAATGTTTAAATTACCGGGCAATGTTTTTAATACCGGGCAATGTTTAAATTACCGGGCAATGTTTAAATTACCGGGCAATGTTTAAATTAACGGGCAATGTTTATATTACCGGGCAATGTTTAATTTGCAGGGCAATGTTCAAATTGCTGGAACTAACTTTTTAAAGTTTTAATTCGTGTCGTATACGTTTTATAAATATTATTTCATATGGGTTTCATTTGTTATTGTTTTACATGTTGAATAGAAAATTTAATTCTAAGTTTGCTTCCAAAGCAACAATAAATAAATAAATAGCAAATAAACAAAAACAACACAACATAGGTCTGCGACTTAATGTTTGTCGTAAAAAAAATATATCAAACAATCATAAAAAAAAAAAAAGTACTGTCGAATGTTCTTAATCAATGAATAGAACAAAATATATTCATGTTTTAATTTGCGTCGTAATTTATAGCGGGCAATTTTTTAATTGTTGTAATGGGTAATGGGTAATGATTTTAACGGGTAATTTATGTTGTAGCGGGCAAATAAAAAATTACCTCACGTTTAAATTCGTGTCATGCGGGCAATCTCATTATAACTACTCAAGCAGTTAGAGTGTATGTAAACATAACTTTTAGCCGGTTCAGAGGACCGGGCACATACCGGCTAGTAGTTTATATTTTTAAATCCCCAAATTTTAAAAAAATCCTAAATTTTGCGCCCCCAAATTTTTCCCTCTAGGCAGCCGCCTAGTTCACCTATACGGATGAGCCGGCCCTGGTTTTATGTCATCAGAAAGTTTATCCGCAACTCCAAAGTAACAAAACTATGTTCTAGCAAATTTTGCAATAAACGTTAACTTCTCTACAGACTCCTCCCATTTTGAAAAAAAAAAATTACGGATCGTCGAACGCAGTTAAGATAACTCAGCTATTTTTTTCAGGAATATTTGAGTTATGGGACATGCCTCTTTTTTACCATGTGGGTGCCAAACTTAAAATGTAAATGTTTGTGTCAAACAGAATGCATTACTGAAGCCATCACATTATTACTTGTCTAACTCTAGCGTGAAGCCCTGCCGCTAGTACGCCGAACTGGCAATGTGATAATCAGGGTTCTAGCCCTGCCGCCGTCCAAACTCTGCCGCCCTAAAGGGGTTTTGTGTCAAACACATAATAACTAGGCCTATCTATTTAGAAGGAACGTCTATAATTATATAGGACAAACTATTGCGTAGTTCTTTATACTGGATTTTTTAATATATTTTTTATTACAGTTTTCAGAATGATAGTCCTAATGAAAGGAATATAAACATCCAGGGAAATATTCAAAATTTGTAAGTAGATTTAATATAATATATATGCATATCCCACTTAGAATATACAAATTGGTCATTTGACAATCCTTTTAATGTAATCATTACTTCAAAATGTGTATTGTAACCAGTATAATGCTGCATCTTCAGATAACGACTCAGATTATATAACAGTCAATAGACTATCTTTGGACTAAAGCAGTAACAGTAAATGTGTGTGCTAAATAATATATCTTCTTTTCATTGTAATGCAGGGATAATGGGTGGTATAAAACAGTAATTGAGTCAGTTATCCAAAAATACAATTCATTAACACCACTAGTTACTTAGACCAAGATGAATTGACAGAATTTTGCCAGTAAAGCAAAGTACCCTTAGGACCAAACTGATCTAGCAGTTGAAGCAGTGTTCACCAGTTTCTGTGGCCACGGCATACTAGGGGATGTGTGGCCATCGCTATGCCCAGCCGCCTTTACTTTACCCCAACTAATGTCAGGTACCCACCAGAGCTGGGTAGACTCAAGGACACCCTGAGGTCCTGGGAAAAATATTGCCAGTATTGTATAATAATAATTACAGGTAAAAGTACATTTTTTTTAAATTGTGGAGAATAATTGCTTTATTAGGTATCAAGACAGTGATGATATTCTTAAAGAATTGAATTTTCTTATATTTTTTCTAACGATTCTCTTTGACAGAACCATCAATGCAAACGTCAATGTTAACACACCAAAAATCTGCACAGTTGGCGACAAAAATGTTGTCAACTACAAGACTGAACAAAACTAAGAGCTCACCGAACATTTTAGGACTACACGATACTGTACGAGGAACTGATTGGCTAGTTTCCAATTTCAATTAAAACACTATATGATGGTAGTTTAATACTAGAAATCTTAAATACCAGCAGTCAGCAGATGTTTTGTTTTTTAAAATACTTATTATGTGAATGTGATCATTTTTAATTATTACTGTTATTGAACATTATGTTTTGCTTTGACTAAATATGTAAACATCATTTTGAAAAAGCATATAAGCTTACCTCGATTTTCATATAATATACCTACCTACCTTTATTAAGCATAAGGCGATTATCTTGACAAATAAATAGATCTAGACTATATGACTTATCAAATTAAAACTCTTGTCTAAATGTAATAGATATAAATGTATTTTTGGCATAAATTGTTATTTGTCCAAGTTCTTACAAATATTTTTACAGCCAATTTACAGATAGAACAAATTTTGTAAATTTGATTATTTTTTTGTTTCTAACATTACAACATTTATAATGTTGTAAGAAATGGCACGTCTTCTTTTTTCTTAAAAAAGTTTATTTTTTTCACAATTTGACTGTCATCAATAAGGTCAAGCCTTGTTGAATAAGCCTACATATCAACCCCCATAAACTTATTTTTCACAAACGTCATATAGTGAGCAGATCCCGTGTTCCCTCCATTCAGATAATAGCATACATTTTATATTCATTGTTCCATATAACTTATTTTATTGAAGGATGTTTCTTTAATATAAAGCTAATTGTATTGTACGATTTTATTTTTTTATTGTAATCGTTTTGTAATAATTCACTTTTATGGCGTGCATTATATTATTGTAAAGTTGTAAAAGATCTAGGCCTACGTCATGTTACGTCACAACATCAAACATTCCTCACACACATGTATCACACATCCTCAACGATTAGGTTTTGTGCCGGACTGTATGGTACCTCTGCAGGCTTAGTCCCAACCTGGACTCGCTGCGTCAAAACTGCAGAGAAGCAGAAGAGACGCTCGAGCATGCGCTTAACTTTTGGACTCCCCTGCTTTGCAGGAATATAAGTGTGTACGGAAACGGTCAACTGCTTGCACCGAACCTATAGCCTATAATATGGTGAATTGGCTACACTGCTTGGCATAAGTGTATTATGTTGTCCGAGATCTAAGAGAGTTGTCTCGGCTCGTTCTTTCACTTTAGAGAAGTGTGAATCAATTTTGGTATTTCAATGACTGTTTGGCATGCATAAAGCTATATATATATATATCGGACATATATAATAAAATATCCAATGTTCCCATGCGGGCTTAAATTTCCGGAGGGAAATCGGAAAGTTTCTGATATTTTGTAAAGGTTTCTGGTATTTTGTAAAGGTTTCTGGTATTTTGTAATGGTTTCTGGTATTTTCTCAAAGGGTATATCTAGCAACCCTATCATCAATAACTATGTAAATATATATCATTATATAAGAATAAGAATGGGCATTTCTATAGCGCTTGTATCCATGCTATTAAATTAGCATGCTCAGTGCGCTCTTGGTGTGATTTGCAGTGGCAGATGTATTAGCCAAAGAGAAAGGTCTTCAAGTTCTTTTTAAAAGTTTCTCTTGTCCCAGATTCCCTCAGTGTCTGAGATAGACTGTTCCATAAAGAAGGCGCCACTGACTCAAATGAGCGCACTCCCAGGTACTTCTTTCTGCGTTCATCTAAACTAGGAGTTTTGAGGAGTGACTGTGTTGAAGATCGCAGTTCCCTAGATGGTTCATGTCTTGAGATATGCTATCGAAGATAAGAAGGAGCAATGCCTTTTATGCATCCGTATGTAATGGAAATAATTGTGTGCTCTATTCGCTTCATCACCGGGAGCCAGTGGAGATCTCTTAGTGTTGGGGAGATATGATCTTGCCTCCTCACTCCCGAAACAATGCGCGCCGCGTGTTCTGCACTCTCTGTAATCTCTGCATCTGGTTCTGGGGCAAACCCCACAGGCAACTATTGCAGTAATCCAACATTGACTGGATAAGAGAGACAGCTACGGTATTGGCCGTCCTTCTATTGAGTTGAGGTCGCAGCTGACCCAGGGCACGTTGATGAGACGAACAGCACTGATATGTGGAACCATTGATAATTTATTATCAATAAAAAGGCCAAGGTCTCTAACCGTGTTGGACAACGTTATCTCGAAAGCCCCAACCTTAATCGTAGTAATAGAGATTTTAAGAAGACTGACATCAGAACCACAGATAATTTCCTCTGTCTTGTCATCATTTAATTTAAGTCGGTTTGCAGCCATCCATGCCTTACTGTTTGACAGCACTCCTCCACATCACCAACAGCAGCAGCGCAGGCAGACGAATCAGGACGAAAACTCCTGTAAAGCACCGTGTCATCTGCAAAAAAATTTACGAGATACACAATGGCACAAATATGTAGCCTACATGTGATCAAACACTTTTTTTTATGTATATATAACCCGATATGGAATTTTTTATTTTTTTAAAAATTATTTTAAGATTATTGAAGATAATTTTGATTGGGATTAGGCTCAGAAATATGGTCGAGGTTGAGGAGAAAATTATCGAGTGCTATAATATTAGTGATTATATTTCGTCTTAAAACCAAATAAACATTTAGACTAGAGAATAGATCTAAATATTTTGCAAAGGCCTTACTTTCTTTTCAAGCTAGGATTTATTCATTTTATAGTCTTGAAGTATGTTAGTGAACCGGCATCGAAACATGAGAATAAAAAAAAAAAATACGTAACAAGAAATATATCGTCAAGTTATCAGTCAGCCAGAATACAATAGCTGACTAATAATGAACTTTTTCTTGTAGGATAAATTGTGTAATAGTGTGGTCTATTTTTATAAGTATATTTTTTTGCTTGAGTACAAATAATACTTTTATATTGTTTAAAATATGCTGAAAGACAAAACATCAATCTGTAATCAAGACTAATTTCTATTTATTTGGATCAATAAAGAAATCTTATCTTATCAACATTTGTTTGGCTTGGTGAGTATTCTAACAAGCTTGTTTTTTTTCTAATAAATATTTCGTTTTTGGTTTCTTTTTTTTCCGGCTTGCATGGGCGTTTGTAGTAAAATGATGGTGATAGTGATGATGATACCTGCACCCCTTACAGTGATTCACAAACAAACAACTAGATCTATGAGGAGACAATTTTTAAACAATTTATTTTTACTTTACTAGAAAATGTTTTCTGAATGTGTCGAGGGGATAATGTCGCCTGTAGGCTATGGTGCACTGTATGCACCCACTTGGAATTTGCGTGCTCCGGAAAGTGTAAAGTTGTGCTCCGGATGCTGTATGTCTACCAATCAGTGGCTTTTTCTATCTAAGATACGATGGCTAGAACAGTTAAAAAAAAATTAATTATACTATAATACATTTTTTTGTTAAATTTAACAAACACCTCATAGATAAATGGTCTATGGTTTGGTTTCACGTTGAAAATGCTGGACCAACTTTTTATGGATTTTTGCGGGCCAAAGCTAGAAAAGGATGCGCAAAATTTGTGTGTGAAAAGTCATAAGGTATGATATCACTTATATATTTATTTTTATTTATTCAAATATAAATTAAATATAAACTTAGTTTACAAAGAAAGGGGGTATAATAAAAAAATTGTTTTCTTGGGTTAGTTTTTATGCTTTATTTTAAGCGATTGAGCACTCCATGGTGGTATAAATAATGTTTCATAATGGAAAGAAATTTTGTGTAAAAAAAAAAGCGAAGCGTGGGGTTGAAGTCTATATGTAGCAATCTAAGTGGACGTTGTTGAAGACCGAGTAAAGCAGGGGTCGGGAACCTTTTTGTCTTAGAGAGCCATGGATACCACATATTTTGAAAAGTAATTCTGTGAGAGCCATACATTATGTTTAAAACTAAAAATTCAAGTAAATGTGTGCATTTTTGTGTAATTTCAACACTAAAAGTACAATAATTATGTCTCTGAATTCTTCTGATGCTGAGCTGCAGTAGACTTAAGCTCATTTGTAGAATGAAATATTGATATAGGCCCTACAATTATGTAGATCAAAAAGTATAAAAAAAAACATTTTTTTAATAATCGAACATTTGTCTGCGAGCCAGATGCAGCCATCAAAAGAGCCACATCTGGCTCGCGAGCCATGGGTTCCCGACCCCTGGAGTAAAGGAATCTGTTGGGCCTATATATATATATATATATATATATATATATATATACGAAACTGGGTGGGTGCGTCCATTAGTTTTGGGTTGCCAATCAGGATCGTCTATAGGAGAAAGGGGGCTTATATCTTCGTCTGAAGTTCTATTTCTGTATGCTCTAGTGGTTGGGGGGTGGGGGGGTGGAGGGGGAAACGAGGCTTATGGTGCTATCAGTGCCTACATAATAATGAGATGACGTCATATCTGAAGTAAATTATCAAACCTTATGTTTCGCAAAGAACACTCCGTTTTAGCCGACTCCTCGCTTCTTGAGGTACCCCGTTTCTCCCTGACGACCATTGGCTTGAAAGCCTACTCAAAATCTGGCTCGAAACTATGGAATCTACTCCCCATCCAGCTCAAGCAGACAAGTTCTATCATATAGTCATATAATTGTAAAAGAACTTGAAAACAAAATATTTTCATATAATTTACTCTCGTCAAACTTTTTTTTTATGACCCCTTCTGTTTTACTTCTGTATTACGTCGATTAATGCTACATAAATTTGATTTGTAGTATGTTTGTAAAGTTTTAAAATTATTAATTAGCTTTATTTTATATCCTTTCTAACCTACAGAATTATATCCGTGTTCTTGCTTGTTTGTTGCACAATGTTAAATGCGTTCTGAGCATATATTATGTTTGTTGGCAGCGCTATAGTAATAGAAGGATTATTATTATTATTATTAATACACATTTAATTAAATTAGCATGTATTGATGACGAAATTAGAATTGACAAGAAAAAGAGATAACGAATTATATCTGATCTTCAGAATGCGACTCTTTCATTCAGGGCTGTAAGATCATTTAGAGGGCAACGTCTCTGTGGCATACAAACGTGTTTGGTCCTACGAAAGTCGGTAGGCCTACTTTAATAAAAATATATTGATGGGGTGCTTTAACTTTAATAAGGCATAAATTATAAGTTACAAATTTAATAACGTTTAATACTTTTACATTGCAAGAGGGACACTTTAACTGTACTTAAACTTTTCGGGGGTGAAAGGGGGGGGGGAACACTTATCGCGAGTGGGAGCGGGGGGAATAGTGCTTATAATATTAGATCTATATGTGTGCGAGACTGGCTGAGAGCAATAGAAGGTTTATTCTGATATATAAACTTACTTATATTTTTTTTAGCTAACTACCTATAGGTGAAACGTATAAATTAGATCGATTAAATTGTTCTATTTCTGTGTTGAGGGGATTGTGTGGCCAGTAGGATGCACACGTCTCTGAGCGTCCACTCGGAGAGTGCGTGCCCCGGAATGTCGAACTCTTCCCGTGGACACCCTGTGCCCACCAAACACTGGCTTATCTATCTAGTGAATATGATGGCAGAACGTGTACCGTGGGATTCGTCTGAGTTATCACATGAAATGTACATTTAATGAATGCAGACAGCTTCCTTCACTCATCCATGATGCACACACAGAGAAAAAAACTGCACAGCGCAGCATGGCTATAGGCTACCGTTTTAGCGAAAATTGCTGAATTCATTTATTTGAATAAAACAAGTCCTATCGGTGACACAGTTGAAATGTATCTCACTCCAGGTTCCTTGGTTTATATTCACCACTAACACTCTGACAAATAGGCCTACCGTAGCCTACATGTAATATTCTCACCACGACAAACAATGACAACCAACATCAATAGGCCTATAGGACTACGTAAGTCCAGCGTCTTAAGATGTAGATTGGTGTAAAACATAAGTATCCGAAGCGTAGGCCTAATTAGAAGAAGAAGTAAGTGTAAAATGACTTGCGTGTGTAGGCCTAGGCCTACATATAGACAGGGGGAAAGTAAGAAGGTTCCATCAGTCGATAGTAGATCGTCTATAGAATATGGGGCGGGGTCTATTTTCTGTCAAAAATAATGTGTCTTCAAGAAAGGAACCACAAGAGTTTATGACAAATAAACCGATGGACGGTCCCAGGATGGTAGACACCTAATGCTTTGCTTCTCCATACTGTGTGCTCAGTGTCGTTGCTAGGGATTTGGGAGCCCGGGGGCCTTGGCCTCTTTAGAGGCCCCTGCATTTTGACATTCGACCTTATGACATAAGAAAAAAATTCGGACACTGCTTTGGGGGGCCCCCTCAAGTAGGGGCCCGGGGTGACTTTCGAATTTGGACCCCCCTCCCCCTCCCCTAGCTACGCTACTGTGTGCTGTTACCCCCATCCCCCCACCTTACTCTAAGCTTATTAGCGCCTCTCCTACCCCTCTCCACACACACTTTATGCTGTTCCCCAGCCTGTCCCTAACGTGCACTATTTGCTCACCCCCAACCTCCTTTCCACCATGCCATGCCATCCTGGCTACGGCCCTGTATAGGTGATGTTTGCACATGCCTAAAGCCGCCCATCAACGATATAAAACAAGTCAGGTTAAAATATTTGCATGTAATGAACCTTTCACCTCGTTTATGAATAATAATTAGTTCCGAATTTGTTTTGTTTTTTATGTTTTGCATAGCCATATAAAATACGCTTTAAAATATTAATCAAATGAAATAATTTTTATTCTAAATGAATAGAAAGGTATAGCCTACACTGTAGCCATAGATATCTATGATGTAGCCTTCAGGAAAATGATGGCGAAATTAATATTTAATCTTAATGTTGGCAAACTTTAACTTGGAGTATAGACTATTAGATATAATTATAGTCTCTGCTCGGAACTAACTGTACACCCTGTACAAGGATCCAACGGTGGTAGCTGAAATAAAGAAGCGCAGACTGAGGTGGGCAGGCCACTTGGAAAGAATGACAGAAGGCAGAGCAGCCAGAACAGCACATCACCAGAGGCCAAAAGGAAAGAGGCTTAGGGGCAGACCAAGACAAAGATGGCTTGAAGCTGTAGAAGCCGATTTGCAAAAGCTTGGTGTACGGGCTTGGCGAAGGAAAGCCAGGGATAGGCCCGAATGGAAGGAGGTGGTGAAGCAGGCCAAAGCCCTACATGGGCTGTAGTGCCACAGGGATGGATGGATGGATGCTCGGAACTACAAACCATAGACTATAATATACATGGACCGCTTGCTTTAGACTACTTTAGTATTTCTGCTATATGATGATTCGAAACACTGATTTTCAGAATTTCCGATTCGTTGTTTCCTTTGCACTTCCGTTTTATTGAATCGCTTCGATTTTCTCAATGAAAAATTAAAAATTAAAATCGAAAGTTGTATAAAGCGGAAACATTTAAGAAACAACGAGGAGCGTAGAAGTAATATAAGACAGCCTTATTGGTTGCGCACGGGAAAACAATTGATATAAGCTCTAAAAATAGAGCAAGCTGTCCATCTTATTATTATAGTCTATGCATAGACTATAATATACAATTATACATGGACCGCTTGCTTTAGTATTTCTGCTATATGATGACTTGAAACACTAATTTTTCGGAATTCCCGATTCTAAATAAAGTAGGCCTAAATGCTATACAGGAAATAAAGTTATTGATGTATGTTCCGTTTTATTTAATCGCTATGATTTTCTCAATGAAAAAATTAAAATCGAAAGTTGTACAGAGCGGAAACATTTATAGATCAGTGTTGTGTCATCATCACAGCTGGGGTATGGGCCGCCAACCAGACATCTCCAGAGTCCTCTGTCCTGGGCCATTCTCTCCAATTGAGTCCAGCTGTACCCCATCTATTCTGTGTCTGCCTCAAGGTCGCGTGGCCAGGTATTCCTTGGGCGGCCCCTTTTCCGCTTGCCTTGCTAGTTCCACTTGAGTGCCTGTCTGGTGATGTTGGTTGGCGGCTTGCGCAGGGTGTGCCCTATCCAACCCCATCTTCTTCTTCTGATATCCTCTTCTATAGGGCGTTGGCAGGTTCTTTGCCAGAGGTCGGTATTGCTTATGGTGTTAGGCCAGCGGATCTGGAGTATCCTTCTGAGGCAGCTGGTGATGAAGGTTTGGACTTTTGCCAGTGGTGGCTTTTGTCATTCTCCAAGTTTCCGCGCCATACAACAGAACTGACTTAATATTAGAGTTGAACAGTCTAATTTTTGTATCTAGGGATAGCTCTTATGAGTTCCATATATTCTTGATATTCTTGAGTTGGATGAAGGCGGCTCTTGCTTTGCCTATCCTTGCCTTGACGTCTGCAACTGTTACTCCTTGCTGGTCAATTATACTCCCCAGGTAGTTAAAGGACTGCACCTCCTCGAGTGGGATTCCATGCAGTGTCATTGATTCGGCACAAGCGGGGTTGATCTTCAAGGTTTTGCTCTTGTCTTTGTTGATGTTCAGTCCAACCTGTGCTGATGTGTCTGCCACCATGTTGGTTTTCTCTTGCATTTGTTGTTGACTGTGAGAGACGAGTGCAATGTCATCTGCAAAGTCCAAGTTTTCGAGCTGGTCCCACAAAGTCCACTGTATACCGTTTCTGCGCTCCCAAGTGGATGTTTTCATAATCCAGTCTATGACCAGGAGGAAGAGAAATGGCGACAACAGGCATCCTTGACGAACTCCGGTTCGCATTTGGTAAGTATCTGTACGACTCTGCAGGACATCTCATTGTAGGAATTCCTGATAAGGTTGGTAATCTTTAATATTTGGGATCCGTAGTGTCGTAGAAGCTTCCTAAGGGTCTCTCTGTCCACGCTGTCGAATGCTTTTTCATAATCAATAAAAAAAAGTATATACAGCTGGGAGTTCCACTCTAATGACTGCTCGACTATGATGCGAAGCGTCGCAATCTGATCCGTGCAGGATCTGTTTTGCCGGAAGCCTGCCTGCTGGTCTCTCAGTTTGGTATCAACAATGTCCCTCATCCTATTAAGGATGACTCTGTTAAAGACCTTTCCCGGCACTGAAAGAAGTGTGATGCCTCTGTAGTTGTTGCAATTACTGAGGTCACCTTTCCTAGGGAGTTTGATCAGGTAACCTTCTTTCCAATCTGCTGGTATGTTTTCATCTTCCCAAATCCGTTCAAAGAGTGGGTATAGCATCTCTACTGACAAATCCACATCTGCTTTAAGGGCCTCTGCTGGTATGTCATCTGGTCCAGCTGCTTTCCCATCTTTTATACCAGCAATGACTCTCCTAATCTCGTTTCTGGTCGGCTTTTCGCAATTAATCGGGAGATCCTCGTTTGCTGGAACAATGATAGGGGTATCAGTAAGGGGTATGGGCCTATTAAGAAGCTGTTCAAAATGCTGAACCCATCTATTCATTTGTTGGTCTAATAGTCTAATCATGGCCTTCCCGTGTTCATCCTTGACAGGTCTTTCTGGTTTGTTGAACTTGCCAGAAATGCGTTTGGTAATATCATACAGCTAAGTGTTGTGTGCCTACGGAAAAAGAACATAAGTCATAAGCTCTAAAACTATAGCAGGCGGTCCATCTTATTATAGTCAATGATAATAGGATTAATAGGCCTACAAGTAGGCCTACAAGTAGGCCTAGGCCTATTCATTTAAAGTCGAAAAATATACGATTTAATATAACGGAACTTGTATGACAATTACTTTATTTATAATCGGGAATTACAAAACAAAAAGAAGATAATAGCATAAAAAAAATAAAGCAAGCGGTCCATGTATAGGCTATTATAGTCTATGGTCTATGCTACAAACATTTACTTTTAAAAATAGGAAATGCCAAAGTTTTTCGGAAAAATCCGAATCTTTGATAGGTTTCAGTTTCGGTAATTTCAGAGACTATAATCTAATAATAGTCAATGGTAATTTCAATGAATTTATGTTAATTAGCACTAATCTATAAAATAATGCTTGTTAACTATTGTTAAGGCTAAGCCACACTACAATCAAAATCAGTGATTGGCTGTCATTCAATTCAAAAATCACGATGATTCTCTCTGTTTCTAATGTGGCATAGCGCGAATCAAGTCAGTTTCAGTAGTGATTGACGATGATTCACAGATTTAGAACATGTTTTAAAATTTGGAGTCACGATTCTTGATTGAAGCTGTGTCAGCCAATGGGAAGCGCTAAAATATCATGTGATAATTAACCTAGTTAAAAAAAGACAACAAAAATGGCTGCTACTAAATTGACAGTCGTTCTGAGCAACTTACAGAGAAAAAAATTATTTTTATTGAGATCTACGAAAGACATGAATGTATTTGAATATTAAATTATCTATCTATCGAAATGTCATCATGAAGAAAGCTGTCTAGTCAATTAGTGTTAGAATAAATGTCACTGAACAGACTGGGATCGAGTGCACCCGTAAGTAGGCCTATCTTTCGTTTTTTATTCGCTGTACTGTAAATGTAAACGTGTAGTGTAGGCTGTAACATAGCCATCGTAATTATTACTATTACTAGTGTATAATAATAATATTATAGTGTTATCAATATGATCATGTTGATGTAGCCTCCTGCCTAGCTAGATGTACTAAAATAGGCTACTAATAATAGGCCTACACGTCCTAGTCCTAGAAGTAGTAGAGCGAGACAAGTATCGTCATCCACTAATATTTTGCTATTGCTTCACTAGTAAATAATAATTTGTAATTTACTGTTGGACCAGTAAAGGCCTGTACCATGCTTTATGTTTTGAGTACTCTCAATGGTTTACACAATTAGTGAACTACTATGAGTAACTATGCAGTAAATAGTAAATAATGAGTAGCCTAAAGCTGCTTATGATGAGTATTTCAGCACCCAGTCCCACTTAATTTATTTTAGTAGAATATATGCCAATTTATAGCTAAATATAGATGTACAGGTGATATTTATTTTTCACATGGTTTTACTGTACTAAAGTACTTGGTCTTGAATATGAATGGTCCACTACTGTATTGGTCTTGGACAACATATATTATTCTAGTTATAGTTTTAAGGTAGGACAGTCCAGGAGAATGACTATAAAAATTATTGATGAAAAATATTTTAATTGTAGGTCAGATAGGTACAGACAGATTATATCATTATGCCTTGATTATTCTGGGAAAACAAACTAAAACCAAAAATGATCTACATAATAAAGAAAAATTACAATAAACATAAAATAAAATAAAAGCAAAAAACACATGTATACATTTCAACTGTTTTAATTTTTTTTCAGATGGAAATATAAAAAAAAAATGCATGCTCTGAGAAATAACTACACCAGGGAGCTTCGCATTACTCGCAGCTATAAACAGAGTGGCTCTGGTACTACGGATGTTCGGGCAAGCAAGTGGCCATATTTTAATGCCATGAGTTTTATGCGAGGATTGGTCAACATCAGCACAGAGACTATTTCAAATATGGTAAATTAAAAAAAAAAAAATAAATAAACTAATAAACATTTTCAAAAAAATATAACTCAGTTGGTCATTGTAGCAAAGAACTAGCAAACATTTGAACCAGATTGTTATATGCTCAATAAACACTTTTATGATCTCATGGCTGTGCTTGCCTCCCATATAAATGTTGCCACTGAAAAGGCACTTGCCCTTCGTTCCAGAAGTACTCCTTCAGTTCTTTCCTCAATTCTCTGGCTTTTTTAGTGCTGTTGTTGCCAGTGGAAAAGTTTAAAGTGTGGAAACTGCCATTTTGTGTTGTAGTCATCAGCTACATTTTTCCATTCATCAGCAGTTTTGGGAATCTAAAACAGAATAGTATTTCAATTTAATATGCTGTTTTCACTCATAATAATACATAATGTATTGTCTACAGCAGGCCCCTGCAAAGAGTCTTAATTTTACTGATGAAGTTTTTTTTACTGTTAATATACAATGTGTATGTATTGTCTGTTGCAGGCACCTGCTACAAGCAGTAATGCAGAGGATGCTGACAATGCCATGTCTCAGCAAAGCACTTCTTCATTTGACAGTCATGAGCCTAGCCAGCCAGCAGAAACAATTTCCTTACCACAAACAGCAACCCTTTCCAGACCAGCAGCAGCAACTCCTTCCAGACCATTCAAGAGAAAACCGACAGAAGATCCCCTGCATGCTTCCCTCTTTCAATTTATTGAAGATAGGCGTTTAAAGCAAGAGGATCCAACCTCCATTTGGGCGAAAAATGTGGGCTCAACATTGAATTTGATCCAAATTGAAAAGCGCTGCATATAGCTCGATTGGAGCTTGAGGAAGTTTGTCATAAATTCCTCAGAGAAGACTTAACCGAGTAAAGGGTGTTATGGTCAAGTTGGTAGTTACCATCATTTGACGTTTTGTTTTGAAAGACAAACTCGTTTATATTGAGTTTATTCTATTGTTCATATTGTTGCTACAGTTCTTTTTAGTATTCACTGAAACATGTTTGTAAGAGTTTTATGAGTGAGTGAAGTTTTTACCTAAAGAAATAGTATTAAAATATTTAATCTAATAAAGCAAGAAAAGTCTGATTATTGTATGAGTGAACAAGAGTTCACAAGGTAGATATTTCTAGAATGAAAGATCAGTATGTTTTGAATTTTTGAGATGAAAGGTTGCTTTTTCCTAATAATGTATAATGAACTAATGTGTTAACTTAAGTTTTATTCAATTATAAAAGAGTCGACTTAAAATACGGTAATTGTTAAAGGAGCGGAATAGAATGTTCTAGTGATGATGAATATATGCAGGGCTTATGGAAGCTATATTCTATGAAGATTTTATAGTATCATGGACAATTTCTGTGTACTCATATTCTTTATCTTAAAATTACACCATCTTACACGCCTTCAGAATTAATAATAATACTGTAACAATTGTACCTGTTCTATTAATTATATTGAGTCCTTTCTATTGTTCATATTGTGCCTGTGCTATTAGTTATTTAGTTTAATGTCTATTATATTGGTTATTTAGTGTCTGATATATTGGTTATAATGTGTCTGTTATATTTACACAAAACAGTCATCTCATCTCAATCGGTGTATCCATTACACCAGAAGTAGCTGTGACCATGTGTAATCACTATTTTTAACAAATAAGTAAACTTGATGTAAATACTTTTTTATCTTCATTGAGTTGTCAACTTGTTGGTTAAAAAAATTAAAAATGAAATAAATGTTTGTATACTTTTGCTCTATTGTACTTTGTAGTCTTGTTATTTTTCTTTTCTTTTTATATGTTTTTCTTTGATAGACTCAACATTTTGTAGGATTTATGCTTAGCATTCATATTGCTGAAACCAGATTTAATGAACACAAATATTTTGTATATAACAATGCAACTGAGTGCAGTTGTATATATTAAATAAAAGCAAACAAACAACAAGTTATTATTCCACTTTCATCCACATTGTATTCATAGTGCTTATTGATGGTATTTAGTATAATTATCTAGTTAATATCTGAAGGGAACCTACCACCATGATTAAGAACACTTGTAATAAGACAACACATCTCTGGGATAATTTCTCCAATTGTAGATCTTTTAATTCTCTACAGGAAATGCATAGATTGATAGCTGTCTCCTTAAATAAAAATGAATTCTTTTTAACACATTTTTATTATTTAAATAACAACAACAACATCCATAGATATTTTTCTCTAAGAACTGTAGTGTTAGTGCATTTAACACAAATAGAGGGCACTATTCTGTACTCTTACTGTGACCAAAATAATGGTTTAAAAAAGTGTTAAATGAAATTTGGCAAATTCTCCCATCAGGGGCCCCTTCCAAACTTTTGTTATAAAGAATTAATGACAATTAAAAATAATTCATGATATGTCATATAATATTTAGAAGCAAAGTTTACAATTCTAGGTAATTGGTATATAGGTAATTGGTATAGAGGTATAGGTAAACTTAGACGTAGGGTAAGGGTTATAATCATTCATTTATTCCAATCATTTCAGTGCAGAAAGGAGGTGATGGGCACTGGGTTTTAATTTGAACTTATAAACAACTTGGTTTAAAAATTAAATTATATCACTTCTGGTTTTCAGTAAGAAAAATAAATGAATGAAAGATAAAAGAACCAACCTGAAGATAGGCGCAATCATGGCATGTTGTTCATCAAAATGATAAATGTCCATTCTCAAAAAATTAGAAAAAGAATTGGCGCGTCAAGAATAGTCACTCTTAACACTTTCCGTGATTCGTGATTCTCTCTGAATGTGCTTTTACGTGTGGCATGGCTGACTGTGAATCATAGTATTTTGATTCGCACCGAAACAAGATTCTAGTGATTCGGTGAAAAATGATTCTAGTCAAAACGTGATTCTTGAGTATAGTGTGGCTTAGCCTTTAGTATGTGATTGAAGCAAAAACACAAAAAAATGTTTCATAACTAATCATAACAGATTTGTGACAGTTATGAGTTATGAGTGTTATGAATCAAGCATTAGCCTAGGCCTAGGCCTAATGAATGTGAATTAAGAATTCTTAATAATAGGTAGGCCTATATTTCTAAGTTAATTAAACTTTAATTTAAAATTTAAAGGAGTTAAGTTTGCGCCTTCAAAATAGTAAAATAGTCATTCATAATATAATATCTTCTTATCTTATCTTATACTTCTACATTACAGACGCTCATTCTATAAAGAAGATTATTCGAAATTTATCCCTAATAAACATGCTAAGTTTGGGGGTGTGAATTGTAACTTGTTATAGCTACAACGATTGGAATGACCCGGTAAAAGATTCCTTTTCGGTTATAATGTATAATATAGCCTACCCTACGGTAATTATAATTATTTTATTGTTTGTTTTTCTTCTGCTTAAACTTTAATATTTAGGCCTAGGCCTAGCATAATGACTAATGGTAGCAATTTCAAATTGAAACAATGTTGTGGATGCACAGCCTATGAGCCACTATGGCTAATGGCTATAGGCTATATAGTTATAGGTTATAGGACTATAGATAGGGCATAGCATTGGCCTATTCAATTAATTTTTAAAATTGATTTCAAAACGTTTTGTGATGTAGACAAACATCATAATTCAATCTAACAAAAATGTACATTTTTATTAATATTGTTGCAGGAATTTTTAAACATTTTTTTTAGCTTTTAAGGATTTAGAATTTAGAGGTCTACATGAAATTAGGTCCACCTAAAAATAACAATGCAAGGGAGGTGATTCACATAATTTGTTTCCTAATAAGTCCGCTTCAGTTTTCTTTCTTTGTCTTTGTCACTCAGATATACTAGCCTATATCCTATAGGCCTAGTTGCCTACCTAAACGTTAGGATTATTAGGATTTGTCATCTGTATTTTTGTTTCATGTAAAAATATAGCTTAGATATAGTATAGCCTATTAGTCTGTGTAAGTGCAAGCACTGGATGTGGCATCATCTTATTTGTCCCTTTTAAAACTTCATTGTTTTTTTTACAACATTTTCTAATATTATAGCATTTAATATTTATCGTAACTGATGTAACTGGGCCTGAGTTTGATTTGACATTGGCCGTTAAAGCAGCAATGGTATATAATATTTGGTTTGCTTAAGGCCTGCGCCTGCACGTTTTTTATATATTTTGTAAATTATAGACCCTGCCATAAAAGATTAAATTTATTATCGATTAAATTTATTATAGATTAAATTTATTAAAGATTAAATTTGTATTATAGATTAAATTTATTATAGATTAAATTTACAATAGATTAAATTTATTATAGATTAATTTTATTATAGATTAAATTTACTATAGATTAAATTTACTATAGATTAAACTTATTATAGATTAATTTTATTATAGATTAAATTTACTATAGATTAAATTTATTATAGATTAAATGTTTTCTAGTTTTGTTTAAAATAAAGTAAAAGTAAAGTATTCCTGTCTGTTAAAGTTGATTTCTTTATAATTTTTTATAATAATGCAAGAGTAAGCAAAAGATATGTAGGACAAAAAAAAGCTTTAATGTTAAGCCTTAAAAATACATATCTGTATCAGTTGAGCTTTTGTTACATTTCATTTTCCTTATGAAACATGTCTTTTTGATTAATTCATCACATTGGGAATTCCATGAAAAGTTATAATTAATAATATATCTAACCCTTAAGTTTGATTAAAGTGTTTACCAAAAATTAAATATTTGGTAGTTAACTCCATTGTCCCGTATATTCTGCAGTCATCAAAAACAACTTTCTTTTGTTTCCAGATTAATACTGCACTGCTAATACATTTATATTAATTAATAATTAACAATTGTTTAACATCTTTCAAATTAACTACAACTCTCATAGGTGTAGCCACAAATGGGGATGTAACATATTTCCATTAACACATATAATGATAGCTAACATACCTTAAAAATGTATAGGCCTGCTAATTAATTTTTTGCTTATTTTAGCTTTTTTCAATTCAGCTTCTGAGGTTTGCAATAAAGTCAAAAAAGGATGGACCCCTTCCAACAAAATACTTTTAAAGCGATGCAAGCTTTACTAGCTCAGCAAGGTTTATACCCAGCCCAACAGGACCCATTCAACCAACTGCTTCAACAAGGTCAGGCCATGAACCGAATTCAGCAGGAACGATTTAACCAATTACTTCAACAAGGTCGAACTTTAAACTGAATTCAGCAAGTACCGTTTAACCAGCTAAATCGACAAGGTAAGAATTTAAACCCAATTCAGCAGGAACAGTTTAACCAATTACTTCAACAAGCTCAAGCTTACCAAATTCAGCAGGATTGTTTTAACCAATTACTTCAACAAGGTCAAGCCTTAAACCCAATTCAGCAGGTAACCTTTAACCAACTAATTCAACAGGGTCAACCCTTAATACAATTCCAGCAGGAACCATTGATCCAGATGATTCCACAGGATCCAGATTTCTTAGAAAGTAAACTAGATATGGTTAGAGCAGAACCGACTGATCTACTACAAGCACTTTCCCTAATTTACCCAAATTTTGACTATTTGAAGCAGCAACTGCCAGCCTCTAAATATAAAAAAAACCTGGATACTACATTGTTGGCAGACATGAATGATCTGACCCCAGGTCTCAATGAACTAGATATTGATTTTGATGTTACTCAGCTTATGATTTGTGCCATGTTCGGCTACACGGCCAAAGGTCTAAAACTGATTTCACAAGGAGCGAGTGTAGATATACAAAATGAAGAAGGTTTTACAGCTCTCATGTTTGCCTCAACATCTCAATCTGAAGATTTTGTTAAAATGTTGATAGACAAAGGTGCTGACGTCAATATGAAAGATGAAGGGCAAATGGATGCCTTAAAGTGGGCAGTTCTTCAAGATAATGTTGAAATCACAAAAATTCTTTTAGACAACAAAGCAGATGTCCATGCTAAAACTCCAAGTGGCTTAAATGCTTTACATATAGCCATTGAAAAAGGTTTTGATAAAATAGTTGAAATGCTTCTAGAAAAGAATGTAGACATTGGTTCTACATCTTTAGATGGCTGGACACCTCTTATGAGAAGTGTTCGTTTGCAAGATTCTACTGTTACCAAATTACTTCTTGAAAAGAATGCCAATATCAATGAAAGAAATTATGAAGGTAATACAGCACTGCATATTAGTGCCATGTATCTGAATAAGTCATCAATATGCCAACTTTTGAAGCATGACGCTGACGTCAACTGTATAAACTCTCTTGGCATGACGCCTTTAATGTTTGCTGTGAAATTTGACAGTTTAAAGATTGTCCAACTGCTTTTAGCAAAGGGAGCTAACAAGACAATAAATGCTGTTAATAAATTCAAGCAAACATCTTTATTTTATGCTGTAATAGAAAACAGAAAAGATGTCTTAGAGGAATTAATAAAAGGGGGAGCGGATACAAATACCAATGATTTATTTGGTTTATCACCCATAACTTATGCTTGTAAAAATAAAAGACATGACATAGTTAAGAAATTAGTTGGATTCAAGAATGATGTTTGGTACAAGAGTTACGAATTTGTAATTTGTTTAACCACATCAGTCAAAAACAATGATGTTCAAAGTGCTAAATATTTGCTGAAACATAAAGAAAACTCAAAGATTTTGTCAGAAATAGCTTTATTATCCAGAATAGGTGTTCTATGCCCTCTACACACTGCATTAAAACATAGCAATATTGTGATGCTGAAACTTCTCCTCAACGCTGGTGCAGATGTGAATGGAACAAATATTAACTTTCAAACTGTTTTAATGATAAGCATAATACTTAAAGATACAAAAACTGCAAAACTTTTGGTTGACACCTACAATGCAGATGTGAACTTGAAAGACAATAAAGGGGACACAGCTCTAATGTTGGCAGCTGCCACAAATAATAAAACTATGGTTGACTTTCTTCTGAAGAAAAATGCTTCCAGAGAGATCACTAACAATCAAGGCGTCACAGCGATGATGTCAGCATCTTCTTTTGGTAACTGTGACATGGTTTGTTCTCTTTATGAGGAAGGCTATAACTTGGAGCGTTATGACAGTGATGGGTGGACTCCTTTGATGTTCTCAACTTTATCTGGGGATGTTCAAACTGTTAAGTTTTTACTAGACAAAGGAGCCAATGTTAATGTTTTTTCTAAAGATCGTGCTACTCCATTGATGATAGCTTCAGCAACTGGCAACAACCAAGTCGTTTCTTTATTGCTGGAACATGGAGCCTTAGTAAACGAGAAAGATCGTAATGGGCAAACAGCATTGATTCATGCTGCTAGAAATGAACACAAAGAGATCTTGGAAATAATTATAAAGAATAAACTCACAGACTGTAGTCTTGGAGATACTTTTAAGAGAACTGCTTTAGCCTATACAGTAGCTACGAAGAATTTAGAGTCTACAAAATTACTTCTTCGATACGATGCAAATTGTAGACAAGGAGACATTAAAAGTAATACGCCTTTAATGATAAGTTCCTTTCATGGCTTTACAGAATGCATGAAAATACTTTTAGATTTACATGTTGAGGTGAATGAGTCAAATGTGGATGGTAATACCGCTTTACATTTTGCCTCTAACAATGGTCACAGTGACGCAGTGTCCCTTCTGTTACAAAACAATGCAGATCCCAATAAAATAAATGTAAGTGGGAACACTTCTTTGATGCTGGCAGCCTCACAAGGTTCTGATTCAGTTGTGCAAAGCCTCTTATGTTTTCCTTTTCTAGATGTTAACTTGCACAATTCAGTGGATGGGAAATCAGCTCTAATGCTGGCAGTTACATTTAACAAGCTGACAATTGTCAAACTTTTGGTTCAAGCAGGAGCTGGTTTAAATGCCTCGACCAAAACAGGGAAAACTGCTCTTCATTTTAGTGTAATTTATGGGTTTGTTGAGATAGTAAACTATCTCATTAGTGTTCCAAATATAAATGTGAATGCAGAGACCGATGAAGGAGTCACACCATTAATTTATTGTGTTCACTTTGAGAGGTTCGATCTGATCAAATCATTAATTGCAGCTGGGGCTGTAATTAAGAAGTTCACTAAATTGAAAACTGATGCCATATCCTACAGCATAAAAAGAAAGAATGTTTCGGCTCTGAGAATCTTTTTAGAAAACTGTGAGCTATCTAGAAAGGAAAAGGAAATGTATCAAGAATTAGCAAACATAGTCTGGTGTACAACAGAAATCTTAAAACTTATTCAAGAAGCTAAAACGTGTGAAGAAGTCCAAAGTAAGTTAAATTATTACTTATTAATAATGATAATATTCATTAATATTTTGTACAAAACCATTTACAAACACAGGATTGTGTAGAATTAAATACCTCATCTAAAATGTGCAATGCTAAAGGCATAAGAAAAGGTTTTTAAATTTCAATACATGTGTATTGAAAGTTTTGTCCAATAGACTACAATGGACAGTTTAAAAACATTACATTATAGCATTTGACAAGCTTGAAAAAATATTAAGTTATAGTCCTTACATAGCTGGGTGAAATTTGTTTCATAGAATGCATCTTATTTTTTAAAGAAAGAAATTGAACATTTTCAAAAAATGTATAGTATACTTTTTAAAGTAAATCATATTAATATTTTGAGCTTTCAAAGTTACATTTTTTCTGCGTCATCTCTTTCAATACATAATAATCAATCTACCGGTCATTATATTAATTATAAATTGTATGGTATGTAATTCTAAACAGACACCGGAACACAGAATGAAGCCAATGAGAGTTTTACAGAAACTGATTGCAAGCCACAAGGAACATCATGCTCTACGGCATTTGATGATTTGTCTGGAGTTGTCACTGGTCTTCCAGACAGTATAATGGAACAAGCAGAGAAAGTGTTTTTTTTCTATCTGTCATTCTTCCTTTTTTTCTCTTTGAAGGTCTATGTTTTTAACATTTTTATTGCTGATTTTGATGTTATTTTCTTTTAATATAAGTCAATTTTGGAAGGACACTATTTGTCTTGTCCAGTTGTCAACTAGTAAATGTTATGATTTTGTTCTTGATTACAGTGTACAGATTGATAATTCTAGCACAAGGAGCTTGAACATTTACTTCCAGGGAGATAATCACAAAGTGTAAGTAGATTTAGCACTGTTTAATCAATTGAAGAGCCTTATGTATATAGAGACATTCCATAATGTACCGTAATGCTGTATTGGATGATAAAGTTGCAAAATGAACTGGACAATAAATCGCTTGATAATAAATCACTACATATTAATAAATATATTGACTTAAAGAAAAGAGCTGAACATGTTGAACAAATCAGCTCAAAAATAGTTTTAAAATGAATGCAAAATTTATGATTATCTTGTTAAAGAAGGATTTTTATCAGGATTTTGTTTTTGAAAATTATCTAACAGCTATTTCTATGAATTCTATGAACAATGAAATATAATTCGTGAAATAGAACTGCTCAGTTAAGACTAATTATATACTGATCCATTAACATTAAGACAATAATATACACATAACTCTCCCTGTATATAGAGTTTCCACTGCAAAGCCTGTCGGATGATGTCCTGTGGGTGTTTCCGCAGGGTGTCTATTATCCATTGCCTTTTCCAGCCTTACAATTAGCTGGTCAATGGGATCCTGGTTTGCTTGCAAACTAATCAGAGTTACACTAACCTTCCACTTGTCAAACTGATCATAGTTTCTCACAAATAAATCAGTATAGTCCTGTAACTCTGACTAAACAGTATGTGAACCCATAAACCAAAGAATGAATCATTAAAGTCTTTAGAAAAAGAATATTATCAGTGGTGAACATAATTACAGTTAAACAACAAATTTATTGCATTTGTATTGGAAATATGTGCACATGTATATTTTGTTTAAGTATATAACCAATAGATTATATTATTAAGGCAATGATGAAGTTCTTATAAGGTTTAGCTGGATATTGTTTTTCTATTGTTTCTCTTTTTGCAGAACCTTCAACTCTAACCTCGGTACAAGCATCAATGTGGAGACAATGAAAAATGCCCAAATTGGTGACAATAATGTTCTTAACTATCAGTCTGGGCAAATGTAAAAGTAATTATCTCAAGTCACTGATGGGCTAGTTTTTAAATCCTTTACATAAACTTTGCAAGACTTTCTGGCTGGCTGGCTGGCTAGTTGGCGACCCATCGAATCGACCTTTGGAAGGCTATTTGAACATCTTCTCTTCAAGTTATCTGAGACTTGGCACATAGATGTGAATCTGTGAACAACTACTTCTATCAAATTTTCAGTCCCACACCAACCCACTTAAAATCAATTTTTAACTTTTGTGTTTTTTTAACCCTTTGTGGTGTGCATTGGTTAATTTCTATTCATCATCATCATCAATCCCTTGACCGTTGTGGTCTTTGGGGGGAGCAAATGGACACCTCAGCAGTCAACTTTCTCCACTTTTGCCTATCTTGAGCTGTTGTTAATAGCTGAGTCAACTGCAGCCCTGACCAATACTTTGCATTGTCGAACCAGCATCTCCGCTGATGGCCTCTCCGACGTCCACCTTCTACCGTTCCCTGGAAGATTGTTTTTGAACGCACCTTAACACACATTCTCAATATTTGTATATATATATTTATTTTTTTATCATTTATTGATTTTTTTTAAATTATTTTTTTTGTAAAATGGCTCTCGGCTCAGAGTAAAAAATTTATTATTATAATACATAAGCCATAACTAAAATGCAAAAAGAGCCTTTATATAAACAACTTTGTTTTATAAGTTGTTTTCATATAAAACTGTGTCCAATGGTAAAAGATATACATGTATTTTAACTACAAAAAAATGTTCATTATTGTAATTATACTTATATATGTATATATATATAATATGTATTTAAACTTGTTCTTTTTGGAAAGTCATGGATATTGTTACAGTACTTAAACATGATGTATTGATATGACTAGATACGTATAAATCATTTTAAATAGTAAGTCTTATGATGTTTTGGTAATTTATTAAATGTGAGCTAAGAGCTTCAGGAGTTGATAGATCATCACAAAGTTTGCTTAAGCTAAGTTGTATAGGCTTGCGTGTCTAGAAAGACTTATTATACAACTGTCCGGGAATCTCATTTCTTTAAAAAATTTGAAATATTCAATGAACTCATTTGCAAATTTACAAATATAAAAATTTTTTTTTAATTATATTATACTTACCCCCTCTGCACTCCCTGAGTTAGCAAAAAGTAAAATATAACACGTGAAAAGTAATACATAAAGTTGGACATTAATTTTTAAAGCTACGTGAAAAGTAATACATAAAGTTGGACAATTTTAAAGCTACGTGAAAAGTAAGACATAAAGTTGGACAATTTAAAGCTACATGAAAAGTAAGACATAAAGTTGGACAATTTTAAAGCTACGTGAAAAGTAAGACATAAAGTTGGACAATTTAAAGCTACGTGAAAAGTAATACATAAAGTTGGACAATTTAAAGCTATGTGAAAAGTAATACATAAAGTTGGACAATTTAAAGCTACGTGAAAAGTAAGACATAAAGTTGGACAATTTAAAGCTACGTGAAAAGTAATACATAAAGTTGCACAATTTTAAAGCTACGTGAAAAGTAATAGATGAAGTTGGACAATTTTAAAGCTACGTTTGTGTATAACATTTCTTGGCTTTATAAATGTCAACCAACATGAGTATTATAAAAATATGTTCATGTGAAGTAGAGCTTACTAAACTACTTTGCCTTGAATTACAGGTGATTGTTTGACCAACACACCAGACATATTATGTAGTCAGGCCCCAAAAGGCCCAAAGACCTACAACTCCCTGCTGAATATATGGCAACCATAAATTCTCTATATAATTTACATTTACTATTGTATACATTAATGTATTTATATACTATTCTTTGTATCGGTTCATCACTACTTAATATTTAAAAAAAAATTTTTTCAAACAATATATGTTTGTTAATAAAAAATTTTGTCAACATCCTTAACAACATTTTTATTTATTTATTTTTTTACTCTAAGTAAATAAATACTTTAGTATTTAGTAATTACATTTCTAAGTTGTTGTTGTGTGTTTAATTAATGATTATGTACAACTTTGACATTTTCTTAAGAGATACTTTTGTCTATTTTTTTTTATTCCAGCAAATTGTGAGTCACCTAAACATTATGTTATTAGATCTATATTATGTAAGTTGAAGAAATATTTGCTTTATCATAGAAAAAATCTAAAGAATCGTCTATTTCTTGCAAAAGCTTGTTCGGGTATTTTAAAAAAAACATATTTTTTTTCAATTGCCTTGTTATGTTCATATCTTTAATCCCATACACGATGTTGAGGATTCTTTGAGAACTTCTTTTTATTTTTAAATTTTCATGTGTCAATAGGTAATTCATTTTGTATTCTGTCTAAGTAGAAAATTTATAATTTGTAAAATAATAAAGCTATCAGCATAATCATGCATGGAAAGATAGATAACATAAATTAAAAGCAATAACAGAAAACATAATTGAAATATCTTATTTAAAAAAAAAAAGTTACAAGAATGTATAAAAAAATGTATATATATATCCAAATACATTTTTTCACAGCAAGTATACATAAAACATATTTTCTAGAGGGAAATGTACAATTGAATCTAAGTTAATACAATTATAATGTTTAAATTATTTTTTTTGTAATGCGTTAGCCTTTCGAAGATTTTGCCTCTTTTTACCCACACACTAAAGTACGATTAATCATGGCTTACTTTTAATGGGGATTTAACAATGCGCATCATAATATGTACATAAATTTTTTTTTCTAAAACTGATATTAGGAGTTGGAGTTGGGATATGTGACTAAAAATTATGATAGCAAGTGTTGCCAATAGGTTAACATCTATGTGACAACTTTAAGCTTGACGAAAAGTAGATAAAAAGGCCTCGCAAAGGTTTATTAGGTCGGTATTCATCCTATTCTGTGGTGGTCATAAAGTTTTGCACAGTTAATATAAAAGATTTTAATAAAGCGAAGTTAAATTAAGGCAAATGATAAAACACAATTAGGTTTTTAATAATAATTGTCACTGATAACCTTAATGTTGTAGTAATATTATAATGTATGCTTTTGTTGTACTATGTTGTTTGCTTCTGTTGTATTATATTGTATGCTTTTGTTGTATTATGTTTTATGATTGTGTTGTATTATGTTGTATGATTGTGTTGTATTATGCTGTATGCTTTTGTTGTATTATGTTGTATGCTTTTGTTGTATTATGTTGTATGCTTTTGTTGTATTATGTTTTATGATTGTGTTGTATTATGTTGTATGATTCTGTTGTATTATGTTGTATGCTTTTGTTGTATTATGTTGTATGCTTTTGTTGTATTATGTTGTATGCTTTTGTTGTATTATGTTGTATGCTTTTGTTGTATTATGTTGTATGATTGTGTTGTATTATGTTGTATAATTGTGTTGTATTATGTTGTATGCTTTTGTTGTATTATGTTGTATGCTTTTGTTATATTATGTTGTATGTTTTGTTATATTATGTTGTATGTTTTGTTGTATTATGTTGTATGCTTTTTTTGTATTATGTTGTATGCTTTTGTTGTATTATTTTGTATGCTTTTGTTGTATTATTTTGTAGGCTTTTGTTGTATTATGTTGTATGATTGTGTTGTATTATGTTTTATGATTGTGTTGTATTATGTCGTATGATTGTGTTGCATTGTTGTATGCTTTTGTTGTATTATGTTGTATGCTTTTGTTATATTATGTTGTATGTTTTGTTGTATTATGTTGTATGCTTTTTTGTATTACGTTGTATGCTTTTGTTGTATTTTTTTGTATGCTTTTGTTATATTATGTTGTATGTTTTGTTGTATTATGTTGTATGCTTTTTTGTATTATGTTGTATGCTTTTGTTGTATTATGTTGTATGATTGTGTTGTATTATGTTGTATGATTGTGTTGTATTATGTTGTATCCTTTTGTTGTATTATGTTGTATGCTTTTGTTGTATTATGTTGTATGCTTTTGTTGTATTATGTTGTATGCTTTTGTTGTATTATGTTTTATGATTGTGTTGTATTATGTTGTATGATTGTGTTGTATTATGTTGTATGCTTTTGTTGTATTATGTTGTATGCTTTTGTTGTATTATGTTGTATGCTTTTGTTGTATTATGTTGTATGCTTTTGTTGTATTATGTTTTATGATTGTGTTGTATTATGTTGTATGATTGTGTTGTATTATGTTGTATGCTTTTGTTGTATTATGTTGTATGCTTCTGTTGTATTATGTTGTATGCTTTTGTTGTATTATGTTGTATGATTGTGTTGTATTATATTGTATAATTGTGTTGTATTATATTGTATGCTTTGTTGTATTATGTTGTATGCTTTTGTTGTATTATAATGTATGATTGTGTTGTATTATGTTGTATAATTGTGTTGTATTATGTTGTATGCTTTTGTTGTATTATGTTGTATGCTTTTGTTGTATTATGTTGTATGCTTTTGTTGTATTATGTTGTATGCTTTTGTTGTATTATGTTTTATGATTGTGTTGTATTATGTTGTATGATTGTGTTGTATTATGTTGTATGCTTTTGTTGTATTATGTTGTATGCTTTTGTTGTATTATGTTGTATGCTTTGTTGTATTATGTTGTATGCTTTTGTTGTATTATGTTGTATAATTGTGTTGTATTATGTTGTATGCTTTTGTTGTATTATGTTGTATGTTTTGTTATATTATGTTGTATGCTTTTGTTATATTATGTTGTATGTTTTGTTGTATTATGTTGTATGCTTTTGTTGTATTATGTTGTATGCTTTTGTTGTATTATGTTGTATGCTTTTGTTGTATTATGTTGTATGCTTTTGTTGTATTATGTTGTATGCTTTGTTGTAGTATGTTGTATGCTTTTGTTGTATTATGTTGTATAATTGTGTTGTATTATGTTGTATGCTTTTGTTGTATTATGTTGTATGCTTTTGTTATATTATGTTGTATGTTTTGTTGTATTATGTTGTATGTTTTGTTATATTATGTTGTATGCTTTTGTTATATTATGTTGTATGCTTTTGTTGTATTATTTTGTATGCTTTTGTTGTATTATTTTGTAGGCTTTTGTTGTATTATGTTGTATGATTGTGTTGTATTATGTTTATGATTGTGTTGTATTATGTTGTATGATTGTGTTGCAGTGTTGTATGCTTTTGTTGTATTATGTTGTATGTTTTTGTTGTATTATGTTGTATGTTTTTTTTGTATTATGTTTTTCTGCTTTTGTTATATTATGTTGTAAGTTTTGTTGTATTATGTTGTATAATTGTGTTGTATTATGTTGTATGCTTTTGTTGTATTATGTTGTATGCTTTTTTTGTATTATGTTGTATGCTTTTGTTGTATTATGTTGTATGCTTTTGTTGTATTATGTTGTATGATTGTGTTGTATTATGTTGTATGATTGTGTTGTATTATGTTATATGCTTTTGTTGTATTATGTTGTATGCTTTTGTTGTATTATGTTGTATGCTTTTGTTGTATTATGTTGTATGCTTTTGTTGTATTATGTTGTTTGATTGTGTTGTATTATGTTGTATAATTGTGTTGTATTATGTTGTATGCTTTTGTTGTATTATGTTGTATGCTTTTGTTATATTATGTTGTATGTTTTGTTGTATTATGTTGTATGTTTTGTTGTATTATGTTGTATGCTTTTGTTGTATTATGTTTTATGATTGTGTTGTATTATGTTGTATGATTGTGTTGTATTATGTTGTATGCTTTTGTTGTATTATGTTGTATGTTTTTGTTGTATTATGTTGTATGCTTTTGTTGTATTATGTTGTATGCTTTTATTGTATTATGTTGTATAATTGTGTTGTATTATGTTGTATGCTTTTGTTGTATTATGTTGTATGCTTTTGTTATATTATGTTGTATGTTTTGTTGTATTATGTTGTATGTTTTGTTATATTATGTTGTATGCTTTTGTTATATTATGTTGTATGTTTTGTTGTATTATGTTGTATGCTTTTTTTGTATTATGTTGTATGCTTTTGTTGTATTATGTTTTATGATTGTGTTGTATTATGTTGTATGATTGTGTTGTATTATGTTGTATGATTGTGTTGCATTGTTGTATGCTTTTGTTGTATTATGTTGTATGTTTTTGTTATATTATGTTGTATATTTTTTTGTATTATGTTTTTCTGCTTTTGTTATATTATGTTGTATGTTTTGTTGTATTATGTTGTATAATTGTGTTGTATTATGTTGTATGCTTTTGTTGTATTATGTTGTATGCTTTTTTTTGTATTATGTTGTATGCTTTTGTTGTATTATGTTGTATGCTTTTGTTGTATTATGTTTTATGATTGTGTTGTATTATGTTGTATGATTGTGTTGTATTATGTTGTATGCTTTTGTTGTATTATGTTGTATGCTTTTGTTGTATTATGTTGTATGCTTTTGTTGTATTATGTTGTATGCTTTTGTTGTATTATGTTGTATGATTGTGTTGTATTATGTTGTATAATTGTGTTGTATTATGTTGTATGCTTTTGTTGTATTATGTTGTATGCTTTTGTTATATTATGTTGTATGTTTTGTTGTATTATGTTGTATGTTTTGTTGTATGTATGTTGTGTTGTGTTTTGCGCCAGCAGGCAGCAGTGTTTTGTTTTAGTCTCTGTTTTTGGACTGTTTTTGGACTTTTTCTGTGATTAAATCCTTGTTTATTTACTTAAATTTTGTACTAGTGCATCACTTGTGATTTTGTCTATGACATTGTGTGTAATATTCTATTGATGGTCTTGGACCTGGTTAATTATCAACTGATTATCAATTGATTTTGGTGTTTCCATACACTCTAACTTGTGGTTTATAAGGTGAACTGTTCTCACAGTTCTGTACTGTGTTCCATCTTGCTACGCTTGATAACTCTACCGTCACCACTATTTGTAAACAAAGAGTACTGTGTTCCATCTCGCTACGCTTGATAACTCTACCGTCACCACTATTTGTAAACAAAGAGATGACGACTGCCACACTAGTTATTTTCTTATCTGCCTTTATTATATTGTCAACTATCAGGCACCATCTATCTGCTTATAATATTCTGCTTCAAGTGTTAATACATACTACAAACAGTATTTATCCTTCTTCTCGCCGGCTTGGTGTAGGGGTTCACATACCGAAAAGAAGAGGAACGAGAGCTGGTCGTTTGCATCGTATTTGGCATGGCAAACCGCTGTCGTGCTCCGAGGATGTCCTTTCTCTCTCACAAACACTACCCAAGCAGATAGAAGATGACATCCATACAATATCTACAGTTAGTAATGTCACGATAGGTATTCTAAATGCGCAGTCCTCAGTAAAGAAAGCTATCCTCATCAATGACCTTATCATTGAAAAATCACTTGATATTATGATCATCACGGAGACTTGGCTGCATGAGGGGGGTGTTGAACCAGCAATTAGAGAGATGACGCCTACTGGCTATGTCTTTTTTCAAAAGCCCCGCTCAACTGGTCAACGTGGTGGGGGCTTAGCAGTGATCTATCGATCTGCCTTGACTGTCAGGCTTTGTAACGATATGAACTACTCCTCATTTGAATGCATGAACTTCGTGATCTCCCAAGGCAAACAAACTGTTCGAATCATTGTTATATATAGACCTCCGCCTTTTGTCGCAAATCAGATAAAGGAAAGCAGTTTTCATGACGATTTTGGGAACCTTGTATCATCTATCAAAAACAAGAGCTTATTGATCTTAGGTGACTTTAATTTCCACTGGGATGATCCAGAAAACAACCACACTCATCAGCTTAAGCAATTATTTGACTCTGCTGACTTAACTCAGCATGTTTCCAAACCAACGCACAGAGCTGGACACATCCTAGATTGGGTGGTCTCTAGATCTGACATTCCGGTATTTGTCCACTCTGTGAGTGTTGAGGACCTCCTTCTGTCTGATCACTTCCTTGTGCGGTTAAAGACAAATATGAAAAGACCAGTTGCTGGGAGAAAAAAGATAAAGACGAGGAATCTTAAGAATATCGATATGGATTCTTTTCGAGATAGTCTTACTAAATCAGAATTGGTTAAGTCACAATCAAGTGATCCTGAAAACCTGGTCCTCCTGTACAACCAGACTCTCTCCACTTTACTGGATGACTACGCCCCAGTGACGGAAAAACTTGTTAGTGACAGGCCGGACTCCTATTGGTACTCCCCTTTAGTTCAGAAAGCGAAGTCAATCCGTCGTTTAGCTGAAAAGCGTTGGAGAAGAACTCGACTTGAATGTGACAAAAAAATATTTCGGAAAGAAAGAAATAGGTTCGCTCAAGTGATCAGGCATGAAAAGTCGGTTCATATTCAATCTCTTCTAAAGTCTGCAGGAACGGACTCACGCAAGATGTTCTCCATTGTCAATGATCTTCTTGGAAAAAGATCTGAAACCCCCGTTCTGCCTGACATGAGCAGTGAGAAAGCAGCGGAAACACTTAGCAATTTCTTCACTGACAAAGTTGAGAAAATTAGGAAAAGCTTTGAAGAGCGTGATTCTTTGCCCCTAGTGGATGATGTCTTCGCAGGTATCCCATTAGTGGAACTCATCCCTGTTTGTGAGGAAGGACTTAAACGTACTATTCTATCATCTAAACCTACTTATTCCACTGTTGACCCCATCCCTACCAAAATTGTGCTGACATGCATGGACATTCTACTTCCTGTGTTGGTACGTATTATAAACACCTGCCTACTGTCTGCCAAAATTCCACGCCCATTCAAGACGGCGATCATTAAGCCCCTCCTGAAGAAAAATGGCTTAGATATGAATGACTGCAATAACTATCGCCCGGTCTCAAATCTCTCCTTTATTTCTAAAATACTTGAGAGAGTTGTGTCGCAACAACTTGTGCAGCATCTTAATGCTAATAATCTACTTGACCCGTTCCAATCTGCCTATCGTCATGGCCACAGTTGCGAAACAGCACTTCTGCGAGTCCTAAATGATGTACTTTGTAGTGCTGATCGTGGCGAACTATCACTATTAGTGTTGCTTGACTTAAGTGCAGCTTTCGACGTAATTGACCATGAGCTTCTTCTAGCCAGGCTTAAAAAGGAGATGGGCATCACGGGTAATGCGCTGCGGTGGTTCACGTCTTATTTGGAGGATAGGACCCAATATGTTGTGGTAAAACAAGCTTCTTCGCAGAGCACACCACTGAGGTGCGGAGTACCACAAGGCTCTGTATTGGGACCTATACTATTCTCTATCTATACTAGTAAACTCGGCAAAATCATTAGTACCCATGGCGTAAATCGTAAGCTATTTGCTGACGACACGGAATTATACATTAGTTTCAATCCTGATCCTGCTTCCTGTGCTGCGGCTGTAAAATCTCTTGAAGACTGCTGCCTGTCAGTGAAATCGTGGATGGTGGAAAATAGGCTAAAGCTAAATGATGATAAAACAGTGGCAATATTGTGTGGGTCTCATGCTAAACTTAAAACCTCTAAGCTAGAAGCAATAAAAGTTGGCACTGCTGAAATTACCTTATCTGACTATGTAAAAGATCTTGGCTTGTTTATTGACAGTAAACTTTCAATGACTACCCATGTCAGCTCTGTCGTCCGGGCATGCTTTATGCAATTACGAGCCTTAGGTCAATTGCGACCTCATCTAAACAAGAAAACAGCAAATGCTGTTGCCGTCTCTCTTATTCTCTCAAGACTTGATTACTGCAACAGCTGCTTGTGGGGGATTCCAAAAAAGCAGATTGAGAGACTCCAGAAGGTGCAGAACAATGCTGCACGCATAGTATCTCTGGTCGAGAGGTCCGCTCACAACACCCCTATACTTAGGGATCTCCACTGGCTCCCCGTGCAAAAGCGAATTGAATTTAAGCTTCTTTCCCTGGCATTCAGCTGCTTGGATGGCACTGCACCTAGCTATCTTCAAAACATTCTTACAACATATGTTCCAGCAAGAGATCTCCGTTCAAGTGAAAAGTCATTACTTAGGACTCCCAGTCTTATTGGACATAGAAAGAAAACCTTTGGAGTGCGCGCCTTTGAGGCGGTGGCGCCCGTATTATGGAACAATTTGCCTATTTCACTAAGGCAAACTGAAGCAAAGTCTTTTAAAAAGAACCTAAAGTCCTATATATTTAAGTAATCATTGTCTAATTTGTGCTCTTGTATCTATGTCATGACAGCGCACTGAGCATGCTATTATAGCATGGATAGTTGCGCTATAAAAGTGCTCATTATTATTATATTATGTTGTATGCTTTTGTTGTATTATGTTGTATGCTTTTGTTGTATTATGTTTTATGATTGTGTTGTATTATGGTGTATGATTGTGTTGTATTATGTTGTATAATTGTGTTGTATTATGTTGTATGCTTTTGTTGTATTTTTTAGTATGCTTTTGTTATATTATGTTGTATGTTTTGTTGTATTATGTTGTATGCTTTTGTTGTATTATGTTGTATGCTTTTGTTGTATTATGTTTTATGATTGTGTTGTATTATGTTGTATGATTGTGTTGTATTATGTTGTATGCTTTTGTTGTATTATGTTGTATGCTTTTGTTGTGTTATGTTGTATGCTTTTGTTGTATTATGTTGTATGCTTTTGTTGTATTATGTTGTATGATTGTGTTGTATTATCTTGTATGATTGTGTTGTTTTATGTTGTATGATTGTGTTGTATTATGTTGTATGCTTTTGTTATATTATGTTGTATGTTTTGTTATATTATGTTGTATGTTTTGTTGTATTATGTTGTATGCTTTTTTTGTATTATGTTGTATGCTTTTGTTGTATTATTTTGTATGCTTTTGTTGTATTATTTTGTAGGCTTTTGTTGTATTATGTTGTATGATTGTGTTGTATTATGTTTTATGATTGTGTTGTATTATGTCGTATGATTGTGTTGCATTGTTGTATGCTTTTGTTGTATTATGTTGTATGCTTTTGTTATATTATGTTGTATGTTTTGTTGTATTATGTTGTATGCTTTTTTGTATTACGTTGTATGCTTTTGTTGTATTTTTTTGTATGCTTTTGTTATATTATGTTGTATGTTTTGTTGTATTATGTTGTATGCTTTTTTGTATTATGTTGTATGCTTTTGTTGTATTATGTTGTATGATTGTGTTGTATTATGTTGTATGATTGTGTTGTATTATGTTGTATCCTTTTGTTGTATTATGTTGTATGCTTTTGTTGTATTATGTTGTATGCTTTTGTTGTATTATGTTGTATGCTTTTGTTGTATTATGTTTTATGATTGTGTTGTATTATGTTGTATGATTGTGTTGTATTATGTTGTATGCTTTTGTTGTATTATGTTGTATGCTTTTGTTGTATTATGTTGTATGCTTTTGTTGTATTATGTTGTATGCTTTTGTTGTATTATGTTTTATGATTGTGTTGTATTATGTTGTATGATTGTGTTGTATTATGTTGTATGCTTTTGTTGTATTATGTTGTATGCTTCTGTTGTATTATGTTGTATGCTTTTGTTGTATTATGTTGTATGATTGTGTTGTATTATATTGTATAATTGTGTTGTATTATATTGTATGCTTTGTTGTATTATGTTGTATGCTTTTGTTGTATTATAATGTATGATTGTGTTGTATTATGTTGTATAATTGTGTTGTATTATGTTGTATGCTTTTGTTGTATTATGTTGTATGCTTTTGTTGTATTATGTTGTATGCTTTTGTTGTATTATGTTGTATGCTTTTGTTGTATTATGTTTTATGATTGTGTTGTATTATGTTGTATGATTGTGTTGTATTATGTTGTATGCTTTTGTTGTATTATGTTGTATGCTTTTGTTGTATTATGTTGTATGCTTTGTTGTATTATGTTGTATGCTTTTGTTGTATTATGTTGTATAATTGTGTTGTATTATGTTGTATGCTTTTGTTGTATTATGTTGTATGTTTTGTTATATTATGTTGTATGCTTTTGTTATATTATGTTGTATGTTTTGTTGTATTATGTTGTATGCTTTTGTTGTATTATGTTGTATGCTTTTGTTGTATTATGTTGTATGCTTTTGTTGTATTATGTTGTATGCTTTTGTTGTATTATGTTGTATGCTTTGTTGTAGTATGTTGTATGCTTTTGTTGTATTATGTTGTATAATTGTGTTGTATTATGTTGTATGCTTTTGTTGTATTATGTTGTATGCTTTTGTTATATTATGTTGTATGTTTTGTTGTATTATGTTGTATGTTTTGTTATATTATGTTGTATGCTTTTGTTATATTATGTTGTATGCTTTTGTTGTATTATTTTGTATGCTTTTGTTGTATTATTTTGTAGACTTTTGTTGTATTATGTTGTATGATTGTGTTGTATTATGTTTATGATTGTGTTGTATTATGTTGTATGATTGTGTTGCAGTGTTGTATGCTTTTGTTGTATTATGTTGTATGTTTTTGTTGTATTATGTTGTATGTTTTTTTTGTATTATGTTTTTCTGCTTTTGTTATATTATGTTGTAAGTTTTGTTGTATTATGTTGTATAATTGTGTTGTATTATGTTGTATGCTTTTGTTGTATTATGTTGTATGCTTTTTTTGTATTATGTTGTATGCTTTTGTTGTATTATGTTGTATGCTTTTGTTGTATTATGTTGTATGATTGTGTTGTATTATGTTGTATGATTGTGTTGTATTATGTTATATGCTTTTGTTGTATTATGTTGTATGCTTTTGTTGTATTATGTTGTATGCTTTTGTTGTATTATGTTGTATGCTTTTGTTGTATTATGTTGTTTGATTGTGTTGTATTATGTTGTATAATTGTGTTGTATTATGTTGTATGCTTTTGTTGTATTATGTTGTATGCTTTTGTTATATTATGTTGTATGTTTTGTTGTATTATGTTGTATGTTTTGTTGTATTATGTTGTATGCTTTTGTTGTATTATGTTTTATGATTGTGTTGTATTATGTTGTATGATTGTGTTGTATTATGTTGTATGCTTTTGTTGTATTATGTTGTATGTTTTTGTTGTATTATGTTGTATGCTTTTGTTGTATTATGTTGTATGCTTTTATTGTATTATGTTGTATAATTGTGTTGTATTATGTTGTATGCTTTTGTTGTATTATGTTGTATGCTTTTGTTATATTATGTTGTATGTTTTGTTGTATTATGTTGTATGTTTTGTTATATTATGTTGTATGCTTTTGTTATATTATGTTGTATGTTTTGTTGTATTATGTTGTATGCTTTTTTTGTATTATGTTGTATGCTTTTGTTGTATTATGTTTTATGATTGTGTTGTATTATGTTGTATGATTGTGTTGTATTATGTTGTATGATTGTGTTGCATTGTTGTATGCTTTTGTTGTATTATGTTGTATGTTTTTGTTATATTATGTTGTATATTTTTTTGTATTATGTTTTTCTGCTTTTGTTATATTATGTTGTATGTTTTGTTGTATTATGTTGTATAATTGTGTTGTATTATGTTGTATGCTTTTGTTGTATTATGTTGTATGCTTTTTTTTGTATTATGTTGTATGCTTTTGTTGTATTATGTTGTATGCTTTTGTTGTATTATGTTTTATGATTGTGTTGTATTATGTTGTATGATTGTGTTGTATTATGTTGTATGCTTTTGTTGTATTATGTTGTATGCTTTTGTTGTATTATGTTGTATGCTTTTGTTGTATTATGTTGTATGCTTTTGTTGTATTATGTTGTATGATTGTGTTGTATTATGTTGTATAATTGTGTTGTATTATGTTGTATGCTTTTGTTGTATTATGTTGTATGCTTTTGTTATATTATGTTGTATGTTTTGTTGTATTATGTTGTATGTTTTGTTGTATGTATGTTGTGTTGTGTTTTGCGCCAGCAGGCAGCAGTGTTTTGTTTTAGTCTCTGTTTTTGGACTGTTTTTGGACTTTTTCTGTGATTAAATCCTTGTTTATTTACTTAAATTTTGTACTAGTGCATCACTTGTGATTTTGTCTATGACATTGTGTGTAATATTCTATTGATGGTCTTGGACCTGGTTAATTATCAACTGATTATCAATTGATTTTGGTGTTTCCATACACTCTAACTTGTGGTTTATAAGGTGAACTGTTCTCACAGTTCTGTACTGTGTTCCATCTTGCTACGCTTGATAACTCTACCGTCACCACTATTTGTAAACAAAGAGTACTGTGTTCCATCTCGCTACGCTTGATAACTCTACCGTCACCACTATTTGTAAACAAAGAGATGACGACTGCCACACTAGTTATTTTCTTATCTGCCTTTATTATATTGTCAACTATCAGGCACCATCTATCTGCTTATAATATTCTGCTTCAAGTGTTAATACATACTACAAACAGTATTTATCCTTCTTCTCGCCGGCTTGGTGTAGGGGTTCACATACCGAAAAGAAGAGGAACGAGAGCTGGTCGTTTGCATCGTATTTGGCATGGCAAACCGCTGTCGTGCTCCGAGGATGTCCTTTCTCTCTCACAAACACTACCCAAGCAGATAGAAGATGACATCCATACAATATCTACAGTTAGTAATGTCACGATAGGTATTCTAAATGCGCAGTCCTCAGTAAAGAAAGCTATCCTCATCAATGACCTTATCATTGAAAAATCACTTGATATTATGATCATCACGGAGACTTGGCTGCATGAGGGGGGTGTTGAACCAGCAATTAGAGAGATGACGCCTACTGGCTATGTCTTTTTTCAAAAGCCCCGCTCAACTGGTCAACGTGGTGGGGGCTTAGCAGTGATCTATCGATCTGCCTTGACTGTCAGGCTTTGTAACGATATGAACTACTCCTCATTTGAATGCATGAACTTCGTGATCTCCCAAGGCAAACAAACTGTTCGAATCATTGTTATATATAGACCTCCGCCTTTTGTCGCAAATCAGATAAAGGAAAGCAGTTTTCATGACGATTTTGGGAACCTTGTATCATCTATCAAAAACAAGAGCTTATTGATCTTAGGTGACTTTAATTTCCACTGGGATGATCCAGAAAACAACCACACTCATCAGCTTAAGCAATTATTTGACTCTGCTGACTTAACTCAGCATGTTTCCAAACCAACGCACAGAGCTGGACACATCCTAGATTGGGTGGTCTCTAGATCTGACATTCCGGTATTTGTCCACTCTGTGAGTGTTGAGGACCTCCTTCTGTCTGATCACTTCCTTGTGCGGTTAAAGACAAATATGAAAAGACCAGTTGCTGGGAGAAAAAAGATAAAGACGAGGAATCTTAAGAATATCGATATGGATTCTTTTCGAGATAGTCTTACTAAATCAGAATTGGTTAAGTCACAATCAAGTGATCCTGAAAACCTGGTCCTCCTGTACAACCAGACTCTCTCCACTTTACTGGATGACTACGCCCCAGTGACGGAAAAACTTGTTAGTGACAGGCCGGACTCCTATTGGTACTCCCCTTTAGTTCAGAAAGCGAAGTCAATCCGTCGTTTAGCTGAAAAGCGTTGGAGAAGAACTCGACTTGAATGTGACAAAAAAATATTTCGGAAAGAAAGAAATAGGTTCGCTCAAGTGATCAGGCATGAAAAGTCGGTTCATATTCAATCTCTTCTAAAGTCTGCAGGAACGGACTCACGCAAGATGTTC
Organism: Anisus vortex; assembly: GCA_949126835.1. NCBI lineage: Eukaryota > Metazoa > Mollusca > Gastropoda > Planorbidae > Anisus > Anisus vortex. The sequence continues at coordinate 40,055,417 of OX421495.1, forward strand.
TCCATTGTCAATGATCTTCTTGGAAAAAGATCTGAAACCCCCGTTCTGCCTGACATGAGCAGTGAGAAAGCAGCGGAAACACTTAGCAATTTCTTCACTGACAAAGTTGAGAAAATTAGGAAAAGCTTTGAAGAGCGTGATTCTTTGCCCCTAGTGGATGATGTCTTCGCAGGTATCCCATTAGTGGAACTCATCCCTGTTTGTGAGGAAGGACTTAAACGTACTATTCTATCATCTAAACCTACTTATTCCACTGTTGACCCCATCCCTACCAAAATTGTGCTGACATGCATGGACATTCTACTTCCTGTGTTGGTACGTATTATAAACACCTGCCTACTGTCTGCCAAAATTCCACGCCCATTCAAGACGGCGATCATTAAGCCCCTCCTGAAGAAAAATGGCTTAGATATGAATGACTGCAATAACTATCGCCCGGTCTCAAATCTCTCCTTTATTTCTAAAATACTTGAGAGAGTTGTGTCGCAACAACTTGTGCAGCATCTTAATGCTAATAATCTACTTGACCCGTTCCAATCTGCCTATCGTCATGGCCACAGTTGCGAAACAGCACTTCTGCGAGTCCTAAATGATGTACTTTGTAGTGCTGATCGTGGCGAACTATCACTATTAGTGTTGCTTGACTTAAGTGCAGCTTTCGACGTAATTGACCATGAGCTTCTTCTAGCCAGGCTTAAAAAGGAGATGGGCATCACGGGTAATGCGCTGCGGTGGTTCACGTCTTATTTGGAGGATAGGACCCAATATGTTGTGGTAAAACAAGCTTCTTCGCAGAGCACACCACTGAGGTGCGGAGTACCACAAGGCTCTGTATTGGGACCTATACTATTCTCTATCTATACTAGTAAACTCGGCAAAATCATTAGTACCCATGGCGTAAATCGTAAGCTATTTGCTGACGACACGGAATTATACATTAGTTTCAATCCTGATCCTGCTTCCTGTGCTGCGGCTGTAAAATCTCTTGAAGACTGCTGCCTGTCAGTGAAATCGTGGATGGTGGAAAATAGGCTAAAGCTAAATGATGATAAAACAGTGGCAATATTGTGTGGGTCTCATGCTAAACTTAAAACCTCTAAGCTAGAAGCAATAAAAGTTGGCACTGCTGAAATTACCTTATCTGACTATGTAAAAGATCTTGGCTTGTTTATTGACAGTAAACTTTCAATGACTACCCATGTCAGCTCTGTCGTCCGGGCATGCTTTATGCAATTACGAGCCTTAGGTCAATTGCGACCTCATCTAAACAAGAAAACAGCAAATGCTGTTGCCGTCTCTCTTATTCTCTCAAGACTTGATTACTGCAACAGCTGCTTGTGGGGGATTCCAAAAAAGCAGATTGAGAGACTCCAGAAGGTGCAGAACAATGCTGCACGCATAGTATCTCTGGTCGAGAGGTCCGCTCACAACACCCCTATACTTAGGGATCTCCACTGGCTCCCCGTGCAAAAGCGAATTGAATTTAAGCTTCTTTCCCTGGCATTCAGCTGCTTGGATGGCACTGCACCTAGCTATCTTCAAAACATTCTTACAACATATGTTCCAGCAAGAGATCTCCGTTCAAGTGAAAAGTCATTACTTAGGACTCCCAGTCTTATTGGACATAGAAAGAAAACCTTTGGAGTGCGCGCCTTTGAGGCGGTGGCGCCCGTATTATGGAACAATTTGCCTATTTCACTAAGGCAAACTGAAGCAAAGTCTTTTAAAAAGAACCTAAAGTCCTATATATTTAAGTAATCATTGTCTAATTTGTGCTCTTGTATCTATGTCATGACAGCGCACTGAGCATGCTATTATAGCATGGATAGTTGCGCTATAAAAGTGCTCATTATTATTATATTATGTTGTATGCTTTTGTTGTATTATGTTGTATGCTTTTGTTGTATTATGTTTTATGATTGTGTTGTATTATGGTGTATGATTGTGTTGTATTATGTTGTATAATTGTGTTGTATTATGTTGTATGCTTTTGTTGTATTTTTTAGTATGCTTTTGTTATATTATGTTGTATGTTTTGTTGTATTATGTTGTATGCTTTTGTTGTATTATGTTGTATGCTTTTGTTGTATTATGTTTTATGATTGTGTTGTATTATGTTGTATGATTGTGTTGTATTATGTTGTATGCTTTTGTTGTATTATGTTGTATGCTTTTGTTGTGTTATGTTGTATGCTTTTGTTGTATTATGTTGTATGCTTTTGTTGTATTATGTTGTATGATTGTGTTGTATTATCTTGTATGATTGTGTTGTTTTATGTTGTATGATTGTGTTGTATTATGTTGTATGCTTTTGTTATATTATGTTGTATGTTTTGTTGTATTATGTTGTATGCTTTTTTGTATTATGTTGTATGCTTTTGTTGTATTATTTTGTATGCTTTTGTTGTATTATTTTGTAGGCTTTTGTTGTATTATGTTGTATGATTGTGTTGTATTATGTTGTATGATTGTGTTGTGTTATGTTGTATGATTGTGCTGCATTGTTGTATGCTTTTGTTGTATTATGTTGTATGTTTTTGTTGTATTATGTTGTATGTTTTTGTTGTATTATGTTTTTCTGCTTTTGTTATATTATGTTGTATGTTTTGTTGTATTATGTTGTATGCTTTTGTTGTATTACGTTGTATGCTTTTGTTGTATTATGTTGTATGCTTTTGTTGTATTATGTTGTATGATTGTGTTGTATTATGTTGTTTTATGTTGTATGCTTTTGTTGTATTATGTTGTATGATTGTTTTGTATTATGTTGTATGCTTTTGTTGTATTGTGGTGTTTGCTTTTGTTGACCATCATGTATTTAGGTTGTCCTATTGTTTGTCTTTGATTTTTAAGTGATATTTTTGTCCACTGTTTTAATTTTATTTTTATGTATTTTTATCAAGCTCTTCAATTACATGAGCGTACTATTTTAGTTGACAGGCCCGGAGTAAAAAAATCATTTCATTTAAAGGGAAATAGAACTTTTTTTTAACCTAGTGAATTATATTTATGGATTCCCTCCCTTACTCTAATTTTTTTTTTTAGATTTGTATTTCTTGGATTTTTCTGGTGCGGTTAATACATTTTCACAAAGGATGTTTGAAGGATTTTGTTTTTTGGGGGCTAACCCCCTCCCCCTTTCCCTCTACCCCTTGAAATTTTTGAAAAATATTTTTTTAAACAAATTTTTTTTTTTATGTAGGCAAAAAATTTGGTAAATGTTTGTCACGCGAAATTTCCCCCCGCCCCCTCCCCCCTCCTGGAAAAAATTTCTGGCTTCGCCCCTGCTGAGCATTGAAAAAAGAAGATGATCACCATACGGATATATACATGTGTTTCAATTAGACTACCTTGTCCTCATTGCTTTACATTTTTCTGACATCATCACTAGCAGCTTCAACTCATAAAATCGTGTTTTTTAATGGGCGAAGGCATGGCAGATTGTCTGGTTCTTGGTTTCAACTATAAGACAATGATTAAAACGATAAACGAAACTGTTGCTTGAATGAAGGTAACACGTTAAACACTTATGACTTATTCATTACTGTAAATATTATTGTTATATTTTTGCCACCATTTGAGCATATTAATTTAAAATATTTCTTTTTTAAAATATGTAGGCCTACTAAAAATAAAAACGGATTATCGAAATAAAAAAAATAAAAAAATTTATTTTGGTAAGTGTCTTTTCTTACGTTCTCTCTACTCCTAGTGTCAAAATCTGGCGGATCCACTGATATTAAACACACAAAAATATATTTTAAAAAAAATTTTATGTTCTACTGTTATAAAATATTATACTGTTATTAAATGTAATGTAAATATTTGATATGCAGGATGTATTTTCAGTGTTACAAATTGAACATAGTTAAAGCACAGTGATTTCATCACAAAAATCCAGTTGAAATTATATATTGTGAAATAATTATTTCTAATTATAGCACAACGTCAGTGCTAAGATTGAGATTGCGTCTTTCTCATCGGCTTACACAACGAAGATCATCTTTCACAATAAGTCTACTTCTGTATTTAGATTTAATAATCAACAAGGTGGAAAGCCCTTTCAAAAAGTTGGAAGAAGAAGGCGCAACACAGTCTCAGACAAAATAGTATATGACTGCAAAAACTTGATCCTGAATTTTTAAATTGGCATTGTAGAGAAATTAGTTGTTAATAAATTAAATGAACTTCTCTCGTGTTGTCTCAGGAATATCTTCAAATTTGTCTGTGCATGACCGTCTATCAAGTGCAAATGGAGTGTCAGATAAATTTGAAAAGTACGATGAAATTTCGTCTGCAAGTATGTGTTCGTGTTGTTTCACATATTTTATCATCGTAATCCTATTGTCTGGTTCAGTGTCATGTTCCTCAAAGAAAGCAGATGTTAAGCTACATGTAAGCTACTTTTTTTTAGATCCAATTTTTTATGCCAAAGCTAAAGTTTTATTTGGAATGATCCGACCTTTTCAGACAAATGAAGGTTTATTACAAAAATTAACTGGTCCTTACAATGATAAATTTTACTCATTAGAGATTTCAAAGCTGTCACAAAGTCAGTTATTTTCTGCAGTTCACTTTTATCGCCATAAAGTGCTTTGAACTGCGGTCTTGATTTTTTTATTTTAAAAGTTAAAGAGTTCTGAGTTTATCACGAAGCTCAAAACACGTTTTTAAATTTTTCCTTTCGACAACCATCTGACTTCAGTGTGAAATAGTAGTTCGGCGCATCCGACTGTTTTCGCAACTGTGTTAAAGTAGGTATGTGACGTATGTATTGGTGCGCTGATGTCATCATGTCGGGTACTCGTATGCACAGAATTGAAATATACTTATTCTGTGCTCGTATGAGGATGTATCTGCATGTGGACTGATAAATAGGTGACCCCCATGAAATTGTCCTTCGACCCCCTATTCATATTTAACATATAATGTTGCTATATTAGTAAAACCAAATTCTTTTAATTTCTTTAAAAAAAATTCAACGTGAGCGAACTCGATATTTTAAAAAAAAATTTAACACATGCTTACTAAATCTAATCAAGGGAGATAATAGTCCTAGTTTTAAGCCTCTGGTGCAATTATTTTAGTAACAATTTTTTTTACTACACAATTTGGATTTGAAAAAATAAAATATTGTAGGCCTATATGTGTATACCAGTAAAAGTACTCGTATTGATAAAAATGCGTCCAATGAACAATCAATTAATTCATGTTTTTACATTATAGATGTAATTTTTAAAACACCTTTATAGCTACTAGCTTTTTTTCATTAGTACCCATTTACTTCTTTTGATAGTGCACATATCATATGTACATAATAATAATTTTTGAAAAGCCTAATTTTTAAGGTATGAAGAGCATATACTAACTGGAGAGTCGAACTGGGTCACCCGCATGGCAGTCCGATACGTTTATCACTTAGCTAACGAAAACGCTAAATATTATATTACTTAACTTTCACATTAATTATGCAAATTATTGACTAAACATTATCGTTTGGTAGTTAAGATGAGTATCTATCTAACACCTGCTTATACTAATTATACTTTGATCTCAGTTTAACTGAGATGTCCTTTAATGTATTTTGTAATTATGACCTATTCGAGGTGGTCTTCACTTCGGTGATCGGACGAGAACCAGTATTTTCAGCGTGGTATGGCTGTAGACCATGTTATTATATACTCTTCATGCGATGTCTTCCATCCTTTAGTTTTGTAAACTGAAATAACTGTCTTCTATCATTTTTCTCTATGTGAAACAAATATTTGGAAACTGTTCATGTACATACCACGAAAAAACTTTGTTGAAAAAAAAAAAAAAAAAAAAAGGATTGAAGAGTCTGTAAAGAAAAGAGGCATAGCCTAGACCAGGGATCGGCAACCTACGGAATGCGTGCCAGACTTGGTACGCAGAACGATTTTCAATGGCACGCGGAAGACTCCTTAAACTATTCAAGTATCTTTTATTAGAAATAGAGTGCTAAAGCAGGGTGACTTTTAGGCTGTTGGCACTCTGAATGAATTAGAAATCCCACTTTAGTACACTATTTTCAAAAGGTTGCCATTCCGAGGTCTAGACTAAAGAGTGTTGGTGCCAGGACACGACCCTGTTTAACCCCGCTATACAGTGAAGGGTTTTCATATGGCGCCATCGAAGAGTACTGTGCTGTACATGTTGTTGTGAAAAGCCCCAATAAGACCATAAAAAATAAGTGTTTTCCGATGGTCCTTGGAGACCCCCGTGAAATTGTCGTTCGACCCCCAAAGGGGTTGCGACCTACAGGCTGGGAACCGCTGATGTAGGCCTAATGGTCACGTGATGCAATATGTAATTTTTTTTTTACTGTGAGTAAACGACACCTTGTTACACACATTACATATATTTACCATCATTCCATCAGTCTTACCATCATTCTTAGGCCAATGATGCTATTCGACACTAATGAATTTCCCAGAGATCGGATTTCCCACTTTCGACGCGTGCGCAGTATTGCACCAGCAGAACAACTTCCGAAAAGCTTATACCAATACATTGAGTATAACTGCCTGAATTTATCGTCTGAAACCTTTAAATTCAAACCAACCCAATCCCTCCTTCCCAACCCTTTTCATTGCTGTAATTCTTCTGATGCATTGTGGGTCGGAGACAACATAAACAGACCGGAGGGGAGGGGGGGGGGAATTTTCCTTTTTGAACAACCGTTATTGTAAAAAAAAAAAATACCAAAAAAACCGTTGACCTTTCTTATTTCTGAAACCATGGAATACCGATTGGTGAAATTGGCTGTGTGCTTTCGGTGTTGGCACCGTTGTCTAACGTGTTATTTTCTTAAGTCTATTTATGTTGTGCATAACTGTTGGTTGTATTAACAAGTGGGAATACACTGTTGTAATGTAAGACCGGCCCTGCTTTGAGTGCTCCTATAAATGCCCTGAATGGCCGGTCGTTCTCTCGGACTTTCGTTTTTTTTTTTTTGTTGTTTTTTATTTTGTCTTAAAACACTGCAAACAACGAAATGTTTTGAATGAGCGTAAGACGAGAGGCAGGTTGGGTGTGGAGATGGACGGGTTGGGGGTGTCTTTATCTCGCGCCCCTGTGATTGATACACTTCAACTTCGTCTGGACCTGATAAAAAAAAGACGCATGTTGAACTAATTTGTGCCCGCGCCCACAAAATACGTCTCCCCGCAACCCCAAACTCTTTCTACCGATCCGCCTTTCCTATGCCCCAGCACCTACTCTCTCTCCCTCTCACTCACAATCTTTCCCTGTCTCGTACTCTCTCCCCATCCCCCCCTCCACCCCCTATGTCTTCACCTACCCCCGTTTAGCGTTGGCTCCAGGTGTAATTTGAATACAACGAACATTTAAATATCATCAACGGGTTAAGGCTCCACGCGCTATGGGAATAGCAGGAGTAAACATACTTCAACGCGCATGCGCATAAACTACCATACACTTCATCGTATCGACATTCTGCTGGTAGTTATTGTTTATTTACTTTCGTTTGTTTGTTTTTGTTGTTGTTGCTTTTTTAGTTGCCAATACGTTGCGTCCTAGACGGCCGGTATTGTGATTGCCGAGATGTCAATTTCTGTCTAGACTCTATATGTTGGTTGAGTCCAATGATGTTCATTTATCAGAACTAGGCTTCCACGTTAGGCATGTGTTTACTGCACATTTACCATGGCATTCAATGTAAATGTAAAAAATAAAAGTAATAATAACAGCTCAGCATCTTTAATTAGAAATGCTTAAAGCATCCGATCCTGCAGCATACGAGTACGCTTTTAGGACTCATGAAGCGATATGATTTTAACACTGTCGCAAGGAGCAAAGTGAAACAAAAATTATACAAGATTAACTAAGCGCCGGCATCACAATAGAAATAAACGCTTGACCTTGCGCTGAAACGCTACAGCGAACATATAGTGAAAGTATACACACAAAACATGTTTGGATAAATAAACACTCTTTAGTAACTTACACACAACTTAGCAATCACGATACTATTGCCCCTTCTGGAGTTTGAGTTGCCTGAGACATAGGCAAGTTTGATACTTGCCCTAATGGACCTACTTGAGCTTCGACTGCTATAATAGTTTCCTCTGTGGCCTCACCGTTTTGGCGTGCCAGCGACCTAGGTCCTGTTCTCTAAAGCAGGAGTCGGCAACCTGTTGATAATATTGTTCTAAACAGAATTCCTAATTCATTCAGAGTGCCAACAGCCCCAAAATCAACCTGCTCTTTTTTTTTTTTTGTTGTAAAAGCGTCTTTTATTTTTATTTTTGTGGTTCCTCTGCTATTGAAAATTGCTCTGCTTGCCATGTCTGACACGCATGCCATAGGTTGCCGACCCTTGCTCTAAAGTGTTCAAATCTTTCACTGTATTTCTTCCTTACATAAAAATTGAGGAATTGTTGATTGTGTGTGCATTTCTCCACTCTATTTCTCCAGTAAATAAGAAACATATAATTATTTATAGTTTCTATATATTTTCTTGGGCTATGTATACATCACCAAGGTGACTACACATTTGAGAAGTCGGCCCTGTATATGATAGACCGACGCACCTGAAAATGTCTTAGTTTCCCCAGTGCCAGCTCGAATCGTCAGCTCGGAAGTGCGATTATAGGATCCAGGTGCGCGTGACCTCAATCACACACGTTCCAATCTCTTACACCTCGTTGCTTCATTACACAATATTAATTAACATTCATTTGTTATAACATAGAAAGGAGCGGGGGAGGCGCACGGGTAGTTGGGTGAGTGGGGCGTAACAAAACTAAAAAAGACACACACGCACAAATTTAAAAAAAACGATGAACTTGGGGTCGAAGGGTAGAAAAAGAAAAAAAAAAAGAAACAGGGGAAGTAAGACAGTATTTTAAAAAAAAAAGAAAGAGTTGTCCTCACTTTACGAGTTTCCAATCATCCCGGACAACGCCATCCATCAACGAGAGAGAACTAATGGCTTATCCAGGGCCAGGAACTCCCTGGAGATTAGCGCATGGGAATTAACTCTTGTTAGTTTAGCTGCTACCTTCCAACAAAAAAACTAAGAAACTATAAAAAAAATATTGAAAAATAAGAAAAACTAAGGTGGGGGGGGGGGGCATTGAAACGGTATGGGGGTCGTGTGGAGGTCCTAGCTCCAGGTTTGAAAATACATGAAATTAAATTTGATCTTTTTATAGACTTTTTTTTTTTGTTCTTGTATTTGTTTGCAGAGACCTGGATTTAAGACAATGCCAATAGGCTATATTTGCTCACATTCAAGTTTTTTTTTTCCATTTCATTGTATAGTCTTGAGGTGTTAACACCAGGGGTCGCCAACTTTTTGCTAATAGTGTGCCAAACTAGAATTTCTAAATCAACAGCCTGAAAGTCAAACTGCCCTAGGACCTACTATATTTTTATAAGACAGTTTTTTTTAATGCCGTAGAAAGACGAAGACCAAAAGAAAAGGAGTGTTATAAAGAAAATCATTAAAGCGTTTTATAACAAATTAAAATGAGGTGATCTTTTTTTAAATCGATTAATAGCAAATGCAAAATTATATTTCTCAAATTACACATTAATGATTAATAGGTAATTTCGAAACTTTGTATTTTAGTTGTCAAGATATAATTTGTACACGTGCTAAAATCCTTTATAGTAAGATATCAACCGATCTGAGATTTCTTTTACTTTGTTAGCTACTAACTGGCGACGTATTAGTTATGCGGTATGAATATTGAATATTCATGCAAACTGAGTAGCTATTGTGGTGTTTAAAAATGTACATACAAATTCTTTAATCATATAATGTTTAAACAATTTTCTACTATCTTTAATCTAGTTTGATTATTTTACAGTTATTATAAATTATAAGCATCTAACATTTAAAAAAAACAAAAAAACATATTAAATATATATAATATAAACGCAAAGAAAAGAGATTAATTATCTCTCTTTAATTTAATTAAATTCTCCTATTTTGACTAGTGATTCTAAACCAGTTAATAAAAAAAAAACATGATTTATTAACGGTTATTTCTTTATAATTTATACAAATCTAGCATTACGCTATTCATTTAAACGTGTAATTAGATGTATAAAATTAATTTTCGCTGAAAAAAAAATGTCCAGTCTTAATTGTTCAAGTCGTTTTAAGAGAGTTGTACATTAACTAATTATTGATGTTTGTAGAAGAATAGGGTTATATATGGATCAAAGCATTCATTTTAGGTTCACCATTCATGCATGACCATTAAGAAATGTCATTTGCGTTGATCAATTCACTTTATTCGTTTATTCACTACTGCATCTTGCCGCGGCCTTGATGGAGATGAAACAGGGCAGTAAGTTTCCAGCTTTTGTCAATATAGACTAAATAGACCGAATAACTTCGATATACCTTTTTTTTTTTAAACTCGAGAAATTCTGATAATATGAAAAAAAATTTTTATTAGGCTGTACATGCACTAAGTTATATATATTTTTTAAACCTGCAAGCGTTTTGCTTTAAACTTTAAAAGGGGCATCACTTTATTGTACTCTATTCTTTCTTAATTCATGCACATAATAAAATAAAAAAAAACTTAATTTAAAATATCTTAGTTTCAAATGTATTTATATATATATAACTATTACAAGTAGGTCAAATAAGTTTATTAGTGTGTTGTTGTTTTTACCGAAACTAAATATAGGGTAAATGACATTATTTATTAGTTTAATATATTTAAGAGAACAACAACAAACATTAATAACAGGTCTATACAGGGTGTAGGAAATTGGGGAATTTAAAAAGCAACAAAACTCCTAACGATGGGTCATTGCCTGGTCAATGGGTAGCGGCTAATCTAAAGTACTTCACCCTCCCTCCCTCCCTCTCCCCAGCCCCAGATCCCACTGCGCCACCGCCGCCAGACACGCCAGTAAATATCCAAGAGTGGACACGTGCTAATCTGACCTGTAGGTTGCGCGTGACCAGGGAGATTGGGTATCCAAACAGACAACAAGGGGGGGGGGGGTGGGAGTAGGGGGAGGGGTGGAAGAGGAGGCGTCTGGAGAGTGAAACAATGACGTCATTCATCAAGAGTAGACTGACACACAACAGAGTCTAGAACTATGTTGTGTAGTCTGATATTTTATATACAGGGAGATTGAAACAATGACGTCATTCATCAAGAGTAGACTGACACACAACAGAGTCTAGAACTATGTTGTGTAGTCTGATATTTTATATACAGGGAGAGTGAAACAATAATGACACGCTATGAGAGTAGCTTGACATCCAATAGAGTCTAGATTTGAACTCTATTGTGTAGTCTGATAGTTTATATATATACAAAAAGACACTGAAAGGACAGGACTCTCAGCGAGAATACTCCCAGAATCAGACTCAGCTATTTATCACAAAGTTGTGTGTGGTTAATGGGTCTAACCCAGGTAGGAAAGTGTAAGGGTTGTGAGGGGGAGGGGGGGATCGATCGGTATATTGGTTACGATGGAATGAATCGTCTTTCTGTTGCATTGTTAATCAATTAATTAATTAAATATAAAATTAAACAACAACATACGGTAATTTATATTTCCATCAATTTTCATATACTCTTAAAGCTCTTCATCATTTGTTATGTGAAATCATTCTTCACTTTTAAAAAACAACAACACCTTACAGACACACAAAAACAACAACATTGATTGACAGAATCTATAGGTACACTTTTGAAAGAAAACAATCGTTCCTGACAGAGTAAAGTATGTTGTTGTTTTTTTGTGTCTGTGTTTGTTTTGTTTATTTGTTTCCTTCCAGAAGAATCACTTAATCCTTTCCTGTAGATCTTTTTTTATCTTACATGTTACAGACGCTCGTTATGTACAGAAGATTAGTGAGTTTCACCAAGTGTAAGTCTATGCAGAATGACTTTATTAAATGGTTACCCCTTTCTTTTTCTTATCTTATATATATTACAGACGTCCCTTCTAGAGAGAAGATTATTGCGCCCTACCCTCATCCGTGGTCCAAATATAGTCTTGCATCTTTATAATGTTTTCAATGAAGTTAAGTTAATGGTTTGCTCAAGCAATCCATTACATGCCAGCGTGCCACTTGGGAAGAAAGAGTACTGATATGCGTTTTTTCTCGCTTAAGGGATAAGGAAAGTGTTTTTGACCTTATGTTTATCTGAGCATTGCAACAGGCTGTTATATATATACATATATATCTTTATCTCGCTTATAATTGCAACGGCTATGAAGCAAAAAGTAGAACTTTCATCTCTTTAGGTTATTCATTGGAATAGAGCTGTTTATTGCCAAGAAATGTTCGAATTAAAAACAATGAAGAAACAAATACAGACAATAGCAACAAAAAGAAAGAACGATGGATGAAAAGAAGGATGGATAAAAATAATGAAAGAAAGATAGATTGACAGACAGACAGCCAGAGTGTCAGACAGACAAATAAGATAGATAGACATATAGATAGGTGGGTAGGTACGTTGGTAGGTTGATAGATAGACAGAGAAATATATAAATAGATTAATATATAAATATAGACAGATGGATGGGTAGATAAACAATTGATAGATGCAAATCAGTACACAATAAAATGCACGCTTCAAGAAGACCTTCCATTGTTCCAGCCTACAAAGACTAAGACAAAAACACATAAGATTGAAAAAAAAAACTAACCGCTTCAATCTGACTAAAGTGCAAGCCAAGACGTGATTTAAACCTAGAGGGTAGACAAAAAAAACTTTCCGGCTAATAATGTTTTCTTTAGAACTTAAAACTAACACCATGGAAAAACGCTAAAAAAAAATGTTTCTTTTTTTGTTTTCAATATAACTGGTTTTACTGGCGTAAGAGGTTTTAATTTTTGTTTTTAAGTGTAATGTGACGTGCTAGATGTAGACACTCTAGAGGTCTGTAGCGTAAGTTTGGGGGGGGGGGGGGGTAATTACACTTAAGAATGTTAAGCTTGTAAGTTAATTTTTATTTAGAAAAGCGTTTTTTTATCATTCTTTTTTATGTAGTGTTTATTGTTTTATTATAATTACAAGGGAATCGAAATATTTAAGAAATATGGGTTAAAAGAAATTGGTGAAAAGATATGCCGACAAGTAAAAGAATAAATAAACATGCTTACGAGCACAAAGACAGACAAATAAATAGGTATGTATACATTTTGGATGGTAGATATGTTGATTGATTCGTAGCTGCGCAGGTAGATACGTATGTAGGCCCTAAGTAGGTAGGGTTGTATAGATATAAAAGTATAAAGGTTGTCTGCCCCAACTAATGTAGGTAGGCTACCCAACAGATCTGGGTAGACTCAGGGGCACGCTCGAGTTAAGGGGAAAAAATCCTAGAATGCACCAGGATTCGAAGCCAGGAACCTTCGGTACGCCACTCGAACGAGCTGCTCGGCCACCATGCCTCATAGTTAACCTAGGCCTACCTTAGATTTTCTTAAAAGTTGAAATCTGTGGTAGCTACCACACGTAGGCCTACCTTAGATTTTCTTAAAAGTTGAAATCTGTGGTAGCTACCACACGTAGGCCTATTATAACAGTTCTAGTTTAATATAAAATTGTCATTACGATCAATGAGTCCTTTTTTTTTCTCTTCTTTTTTTACGAATCTGTACATTTTAAAGTTGAAAATTAGTTACGTCCGCACATGGCCGATCGCAAAAAAAAACAAACAATAACAGCACCTTATGACCTCCACAACATGTAATTAAGTCAAGATAAACGTAGTACAATATTTCTTGTTGCTGTTATTTGTTTTTTGTTGTGGGTTTTTTCTTATTAGGAATCCGCCATCTTTTATCTTCACTCTACAATACACGACTCATTCACGCATTCAGGAATGGGTGGAGCGGGTGGAGAGGGGGGGGGGATGAAGTTCTTCGGGTGCACCACTTAATTAAAGACTGGGGGCCCCCAAGATCACTTAGCTCTTTTCTCACACCTGACTGGATCTCTTAGTACCTGCCCCCCCCCCCACCATTTCCCCCCCCCCCAATCTGAAACTTATATCCACTTCATTTTTTCTACCATCCGCCCCGCCCCCCCCCCTCCTCCCTTTTCTTTTAATTGTTTTGGTCCTCTTTAATTAAAGATCGCATCCCGTCCCAATCCTTGACTTATAAGACTAGCGAGTTACCCGGTTCGCAATGGACAGGTAGACCACGTGATTTCCAGTGACGGTAAAGTCATTCCTTCGATATTGTTTTCCGTTCAACCCCCCCCCCCCCACACACACACATACACACTCTTTTTCTCTCCCCTTCCATACTTACCCTCTTTGTCCCGGGGATTTCGTTAGCCAACCCTATTGTTTTTTTGGTTTTCCAACCCCCACCCGTAAAACCTATCCCCCCCCACTACTATCTCCCCCCCCCCTTTTCCCTCCTCTCTCGATCGGACGCTTCGTTTCATACAGTGAGGAAGCAAGTCTAACTGACTTACTTGAATGCAGTTCACGCAGTGCAAAGTGATGATGACTATATTATACTATAAAGATATCATTTGGAGGTACGGGGGAGGGAGGGGTAGAGACCTCTTGACCCAATGAGACCAAAAAGAAACAGCTTTGTTAAAATAAGGTATTATTATTTTTTTCAATTTTGCGTGTGGGGGGGGGGGGTATAGGAAAGGGGGCTGTAGGATTTAGTCAATAAAATCTACGCAAATGTTTAATCGCTTGATATCTATGGAGAGTGCTTTCAGGGGCCCGTTCTCTAGCCGGGACGTTGGAAGGAAACAAATGTTGCGAGGAGATTGTGTCACAAGGCACATACACACTAGACGCTTATCACTTTGAACATCTATCTATCCATCCATCTATCTAATTATCACTGTTTATCTTTTGTTTTAAATATTTATTTAACTATTGTATAAATGTGTTTATCCATTAATCAAATTTTCTATTTATCTTTTTTTTCACTTAGCTTTTTGTACCTATTTGCCTAATTGACTTTTTTTTTTAGATATTGATCCATTTAGCCATTCATCTATCTAACATTATAATTATATATCCACTTTTATTATTTACCTTCCATCCCTCCATCTATCAGTACAAATATGAATGCTTTCGCTTCTGCTTCCAATGTCTTTATTCGTTTATACATAATCTAACTTCTTACTCTATCTCACCAGCTCCTTCAATATCTTCCTTTCATTCCAATAAATAATAATAATAATAATAATAATAATAATACAATTTAAAAAAAGACACACTCAAAACGCAATTAAAGACAAACCCTAAATCTCATATCTTTCTCTCTCTCTCTCTCTCTCTCTCTCTCTCCCTTTCTCTCCCTCTTCTACTCATTCAACCTACGATGTTTTCAAATACCAGACATAAGACTTTTTTTTCTGTCTTGTATTTGCATATACCTGTAATCATCTTTACAAGAAAAAGAGAGAGAGAATGAGAGAGAAAAAAAAGCCATTTTCAAAGGCGGACCCTCTTGTCATAACATTTTGATGCGCACTCCACTGAAGCATATCGTCTTCATAGAGAAGCCATATCTTCCCAGCCTCAGTGGCATGCAACATCAACAAAATGTTCCATTCTGTACCTAGCCGCCCTCGCCACGACGCTCGTATTTAGACATAAATCTAAAACCTCAAAGACTTATTTCCCCTTGTATTCTGTTACTTTTGCCCGCAGTGGTCTCCCCTTGGCGAAAATACACAAACTACCCGAAAATATCATTTTTACAACCTTCGCTTCCCCATCAAATATTGCAATAAAAGTGTGTTTTATTTCCGGATTCTAAATGTAGCCATTAATTGGTACTTACTAACTGACTAGCGAGTACTTTTGAAAGCCATATCTGTACCTTAGCTTGCTTTTGTGTGCGCGCTTGTGTGTATGTATATGTGTGTGTTTAAGGCACGTCCGCTTCGGTGTGGAGAGAAGCGAGAAGCCGTGAAAACCCATTCGCGAGGCTCCGACACCGAATGTTTCAAGATCGGGACTACGTCAACAACTTCACGGTTTCGTGACAACAACATCGGCGGCGGCTCGCTGTATACACAAACTAAATACTAAATGTGGGGGCGGATTGCTCGTGTATGGAGACGTCAGCTTCCAAACAGCGGAAGTACGGTTTCCTCGTGGCGACCCCTATCCGGAGCGCGTGGCCCGTGTGAAGTCAGGTGATACAAGGGGTCAATGCTTTCTACACCCGGAGAGGCGCAAATTAAATACTTTTCTTTTAACAACAACAAAAAAATGCCTATATAACATTTTAATTAGGTATCATTGAACCGCGATGGCTCGTAGGTTGTCACGCCCCTCTGACTTTCCCCATTCTTGGTACCCACGCTTCTCATCCTCAGCCCGTTTATTATTGAAATTCTCCCTTCGCCCCCATTTGTATTGACTATAGAACGCACGCCCTTGCTACCCCCTCCACTTTTTTTTCTGTTCAAAAAGAATAATTGAATTTCAAAATACAAATGGATTTGATCGGTATTAGGTTACTATTCACTTAGATCCATGACCTTTTGGCCTGATTTGGCCCCTCACCTAATGTATGTTGAATTTGCCCCCCCCCCCCCTCCCTTTTCAACTCGTGCCATTGTCTCCTGTCAGTTATGACAATGCGTATGTAAGTTTTAAACAGTTGGTTTTGTTATAAATGAAGTCGGCGTACTCACACACTCCCCCTCCCCCACCCCACACACGCGCCCCTGATGATTGGGAGGATCAGTGCCTTCAAAAGGGCCACATACTCCACAACATGCTAGACAGGCTACAGTGTAGGAGCAGTATCCCTTTCATAATTACTGTTGATCCATATGGCAAGTGGAGCATCGCTCAAACGTTTCTTTGGCTAGGGCATACAAGAGGATTGTGCGGCCAGCACAATTACAAGTCACCTTACTCCAAATTTCTGTGAGGTACTTTCGATGATAGACCCAGGGGCACCCTGAAAAAATCCTAGTCTTCACTTGGTTTCTATCGCCTTCCCACATGAATGAAGTTAAGCCACCAAGCCCACTTACAATATAGAAAGTTGCGTAATTATGTTTCATATCTAAGTACCAAACTAGTGGCGTAATTATGTTTCATATCTAAGGACAAACTAGTGACGTAATTATGTTTCATATCTAAGGACCAAACTAGTGGCGTAATTATGTTTCATATCTAAGGACCAAACTAGTGGCGTAATTATGTTTCATATCTAAGGACCAAACTAGTGGCGTAATTATGTTTCATATCTAAGGACAAACTAGTGACGTAATTATGTTTCATATCTAAGGACCAAACTAGTGGCGTAATTATGTTTCATATCTAAGGACCAAACTAGTGGCGTGCATCAGGGAGCCTGCAGGACACAACACAATTCTCCAAGCCTGGGACCAACTACAGAGCTTCTAACAGCATTTCTTTTTTGCTTGACAGTAGTTTGAGTCTATTCTAGCATTTTGATGAGAATTTTTTTAAGGGTGTTAAGATATTGGTTTTCCTGGTTTATTCAGGCAACCCATTCCATTTCCAAATGCCACTCGGAGAAAAAAAAAAAGAGATTTTGTATGCTGCTATTCTTACATATGGAATAAAGAAAAGTGTCTCAAAAAGTACTAGACACATCACAAACTGTTTTGTATTTTTGGTCTTATTAAAAAGTTTTACATTGACAGTAGGCATAAAATCTCAATTTCGGAAATGACATAATAATGAATCAAAATCTCATTTTTTTTATTAGTTCAATAATAAAACAAATAATCTCAATTTCTATAATTGTATAAATATTGAAAGTAAGCCACATTTCTAATTTTGAATTTGCCAGGTAGGACCTAAGTAATGAAGTAAAACCTGACTCGTGGCCTTTTGATCACATAAATTGTTAAACTACAAAACACACATTTTTGTTTTAGCCTAGGGCCTACGCGTTTAGATAAGCGTAGGCTACAAAGCAAACTTTTTTTCGTATAATTGTCTTTAGCCGCTTAACAAAGTCGCCCATCTAGTTAAAGTGGCCAGGTCCTAGATTCTTTTTTTCTTTTCATTCTGTCAATTCAGTTTCTTTATTCCCCATTCAAGCAGATGTTGTAATAAAACAACTTCCAATCCAACAATTCTTGGAATTGACACGACGTGTCAACACGATGACGCAATGCACCTCTAACGCGCAGCTGAGCGGAAGTGACGAGAACTACAGACGAAGAAAAAGAAGGCTGGTAGCAACAACTATAAAAAAAAATATCCCAAGGCGTGCAGACAAAACTAAACTTAAAAGGAACCAAGACTCTTTCGTCTTTTTTTGACAACGGTTTAAAACAAGTAATAAAAAACACTAGATCTCGTAATAAAAAATAAGTAAAACGAAGTGCTTAGAATGTCTCTACCTTAAGATGTATAGTGAACAAAAAGTCAGCTTATTCTAAGATGGTGGTCGTTTTATATAGCGCTGGTTTACGAAATCTTTTAAAAAGCTAGACTTCATCTGTTTTTTTAACCGCCTGGGCAGTGTGCGATAAAACTGCTAAATTTAATCATATTATATGGAAGCATTGGGGGAGGGGTAAGTGGTAGTGAGGGGGGGGGGAGTGGTAAAGCAGACAGGCATATAGTGCCTCAATATTATTGTAGTTTTTAAGAGAAGAAGGGCATGCTTGCATGGACCCTAATATTGCCATGTTATCGTGTCACAGTGTTTGCTTTCAATAATTTAATTTGAATAATTTCGAAGTTGGCGATAAAAGTCAAACAATGTTTCTTCTACTCTTCCGTGGTAGAAACTCTAATCCGTTTCTCTTAGTGTTCTGGGTGTAAGGTGGGGGAATCTGCACATACAAAAATGAGGTGGGGGAAGGGAAAAGAGCAAGTGCCTGCGACTCACAAAACTCCCAATCACGTGACATGCATCATTGGCATGCCTCCACGGACAGGGTCTTGGGGCTAAGATGCCTTGACCCACTCGTCCGAGTAAAAAGAGACTCTTTATTAGATTTGGAACTGCAACTTAAATAAGTTCATTAACATAATCTCGTAAGAAACACGCAGCATATTAACGGAACGGCACAACTGACAAGAGTAATACCAATAGATAAACCTAGAAACACTAGATGACAGAAGGGCAATTTGGGCAAAGAGTAAAGTATTAATGATATATAAAGAGTTACACTCTAACTTAGAAAAAAACAACACAATAACAGTCTTTTACAATGCTCAGATAGACATAAGGACAAAAACACTTTTCTTATTACATAAGCAAGAACAAGAGCACGTAAGTTCTCTTTCTTCCCGAATGTCATAAGGGCCTTGGAATGGGTTGCATGAACAAACCATGAAAAACAGCAGCTTTATTCCATTTTAAACACTAATCAAAATGCAAGACTAGACATCTTATCTTATATAATACATACACACCTTCTATAAAGAAGATTAGTCTTTATTAGTGTTTTAAATTATGTTAAGTACTGGTTTTTCTAGTTTGTTCAAGCAACCCATTCCTTTCCCGAATTCCACTCCGGAAGAAAGAATGCTTATATGCATTTGTTCTCGCATAAAGGATAAGGAAAGTTTTTTTGTCCTTGTGTTTATCTGAGCATTGCAACGTGTCGTTATTGGGTTGTTTTTCTAAATTAGAGTTTCATGCCTTTGGTATTATTATTACTTTGATCTTTGCCATTCATTCTTAAACCATGGAGAAGCCAGTACGTCACAATAATATTCTGTTTAGAAGGAGCGTAGGTCAAAATTTATATGAGATAATAAAATATTATTAAAATTCCATAGGCATTCTAATTTAGAAATACAACACAATAATGTACTAAAGGTACTCAGAAATACGTGAGGCAGTTGAGCATGGAATAAGTTGCCTCCCACGTGGGAAAAGAACTAGAGACACGTGGGGAAAAGAAAGAAACGTAACTCTTAACAAGATTTACAAGAGGGCTAATAGATGATGTCATCACCAGATTATTTTGTCATGGTGGAGGGTGGAAAATGGAGGGGTGGGGAGGAGCTGTCGAAGGTGAATAATCAATTTATCGTTAGGAAAATCAAATAGTATCATGGGCAGAGTTAGTCATACGCAAATACTCTTTATCGATTCGTAACATTAACAAGATATCGATACCAGAGTTATGGTTCAGAATAGTAAAATTACGACTCCCATGCAAAGTCTAATGAACCAAAAAAAGCCAATAAATGTTTAATTGTTGTTTTGTTTTTAAAGCAAAATTGATTAAATTATACGTGTGTGTATTTGAAAGGCCGTGTAGGGTATGGGTAGATGATCGTTAAAGTTTTTTTTTCTTCCCGAGTGGCTTTTGTGCGTGGAATGGGTTGGTTGAAATGGTCAGGAAAAAGGACTATTTAACATCATCTGATTCTAAAAGGTCACTCTATATCATAGGTTCTCAACGGGGGCGTTATCGCCCCCCGGGGGGCGGTGAGAAGCTTTAGGGGGGGGGGAGCGCTGACATTCCCGAGGGCGATTGGGGGGGGGGGGCGGTGAAGGGCAAGTGGGCGGTACAAACGTACCTGATATAATTTGAACACCTCAGCTATTTGAATCGATTAGTTTTTGGATGAAATATGTAAACGCAAGTGCTGCTAAATATCTGATATCCCCCAACAGTAGGCATACATATAATTAAACTAATAAGAAATAGGAATCGCAATAACTTTTCGATGAAGTATGGGTCAGTGTTTGGCAAATATATTGTGCAGCCGGCTGGTCCTATTGGTGGTTCAACGGACGGTCACCTTAACATATTAATGATATTTTGATTTTGATATCAGTTTTATCGAGATGTCCTTTAATCCATTTGAATGTTGTGGAAAGGATTATAATGTTACATTAAGCTGTATAGAGACGTAGTAATCATACAAACTGGGTAGTTATTATAATGCATGAAAATATACATATAAATTCTTTAGTCATATAATATTCATTTAATTTTCAAATACTTTTTACAGTTTGATTATTTCAAAGTTATAAATGTACGCCATTAATTTTTTTTATAAATTAAAACAATTGTAAAAGGGGGCGGTGAGCCGAAAAGGGTTGAGAACCTATGCTCTATATGAACATGACACACAGACTCCTAGGTCACAATCACCGAATCGGGCTAAGACTCTGAGTGTTCATGTGGAACTGAATTTCAAGACCGAGAGCACATCCTGGAACGCTGTCCACTCCACAAACAAACCTGAATCAAGTTCTGACCTCCAAGCCAAGCCCACGAAAGACAGTCACCTTCACGAGAAAGATGTGTGGCCAAAGCGAATAAGGGAAAAGTAGCAAAACTTAATCAAAACATTAAATCCTAGAACTATTATTAAGATATTACTCAAACAACGGATAAGCAAAGGATTCAATATTCTTCCGCTAAGCATGGCCTTCTGTAAATAGTTCCATCTTCAGAACTACTTTATCAATGTTTCTCTAGTAAAAACGGAGCATGTGATCTTAACAATAGCCGTAGCCTATCAAAGGAAATTGTGTGCCCCACCCAATACCTAGGTACATTTACTTTCCGATTTGATGTCATCTACCTATAGCTAGTTACACTCAGTGACTCTCTTGCATTAATGTATTGCAGCAAAGATTGAATGCTCGATATCGTTGGAACTTTAGAATCGCTGACTATGCCAACTTTAAACAAACAGTAAAAGACAGTAAATAGTGAGCTGGATGTTATGGCAGAGGTTTTATCTTCTTATCTTATACATTACATACAGAACCTATTTCTATAAAGAAGATTATTGAGTCCTACGCTCATCCGTGGTTTGAGTCTAGTCCTGCATTTCTAGGCTTATTAGCGTTTTAAATGATGTAAAGTTACTGGTTTTCCAGGTTTATTCAGGCAACCCATTCCAAGCCAGGATGCCACGCGCGAAGAAAGAGTACTTATAAGTATTTGTACTTACATAAGGGTTACGGAAAGTGTTTTTGTCCTTAAGTTTATCTGAGCATTGTAACAGGTTGTTATTGGGTTGTATTTCTAAATTACATTTTAATGCCTTATGTATTATTACCACTTTTCTCTTGTCTTAACAAACGTACTGAAATGTATGCTGGAATGATTGAATGGGGCTCGATATCATTAAAACTTTAGAATCACAATGCCAACTTTAAACAAACAGAAAAAGAGAGTAAATAGTGAGCTGGATATTATGGCAGATGTTTCGAGTTCGCTGGAGTCGATTCTATTGGAGTTTTTTTTGTTTTCTTTTTTTCAACGGCAATTCTATGCTTCGCATTCGGGGAATTACGTTTCCTTAAATGTGTTCAAGTTGCCCCAATAATTCAAAGTCTTGTTCTGTCGTAAAAATGGAGCAATGTCTTTGTGGATGCAGCTATTTTTTTTAACGTTTTTTTTTATGTCAGCTCAGTGCCATTTCAATGTCGATGCAATATCACTTCAAGGCTACTACAGTGTCACTTCAAGGTCTTTTTAGGGTTTCTTTTAGGACACTTAAAAGACTCTACAAAGACACTTCAAAAGTTTTTTCAATGACACTTCAGTTTATCTTCAATGTCACTTCAGTGTGTCTTCAATGTCACTTTAGTGTGTCTTCAATGTCACTTAAGTATATTTCAATGTCACTTCAGTGTGTCTTCAATGTCACTTTAGTGTGTCTTCAATGTCACTTTAGTGTGTCTTCAATGTCACTTAAGTATATTTCAATGTCACTTCAATTGTGTCTTCAATGTCACCTCAGTGTGTCTCAATGTCACTTCAGTGTGTCTTCAATGTCACTTCAGCATGCTTCAATGTCACTTCAGTGTACCATCGATGTCCCTTCAGTGTGTCTTCAATGTCACTTACAGTGGGTGTTTTCAATGTCACTTCAGCATGCTTCAAGTCAATGTCACTTCTGTGCCAATCGATGTCCCTTCAGTGTGTCTTTATGTCCCTTCTGTATGTCTTCAATGTCAAGTCAGTGTGCCTTCAATGTCACTTCAGTATGCTTCAATGTCACTTCAGTGTTTTCAATGTCACCTTTTTGTCCTCAATGTCATTTCAGTATGCTTCAATGTCACCTCAAAGTGTCTTCAGTGTCACTTAATATGCTTCAATGTCACTTCAGTGTCTTAAATGTCACTTCAGTGTGTTTTAAATGGCACTTTAGTGTGTCTTCAATGTCAAGTCAGTTTGTTTTCAATGTCACTTTAGTGTGCCTTCAATGTCACTTTAATGCCTCTCCAGTGTCACTTTAATGACTTCTCGGTGGCTTTTTAAGACGAAACAATTCTGTCCTAATTATCATCAGTGTAATCTCTTTTAATACACTGTACTCCAATATACTCCACATTTTCTGAACTAGGCCTACATTTCCTTTTTTTCATATTTTTCGCTAAAAACGAACTTAATGAGCTTCCTCTCAGCTTACTGCTAAACTGGCCTGGATTGGAACTACTCCCCTTCTCCCCCCCCCCCCCCAATAAAAAAAAAGACAATCGAACTGCAGACAGTACGCTACGACCTATACAGCCAACCTACCCGATCCACGTGTGCCACTTAGATGAGAAAAGCGTACGACCTCATTAAAACAAAAGTTTTTTTTATATAGATAAGAAGTAGAGGAAGAATTCTTTCCATCGCTTGGAGGGATGTTAAAGGTCAAGTGGTTGATGGGATATTACATTTAAATGACCCCTATGGAGCAAATGCTAGTACTGGGAATGATTGGGGGTGGGGGTTTAAGGCTGGGTAGATGAGGGGGGTGAGGTAATTGAGTGGGGGGGGGGGGGGTGAGGGAGGTAATTTAAGGGGTTTCAGATTGAGCTTTTGGAAAACACTGGCAGTCAGCTCACAGTTCATAAGACTACTCACCCCCCCCCCCCCCACACACACACACTTATCGTTCCATATGTTGGCGTAATGCTTGGTGGCGCTTCCCGAATGGAAGAAAGAGGGATCGTGGACGAGAGTGGTGGGTGATAAGGATTGGTTTTGTTTTGAGACACACGCTGTGCAAGAATGACTTGGGGGGAAAGGAATGAGAAATTCTGGGTTAATTAGACCATCTGCTTCTAGGATTTTGTCATAACACCTTTGTCCTCCATCGCAGATTTTTCAGTGTGGAAATTATTCTTTTTTTTTTCTTTTAATTCTCTATTAGATTTATATGAAAATATAAACTAAAGCTAAGATAATGTCTTTTAATTAGGTTTGGAAGACCACGAGAACGTGATATGAATGAAAACAAACATACAATGAACAGGGCCGGATCAATACCCTAAGAAGCCTTAAACATGCACATAAAATGATTTTGGTGCCTCTTTCCCCTTTATTTTTGCAATGCCAATCTATGTAAAAATACCAAAATGAAAAGAAAATTGTGTTTGAAGTATTACGCACCAATGAACCAATCATTGATACACAGGAATGGCAGAACCAGGAAGACAATGTAATCCCGGACATTTTTTTAATACGCCAATCTCCCCCAACCCTTGCTTAAATATTTATTCTTCAAAAAATATTGCGGATTTCGGTTCAATAGTACAATCCATAAAGAAGATTATTGCGCCCTACGCTCTCCGTGGTCCGAGTCTAGTTTTGCATCTTTATAAATGTCTGAAATGATGTTACGTTACTGGTTTTCCTGGTTTGTTCAGGCAACCCTTTCCATGCCCGAATGCCACTCGGGAAGAAAGAATACTTATATGCATTTTTTCTCAAGGTCAAGGCCTTTTCAAGGCCCAGATAAAATTCCTGCAGCGATCAACGAAATAGAATTTCATCACGTGATTACATTTTGATTCATACACAAACACAATATATATTATAACAATAACAGTTGGGGGTGGGGAGGAGTGGGAACTCACCAAATTATGTACAAACATTGCAATGGGGGTAAAAAAAAATTGGAGGAAAAGTTGTTGTTGACATTTGCCCTTGGTGGCCGAGCTGGCAGCGCGTTCGGCTGGCGTACCGAAGGTCCTGGGTTCGGATCCTGGTGACGGCTAGGATTTAGTTCTCGGGTCGGGATGCGTGTCCCTGATTCTACCCAGTTCTGATTGGTACCTGGCTTTTGTTGGGTTAACTTAAAGGCGGATGGTCATTGTGGTGGCTACACAAATCCCTAGTATGCCGTGGCCACAGAAACGACTGGTGAACGCCGCTGCTTCATCGCCCCATGGATCTATTCGGTTCGACGGGGTACCTAACTAACTTACTTACTAGCTTTATTGACTGAAGGAGCTGTCTCTTGTTGGACTGTTAGAAAGACATTATGACAACAATCATACCACTCTACACTAACGACACAACAGACAGAGACACTACTGCAGATAGTACCTAGTACAAAAATTGTTTGTTTTTGCAAAGACTATAATAAGGACCTATGGATCAATTCGGTCCGACTGGTACTTTACTTACTTTGCTACAATAAGATGGACCACCTGCTCTATTTTTAGAGCTATGTGTTCTTTTTCCGTGCGCATCCAATAACGCTGTATTAAATTACTTCTACGCTCCTGCGTTTGCCTAAATGTTTCCGCTGTGTGCAACTTTCTATTTTAATTTTATTTTTTCATTTAGAAAATCATAGAGATTAAATTAAACGGAAGTGCACGGTACAAAAGGGAATCGGAAATTCCGAAAAGAAGTTATTTGAGTCATTAAATAGCAGAAATATGAAAGCAAGCGGTCCATCTTATTATAGTCTTTGGTTTTTGTGTGTGATCTGAACATACCTGCAGGAGACTGAAATAAAATGTATACTTCCCTCGCCTGGTATGATACTAAAATGAGTAGAAGTGTAAGTGGCTCATGGGACAGATCATAAAGTTATAATCAAAGGGAAAACCAAGGTGTGTAAAGATTGAATATTTAACCCTTCCCGTACCGACCTACTTCTATCTATGCTGCCTTCAGTTCCGCTATATACGCGCCCGGGACTGTAAGGGTTAATTCAATGTCTTTATATTGTAGCTCCTTCTATTCGGATGTGCAGGTTATTGCGTCCAATGCTTATCTTATGGTTTGATTCTAGCCTTGTATTTTCATTGCAGGGTTTTAAATGCTATTAAGTTCTTACTTTTCAAGACTGGTTTAATCAACTCCGTCCCTGTCCGAAAGATATCAGAAAGAAAGAGAATTTATGTGTTTCTCCTATCATTTGCTCAGAAAACAAGTGTTTTTATCTCTGTGTATTTCGGAATCTTTTAATAGATTGTTGTGTTTTAGTTATTAATTAAAATTAAATGCTTTTTAACGTTCATTATATTGCTTTTTAACCCACTTTTTGAAGTGATTCTGAATTTGATTATTCTAAGGTGCCCTCTTTTTCTTTTATTCCACCTCTTCAGAGATATTTCAGTTCTCTTAGCCTCAGAGGCAGATAACCCAGCATATAGGCATACAGCCTGCTTCCATGTCGTTCGATATTTTCCTATCTGCTCCCAGGTATTGCACATCGATACTAGAAGTCCTCCGGTCCCGCTTAAGGACACCCCAGTGCCTTTTCCAGCTCTCCATACAGTATGTCTTTTGGAATACGACTATCCTGCATGCAAGTCCCTCAAGAGAGAGGTGCAGCCGGTGCAATGCACTGGGGTCCATAACGCCCATAAGAGTGGCGCCTGTGGCCCGTAAATTTGGTTTTCTTTGAATGTGTAGATCCTACTTGAACATTTTGCCAAATATGAAAAGTAGACTCTAGCTGTAAAATATTGTGTTTCCGATTATAGCATTTTGGATCGCTATTTTTGATTCCAGAGGTCCTTACGAAAATAGCAGCCTAGATTTGACTGGTGTTGGAACGTATGGCCCCAAAAAAGTCTAGCACCAGCACATTTTGTTTCTCTCAATGGCCCTGCCTGCATGCGCTGGCGTGACCGACCCATCGCAATCAGCGTTCAGACAGATAGGAATACATTCTTGGTACATCCGCCTGAACCAGGACATCCTGGTTCGATATGCAATTCCTCCAACTCATGCCGTCCGTGTATGCGGTGGAGGCTGCACATTTCGACGGTGCTTAGCTAGTGCTCTTGGCTATGGTGACCAGTTCTGGCTGCCATAAAGCAGGCTACTCAAAATACGGTCCTGTAAACCAGGGGTCGGCAACCTAAGGCACGCTAAGCGATTTTCAATGGTACGTAAGAGACCTACAAGAGTGTGTTTTTTTTTATTGATAAAAAACAACATTTTCCGGTTCTGACTGTTGAAGCGGATGTTTCTGAATGATATAGAGACACATTTCATTGAGAAGAAATTGCATTTACAAAGACGCACTGGAATGAATTTAGCCTACACTAAAACTGAACATATCTTGGCGTGAAATCAATTTCAAAACATTTAACTACATGTACAGCCCTATGTTAAGATATAGATTAATATAGATAGTTGGGCTTTTTCAGAAGTACATCGAAACACTAAACGCAAGTCATTTTTTTTTATACCACATCAAGCCTAACGGATTTGATCTTACTACAACCCTGTTAGATATAGATGTTCTTGTGGAGGAATATTGGCGAGTTTAAAACGCAACAATTTGAATTTTAAATTTAACAAAATGGGCATCCAAATGTGCACATTTGCGGAAAAAAATCTGGAAGGAAGCTGCTTAGGAAAGTCATCTGCTATTGTTGTGTTGTGTGTTACGCCAGCAGGCAGCAGTGTTTTTGTTTCAGTCTCTGTTTTTGGACTTTTTCTGTGATTAAATCCTTGTTTATAAACGTAAATTTTGTACTAGTGCATTACATGTGAATTTATCTTTGACATTGTGTGTAATATTCTATCGATTGTCCTGGACCTGGTTAATTATCAACTGATTATCAAGTGACTTTGATGTTTCCATACACTCAAACTTGTGGTTTATAAGTGAACTTTTCTCACAGTTCTGTACTGTGTTCCATCTTGCTACGCTCGATAACTATACCGTCACCACTATTTGTAAACAAAGAGATGACGACTGCCACACTCATTATTTTCTTATCAGCCTTTATTATATTGTCAACTATCAGGCACCATCTATCTGCTTATAATATTCTGCTTCAAGTGTTAATACATACTACAAACAGTTATTATCCTTCTACTCACCGGCTTGGCGTAAGGGTTCACATACGGAAAAGAAGAGGAACGAGAGCTGGTCGATTGCATCGTATTTGGCATGGCAAACCGCTGTCGTGCTCCGATGATGTCCTTTCCCTCTCACAAACATTACCCAAGCAGATGAAAGATGACATCCATACAATATCTACTGTTGGTACTACTACCTTCACAGTGAGACCTACTTCTCTCACAAACATTACCTAAGCAGATGGAAGATGGCATCCATACATTATCTACTGTTCTTCAGTACTACTACCTTCACAGTGAGACCTACTTCTCTCACAAACATTACCCAAGCAGATAGAAGATGACATCCATACATTATCTACTGTTGGTACTACTACCTTCATAGTGAGACCTACTTCTGCCTCACACAATACTACTCCCAAGTCTGGACTCAGTGATGTCCACCGGGTGTCTGCCTCGTCAACCAGAAACTTAAAAATTATGCATTTAAATTGTCAATCATGTGGCAATAAAAATCTAGAGTTGGCAAACACCATTGTCGATGAAAACTTCGACATTGTATTATTGAGTGAGACTTGGTTTAAGGAAGTGGGTGATGAGCCGAGGATGGTGGAATTAACCCCTAAGGGCTTTATATTAAAGAGCATACCTCGTCAGACGGGCCGAGGGGATGGATTAGCAATACTGTACAGTGATGTTTTAACGAATAAGGTCAACATTCGTCCAGAATTCGCATCACTTACAACTTTCAATATGTGTGAATTTCGCATTTACCACCAGCGCAGAACACTGACCTTTGTCCTCCTTTATCGCCCACCACCAAGCAAGAAAAACAAGCTCACATCTAGTGTATTTGTTCGGGAGTTTCAAGATCTCCTTGACCATTACATTACAACCAAGGACCTTTTTATTATTTCCGATTTCAATCTCCATTATGACAGTGTAAATGAGACATATGCTAAGAAATTGAAAAGGGCACTTAAAGATCGAAACTTCGTACAACTTGTCAATGTCCCAATGCATGTCATGGGTCATACCCTTGACTGGCTCGTCACAAACTCTCCTGAGCTAATAGCTAATCTCAGTGTGGAGGATAGAGGTCTGTCGGATCACTTTCTAGTTTCTCTCAATTTGAGACTATTGAAACCCAGAAAACCAAACAGGACCGTCACATCCCGCAAATTAAGAGACATTAATGTGGACATATTTAGATCAGATGCAGTCGCCATATTATTGCAGCCTAGCCTCACAGACTTGTATACACACTATACCACCAGTCTTAGAAATGTACTGGACAGCCATGCCCCTCTCATCACTCGATCAATCTCAGATCGCCCATCTGCCCCGTGGATGTCGGATAACATCAAAGCTGCTAAACGTATACGACGTCGTGCGGAGAGAATGTATAAAAAGACTGGACTTACAGTTCACCGACAGGTTTATGTACACGAAAAAAACAAGGTAAACCGAATGATGAAAGATGCTAAGACTCATTATCTTTGTGTGAAAATCAAAGGAGCTGATTCCTCCAGGGAATTGTTAAGAGTAACTGATGAGATGCTGGGTGGTGCAGGCAACCCAGTACTGCCATCTTCCATTTCTCCTGATGAGCTCCCTGACTCTTTCAATAAAATCTTTATTGAGAGGATCGAACAGATTCGACACGACATGTACCAAAATTCACAGCTATACAACGATCACATTTTTCAGGGTTCCTCTTTTTGTGAGTTTAGTTGCGTGTCTGAGGCTTATATTAAGAACCTTATTATGAAGATGCCAAAAACGTCATGTGATCTTGATCCAATTCCCTGCTCAATTTCCATCGATTGCCTCGATGAACTTGCTCCTGTTATCACAGAAATAATGAATACCTCATTGACTACCGGCATAGTACCACAGTCTTTCAAGCATGCGCTTGTCAACCCCCTTTTTAAAAAAAGTCCAATCTGGATGCCGAGTGCCTAAAGAATTACCGGCCAGTTTCCAACTTACCATTCCTATCAAAGGTCCTGGAGCGTATCGTGTTGGCACAGTTGTTGACTCACTTAAGGCATCATGGCCTCTTGGAACTGTCCCAGTCAGCTTACAAGAAGTGTCACAGCACTGAGACGGCACTTGTCAGGGTAATTAACGACCTTCTTTGCGCGTCTGATTCCGATCAGGTGTCAATCTTAGCAATGCTCGATTTGTCGGCTGCATTTGATACGCTTGACCATGAGATTCTTATTGATAGATTGTCTACTACTTTTGGTTGCTCGGGATGTGTTGGCAGCTGGTTTAAATCCTACCTAACTAAACGCACACAAAGTGTCATCATTGGTGGATCTACCTCAACATACTCGACTCTGCATTATGGAGTACCACAGGGATCGGTTCTGGGCCCCTTACTGTTTTTACTGTACACTTATCCACTTGGCGATGTCATCAGGCCTTTTAAAATTTCATACCACTTCTACGCTGATGATTCGCAGTTGCATGATTCTGCTGTTCCCGCTGAAGTCTCCCGTATAGCAACCAACCTCAGTCTTGCTATTGCTAGTGTCTGCTCCTGGATGATGGAAAACAGACTTAAAATGAACGAAGATAAGACGGTGGCAATTCTAATTGGAACTCTGAGTAAAATCGCCAAAGTCGCGGGCTTGGAATCATTGGTGGTCTTAAACTGCCATATCCCCTTTGCTGACAACGTAAGAAACCTGGGTGTCACCCTCGATTCACAGTTGTCTTTCGATGCCCACATTGGAAATCTATGCAGAGGCCTTTATTTACAGCTGCGTAGACTTGGTCAGATACGGCTTTATTTGTCACTTGAGTCAGCAAAGAAACCTGCCGCTGCCTTTATACTCTCGCGCCTCGACTACTGCAATGCTCTGCTTATCGGGATACCTGACGATATGGTCGCCAAATTACAGCGAATACAAAACAGTGCCGCTCGCCTAGTCATGCGTAAGTCAAGACGAGATTCTGTAACAGTTCTCCTGCGTCAGCTCCATTGGCTCCCTGTGAAATCCAGAATCGAGTATAAAGTGGCGCTATTTTGCCATCAGTGCATTTTTAATAACGAGTTTCGTCCTATCTCAAGGAACTAATAACACCATATGTCCCTCAAAGAACACTTCGTTCTGCCAACTCATCGCTTCTGGAAGAGCCCCGTTTCTCTCTGATGACCGTTGGCCTTAGAGCCTTCTCAGTATCCGGTCCGAAGGTGTGGAATCTTCTTCCCATTCAACTCAGGCAAACAAGCTCCATTGATTCCTTCAAGAAGAACTTAAAAACTCATTATTTCAATATTTATTTCAGTTAACATGCTTTAGAGCCTTACTCTCTTACTTATATGTTAGGTCGGTTATTTTGTTTTAGTTGTTTGATTTGTTCTATGTTTGTAATGTTTTGAATCATCATTTAGTTATTTTTATCTCTTGGCCTATAGATTGTATCTGTGTTCTTTAATTGTTATGTTAAATGCGCTCTGAGCTTACAGTATGTTTGTTGGCAGCGCTATACAAATGTCATCATTTTTATTCTCAACTGATAGGCATTCGCTCTTTTACTTTCAGTTTTTGGTTCAACTTACACTTGTGAACAGATTGTATCGCACATGAAAGATATTTTAAGCATACAAAGAGGTCCCCAATCTTTGACCATTCAGAGGTGACATAATATGTATCCGACATTATACAATTAGAGAAGAGCATTCAAGATATTATGGTTCATTAATTGATACAGACTTATTACATTTAATGTTTTTATTATCATCTTCTTTAATTAAACATAAATATAACTAATTCTAAAACAAATTTATTGAATTATAAATTTAATAAATATAAGAGACTTAATTAATAGCACTATATTATGTAATATCCGAAATTGTTAATGTTTAAACGATTAACTCCTTAAATGGGCAAACAATTAATGCAGGAAATGTTTTTTTACAACTGTTTAACGTAATAATTAAATAATTAATGTAATGAATAACAAAATGTTGGATTTATTTAAAGAAATGATATTTAGTCAGTAATATTTGTTATATTACAAAACATAACTTGTTTGGCATCACTATTGAATCAAATCACATCAGATACTGTAGAAACGTGTTTTTAATTAAAGGGAGATAATTAGCTCTTTTTTTTTCGATTATATTTTAAATATATTTTGTCATTTTAATTTTATAATAGAATAAATGGCGTGTTATTTATAACTTTAAATTGATCAAATTGTAAAAAGTATATCACAATTGTATACATATTATATAAAGCATGTATATGTATATTTTCAAACATAACATTCGCTACCCAGTTTGTATGTTTACTATTTATTTAATTTTCTATATAACAATTGAATCGGTAAATCTTTAGACTAACAAAACTTGAAACGAAATCGCTTCTCGGCCTTTTGGCTAGGTTCGATCACTCTGGCTTCCTCACACAATGTGTAGATCATAGGTTCTCAACCTTTTTCGGCTCACCGCCCCCTTTTAAATTTTTTTTCCGCTCATCGCCCCCCCCCCCCAACTTAATTTTAGCGGAAACATTTGTTAATTAAAGGGAGGTAATTAACCCGTTTCATTTGAGGTAATATTTCAATTTTGTTTTCTTTTATAAAAAACTAAATGGCTTACATTTATAACTTTGAAATGATATGATAGAACTGTAAAAAAAGTATTTGAAAATTTTATAAATATGGTATGACTAAAGAATTTATATGAATATTTTGAAGCATTACAATAACTACCCAGTTTGTATGATTACCATGTATCTATACCGTACAGCTATTGTGGTTACCTCTTTTCAAAGAATTCAAACGCATTAAAGGATATTTCGGTAATACAAACAGATCAAAAGAGTAATATTAGCAGATGTTAAGGCGACAGTCCGGTGAATCGACCATTAGACGAGACGGCCGCATACTCGGCGCATACCATATTTGCCAAATACTAACCCCTACTTCATCGAAAAGTCATTGCGATTCTTATTTGTTCAATAATATGTATGCCTAATGTTGGGGGATATCAGATATTTAGTAGCACTTGCGTTTACATCATATTTCATCCAAAAACTACTCGATTCAAATAGCTGAGGTGTTGAAATTATAGCAGGTACGTTTGTACCGCCCATTTGCCCTTCATCGCCCCCCAATCGCCCCCGGGAAAGTTATCGCCCCCCTAAAGCTTCTCATCGCCCCCTGGGGGGCGATATCGCCCCCGTTGAGAACCTATGGTGTAGATCTTCTCCGCCTTGTGCGATTAGATTTTTCACAACTGTGTAGGAGGACTGAGTTACCCCACCCCCCGAGCTACGGCTCTCAAAAACTATACGATGCCTAGTAGGCCCAAAGGAGGGTCAAGGAGATCAAACTCCGCCGCGCCTCCTAAAGGAAATTAAAAAAAAAAAAAAAGAAACGAAATCCTCAGTAAATTGAACTGAGTTATAATAATTAATATTGGTAGGTGTTAGATCCTCATTTTGTCTACCAAATGATAATGTTAAGACAAAAATTACCATAAATTTGCCAGTTTAGTAATAATAAAATTCTATCTGAAAAAAAACAACAGTAAAATACTCATTAGCGGTGGAGACAACAAAAGATGCCACATTTTGGAGGAGGTTTAAACATTCAAATACCTAGGGTCAACCCTAAC
Source organism: Anisus vortex (assembly GCA_949126835.1). Lineage (NCBI taxonomy): Eukaryota > Metazoa > Mollusca > Gastropoda > Planorbidae > Anisus > Anisus vortex. The sequence continues at coordinate 40,089,056 of OX421495.1, forward strand.
TAGAGATTAAAGGGTAAGTCCTGCCTGAAAATCAAATACGTAAATTATATATTTTCTGAAAGCTTGTTTAAAAATAAGATTTATCAAATATTTTATTTATTTTTATTCTTTTGAAAAATGTGTTTAATTAATTAATAAATCGTGTAATTATTGATTGACCTAAAAAACGACCATGCAGTGACTTCCCTTCTTTGTGACGAATCAAGTGTCAGACAGAGTGAAGTCTTATATAGCCTAATATTTGCCGTAAACATTTTGTGCGAGAGGATTTTGTAAACATTCTTGCAGTCGAGAAGGGCTTTCAAAAGAAGAAATCTTGAATGCCTAAAGCATTCCGTCCATTCACAAGGATATCTGTTCCTTAAAAAGCAAAGTTAGGTGGCAAAACAATTACAATGCAGGCCTAAATCTAAGACTGATTCGGAAGCACCCTCAAACAAGACAGACGATCGGAGAAAAAAAAAGCATAGGCCTACTCATAAGAGATTTGAAAAAAAGAATTATTATCAAAGGTAAATTTTTTTAAAATTCATAAGACTCTTATTACTCTACTCTTTGGCTAAGCAACTACATTTAAAAAAAGTTAATAGACTTTTGACTTAGGACTTAGGCCTATACCTGCCTATGACCTATGTAAATGTTATGGCCTAGTCTATAATATAACTATAGACTCACTATATTATAGTGTCTATAGAGTAGGCTATAGTAGGCCTATAGTATAATTATAGGCTTATAGGTATAGACTACTATAGATCTAACTACTACTATAAGTCTAAGTACTTAAGTGGCTTTAGGCCTAGCCTATATTATAGATTATAGCCTATTAACCTATTATATAGTCATGCAGTAGCCTATATTAGACTACAGTCACTTGTCACAGACAATAAATGTATAGGGCTTTATTATAGGACCTATTAGTTTACAAAATCTATAGGCCTAAAGTTTACTTGTAATAAACTGTATCATAACTAAAAACCCATGCCCATGTTGTAGGCATAGTAGGCTCATATAAATAATGCAAAGGCCTATTTAATCTATAGGCTAAAAGCCTAATGCCAAATGGTAAATACTAAAATTCTGAGTAGAGCCTATGCTTTCTTTAAAGGTCCACTATAAATCCATTACATGCCATATATTGTTAGCTATACTTTGCCATAATTTGCTTAAGATGTTATATTATTGTAATGGTTGTAAATAACAATATATAAAAAAATTATGTGGTTGTAAAAATGTAAAATTTACTAGGTGATAGTAAAATTTGTAATCATTTTATAATCAGGAAATATAATCCACGAATAGAGAATCTCTTTCAATGGACCCAAAGCCACCGCCACCACTGAGTGAAGCTTTGACTTGTAAGAACCAACAATTGCAAAGCCATAATTTATGTCTGTAGATCTTCAGATCTTATGTGGATCACAGTTCCAAAGAGGACAAGATGATACAGACAAATCTCATATTGAGAATGAATCAGAAGCAAGGGTAAGCATTCAAAAATACATTAATGATAATTTATATATATATAATATATTTAATATTTTGACTAAACCTTATATAGCTATATAAGGACTATAATATATAAATACTTTTTTTTTATTTCACTTTTACTCATGCCATTTACTTTGTAGGCCTACATATATTACATTACAACCTATCTAACAATACTTTTTAAGGAGTACAAACTGGGATTAAAACATGCAAGTCAGTAGAAGTTCAGACCTGTGAGCCATAGCCGAGGCAAGTCTTCAGTGACCTACACCAATAACTAAGTTCCAGATAAAGGTGAATATGAAGACGATGAATCTGATATTAGCGAAAGGTATCTTATAAGATAGACATTTTAAATTAGTTTACTAATTAGTCTTATTAAATATCGGCAATATTTGTCATATTTAATTAATATTGCTAAACTTTGCTTTAATTTTAATCCTATTTAAGAACAAATATTTCATACACTGGTATTAGAAGTCTTGAAACATTTTGTTCAACATTGATATAATAATTCCTTTAAATAACTTTTTTTATCAGTGAAAACTAGGGCTGTGGAGTCGAAGAGTCGGAGGAAATTTAAAGTACCTGGAGTCGGAGTTGGAAGTACAAAAAGTTGAAATTTTTCTTGGGGGAGCTACCATCTCCTACTAAGGGCGTCCCCAGGTGGCGAATAAGGAAATGGTCTTTATATATAGAGGTCAGTTGTGAATACTGAATAAGCTGCCGTGGACCAACTGGTTTGCTGCCATGGAGGGTAGGTGGGATATCCTGTGTTAAGAATACTCTTTTAAAAGTGCCTAATGCTCATAAATCGAAGGAAATGACTGCAAAAAAAGTGAACAGAGGATGATCGACTGTTTTCCAAATGCACTACCTATTAATTATCAATCATGTTATTTTGTTTATACTGTGTTCAAAAATGTATATAATACATGGGCATATTTGTTTAAATTAGCAACTATATTGAAAGCAATAAAGACATTTCATTCAAATTTAATCCTTTTATTTTATAACTGTTCAAAGAAATATACTAATACTTTAGAACTAAGCCTGTACAGCTTATTCTTTATCAATATCGGCCCATTTGTAACCAGTTAGTCTGCCTTCTGGATAGGCCAACATTATTTTGTTTAAAGCACAAGCAGGCAGCGGTGTGTGAATTTCATGACCAAGTATGCCAAAACACCAATAAACTGAGTTCCTGTAACTGTAAGCTGTGTATCACATTGTCCTGAAAAAAAAAGAATAATTAGGTTTTAGTCAATACTTTTCATAATTCAGCTGTTTTTTTAACATATCACTATTTGATGTATTTTTATATAAATCACATATAGGCCTACAACTATATTTTTTAAAACCCTTCTTCGGTATATCAAATATTTTTATAGTATAGAGCAATTGATTCAATTAAAGGTTGAAATGCAAAAAGTGTTTTTTTGTTTTGTTTCAAGCTTGAGCTTATATAGCCTAACTATAAATTGGGCTAATTTTCATTATTTTATCTAAAAACTGTTGCCAATGTAATCTTTAATCAAGATCAAATAAAATTAATCCTAAGTAGCTTTAAACATTGAACAGATTAGATAGGTAATAATCACTGGTGGTAAAGATAAGAGGATTGATCACACCCTAAGAAGAGGACCAGGAAACAGCTAGCCCCTATTATGCCTGTTACGGCCGGTATTCCTATGTCAATAGTCTACCTTTACCGATATGTAGCTTTTTTTACAAGTATAATTATTAGTCCGTCACAATTCATAATAACTACTTAGTAGCGTATTCATTCTAAACTAAATCGCACAAGTAAGCCTCCTATAGCCTATAGTATACCGGGTAGTCATACAGTCACAGTCATAGTAATTAATATAGTAGGCAATAGCTAGCATATACTATTCATATAGCTGATATAGCTTAAAAGTTCCGGTAGTAAAAGTGAATTTAAAAGTCGTTTTATGTAGACTAGTGTGAAGATTACCTACATAGGCCTATCTTTAACGTAAGTCAGAAACTAAAAAATTGATAAAGTCAAACCCTAAGGCTATGATGCTAAGGCTAAGCCTACTAAAGTGTCGAGAAACTGCATAGCCATAGTATAGTCTATGGCATAGACCTAACCTAGGACTGTAGGAGGCTAATCAAGTAGGCCAACTTACCATTTGATATTTCCGATGCGTGATCCATTTTTCTCGATTGATTGATATATGCTGAATTCAGCGTTAAAATTCCTTTCGTCCTCGTTGTCTGATAGATTTTTTTAAATTGTTCAAACATGTAGGCCTAATACATGTATGGTTCTACGTCGCGTGAAGCCATGTCGATTATAGCATAGTCGATTGATTGTAAACAAAAATCTTGGAAACTTGTGACGTCACTACCTGTTCGTGAGTTTCCGGCCCGTGGTCGACAGTTTCCGTAATTGGCAATGTAATTTAATTAAATTAACACATTTATCGTCCACTCTCAAAAGAAAGACTTGTATATTTGAAAATGATATTTCAAAGGCTTTAATATGGAATTAAGTTACTATTTAGGCAGGACTTACCCTTTAAGTAATTAGATATGTAGGCCCCTACACATCAGCGGTGGTACAGTTGAAGTGCGGGAGTCATTCCTTGGATTTTTTCATCTGAAAGGTAAAACAGCTACTGCATTGACTGGCGAAATCCTTGAGAAACTAGAAAACGAAGGACTGGATATTCAGTTATGTCGCGGTCAAGGGTACGATAATGCAGCAAGCATGGCTGGAATCCACGGTGGTGTGCAACAAAAGATCAAAGACATTAATCCGAAGGCAATTTTTGTACCTTGTTCCAATCATTATCTGAACCTTTGTGGCAAACATTCGTTTGCTAACAATCCGTCTTGTGTAACGTTTTTTGGAAGTCTTGAGGCGCTGTACACTTTTTTTGCTCTGTCGACCCATCGCTGGGATGTACTAGTGAAATACACAGGTCTAACAGTGAAGAGACTGTCCACAACTCGCTGGAGTGCACATGCTGATGCAGTGAAGCCAGTGATAAAGAAGTTTAACCAGTTTGTGGAAGCCATTGAAGCTCTGTGTGATGTCGAAGAAAGCGTCGAGACAAGAGGTGCTGCGCACAATCTGTTGCCAGCTATATGCGACTTTTCTTTCATTTCGTTCTTGTTTTTCTGGGCTGACGTTTTAAAAAAAGTCGACTTAGTTTAGTACAGAAGTACATGCAAACACCAGGTATTACTGTGGACATGGTTGCAACCAAACTAAGGGCTCTCAAGGTCTTTTTGGAAGAGTAGCGCACGAAAGTTGTTGACAATGCCGTCCAGCAGGCACTTGCGAAATGTGAAGAACTTGATATCCCTACAGAGAAGAGAATCATAAGAAAGAGAATATTACCAGGAGAGGGGGCAAGAGATGCTGGGTTGTCATTGCAGCAAGAGACCAAGAGAGCAATGTTAGAGTGTATGGACCGTTTTCATATGGAGTTAGATACGAGAGGAGAGGCAGTGAATGACATTTTGCTGACTTTTTCTGCCGTTCAGCCAGACCATATTATTTGTGCCAACGACGAAGAAATACAGATGTCTGTTACCAAGCTCACAGCCGTGTATGATGAGCTGTCTAAAGAAGACCTTTGTCTATAAATACCACGTTTAAGGCTACACCTACAAGCAGCCGAAATAAACTTGGAGGAAGCCAAGCACTGGACTGTACTGCAATTCCTACGGTTTATCATCAAGTGGGACTTTGTTGAATCATTGCCATATCTTACGCTGACTCTAAGATTCTTTCTGACAATATGTGTTTCTGTGGCATCGTGTGAAAGAAGTTTCTCCAAAATGAAACTTATAAAAAATTACCTCCGGTCAACCATGAGCCAGTCGAGATTGTCGGATCTGGCTGTTCTGTCCATTGAACACGAGCTTACAAGACAAATAGATTTTGACGATGTCATTGACCTGTTTGCAACAATGAAAACAAGAAGACATTCCTTCTAGGACTATAGTGTCGATAGACATTCTTTTGGTCTGTGCATTGCCGTGTTTTGCATTTAGATGTTCTGAAAGGGAACAGTTGCATTTTAGTTAAAAATCTTTGGATTTAGGATCATACATGTAAGCAGTAACGTACCGGTTAGTAGAGTAAAGTAGAGCCTAGAGGTAGAGTATGTATGCAAATTTAGCTAAACCTAACCATTCAGCATAGGGTCGTGTGGGGTCACTGGGGTGACATTTGAACGGACCGCCCCGGGTGACGTTTACTCTAGCTACGCCACTGCCGGTACCCATCAGAGTTGGGTAGACTCATGGACATCCTCGAGTCCTCGAGATAAAAAATCCTAGCCTTCACCAGGATTCGAACCCAGGACCTTCGGTACGTCAGCCGCTCGTCCACCGTGTCCCACTACCTGAATGTACAAAAACTATAATGGTTAACAGTCGAAATGTTTTTGTAAAATCTGCTATTATGCTATTATTAGACAGCCCAAGCCCTTTAGACAATTCATCAATTAAGTATAGAATCTATTAAGTGGATTTCACATACAGTAATTGCCTTAAATTCCTTATGATGTGAGTATAGAGCTTGTTTGATTTTCTATGTGATTGTTGTTAGTAAATAGTATTTGTTCTAGTATGATGCATATTATCAACTTGTTAGAAAAGTAATGTAAAAATAAAGTAACCAGTCAGACCAAATTGATCCATGGGGCCGGTAAAGCAGTGTTCACCAGTTTCAGTGTCCACGGCACAATAGAGGATTGTGTGATCAGCACAGTGCTCACCTGTCTTTACTTTACCTCAACTAAAGTCAGGTACCCAACAGAGCTAAGTAACCGATAACAAATCCTAGCCTTCACCAGGATTCGAACTCAGGACCTTTGGTACGCCAACCAAACGCGCTGCCGCTCGGCCACTGCGCTCCACTACAAGAACTATAATGGTTAACTTTTAAAATGTTTTTGTAAAATCTGGTATTATGCTATTATTAGACAGCCCAAGCCCTTTAGACAATTCATCTATTAAGTATTAGAATCTATTAAGTGGGCTTCACGTACAATAATGTCCTGAAGACCTTGATGATGTGGGTAATATAGTTGTGTTTTTCCTATGTGATTGTTGATATATTACTAAATAGTAGTTGTTCTGGTATGCTACATGTTATCAACTTGTAAGTAAAGTAAAAATGCAAGAATCAAGTCGGACCAAATTGATCCATAGGGCCGGTGAAGCAGCGTTCACCAGCTTATGTGGCCATGGCATACTAGAGGATTGTGTGGTCAGCACAGTACTTTTTCTTTACCCCAATTATAGTCGGGTACCCATCAGAGCTGTGCAGACTCAGGGACACCCTCCAGAACCGATAACAATGTTTGGAAAAGGGAGAAAGGCTGGGGAAGGTGCAAGATCTAATGTAAATTTAATTCAATTTAATGCACTAAGTTTATAAGGCCGGCGCATAGTACATATTTTTCTACGGCTTATCTGTGCTTACTGTATTGATATGAATGCTTATTAAAATTTTATTATTGCCTGATCAACTTAGACACCTTCTCTTTTATGCAACTAAATCTAGTCTATTTACACGAGATGGATGAAAAAAATCATTCAACGGTCCGGGCCCTGGTGTGTTCTATTCACATAAGAAACATTCTTATTAAACTGCAAGTCTGTAGCAGTGCGACCTGCTCTTGTTTATGTATGTTGTTGTGGGGTAGTTGGTGTCTGTACAGTCTGGATAGAGACGATGCCAAGCAGGGGGAATTCAAAGCAAGAGTGTCTACTCTGCGTATCCTTCGTGACAAGTTTTTATTACTCGTTTATCTCCCTTTTACGGACTAATTTCATCTTTATGTCCACCGAGCCGTCGTCAATAAAATTAATTCTCCCATTTCACCTGACCCGTTCATTAGAGGTTGATTAGTGTAATCAATTAAAGCGTTCGTACATATGTGAGGTCTATGCTGTATTCTTTTTTGACCGTATTATCAGAGCTGCAATAACATCAGCTGATGTCCTGCATGTCCTGGGAAGGCTTACGATCTTATTCGCCACGTCTTCTTCTGTCGCCAGTGGCCTGGCTTCATTTCTGGAGGTTTAAGTGGTGGTCTGGTGGAATAGCGTTGGAACACGACTTTTGTGAATGTCGTGCTGGAAATCTGGCGCAAATTTTGGCTCATTTGCAAACATCATATGGGGAGGGAAGGGGAGACGTAGGAGAGGCAGGTGGTGGGACGAAAAGGCGATTGGGCGGCAATGGTGTGGCCACACAAGCCCATGGTAGGCTATGCCCCAGCCGATGTTGCTGGTTGAGTCTGCTTGGGCAGATCTGTGCAACTTAAATGTTTGCAAAGGCATGCTTTTTTAATATTAATATTTAATAGCGCAAGGAATGTGAATTCGGTTTTGCTGGGTCGTTCGTTTTTCTCTGGTGGTCTTTTATTTTCTTTTTTCGTTTTTGTTTGGTTTCATGTAGGAGGTACTCACTGACACACAGACACACTCATAAACACACAGTAGCAAGCAGAGATACTTAAATACGAAAAGGCTACTTATACTTATACCTACTTATACTTATACCTACTTATACTTATACCTACTTATACTTATACATACTTATACTTATACCTACTTATACTTAACCTACTTATACTTATACCTACTTATACTTATACCTACTTATACGTATACCTACTTATACTTATACCTACTTATACTTATACCTACTTATACTTATACCTACTTATACTTATACCTACATATACTTATACCTACTTATACCTACTTATACTTATACCTACTTATACTTATACCTACTTATACTTATACCTACTTATACATATACCTACTTATACTTATACCTACTTATACTTATACCTACTTATACTTATACCTACTTATACTTATACCTACTTATACTTATACCTACTTATACTTATATCTACTTATACTTATACCTACTTATACTTATACCCACTTATACTTATACCCACTTATACTTAAACCTACTTATACTTAAACCTACTTATACTTATACCTACTTATTTGACCTGAGTCTCTTACACTAACCGTCCCCCCCCCCTCCCTTCCACTTCCTAGAGCTTCTAGATTGAAATATGGCTATATAACGACCATGCATAGTTCATTATATTCAGCTTGAAGTGTGCCATTTAGTGCAATGATCTCAAGTATAGATCATCATAGAACCATTCAATATTCGCTCGCTTCCTAGAACGTAGGCCTACTACAAGCTATACATACTATATATAGGCCTATATTATATATATATTTTAAAAAATGTGTGTTGATCTACGGAAGTCCGTTTCGGTCAGAATTTTAGCTAATTGATAAGTACTGCACTGTGAAGTGCTGTAGAGAGAGAGAAAAAAAATCCTACAAAGCTGTTTAACATTCCAATTGCTGTATCCCCTTCGCGCAGTCCTAATCTTTTTCCCATGAATAACACTTTATGCCCTACTCCTGTTTTTTACGTGGCTTTTTTTTGCCATTTAAATAAATATTTAGGGTTCCCCCTCCCGTTCTGAAAGTCTTGAAGTGTGAAAAGCGAGGACCCCCCCCCCCCCTTCCCCACCCAATACATAAGCCATAAATACAAGGACACGGTTGGGTGGGTACCTTACAGCTAATCACACGCCTCGCCCGGCTACCTCTCTCTGTCAGTTCTACCTAGGTGGGTGGGGCTTAGATCGGATGACGGGCACGCGAAATGACAATGCTGGCACCGCCCCCGCCCCTCTCTCCCACCCCCTTTCTCCCCAGCCCCCCAACACACAAAATAAAAAAAAGTCACAAGCAAAATATAAAAAAAAGCCAATGTTACCAAGCCCTTAAAAGAGGGTCCTTCAACTCCTTCCTACCCCCCCCCCCCCCCGTCCTCTTTCCCTTTTCTCCCTTGCTCAGGTGTAAAGCGGCGGGAGGGTTTCCGTAGGGGGGGGAGAGTTCACACACACACACACACACACCAAAAGTCCTCCAGTGAGTTGGATGGCGGGGGGCAGACGTCTGCTCGCCTGTTCTTTTCACGACTCGCTATTACCATGTTCCACAACCCCCCCTCCCCTCTCTCTCCCTCCTCTCCTCACAACCTCACTCCCCCCCCCCCCTCTCTCTCACGCAACACTCGCAGTTCCCAAGAAGCGAAGCCGCTACGGCAAACGACTAAGGGTGAGAGAGAGAGAGAGAGAGAAGAAGAAAACACATACACACATCCAGAAGTTCTTCCTTCAAACGTTCAAGGGGGGTGTCCTCCCTAGCAGTCTGGTGTCTAAACGTTTCTCTCCGTGGGGGCGTCTTGTCTCTCTAGTTCTCCAGTTGGTGCCCCAGTGGTGTTGTGTTTTGTTTTAATTCTCTACTAGGGACTTATTTACGGCTCAAACAGTTGGGCAATAATTAATTCAAAGCTTTAATGAATTCTATGAAGTTATATTCTCTGATCTAAGAATATTTTTTTTTTCTGTTACCTGAAATTTAATTGAAAAATCATAGTTTCGTTGAATTTACGGAATAAATTCGTTCTACAATAAATCACCAGTTCGATCTGAATGAATTAATTAACTTTTTTTTTAATTTTTGTTTCAAAAAGTATAAAATTTCACACAGTTAGACAGTTATTGTTTATTACTATTTTATTTCGTTAACAATTGATTGATTTCGGACTAATAAATTGGATTCACTCTGTGAAAAATAATATAAATAATAATTGTGAACTGCAGTGAGCGAACTGGACGGGATGGTGTTCATTCTTGACTCTGTGTTCTTGTATGTTCCGTTGTGCAAGGTGCGCAGGTGACAAACGGAGGGCTCTAGTGCTTTATACACATACACAAAAAAAAAAGCCCGTGTTAATTAATTTATGGTTTGATTTGTTGAATAAATTGTTATTTGTTTTTTCCCTGTAAATTTGTGTTTTGGATTACTGAAACTAATTTCTTGACTCAACATGGATACACGGATTTATATTTTGATAAACACAGGTAAGTTCCATACATTTTTATCTATCTGTTTCTTGTTGTGTCTTTGTTATTGTTGATTTAAACGCAGTAAAAAAAAAAAACGTGTTTCTTCCACTTCACTTGTCTGTAGGCGTTGTTCCCCGCTACTAATCTTCTAATAAACCGTTAATCCACTTCTCACAAAGCCACTTTGTACTAAGTGCGTATTAGGGATTGGTGATCACAGTTCTATATTTCATTTTATAAAAGGCATTTTGCATAATATAGAGTAAAGTAAAATACCCGTCAGACCAAATTGATCACAGTGCCGGTGAAGCAGCGTTCACCAGTTTCTGTTGGCACGGTAAACTAGGGGATTGTGTGACCAGCACAATGCCCAGCCGCCTTTACTTTACCCCCCCCCCCCCCAACTAAAGTCAGGTACCCGTCAGAGCTGGTTAGATTCATTAACACTCCTCAAGACCAGGGAAGAAATCTTAGCCCTCACCAGGATTGGAACCCAGGACCTTCGGCAGCTCGGCCACCATGCCCCCTAACAGCCCAATATATATTGGCCCAATATTGGCTTAACATTAGGGCCGAGATTTCAATATTGGAACGATATTAAGCCAATGTAGAGAGATGTTAGGCATACAACCTCGTCATGATAGAAACAGAAAAAGATGGTGCTGATATTTCTAGCCCATACCACCGGGACAACCTAAGAGTCGTGGGCCACTTAACACACTTGGTATGCCGTTCATGCCCCCCTTCCCTTTTCAAACCAAAAGTATTCTTTACGTTGGCGAACGTATGTTATAGCTTAAATATGTTATAGCTTAAATATGTTATAGCTTAAATATGTTATAGCTTAAATATGTTATAGCTTAAATATGTTATAGCTTAAATATGTTATAGCTTAAATATGTTATAGCTTAAATATGTTATAGCTTAAATATGTTATAGCTTAAATATGTTATAGCTTAAATATGTTATAGCTTAAATATGTTATAGCTTAAATATGTTATAGCTTAAATATGTTATAGCTTAAATATGTTATAGCTTAAATATGTTATAGCTTAAATATGTTATAGCTTAAATATGTTATAGCTTAAATATGTTATAGCTTAAATATGTTATAGCTTAAATATGTTATAGCTTAAATATGTTATAGCTTAAATATGTTATAGCTTAAATATGTTATAGCTTAAAGAACATCTAGTTAAAAAAAAAACGACTGGAGCAAAATCTAATTTGAAAAACTCCGCTTAAAGAAATAGTGTTATAAACATAAGCCTGAATTTGAAATATCTGAAAATAATAACTATACGATTTAATAGCATGCTCAAAGCGAATCATTTGACATTTTATACATGTCATGGTTTAACACGAGTGTTACCCCCCCCCCCCCTTTTTTTTTCTTCTTTCCGTTTCACACACGCGTACACACAAATAGACGCAAACCATTAATTTTCTTCTCTCTCTCTCTCTCTCTCTCTCTTTCTCTCTCTCTATCTCTCTCCCTTCTATCTGCTTGAATGACTCTGAAAACATTCATCGTATACTTGGTAGTAAAAAAAAAAATTGAGCCATATAACGTACCGGTTTTCCGTAAATCTCCTGCAAAAAGGACACTCCGTAAGTAAAGCAATTATATCATTAAACAACACACTCTGTTAACTGTAAGGTATAATTTAGAGTTTAAATAATTGAACGAGTCATTTCATTCAAATAGATCAGTAAACATTGAATAAGAGGAAGAAAAAAATTAAACTTTGGCCTAGAATGAAGTAACTAGTCATCTGGTGGATATAACTTAAACCCACAATTTTCATTTGACGAATTCAATTGTGACCTTATAATAAGTTTAGATGCATGCTTCTTACATCTATAATTACATGTCTATTTAAGAGAACTTATTCCATGAAAGCCGATGTGTCTCCATTTAGTTTAAAAGTTTTTGTAGTTTTATTTCATTTAAATAAAAATTTGGTCTTTCTTTATAGACATCAGGTCGTATAGAAGAAAGAAACAATTATATTTTTGTGACATCGTTTTACTGGCTCAATAAAATGTTACACCATACATACGATGGCCTCCGGGTAGCGTATTGGCTGTAATATTATGTACTATGCACTGCCTATGTCCTATGCACTGCCGAGCACCTAAAGGGTAGGCCTACGTCAAGCCTGCGACGCATGGCGCATGTACTAACGGCTCTTTGTAGAGTGTCTATATGTGCAGGAGACGTAAAGTGTATGCACTCTCTGCGACTTACAATGTATGTACGACTTACAAAGTTTTACATAATATGTACAATCACACGTAATGCATGTACAGTCGCTCTGACATGCGTTTTATTGTTTAATTATACAGGAGTCGGCAACCATTTGATAATAGCATGCCAAAGTAGGATTTCTAATTTATGCAGCGCGACAACAGTTTAATAGTCATCATTCTCTAACACTCTAATTTCTTGTCGGAGAGAAGCCTATTTAGGAGATCTTTACCGTGTCATTGAAAAACGCTCTGCGTGTCCGAAAATGGGTCAACTACAACTTACGCTCAGCTTGCTATATCGAAAGTTCCGGGTGACGGAAAGGACTTTTTTCCCCGGGGTCTGGATGTTGTCCCTGATTCTACACCAGCTCCGATGTGCTATCTAACAAAAGTTGTTGAAAAGTAAAAAAAGCGACTATGCATTGTGCTGCCCACAGAATCCCCTTGTGTGCTGTGGCAAGGGAAATAAATGAACGATACTTCACTTTAATGCAACTAGCAGGGTCTATTGATTGAATTATTGGAAATAGTTCATCTATAATAGTAAGTACCAGTCAAACCAAATTGATCCATAGTGCCGGTTAAGCAACGTTCACAAATTTCACAAGCATACAAAAGGTATCTTTTGTTAAATTTATAACTTGATGCCTTTTATGCGTCTATAAATTTAACTCTGTACAATTAAATATGAATAAGCATTACATAGGAAACCTTCTCTCCTAGAAGGTAAAAAAAATATATTCCCATATTTGTAAGTTCACATTGAGCCGCGCATTATCGGGTTGGTAAACCGCATACCGTACCATACCCTGCGGTCACTCGAATCCAGTGCAGAGGTCGATGTAGCTTAGTGATTGCATTAGGGGAGGGGAGGGGGCAGCTAGACCAACGAATGTACTTAAAATGATCGTGACCCTGTCTCTAAACTGGGCCTCAACGTATGTCTGTAAATGTATGATTTAAAAAATAAATGTCAAAACGACGCGTCATGTCTAGACCCGCGGGGACCCCAAATTTCACCTGCAACGCTCACGTATCTACAGGTGTAGGCCTACAATGTACATTTTGTGTACACTGTACGGTTTGTTTAATTATGATATTGTCATTAATACCTCGGGTTTCCGCGTGCGTTAATCTATGTATTTCTTCCGTAATGAGCATAGACATTCCACAGACAATTTTCCTGAATGGGGAGTGAAGTGCAGTTCTCTATTATACTGTTATGTATTGTTATATAAATAACATTTCCCCCAAAAGCGAAAAAAGAGGGGGTGGGGATAATGAACGCAGCATTTGTAAATTAAAAATAAATAAATGTTTAGGGCTTCATGAATATTTGCCCCCTTTTACCCCCACACACACACAAACGCCAATTTCTAAAGTGATGAATGGATTAGCTGTTTGTTGTTTTGTCTTCCGTTGTCCTTTAAACTTTTTGTCCAGGAGGACTGCAATAAAACGACAAAGACCTAGTAGTAACATTTGTAACTCAGCTTACCTTAAACTATGAAGTCTATAGGTTGTGTCACTTGTTGTAAAAAGATTTTTTTCCCTAACCGTGTTGTACCTATAAAACTACAAAACAACAACAAAATTAACCCAACTTGTCCTTTCCCTCAGTTGTTGTTGTGTTGCTGTGTTGTTGTTTTGTTTTTTATTAAAATTATTGGCTTATAAAATCTAATGGAATTCAAGGATGTGCCATGGCCGAGTTAATCGGTCCGAATCGTTTAGACTTTAGAGGATCATCCCCAACCGTCAGAATTCCAAACTAATTTTGTTTAAAAAAAAAACAGTGACCCAAATAAAAGATTTGTCCATGATGTGCCCTTGCTTTCGCCCTCCGAACACTCCGACATATCTTCCGCACGGTACCGCAGATTTTCTAAATATATGAATTTTCTACCCTTGGTTAAAATCTTTCTATTGTGTTAGGTCTTTCTATTGTGTTAGGTCTTTCTATTGTGTTAGGTCTTTCTATTGTGTTAGGTCTTTCTATTGTGTTAGGTCTTTCTATTGTGTTAGGTCTATATATTGTGTTAGGTCTTTCTATTGTGTTAGGTTTTTCTATTGTGTTAGGTCTTTCTATTGTGTTAGGTCTTTCTATTGTGTTAGGTCTTTCTATTGTGTTAGGTCTTTCTATTGTGTTAGGTCTTTCTATTGTGTTGGGTCTTTCTATTGTGTTGGGTCTTTCTATTGTGTTAGGTCTTTCTATTGTGTTAGGTCTTTCTATTGTGTTAGGTCTTTCTATTGTGTTAGGTCTTTCTATTGTGTTAGGTCTATATATTGTGTTACGTCTATATATTGTGTTAGGTCTATATATTGTGTTAGGTCTATATATTGTGTTAGGTCTTTCTATTGTGTTAGGTCTTTCTATTGTGTTAGGTCTATATATTGTGTTAGGTCTATATATTGTGTTAGGTCTATATATTGTGTTAGGTCTATATATTGTGTTAGGTCTATATATTGTGTTAGGTCTATATATTGTGATGCCTTGTACATTAGTCTTCAAAAAAACTTAAGACCTAAGCTTTGACTAACATCATGCATTGATTGGAGTACAAATTAACGCGAGTTCCCTTTGAACCTTCGTGACTTATGGATTTAGTGTGTAGTGACAGGTGGAAAATATATACAACGTTATGCAGGCGGCCTCCAATCTGTATTACGAGTTGGGGGGGGGGGGGGGCTCTGAGAGATGACCTATCCATGAAAGAACACTCTCTAAATGACCATGACCCTAGTATGACACATAAAGTATCGACCTAGTCTTTGGTATAGTGTATAATGTTTGTATATACCTATCGATCTGACCTTATTAAAAGTTAATGGTGCATAACGAACTATTGACGTTGAGAAGCTAGGTTTAGTGACATATCAGTGAAACAACATATGCTCCATGACCTATATCAACAGAACAACGTACAATCCTACATTACGACCTATATCAACAGAACAACGTACATGCCTACATTACAACCTATATCAACAGAACAACGTACAGTCCTACATTACGACCTATATCAACAGAACAACGTACAGGCCTACATTACAACCTATATCAACAGAACAACGTACAGGCCTACATTACAACCTATATCAACAGAACAACGTACATGCCTACATTACAACCTATATCAACAGAACAACGTTCAGTCCTACATTACAACCTATATCAACAGAACAACGTACAGGCCTACATTACAACCTATATCAACAGAACAACGTACATGCCTACATTACAACCTATATCAACAGAACAACGTTCAGTCCTACATTACAACCTATATCAACAGAACAACGTACAGGCCTACATTACGACATATATCAACAGAACAACGTACAGGCCTACATTACAACCTATATCAACAGAACAACGTTCAGTCCTACATTACAACCTATATCAACAGAACAACGTACAGGCCTACATTACGACCTATATCAACAGAACAACGTACAGGCCTACATTACAACCTATATCAACAGAACAACGTACAGGCCTACATTACAACATATATCAACAGAACAACGTACAGGCCTACATTACGACCTATATCAACAGAACAACGTACAGTCCTACATTACGACCTATATCAACAGAACAACGTTCAGTCCTACATTACAACCTATATCAACAGAACAACGTACATGCATACATTACAACCTATATCAACAGAACAACGTACAGGCCTACATTACAACCTATATCAACAGAACAACGTACAGGCCTACATTACAACATATATCAACAGAACAACGTACAGGCCTACATTACGACCTATATCAACAGAACAACGTACAGTCCTACATTACGACCTATATCAACAGAACAACGTTCAGTCCTACATTACAACCTATATCAACAGAACAACGTACAGGCCTACATTACAACATATATCAACAGAACAACGTACAGGCCTACATTACGACCTATATCAACAGAACAACGTACAGTCCTACATTACGACCTATATCAACAGAACAACGTACAGTCCTACATTACGACCTATATCAACAGAACAACGTTCAGTCCTACATTACAACCTATATCAACAGAACAACGTACAGGCCTACATTACGACCTATATCAACAGAACAACGTACAGGCCTACATTACAACATATATCAACAGAACAACGTACAGTCCTACATTACGACCTATATCAACAGAACAACGTACAGTCCTACATTACGACCTATATCAACAGAACAACGTACAGTCCTACATTACGACCTATATCAACAGAACAACGTTCAGTCCTACATTACAACCTATATCAACAGAACAACGTACAGGCCTACATTACGACCTATATCAACAGAACAACGTTCAGTCCTACATTACAACCTATATCAACAGAACAACATATGCATAAGAACCTTTTAACGGAACTTCCTACACTTTGGTAAGAATTATACGGTGTGACCTATGGACGGAACACCGTGTACTAAGTGATTTATCAACACAGCTATTGACCTGACTCTATGACACCACACATGCGTCAGCCCCCCCTCTTCCCCACACACAGATGATGTCATGAGCGTATCGACCTATTCGCGCAAAGACACACAGGTCCATCGATTGACCTACCTGGAGTCCGCCAGCATTTGTTTGAATTTAAAAAAAATAAAATAAATAAAGCAGGCCCTGGTTTCTATATCACAGCTGATACTCACAGCAGACCCAAGCCTGGGCAGTTTCCACGCACCAGGCACTCACAGCGCCCACGTGCAGGCACCCGACATGGGGCAACAGTGTTGGCACGTGTTTGTACTTTAATTTTTTTTTTGCTTTACATTCCTCCACATCCCCCCCCCCCCAAAAAAAAAAACACTCACATACAGAACTACAACTAAACTTACGGAGTTACACTTATACAGTCAGGTTGACCTTTCACCCATCACCTCTTAAACACACAACAAGCAAACATGCAGTAAAGTATCCCGTCGGGCCAAATTTATCCATGGGGGTCACTGAAGCAGCGTACACCAGTTTCTGTGACCACGGCGTACTAGGGGATTGTGTGGCCAGCACAATGCCCAGCCGTCTTTACTTTACCCCAACTAATGTCAGGGACGCCCTCGAGTTCCTGGGAAAAAAAATCCAGGATTCAAACCCAGGACTTTCGGTACGCCAGCCGAACGCTCAACGCTCGACCACCGAGCCCGTAGCTATCATGCTGACATATGGTTGAACCAAACACAAGCGTGTATGTTTTTGTTCGTTTTCGTCAGAACGGAGAGATCTTGTTGGGTTCCAACGGTTGATGTTACAGCCGGGTTAGTGGTGGGGATTAATTTGTGTCTCCTAGAGCCGCTGACCAACCGACCCGCTTCTCCTGGCCGCTACTGGTGACCAATTCAGTCATGCGGAAATTATTTTGATCAACAGGAGACACGCGTAATATATTAACAGAACATTTTTTCCTTCCGCAATGCAAACAACAAATGTCCATTTTCTCGTGGTGTAGATTCAGCAGCTAGGAATAAAGAATTTTAAAAAGTTAAGTGTCTGAGGCCAATGCATACTAGGGGATTGTGTGGCCAGCACAATTACTTGACTCTAACTAATGTCGGGTACCCATCAGAGCTGGGTAGACTCGGGGACACCCTTCAGATCCGATAACAAATCACAGCCTTCACCAAGATCTGAACCATCGGTACTCCAGCCGAACGCGCTGCCGAATTAGAAATCGACAATATCTCTGCAAATGTCTACGAAATACTTCTAGGATGTCGCGGGCCGCAGTTTCGATCAGCTGAAACGGCGGGGTCATCTATAGAAACTATGCAGAACCTCTCATCACAATCGTCGTTAATGCCAACTTACTCTATAAACTATTAACGGACGCGGTGGTGGTCTGGTGACAAAGTGTAGGGATAACCGATGGTATCTGGATCAGATCCGATAAGTCCCGATTATTTTTATGACGCCCAGGGTTTGAATGTATCACCAAATTCTAATATTCCTCTGATCCATAGAGAAACACAGACAAAAAAAAAACAATATAAGAGAGAGCGTGAACGGTACCACAGAGAGAAAGATAGACAGTACAAGTGAGAGAAAAACAACTAAAGAGGCGAAATATGAGTTGATTAATAACATATCCATTCTCCAATATTTTCCAATCACAACAGATTGATCTACTTTCACCAATGTCACGGTGACTGTTGGGAGATTGAATATATCCACTACTACCCACGCCCGAACCCCCTCCTCTGTACACCTTATCAATTTTCGACCATTGATCCATATACTTAAAACAAAACAAAAAATACCACCGCCCTCTCTGCCGCCCCCCTTCCCCTACATATCGCCCCGCACCTTTCCTCTCTCCCCCCACAAACATAACGTCACCACATTCACAGAGATGCTTCAGCACCGTAGGCGCCGACTATGAAGGGCGCGGAATGTTTAATTAAAGTTATGACAGCTGATTGACGTGGAGGTAAAGGGAGGGGGGGCGAGGGGAGCTGTGGGGCGGTTTGGATTGTGGAAGGGTGGTCGGGGCGCTGGCGTGTCGATGGTGAGTGTATTGCAAAGGAAACTATAAAGAAAAAAAATATTGAAAAAAAATAAAAATAAAAGATTGTTCCCAAAAAATGTCGGTTTCGACTGACCAGCTGGTATAAAAGGGAAGAAAGAAAGAAGGATGTTTGACCAGACAGTCCAGGCCTGGGTGATGGGTTCAAGTCTGGTCAGACAGATGGAACAATAGTCCTGGAGCCCTGTGGGGGAGGGGGGACGTGATGTTTTTAAACACTGAGTAGAAATGATTTCTTTTTTAAACTTTCTTCTTTTCTGATGTTTTCCAATTTATCTTGCTTTCCTTCTCTCTCTCTCTCTCTCTCTCTCTCTCTCTCTCTCTCTCTCTCTCTCTCTCTCTCTTCCTATTCCCTTTTCTCTCTACTATGTCTTATGTTTTAATGTTCTCTTTCTGCCACCGTCTTTCTGTGTCTTGATCTTTTAGTTTCTCTCTTTCCTTCTCTCTCAATCCGGCCTTCTGTCTTTTCATCTTACAAAAGCTCTCACTTTCTCAGCCTCTTTCTCTCACCCATTCTTCTTTCTCTAACCCATTTTGCCATGTCTTTCGCTCCATTTTTCTAGTTTATTTTTTTTCTACCACTAATGGTCTGTCTGTCTCTCTTTCTTTTATAAATTCTAATTCTTTCTCTTATCCACTCTCTTTCTTCGTCGCTATTTCTCTTTCTTTCGCTCTCTCTCTAATTATCTACAACTAAGTCTACCAAGTATCTAACTATCCACCATCACTATCTGTCTACAAAAACTACCCATGTAGCCCTT